>WOVY01010209.1:0-600000 GCA_013436015.1 Rhipicephalus annulatus | reverse complement strand
GACTTTAGACAATTTGTATTTGTGAACCGCTTCCCCATTATTGTGATTTGTGAACCCAACCTGTGTGCTTCAATCAAGCTGTCAGGATATGAGTGCTTTATGTCCTCCACTCACAGAGACTGCAGCAAAGTTATTGTATTCATGCGCCATGACCTCACTTACGTTCACCACAGAGTCTCGCCTGATGAAGGGAATCAGTATGTGTACCTTACTGTGAAGAAGGATAAGGTTGCTTTCACGATTATCGGAGCTTACTTATCTCCATCAAGCCGCCTTGACTGCGAGCGCTTACGCGGTATTCTGACATCGACTCAAAGGCCATGGGTGATCACTGGCGACTTCAATGCCCAGCATTTCCTATGGGGAAGCTCCAGGGAGAACTCTAGAGGAAGAAAATTGGTGTCCTTAGCCTCGGAGTACGAACTCTGCGTTTGTAACGATGGAAGCCCTACATATTTATGCGGACTAGCCTATGGCAGCTGCCTGGACCTTACATTGGTTTCTCGCTCACTTATCAGGAAAGTGCACTGGTTTTCGGATCTGGAAACAGGGGCAGTGACCATATACCAACTTACCTGTGTGTAGAAGGTTTCACCAGCTCCAAGTCCTCAAGAGGCCTCAAGTACACTGATTGGCCGAAATTCAAAATGTTAATGGAAGACTGCTGTACCGACGGCTCATCATATAACCTAGAGGACTCGATAAAGGATGTCCTGCAGAATACCACGCATACACATTTGACTAGTCACAAGCGCACCGATTTCGACATCGCGCTTGAGAAATCGCGCAATACGCCGTCGTGCAGAACGAAGGTACCGATGGACAAAGTGCATGGATGATTTGAGGCTGGCTAGACGCATTCAAAAGAAAATGCAGCGGCACATGGATAAACTGGCTAGGCGACGTTGGACATCCTTTTGCGAGTCGTTGGATCCACGAAAGCCCCTATCACTGATATGGCGAACTGTCCGGGGTCTTAGCACAACCTTGGGTCAGCGACACCCGTTTACATCTCTGGCACTTCACCTTCGATGCAGAGAGATTGACGTCGCAGAATCTTTCTGTAGAAGAATTGCCGGTGATTCCGATTTCACAGTATCAAGAACGGGAACATTTGACAACCCACCGCCCTCACGTGATCCCCGTATGGAATGCCAGTTTTCTATGGATGAGCTAGAGGCAGCACTGGCTCTGTGCAGACGTTCTTCAGCACCCGGTCCTAACGGCATTACCTATCGTGCCCTTTGTAATCTTGGAGACGAAGCTCGGAAGGCACTCTTACGCCTATACAACGACTCCTGGCAGACTGGTACTGTTCCCGAGGCGTGGAAGTGAAGTCGCCTCATTCCACTTCTAAAGGCTGGTAAATCTCCTTTGGATATTGCCTCATACCGTCCTATCGCACTTGCCAGTTGTGTGGGAAAAACGATGGAACGAATGATTCTAACACGAATGGAGTGGTATTTAGAGCACTACGAAATCTATCCAGTATCCATGACTGGATTCAAGCGGCTATTCGTCAATCGACAACGTTGTTGATCTGGTGACATATGTTCAACACCAGAAAGCCTGTAAGAGACTGTGCGCCGCCCTGTTTCTAGACGTTAAGGGGGCTTACGACAATGTCACCCATGAAGCCATCTTTAGTGCTTTGGAAACAGTAGGTCTTGGTGGCAAGATATATATGTGGGTGTACAGCTACTTACAGCTGAGATCATTTTACGGGATGACAGCGAATGGCCCAATACCTGATTATTACAGCAGCCGAGGAGTTCCTCAGGGAGGAGTGCTAAGCCCTACCCTTTTCAACCTAACTCTCATTGGTCTAGTCGAGCAGCTACCTAGCACTGTAGAACTTTCTGTCTATGCTGATGACATCTGCATTTGGACATCAGGTGTGACAAGGCCTCAGCTTCGCGCCCGCCTTCAGAAGGCTGCTACAACGACGTCATGCTATCTTCGTAAACAAGGCCTCGAGGTGTCCTGCGGAAAATGTGCAGTGGTAGCGTTCACGCGGAAACCAATGTCTGCTTACAGTTTATCGATTAATGAAGAATACATATCGTTCAGCAGAAGCCACAGGTTCTTGGGAGTCATAATAGATAGAAACCTGTCGTGGACTCCACACGTGAACTATGTGAAGAAGCGGCTGATTGCAACATGCCACATGCTCAAATTTCTTGCAGGAAAAAATTGGGGAGTGCCCATACTATCCATGCTACAACTGTACAGAGTGCTGTTTATCGGATTCTTACGGTACAGCTTACCTGCAATGTCTAACACCGGCAAGACCAACCTGCGCGCAATTCAGAGCATTCAAGCCCAAGCACTTAAGATATGCCTTGGAATACCCCGCAGTGCTTCAACGGCTGAAACCATTGCCATCGCCCAAGATCACTCAATAAATACGCATATTATTACCGAGACAATGCGCATGCACCTCAGGCATTATGCCAGGACCCCTTCTCACCACCTGGCGAGCCTATCTGCTGAAAGGCCCCGCACGACATACGGCAACATTGTCTCCAAGCATCGTTCATCGTTTGCTGAGACATACGCACTTGCATCAAAGCCACTGCTTCCTCCTTGGAGTTTGAGCCGGCCGCGAGTTCACTTAATGATTCCAGGAATGAGGAGAAAATCGGACTTACCGACACATGCCCTGAAACAACTGAGTCTATTCCTACTGGAAGAAAACTACAGTAACCACGTGCACATTTACACGGATGGCTCTACTATGCCGTCTAGTTCAGGTGAAGCAGTGGTTATACCATCACAAGGGATAACTCGGTGTTTTAAGACTTCACATTTGACAAGTTCGACGACGGCAGAACTCGAGGCTCTGCGCAATGCACTGGAACACATCAATTCAGAAGAAAGACCAGGTAAACAACTTGCCTGCCTTCGCCATGCACCACTCCGACCCACATGTATTCAAGACCGTGATTGAATCGTTAATATGTTGCTAATTATGCCCATTCCTCATGTAATACCCCGACTGGGGCCTTTGAGGTATAATAAATAAATAAATAAATAAATAAATAAATAAATAAAAGTAAATGGGCTGTGTTTTCTGACTCAAAACCAGCGTTACAGTGCCTGATATCAGTTCTCCGACGCAGATGCCACGACCAGTTGACTTACCAAACCGTGAAACTTCACCACCTGTTAATACAAAAAGGCCATGACATCGTCTTTCAGTGGTTACCTGGGCATAGTGGTATAGGCGGCAATGATTCTGCAGATCATGCTGCTCGCACGTCACATAAAGAAGCGAACAGCGTTCCGATACCGCTTTCAAGAGCGGATGCGGCGAGGCAGATTCGTCAACTGGCCCGCAGTCTCACACTGACTGAGTGGAACACACCAAGCATACGACGTACACGACTGCACGAGCTCGACCCTTCACTACAACTCCGGCCTCCACCCGGCCTACATCGACGTGAAGCTTCGCTTCTCTATCGCCTTTGGCTGGGAGTTGCTTTCACGAAAGCTTATACCACGTTAATCAGAATTACTGACAGTGCGGCGTGCGATGTTTGCGGCACCGACGAAAATATCGAACACCTGCTGTGTCATTGTCCTCGACTTGCCTCAGAGAGACAAGTACTTGCCAACGCAATGCGGCGACTGGATGATCGGCCACTTTCTGTGCAGGTGCTATTACAGCAACGTACACATGCCTCGACAGCCCACAAGGCAGTGAAAGCCCTGCTGCGTTTCCTGAGAAAGACAGGCATGTGTGAACGCCTCTGACATGCGGTAGAGTTCTACACGCTGCAGTGAAATTACTGTCAGTCTCTCCCCCACCCCCTTTTTCCCTCTCTTCCCTCTTTCTCGTCTTTCTTGTCCCCTTCCTTTATACCCCAGTGTAGGGTAGCCAACCGGATGTCTTTCTGGTTAACCTCCCTGCCTTCTCCCTTTTTTGTTGCTTCCTCCTCCTCTCGAGTAGGCGCACCTTAGTAGGTGCAGAGTCGGAAACGTTGCTTCAGTCTAAGTAGGCACACCTACAGGAATGAACTCGAGATTTCGCCTAAATGGCTGCAATATTTGGGTTGTTACCGCGGAGTACTCGGTATCCCTCGTTTTGTCACATGAAGTCCACGCAAAAGAGCAGACCTAATGCTTATCTCTCACTAATATATTGAATACTAGTTATGAAGTGGAAGTCGTAAAGAATCTTCAAAAATCGGCGTTTACGTACACCATCGGCATATAGCTCCAACGGAGCACGTCACGCATATCTTTTTAAGAGCACTCTGAATTTCAACGTCCGCAATATGTAAAGATTCTATTCAGTCATGACCAACGCAGAAAGGCATACCTAATCAGCGGCTGGCCGTGTTCATATTACGTAGCGACACATAGCTCATGACAAGCTCGTAACTATATGTGAGGGGGGAAGCCTAGCCCCCTCCTTTCCAAAATTCAATTGGTAACCATTCAAATAATAACCATGGGTATTTTTCAAGACTCAAATAGTGGACAGCCCGCGGAAAAGTGGCTGGCTACGAGCCTGGCTTATAATTATAAAACATAGTCGCGAGAATAAAACCATGCAGTGCTTGTTGTTCATAACGAAGCACTTGCTAGGCAACCGTTACCAATCGCTAGTCCTGCGTTCTGGGCTTATGGAGTTCCCGGTTGTTATATCGACACCACCTACCCCAGTATTCAGGTGATCTACACAGCTAATGACAGTGAGGTACGAAATCATAATGGTGGTTTAACAAAATGCGTCATTTGGGCAATTTGTGCGTACTAAAGTTCTGCAGCGAATGTGCAAACTTTTCCCTACGAGTGTAGCATGTATCAAAATACATGGGTTGTCGTAAGACAACGATGGTGCCACGATAGAATAAGTTGTACTGCAAGGAAACAAACGTCTGTGCCTTCTAGACAAGCTTTACTCTAACGCAACGTTTCGTTGACGTCGGCGACCTAACTGGCATTGTACAGCAGCCTTTTTTTTTATGCTGAACTCGCAAGCGTTGACCACTGAGTCTGTAGGTGCGTGTTTCTGGCGTCGTGATGTCCAGTTCCCAGAACAGCCTAACAGAAGACGGCTGCACAGAACTGTTCATCGCAAGCGCGCACGTATGCCCACTCATTTTGCCGCTGTGCTCCCAAAAACGCTGCTTATCGACTCGGTGGTCGACACTTGGGTCTTCAGGTTAAAAATGAGTCGCTGTACGACGAGAAATTGCACCAAGTAAAAGATATTTGCGAGATACAAACGTCATAAAAATAAAGACTCATTTTTCGTTGAGCGGAGCTTCTTTAGCATAGTTCACAAAAAGTTCGAGCTCCTACGAAGTATACATTCGCGAGCATGAATCATTCGTTGGACACCATAGATTGTTACACAAAATAGTTTGAAGAGCAACAGCACAAACATCATTCCGAAAATTCGTTACCGATCCGAACCATTTTAATGCAGCTGTTATTACCAGAAACTAAAGTCGTGACCTTGTGACAGGCATACGCCGGGAGCACAGGAGCGTGAAAACGTTTTACAATGAACGAATAAGCACGTCCCTCATGCCGGGAGGATGTGCTTGACGGCAGCCGGTTAGCAATGCTTAAGTCCTCCACCGCAAGAATGAAAAGGTTAAGTAAATTGTTTTCTCTTTCACATATGGCTCTTTGAATACATCGGCTCTTCAACCCCGCGCCACATGGCGAGTCTTCATAAGCGCAAGGCTTACCTTAATTTCTGGGCGGAGGACCGACGAAGCCCGACTCCTCACAGCCCCGAAAGAACGCCTGGTATGTAGAGCTTCCAGCAGCGATGTATGCTGCTGAAAAAAAAAAGAACTAGATTTGGGCGGTGGTCGACTATTATTGTGACGCCCCCGTGACGTCACCGCGATCATCAGTGGCAGCGAGATCACCATGCGAGGTGGAACCAACTTGAGCATGCGCAGTGAGCGTGATATTTTCTTTTTCGTTCAGTGCTCTCGATAATGGATCAGCTTCAACGGGATATTGAAACTCGACGAACGTTCGATAACTACGTAGGCGCCGACATGCTCTGAGGCTTAGTGTCGATGTGTGGGAATGGTTAGCCCATAGTATTTAAAGAGAAATTATGGTTGAACGCGTGCACTTGATGCAACCTTGATGTAATGCAGTGGGAATAACGGCCGAATGTGAGAATGCTTTAAGCTTAAAATATTTCGGCGCAGGCTGACGATGACGAACAAGCCCACCAGGCTCTACTTAGTTGTTGAATCCGTAGCTCTGGTCCAGTTCTAGCTAAAATGACATACACCACGGCGGCGAACATCTGTACTCGAATCATGATGGGCAGAAAGCTATGGCAGCTCTTGAACGTGCCTTGTGGGCGGACACAACACTTGTAAATCGTAGCAGAAGCATCCTGCAGGTTCTTCATTTATGAGTTGATATGTTGCTCGTTTTTTGGAGAACGGCCCTACACATTCGAAAGAGGTGACTTCACATTAGACGCCCTAAGCGCCTGATATAACATATTCGAGACCCTTGCCGCGCCATGGGTTCTAATCATTATGGTACTCGAGTGCTGACCCGAAAAATCAGGGGGTCGAATCCCGGCTGTGGCGGCTTTATTCTCGATAGAGGCGAAAATGTTGGAGGTGAAAATGGTCCGCTTGCTTAGATTTAGGAGCACAGAAAGGAAACCCAAAATGCCTGAAATTTCTGGAGCCCTCCACTACATTATATCTCATTATATTAGCGTGGTTTTGGGAGACTAAAAACAACCAATAATAAAAACTTTATTAATAAAACTCTTTGGGAAGAGTCCTTCAATCAGAATAGCAACATGCTGGTGGGGTATCAAATAGACTCGAAGTATTTGGCTGCTGTGGCTCTTCAGCACAAGTCAGCGCGAGTAATTTAAAGTTAAAATGCCTACTTGAGCACGGGTCACAAAAAGAGGGATGATTTCGCACCCGATCAAGAAGGATGAGGAATAACCTGGATATAGGCTATATATCACGTGACCATAACAGTTTTCCATTTCGAGTTGACTTGTATGGCTGAATATAGTTGTGTATTGTACTATGGAGGCGGGATGGGCTCACTGGCTGCCCGGCTTATGACGTCAATCTCATGCGCAAAGTATGGGCTCTTTCTGTTTCGAGCATTCTTAGCGTCTACTTTGTTTTTCTTCATTTCTTCGATCTTAGCGCACTTATCCTGCAGTAAGGCGAGCATAACTAGTCCAAGAAGTTCTTTTAGCACGCCATTGTATTGTACGATGCTTAAAAGGGCCCTCAAACACTTTTTTTGAGTAACTATGAAATTAACTCACTGGAATAGCTTATTGCCTCATTAATTCAACGCCGCAAAAATTTTAAGAATCCATCCAGTACGAGTGGAGTTACAAAGATTTGTCACACGCTGCCATCACGTTCCCTCTTTTCTCATCCCGATGAAAGCGCTGGAAGCTAAGCCGGGAGGGATTGGAGGGGCAAACAAAAAACGTCACGTGCGCCTGGTGACCTTGAGACCTTTTTTATCGAATATGCTGTTTTTTCAGTGTGATTGTGCGCGTACGCGTGGACAAGTGACGCCCTCTAGCAGCGATCTCTGTATCTACCAAGCGCGCCATGTTCAAATCACAAAATGGCTGATATATGGGCATTCTACGAGTGATTTTTAAGCATCTTCCATCATTTGTCGAGGGAAGAGAAAGCAGTTTGTAGCGGACTTTGATAATTTATTCAGAATTCCCGGCTGCGTCCTGTGCTGTAACATTTGGTTTGTGTGTTCTCAGAAGCCTCTACTACCGATCCGCAGTGTTTTCTGATCATGCTCACAAAGTTTTGCAGGCCATCTTTAAAAGGACCATAAAGAAGAGCAATGAATTGGTTTTGATTGATAAACTGCACTCTAGGAACTCTAATGTGATAAGCTTTACAGTCATAAGTGAATTACTGGGGAAAATTAAGCGCCGAAATCTCCGCACGTGACGTGCGGGGGCTTTAAAAAAGTAATTTTTGTAGTTTGGCATTGTTACTGGCTCGATGAAATTTCTTCTACTTTGATACGCAGATATATAGGGCATAAACAGATGACAATGTACTTCATTTTTATCGATAAGAAGCTTTGTAGGACCCAGTACACAAACTTTTACATTCCAATGGTCACTGCATCGGATCTTGCCAACTACTCTCACGCCCTGTGCAACACCTGGGTGTCACACAGAATGAAGCTTAATACTGATACGCAAGAAGTTAATCAGTGAGCTAGTGGTGAGAGGAAAGGTATAGGAATACAGAGCTTTGCTTTAGAAGTATTTTCGATGCTCCCAACGAGGTAACCGACGTTAGCGTTGACACAATGAACTATTATCTTACTTGTACCATCAAAGGGTGTGCAATAAAAGTCGGTGGTAAAGTCACTAGACAGTACACTGGGAAACTATCTCAGGAGGCCAGAAATCTTGTTAAGAGACGACAAACCATAAAAGCCTCAACTGCAACTGACAATATAGAGCTAGTGGAATTTTCTAAGTTATACAACAGGCGTAAAATGGCTTACATCAGAACGTATAACATGGAACGAATTGAGCAGGCTTTATAGAGCGGCAGAAGCTTGCGAAGGCAAACTTTTGCATAGCCAGAAGTCGTATTTATGCATTAAAGGAGAAGCAAGGCAATGTCATAACCAATATGGATAGGATAGTCGAGGTGGCAGAGGAGTTCTACAGATAGCTGTACACAAGCCTGAACAACCAGGATAATATCGTAAGCAGCAATGTGAGTTTAAAGAAATTCGACATCCTAAAAGTAACGACAGGGAAAGTAAGAAAACCTCTAGACGGAATTCAAAGAGGCAAAGCCTCTTGTTAGGATACGGTAACAACAGACCTGCTGAAATATGGCGGAGAAAACGAGTGCAACAGTGCCAGTGCTACGATGATGCATTAAATTTCTGCAGTCAACCTTAGCTCGTTTTAAGGGGGATGAATCCGCGAAATCACTCCAACAAAAGCGTGATACGGCGTGACTGAGAACATAAGAAAAACCAATACAACAGCTGCGATACTCGTCCTCGCCCTTTGGAAGCACTTCGCGAGCCTCGATACTGCGTTGTTGTTTTTTGCAACTCTTTTGGAATTTGGTACACAGGCGCAAGAAGAAATCAATGTCCTGATAGGCGCATGTGTCCGATGCGAATATAACTTTGAAAAGTTGAAACATCGTATCTCTGAAAAGAACCGCTCGTGATAAAAGCAACTTGATAATGGAAATATGTTGTGTTATGTGTAAAAGCCATGACTTCAATACGGGAACGCTGTAGAATAAACTTGTATCTAAGCGCAAACATGTTCTTTTTCATCACTCGCGTCGTAGTGCAGCTGCCGCGGCGAAGAATCGAACCACTCTTCCAGTTTAGAAGCGCGACAACAAAACCTGATAAAAGTGTGCACCGTGGAGCGTGGTAACCGTTGATGATTTTACTGAAGTAAAGTCTCACGGCATCGACTTAATTAGAGCATTATCGATGCTGCTTCCGTCATTCTTCTGAAGTTTGAGTCAAACTAAAAGCGATCGCAAACAGCGGAACCACGTACGTTGCGAGCGCATATTACAAGCGCGCCACGGCAGGCGTGGAAGCACCCTTGCCGTGACGTCATTCAGGCATCCCGCCAGGCGGTGCCACGCCACGTTTGAAGGGCTAATAAGCACTCCTAGGCCCGAATTCACAAAGCTTTCTCTTGGCTACGCATTTTCTCAGCCAAAAAATTCTCTTTTCTGGAGGGATTGCTATAGCGCGGGTCCGAATTTAACCTATTCGGCACTTAAGAGGTTGAGGAAGACACACGATAGCCGATGAAACGACAAGGAAAGAAAGGAGTTCGTCGACATGATAACAAGGCAGCTTGCCGAGCGTCTAGCATCGAGAGTATACGATGATGGCCAATGTCTTTTCGCTTCAAGTGAGCTTCCAGTTCCGGGCGTCTGCTACAGCGCTCATGCGCGGCCGCGCTAAAGCAGGACGCCCGTGGGGCCTGCGCCGCAAACGTACGCGCTTTTATTTCATCGTGGGGCATATATATATATATATATATATATATATATATATATATATATATATATATATATATATATATATATATATATATATATATGCGAGTGCGCTTGCAGAATACCTGCAAAGCCATAAATCATTGTAATTTTTTTGTCGTAGGGAGGCATTCACAATGCGATTTTTCGTCATTCTTCGGAGAAGCGTGGTACCCGCTACACACTTGCAAAAAAATTTTGTGAAAATGTTTTATGCTGTCACTCACGACGATGAAGAATTATGCCTGAAGCTTAAGTAATGAGTCGGAGTATTCGACAACCTACTCGTGACGCAATTTCCATTGTGCAACGCCTGATTGTTCCTTTGCTGTTCTAAAACGCTTTATTACGCACATTAACGCGATTCCTTTCCAGACATCAAGCATTCCTAGGGTCAGTTTTCGATGGCGTCGCGAGCAGCGGCATGGCTCAGTGGTGGAACACTGGGCTGAAACGTAGAAAACCCTGGTTCGAGTCGCGCAGCCTTTTTAACGTTCTCCATTCATAATTTTTTTTGTTTCATTTCGCGCGAGAGTGGTTGCAGACACTGGCGGCGGCGGACATCTATGGCACCCCACGTGACCCTTGTTGTGATGTCATAACAGCTTTCGTTGTGAAATGTATAAGTAGCGACGATTAGAGCACCCCTCAGTGAAAAATGTGAGCACCGGTGTTATTAGGTGATTTATTGAAGCAAGGAATTTCGGAGCACCTTGCTCTTACGTAAAGTTACATCTTTCCATTCACTTAATTATTTCAGTTTTTTCGATAATTGTCAATTTCTGTATAACATCTTTGATGTTTTTATCGTTAACGTATACCTCATTTGCACTTTTTCTCACATTTTGTTTTAATTTGGCCTACTTTCATTCTGTTCTGGCTGCATAAGCGTCCCAGCAATCGACTATGAATCGGCAAAAGAAGATAGTCGCATGACTCGAGGTGCGTGTGCTAAGCAGAGGTGGCGCCAGGATTTTTTTTTTACTGGGGGTGGGGGCCTTTTTGGAGACACCCGTGGTGCCAGGTAATCTTTCTCTGTATTTTTTCTTCTTCCCCTCCTCATTTTTTTTTCGTTTTGAGGCGAAGGTATCACAATAACGCTGACAATCACGGCAAACGGAGAACGTCCCGTGGCTAGCGGAATGTGATACAGGCGCCTAAAATGACGGCCAACAAAGAACGACGCTCAACACAGGAACACTGCAGGCGCCTAAGAGCCCCACCCAGTTAAGAAAACTATTTTAATCTGTTATATACTGTATGTTAATTATTGCAATGTTCGTTTTAAAGTCCTAGTAGGTGACAGTTTCCAAAGCCTGCTCTCATCGCCAAGCAGAAACGAGAGCCCAAGATAATGTTTTCTTCAGCGTACTACATGCAATAAATAGTTCCTCCTGCGTTTTCTTTAACGACTGGATTCTGTGATCGAGTTTCGCCGGGTGTCGAGTGATAAGCGTCTTTAAAGAGAAGAAGGTAAATCGACGATGACTTGGTCAGCGATTATCGCAAGTGCGCTCACTCATGAGGCCCAGTTGTGATAAGGGCCCAGTTCCTGGTCAACGTGAAGATGTCGGCGAACCAGCCTAAGCGAGCGCGAGAGCTGAATTTTACAAAAGAGGAGCTAGCCATTCTCGTCGATGGCTACGAGGCGAACCGGCGGGCAATTGAAAGTAGAGGAGAGGGTCCCCGAAGGTCCCACGCAAAACAGAGGGCCTGGGACAACATCACGGCAACATTATTTGCTGTCTCGGGGATCGTTCGAACGCCCGCCGAGGTTCGAAAGAAATGTTGCGACGTCAAGAGCGCCACCAAAGCACGAGGTAAGGCCCCTTTACGTAATTGTTCGCACACGTGCTGTAACATATGCACTCTTTTAGGGTTGTAAGTATGTAAGCTTGTATTAGCGTAAGCGCACGTAAACACGCAAATAATCAGTCCGCAATGACCAATATAATTTCTCGCAACAACGATAAAGTCACTGCATATCAACTGTGGCAGCTCACCATATATCATGTCGTGTAAACGAGTGCCTGGTCGCTGGTTCTTAGTCCACGACAACCGCAAGCATGTGCTTGAGCGGTATAACCGTTTGAAGAGTTTCACGCCTAAACAAGATTACATGTAATGCCATAGTAACGATAATGGGATGAACTTTTATCGCCTGAGGATTTTTACCATGCACCTAAATACTTTTAGGTGGCCGCGTGTTCTTTTGTTGCGCGCCACAACACGGCTCCGGGGGCCAGGCACTTAAAAAAAATCATGACATCAATGCTTATGAGCTACCTACCTCAGCTCGGTATGCAAAGTGGAAGAAGAGAAATGACATCGCGTGTCACGCTTTCGCTATACTTCAAGGCATTGGTGATGGTGAGACTTAACGCAATATATTTGTAATATCTTTGTTTACTAACGCGTGCAGTAGTTCTTGGCGCGTATCCGGGTGAGCTGCGTCCCCCAGTTTATACTCTTACAAGTATGCCACAGAAAACTGCGGCAGATACAGGTACACCATTCATTATCTGCTCTCCAACAGCTGCTACAGTTCGCCGCAGCCAGGTGAAAACTGGTGGCGGTCCAGAAGACGTGCCACCTCTGAACGAATTTGAGACTCGCGTGGCGAACGCGCTGGACCCGGAAGCGATTTCCGGAATCTCTGGCGGCATGGATGTAGGTGCCCCGAGTGCAGGTATGAATGCCAACAGGTGTGCCTGTATATACAGCTAGACAGCGCGCTTGCACGGCGGTCTCAGTGATGCGGAGATGAACGTATGTCGTTATAGCTAAAAATTGAAATAATAATGGTTCTTTTATACTCCTAACCTTTTCGCAGCAGCTCGTGTTGAAAAATGTTTAAAGACAAGGGGGGCACGTCACCGCATCAAACACGGTCATGCTAACACCGCTCTCTGTGCCGGCCGCTCTGATATGGACCGTCTCGACGCTGCCTTTCTGTTTCGCCGACATCCAGCTGTCCGAGGAACACCACCCCTTCAAGCCGCTTCGCTGCCTACCCGGGATTTTTTCCGCTGAAGAGGCCACGGAATTTCCGCTGCTTCCCGTGTGGAACGAGCCACTCATCTGGCAACCTGGTGCTACGGTCAACGCGGAACCTTCGTCATTACTTATGCCACGACTGCACCGAGGGCACATGGGGCACGTCACCGCATCGAACACGGTCATGCCAACACCGCTCTCTGTGCAGGTTAGTTATTTACCGCACGCTTGTTGTACCTGCACAAGCGCCCCATTCTTACTTGCGGTGTCGTGCCCACTCGAATTTATTGATTCTTGCCGAAAATTCTTTTGCCAGATTTTCTTATATTGTATCAATGCGTATGTTGTTCACCTTCTGCTTGTCCTCTCTGGCGACGTTGAACTGAACCCAGGTCTCGGTACTAAAGATGCAACAGCAACTCTGAAATCAATTGCTGCTGCGATAGCACGACTTGAGCTTTCACAAAACACTGTACTTGCTGAGCTTACAGGCATTCGTAGTGCACAGACCAGCATTGAAAATCACGTTACCACTCTTTCCATGCGCGTTGATGCCTTAGAAAAAGTGGTACAAGCACATCAAGCCAACGAACACACTTTATCGATTAACTCGAACGATGAAATTTCCAGGCTTTCCACTGAATTAAAAACGCTAACGGAGAAGTGCGACGGCGCAGAAAATCGCTTGCGTAGGTCAAACTTAATCTTTTTCGGGATAAAAGATACAAACGGCGAAACCTGGGAGCAATCTGAGGCGCACGTTATCTCCTTCTGTTCACAGAATCTTGGATTGTCGATACATACTGACGATATAAAACGTGCACATCGCATGGGCCGCTACCAGGATTCTAAAAACTGTCCCATAATTTTTTAACTGGCGAATTTTAAAGTCAAGTCGAAGATCCTTGCAGCAGGCCCAAAGCTGAAGGAAACAACATTTTCGATTCGAGAGGAATATTCAGCTCATGTACGATTGGCCCGGAAAAAACTGTACTCATTTGCAAAAGAAAGGAACGCCTCGTTCAAAATGCATTACGACAAGCTACTGATCGACAAGAAGCAATACACATATAATGCCGCTACAGATTCCGTAATCAAATTATCTTCATAGCAATCACCGCCCGCTTCCAGGCCTCACCATAAACCTGCTCAGCCTCTTCTAAGTTCACCTAGTAAACCATCTTATCATAATATGGCTCTCATGCTAACAAACATTCGCAGCTACTTACCAAAAAAGGATGCCATAGAAGCCATCCTTAAAGATAACTGCTCTGACATTTCGATCTTCACCGAATCATGGCTTACCGCAGATATTCACGACAACGAACTCATCGAGAACAGTAGACTGTTTAGTGTCTATAGATTTAACAGAGATGGCCGAAGAGGTGGCGGTGTGCTTGTTCTCATTAAAGCTACAGTAGCCTCACATTTAGTACCGATGAATTGTATCCTTGAACTAGTGTGCATTAGTCTGTCCCTTCCTTTCGGCAAAGCCATACTTGTCGCATGCTACCACCCGCCAGATTCCGATAGTTCTTTTGTTGATGAGTTGTATTCCGTCCTTTTACATCTACAATCCCGATATCGCCGTGCCAAGTTCGTGCTTTGTGGAGATTTTAATTATCCTGACATCGATTGGGAGGAGCTGTCAGCAGGCTCTCGTCAGTCAAAACTATTTCTTGATCTAATCCTTACCTTCAATTTGATTCAGTGTGTTAAAACTCCAACGCGTGGTAGCAGCATTCTCGATCTCGTATTTGACTCAGAACCAGAGTTGTGTCAGTCTTTATCGTGTACCAGTGGCCTTAGCGATCATCACTTGCTTTTCTTCAATCTGGCCATCCCAATTCCTACCCGTAGGCCATCATTTAAATATATTGGCGACTACAACAAAGCCGACTATGAGAAAATCAACCAGGCTCTGGAAGAGTTTGTTCATCAATTCAGAATGAGTGCCCATACTCAAACCGTTAACACTAACTGGCTGTTTACAAGAAAAAAATACTGTCGCCTATGAAATCATATGTGCCACTTATTTGTATTCGTGGTGATGCTGATAAGCACTGGTTTTCAAATGCCCTACGACGGCTGTTAAATAGGAAAAAAACGTCTTTTTCGGGTCGCCAAAAATTGGACTGTCAATCCAAATGAGACAGGTACTTTGAATGTTTTCGTGCTTACACAAATCTTTTAAAGTGCTCAAAAAAGAAATTCTTCCATACGGACTTGCGAAATATGATTCGAAATAACCCGAAAAATTCTGGAAGGTTCTGTTACCCAACCATAACTCTTCACAAAATATACGTTTGCATGACCAAGATGGCACAAACATTCCTCCTGATCGTTGTGCTGATGTTTTTAAATGGCTACTTTACCTCTGTATTTACTCGCGAGCCTGTAGGCAATATACCCCACTTTCCCAGCGTTAAATTTAGCCAGATGCCTTCAACTGTTATATCAGCTGAAGGCATAGCTAAACTTATCAACAGCTTGAAGCCATCCAGTGCTCCGGGGCCTGACGACATAAATACAAAGATCCTAAAAGGTTCTAGGGACATTTCATGCCATATATTAGAAACAATTTTCAGTCAGTCAGTATGCACTTCTTCAATTCCAGATGATTAGAAATTAAGCAAAGTCACTCCACTTTTCAAAGCAGGCGATCGTTCTGATCCATCGAACTATAGACCAATCTCATTAACGTGTATTGTTTGTAAAATGCTAGAACATATCATTTACTCACAAGTCGCTTCTCACCTGGACAAAAATTCTCTCTTTTTTTCCAAGCAACATGGATTCCGCTCTGGATTTTCTTGCGATACCCAGCTTTATGAGTTCACGACTGACCTTAACTTAAATTTAGATTCTTTATTTCAGACTGACATTATCAACTTAGATTTTTCTAAAGCCTTTGTCCGAGTCCCACATCAACGCCTGTTGGCTAAACTTTCCTCCTTATCTATAGATCCCTTAGTACTGTCCTGGATTTCGTCGTTCCTTTCAGACCGCACTCAGTTTACTGTTATTGGTAACCACCGCTCCAATATATCTCAAGTTATTTCAGGCGTGCCTCAAGGCTCTGTCCTCGGACCACTTTTATTTTCAGTCTTCATTAATGACCTTCCTAGTGGTATTTCGTCCACGATTCGCCTGTTTGCGGACGATTGCGTTCTTTATCGTCGCATAACTTCCACCACTGATCAGCAACTTCTGCAAAGAGACCTTGATGTAATAGAAACCTGGTGCGCCCACCGGCTGATGAAGCTCAATGTATCAAAATGCAAGAGCATGCAAGTTTCACGAAAGCATTCCACCCTAGATTATTCATACACATTAACCTCCACGGCTCTTTCATGCATAAATTCTTACCGTTATCTAGGGGTCCTTATCAGTGACAAGCTCAGTTGGTCCGAACACATCACGAAATTAGTTGCAGATACTTCAAAAACTCTTGGCTTCATTAAATGCTCCCTTTCTTTGTCTCCGAGTAACACCCGAAAACTTGCCTATGAGGTATACGTCAGACCTAAACTCGAGTATGCCTGCGCTATATGGAGTCCACATCAAAACTACTTAATTGAATTATTAGAAAGCGTCCAGAATAGGGCCGCTCACTTCATCAGTTCTGAGTATAGTAGTTGGGTCAGCATTAGTGACATCAAATCATCCATCAGTCTCGACTCCTTAGCCCAACGAAGAAAGACACTGCGCCTGGCACTGTTTCACAACCTGTATCACAATCATCCTGACCTTCGAGCCTCCACTTTAATAGCACCTGTGCGAACATCATGTTGACTTTTCAATTCCATGAGTGTTCAGCGTATAACTGGCTCTACAACCGCATACAACAAGTCTTTCTTGCCTTTGGCCTTAGAGAAATGGAACTCGCTTCCCGATTCAATAGTACATTAACGTGACAATTCGAAATTCAGGCAGTTAGTATCAGCCCATTTAGCAAAATGAATTTGACCGACAACAGACACCTTTACTCCACCGACTCGCACAAGAAAGTGAAAGCTTACGTTTAAGCTGCTGCTTCTTCCAAGTGTATAATAAACATTTTGTACTGTACCTTTTTTATTCTTTATTCTTTCGTAAATATTGTACCGCTAAAGTTATATAATACCACTGTCCTCGACTCCATAACAATGTATAACAAAACCACTCCTTATTGTAGATTCTGCTTACAAAATCAGTCCATCTATCATTTTGTAAACACGTACTATGATGTTTGTTTAATTGTTTCTTATTAGTTTTCTTTTTTTTATTTGTTTTGTGCATGTTAAACCGCAATGCAAATACTTTGCAAACGCATGCGGAAACGCGTAGCATGTGTCATTTTTGTTTTTATTTTCAGTTTCGTAGCAGTGCACAGAGCTAACATGCGTTTTTCCTTTGTAAATGTGACCTTGTACGCATATTTCGATGCTCCCCCCCCTTATGTAATGCCCAACCCAGGGCCCTTAAGGGAAAATAAATGATGATGATGATGAAGAAAGTTCTAATGTGCCCGAACTTTTAGGCAGTTGCAGCAAGAATCCAAGTAGCTATTATACAAGAAAATTTTGCAAAGAAATTACACATGCAAAGGAGCAGTAGATAAATTGCATACAAAAAATAGTGAAAAGAACACTGAAACTAGGTGCAACAGCGGGTGTATTCGTAAAAGAAAGCCAATCATGGGCACCGCATGGATTTTGCCTTCCAGGATGGATACACTAGTTGCATCGCAGTGGAGCGGGGAGGGAGGTGACATAGCAGTGATGCTGCTAGGGTGTGCTATAAGTACTGGCGCGGCATGAGGGGGGCATTGGACCATTTTGATGCCCCCCTCTCCCCCTTCAGACACCACGGAACCTATATGCAATATGAAGTGTACTAAATGTGCACTCCAACAAAAACATGCGGAAAAAGCGACGAGAGAACGGTTTTATAGCAATGCAGACGATCACTGACAAGAACGCAACAAAGTTAAAAACGGATATCAATCATGAACATTGCGTTTATGATGATCTTATGAACACAACCGCAAACCACCGCATCATTATGAGCCACGCTGCAGCTAAAAGACAGGTAAATTTCTATCACCCACGATATGTTATTGTTAGTGGACGCCACATATTACACAGATATCAATAAGCTTCCACCTTTATACGACCATTGAGGACAAGATCAAAGCCGCGACTCTTGTGTCAGCAACCAAGCAATAAAATTCCTTATTCACAGAAGTAGCCAGAGAGAACATAAAATTTTATTTCGTTCTTGTTGGTATGAAAGGCTGATGGACATTAATCTTACAGTTCCATATGGCTTAACCCTTGGAAGAAGCTATCTTGCATATGTTACACGTTCAGAAGCACTTAAACTTTTATTTTTGTGTTTTGAAAAACAACAGAGCACATATACCTCTGGCAAGGTGAAGCAAGTCGACTGCGTGGGGTGCCTGAAAGAATTGTAATGCAGTACACTAGGTGAAGACACCCTTGACACAAACTGATGACAAGTACAGGGGATACAGACCTTGTTTAGCGAAACTGTACAGTTATGAAGCCTTTGTGTGCAACGCTTGTATTTGCTCTCGCATGAAAACTAATTTTGCATAATGTGCTTGTGCATGAGTTGACCCTGATCCAATGATGTACTTATGTTCTCTTGTTAGATGAACAGCCAGACAATCCTTTCATTGCAGAGCTGTCAATACCAGGGTGAGAATAACTGTTACAAGACTGTTTGAAATACCAAGTATTATAAAAATGAGGTCTCATTTTTTCAGAACCAGCAACATGGCATATGAAGAACACGAAGAAGGTTAGTGGCCCATTTGCCAATCTTTGCTGGTTTTGCTAGTGAAAATATTTGTATGAGCACTGTAGGTAATTGTGTGTTTGCACCTAATAACTGAATATTGTGAGCAAAAAAACACACAATAAAGCGGCAGTGTATTGCCAGCATACTTCTCTTTGATCTTTTATTTAGTAATCCACGTGATAGAAGGCATAAATAAATGCACAGAAATTATAGTACTAACAAAGTGCGACACAACTATAGCAAAAGCAATGATAAACCTTAACAATAAAGAGATGTCCTGCATGTTTGTCAACCACAGCGACATTATTATTTATTTGGCATGGTTGAATAACTATAAGCAGTTAAGGAGTGAGGGTCCACACTTTATGCAATATCTATAAAACATTGCGAAACATTTTATATCTATAAAACATTGCGAAAATTCATACACAATTACTCTGCAAGATCGAAAAAAATGCCTGTATGCACTGAACCATTTTTTCATCAAGTTCAACAGTAAAAGGTAGACCACTTACGGTTGATGATGTGTGCATATATGAATGTTTGATGCTTCTCGACGAGTTGCACTGTTCAGCGTGCTTTACTTTTGGTTTAAATAAAGGGAAAGACTAAGTGAAGAGTTGCACCAATGAAATATCATACAACGCCACTGCAGGCCACCTTTCACAATGACTTGTCAGGGCAGCAGCTTATCTTGCGGCTGGCACACAGGTGCAGGTTGCAGTGTTGCAGCTTAAGGTTTATGTAAAGTAGGAATTGCTGATGGTCTGGTGAATTTATGCACATCATTGTCCCTCTCAGTCTTTCAAGCAGTAGTGTTGCATCAAGGAAAATAGCTTTACAAAAATAATGGTGCACAATAAAAGTAATACAAACTAAAGCAATCAAAATGGCCCATGAGTATACTTAACCTAGGTAAATATTTTTACATATTAAAAATGCCGCATATGTAGCAGGGAGAGATGCACAACTTTCATGAAGATTTTTTCACACACCCTCGTTGCAGCTGTCCGCACGAGGGAAAATACTTTTCTGAACATCCGTCTTGCAAGGTTACCTATGTATTGATCTTACGTTACATTGTTTGTCATTGCTGAAAACTAAGACTACAAATGATGTCCCCCACCCCCACAAGCAGCAGCCTACTGAAAATTAAATATGAGATTTAACCAACTCGTTCTTCACTGATTGTTGACTCGATTGCATTTTATACTGCAGGCACCTGTGATGCCATCAGAAATGTTCCATCTAGTGCCGGGTAAGCCTAAAATAATTCAAAATGTGGTACTCTGTAAATCAAGTTTTTTTTCTGCATCTGTACAGGTCAAGCCAGGAAGACGGGGACAGTGCAACTGGTAAGCACACAGAACCATGTATTTTTATTTCCTTTTTAAAACACACAAAGTACAGCAACCAAAACTTTCTAGAAACGTTGCTTATTCAGATTTACAACATATGTGACCCTACCCGTATCTGTTTACACATACAATGTTAAAGAGTAGTAGAAAACTTATGTACAGGTGCATGCAGTCTTGAGCAATAGTTTGGAGAATTCTTTTTCTATTCTTGAGACGTGTACACGCTTGCTGCAATCAAGCCATCTGTATGAAGTGCCCATACCTCACTATTCCGCGAAAGCGATGTACACTACGGTCTGTTTGTAAAAGAACGCAACAAAGATCCCAGTTCATATTTCCGGCCTTTTAAAAGCAAAAAACAATGCTCATACATAGCACTAGGCTGTCAAAAGTAGTTAAAAATCGCAATCACTGATAATAGCATGCAAATCTAAACCCGATGCTCATGCAAGAATATGAAACCCAGACACATGGAGCACGCAAGCGTTCCCTCTAACAGTGGGCTGTCTGTCTATTGTACGAGCAGATAATCTAGCACAAATCTTTTGATTTTACAGTTTGCACACTTTTGTTTGGAACTTCAAAGAGTAAAACGAATCATCCAGTCATCATGCACATAATTTATGCATACAGTTAAAGTAACTTTTGGGCACCAAGAAAGATTCTGAAGAAATTTAACATGTGCAGGAATGCAAATCTGACATTGCTGCAATGGTCTAGGGGCTAAGGTACTCATCTGCTGACCTGCAAGTCTCATGATCAAATCCCGGCTGCGGCAGCTACATTTTCGATAGAATTGAAAATGCTGTAGGCCCGAGTGTGAAGATTGGGCGCACGTTAAAGAACCCCAGAAGGTCGAAATTTCCGGAGCCCTCCACTACGGTGTTTCTCATAATCATACCGTTGTTTTGGGACATTAAACCCCACATATCTATCAGGAACGCAAATCTGAGGAAAAATTAGACGAATTTGTAAATTTTAGAGCGACTGAAAGAAAATGAAAGCAACAGTTCACCTAATGAAAAGACACAGAAGCGCATCAGCGGTATTTGCAAATACTCTGGGACACTTGGAATGAATGCAGCACGCATTCTAAGCTTGTGCACGTTAACCTGGCAAACTCTAAAGTGGGGCAGCTCCAGATGGAGGTCCAGTGAACTAAGAACATCGACAACCGTACTGTTCACAGCATTCTTTATTTGTTCTGCAATAACTTAAAAAAAATCACAGTTTTTCAATAGTTCCGGCATAGTACTTTGATGACCTGTTGATATAGAAAAGTGCCGGTGTATAATGCTTCCAAGCAATAAATTGCATTACCTTGAGAGGAAAAAAACTATACCCTCTGCAATAATACAAGCGCAAACACTTTCTTGGAAAATCCATTATGTGGAGGGCCACAAAGACTGTCATGCATCATTGTTAGGGCACAACACCGTCTGTTATGCATGATCATTGTGTTAAAAAGAAATAAGAAATGTTCACGTTCCACAAGGTAGATTTCACTAGGAAGATGTCATTTGAACCATATTTGGTACTCCTAAAGGCATCAACCATGCATTTAGTGACCGCCGAATGGCATATGAACTTTGTGCAACATTAGGTACAAGTCATGTTATGTCATTTTAAAATGTAGGTGAGCCACAGCAACGCAGCAGCAGCACTCCACGGCGGCGACGGCAACCACGCAGCTACACAAGTGAGAACCTATTTACATAGTAACGAGGTTTAGTGGGGTGAACAGTACATGAAAATACATAGTTTTTACATCGAGGTCCCTTTTAAGAGAAGACTGGCCGGCTGTGGCATAACATTACATAGGAGATAAAGCAGAGAAATGTGCACAGAAGGTGGAGAGAAATTCTTATTTCACTCTTATACCCAGTCCAGAGTTTACACAAGATCATTATTGCTGTGCTTCTGTTTTCCTTGGCAACCAAGTAAAAAAAACATAAAATGACACTCTGCTGGCTTAGCAGTTACTTGGTCGTAGCACCGAGCGTTAAAGTTTTGACTGTTGACAATGACTACTCTGAAGCGCTGAATGCAAGGCTACTTGAGAACATTCCTTTCAAAATGCAATTAACAATACAGATTTCCATATTCAAAAAAAGGATCTACAGCAGGGCGTACTGCACAAAGCTTGAAGTGCATATACACCAGTAGCGACCATACAAATATAAGTCCTCCAGCTATTTCAATGTACATATCAATCTGAGTAGTACACTGAACAACCCGGCCTGATCACTAATAGTCATTGTTAATCTGTAAATTTTGTCCCCCTTGGAAAATCAGTGGCTAGAGTAGGTGGCCGCTTATCCCAAGGTCGCGGGTGCGATCCCAGCCGCGGCTGTCTCATTTCAATGGAGGCGAAATGGTAAAGGTCTGTGTAATGTGCGATGTCCGTGCACGTTGAAAAACATGAGATGATCCTCCATTAGGGTGTCTCAGGTGATCACATCGTTGTTTTGGTACGTAAAATCTCACATATTTATCTGTCAGTTTTGCTGGAGCCAGAAAGCACATGGCGATGAAGTGCCGGATGTCGTGCCATTACTGGAACGTGGAAACAGTACAAGTAGTAATTAGGGCAGTTGCAGGTATGAAAGTGCACAAGTGATACAATTATGTGATAACAACTTTTTCTCTCCTATTTCCAGAAAAACAAGAGCTCTTCGAGCACATACTCGAAAATCAAAAAAAAAATTCTCAGAGCTCAAAAGTGCACTGCAAGGGCTTTGGAAAGAATTTTGCAGGTTAAACTGCACAAGCACAAAGTTCGTTTTGAAGGAAACAGAGTAGTGCCAAACTACAGTGAAAACAATTAAAATTTTTTAAAGTGAATGTTTTGGCTGTCTTTCATAAGCTGACCAAAAATGAGGTAACATTACCAAAACCAGCTCTGCATCGGCAGATATTTTGTGTTGTCATGTGAACGTACCATCCATCCCTGTGTTGTTTCTCTATTACACCTCTCCACTGTGATACACTAAGGTACTCTTTGAACGAATACAAGTCTGAAGCATTTATCAGCACGGTCTCGTTGGTAAACAGGCATAATCTGAGCAGATGCAAGCCCCTTCCTTCAATTTCTCACCAAGATCATAAACTTCATTCCTGAAAATTAAGAGTACACAGGAAAAGCAAATTCTTATTTTGCAATAAAATGTTTTAATTAACTGTAATACAAGCAACAAACTACCTTTATTTGTCAGGTCTTCTCAGTGTACTTTGAACTAACGACTGTTCTCCATGACCACATGAACAGGTTTAAGAAGTAATGTCCTAACATATTCTTTATTTTTGCAAAGTATTGTCCAAGTCCAAATCGATTTATGTTATAGATATGTAGCATAAGCAGCAAACATGATATGTAGAACAGGCAAACTAACTAAAAAATAGAAAAAACACTATCGCAGACTAGGGCAGTAAAACTAGCCCAGACTTGCCACCTAAAACTATGGAAACCACTTCTATTCTTTACATTTCAATCACTAAATACAGCAGTCTTTCGCCAAAATGTAAATGTGTGCTGCATAGCCAAATCGAAATTGTCACTACCGAGACTGAAGCCCAACTTTTTTAGTTTGGCAATCGCGTTATGCATAACAACGTAGTTCTAAGCTGTATATTTCTCTTCACTTGTCTTGCATGACTTTCTTACTTTCCTTCAAGCGACTAAAGGTTGCTATCATAACAATTAGTGCTCAAACTTTCATTTACTGCAGTGAAACATAAAATGAGGCCCCTTTCGCCTAGAGTTTTTTAATAATTATGAACCTACATCTGCTGTTCATACCAAGGACTAAGAAATGATACAAGCAGTTCATAAAATATCCTAGAAGGATTGATTGGAGGGTAAAAGTTGGTACAAATTTTTAGGGAGAGCACTAACAACCAGTAGGCAGAAGGCAAAGGCAGCACCAGAAGTGCACACCTACAACTGTTAGTGAGTGCTGGTGTTATCTTGTCTTTGCCTTATGAACACTAGTCTTTCAGTTGTCACCGGAAGTGTTGAATATTTGATATGTAATCTCGATGAATGTGAATAGCAGTGAATGCAGATTGTTTTGAAATTGTGTTAGCTTGCAATTATCCTTTAAATTCACATTCAGCAAAGGGTAATATGCAAGATCAACCTTAATGCAACAAACAGTTATAAATAAGTGCCAAAAAGGCATTCAAAGCATTTACCACTGTGTGTGTGTGTGTGTGTGTGTGTGTGTTTGTGTGTATGTGTGCGTGTGTGTGTGTGCCCGTGTGCCTGCGTGTGTGTATTTGAGAGAGAGAGAGAAAAAGACAGGAGTGCTAAGCTAGCATTATGAACCTGTAGTCTTCATATTTTTGCTACGATCTGACGCTGACCTTTACATTTTATTAGGCCACTGCACCATTCTTCTGGATAAAGTTAATTACTCTAATGAAAGAGCAAAATTGAACATTCGGAGCTCACGGCACACTTCAACTGCCATGTTTTGGAACCATATAATGAAGTACCAGTGCCTGCATCACCACTCCTAAACTAATCTAGGGGCGAATAGTAGCCAAGAAGGAGGCAATTAGGCCACAAAATTTTTTGTGCCCAATGTAGCTAAACCTGGTAGCTCGTCTAACATCAAATTGAAGAACAGTATCTTAATATATTACTCTCAAGCCCTTTTGGATGCGACAGCCCCATATTGTGGAGGTACTAATTGTACGTCTGCTTTACATAAACGACTAATCGAATGACGAGGTTTAACACAGCTTATCCCTTTAATTCAGCAATGCAGTGCAGAAGGAAAGAAGCAACAAGGATTGTCTATCACGGTTTCTTTTCCTCACAAACAAACAGCATGGACAAGGTGACGAGACAGAAGTCAGCATCAGCAAGTGCGGAACAAGTGCCTGGCAAAGCAAACGGCGTAGCATATTTCGGCATAGCAAACTATTGTGACCACGTTACCTTTTCTAGCCTACGTTACGGCATTAGCTGCTACTTGGAAAATGAAGACAACATGACGAGATAAAGTTTTTTGTATACATAATGTACATTGAAGAAAAACTTTAGCTTCCATACCATCTGCTCAGCCAATGAATGGATGGCCTGAATAACTTGGCGTAGGACACCAATCCCAGCTGCTGTGTATTCTTGCAGACATGGTAGTTCAGGGTCATCCCCTTCCTCGTCCAAGAAAGGGTCATCTAAGAAGGAAACGTAAACACACACATTACCTATCTATCTATCTGTCTGTCTATCCATCTGTCTATCTGTCTGTTTGTCTATCCATCTGTCTATCTGTCTGTCTGTCTATCCATCTGTCTGTCTGTCTATCCATCTATCTATCTATCTATCTATCTATCTATCTATCTATCTATCTATCTATCTATCTATCTATCTATCTGTCTGTCTGTCTGTCTGTCTGTCTGTCTGTCTGTCTGCCTGTCTGTCTGTCTGTCTGTCTGTTTGTCTGTCTGTGTGTCTGTCTGTCTATCTATCTATCTATCTATCTATCTATCTATCTATCTATCTATCTATCTATCTATTTATCTATCTGTCTATCTGTCTATCTCTCTATCTGTCTATCTGTCTATCTGTCAGTCTGTCTGTCTATCCATCCATCCATCTATCTATCTATCTATCTATCTATCTATCTACCTCTCTCTCTCTCTGTCTGCCTGCCTGTCTCAAGAAGGAGCATGGAAAAAGGAACTCATTTCCATAGAGAAACACATTCAACAAATCTAAAAATGTCAGAAGAAATCTGTGAAAGTGAGGTGATAACTCTTCATGTGGCAAAACAGCAATCTCATTGAGAGTGTACAACGATTCGGTGCTAAAAGCAAGTTGCTAGTACAGAAGAAAATTTTTTTTATTTCCAATTAGTCATTATAGCAGCTCAGCTAAAACATTAGTTCAGAGGCATGCTTTTGGTAGCATTTATGGCGAGAGAAAGTAGATAGACCACACATGCGAATAAAATGCTGCTTCACGAACAATGGGAAAGTTTGCCAAATATAGGTGATAATGCACCAGCTATCATCAGAGCCTCATTTCTCACTGCAGCTGCACAGATGCTCTGAAGTTACTCAATGCTAGATCACCTACTTGCCACTAGTAGCTGAGAAAGCTTTTTCATGTACACTTGAGCACACCATGGCATTTGAGTGCCAATTCAAAGATACTGACAGCTAGGGAAATTCTGAGCGCACAAAAAGGAGCATTCATTATACCTACAGCTTTTTTGCACATAACTACATTGTTGTCCTGAGTAGTGTGGCAGGGTCAATGATATGCGATGCTTCCAATCATTTTCCTTGTGCACAACCTTAAGCAAACAAAAAGTGCAACTTTATAGCTAAATTGGCAAGTGCATATCTTGCTTCGTCCTAACAATACATGTGCTATGATAAAAGCTCACATTGGTGAAGTAGGAGGTGAAGCATTCCACAACAATGTCCTGAAAAAGTTTCCGAACTATCACTTGGCTCAATCCTTGTGAGAATGATTCAAGGAAATGTAACAAGAAGTTAGAGATGTTAAATATTTTACAGTGCAACTGCCCACACTATGGAATCTCCATGCACAAGCTGAGGCAGACCATGATGTTCGTTGTTGTCTGTATTTATGGTTATATTTACACATGTGCTTGCACTCACTGGTCTGCTTAGGGCGTGTTTGCACTACAGCGCCCCAACGCTGACCTGACCCCAACGCAGACGATCGGCTGAGCTACCCACCGACAATGGCACCTGACAATCTGGTCACACTAAGCTGAAAACAACGAGGCTTCAAAAGACAGCCCGTTGTCGTCGTGTAACATGATGGCAGACCGAAAACACCACCAAAGCGTATTAGCAGACTTGTCGCCCACAGATTGTTAGAAGATCGATTGTCGAGCAAAAACTTACCTGTGTTGTTCAATCTAACAACTAAGAGAGAGATCTTAGGCAGAGGTAGAAGGCCTCACACACTACTTAAAGGTGTTTTCCAACACTATTGAACAAGCTATTTTTATTTGTGGCTTGAAGAGACCGATAGGTGGAAATAATTTTTGCATAGGTCTAAGTGCCAATATGAGTTGATTTAGAATTTTAATTACGCAACAAACTACACATCGCTGCCGACCTTACTGCCACGCAGCGGCGCTCGCCTGAACTTTGCGGGTGGAAATGGCACTAGAAGCTTGCCGCCATATGATTGTATAAATGTAACGCTAGAAGCGATCGTGATGTAGGAACAAACTGAGGTTACTAATTTGTATCATTTTTCTTCTCTGTGCTTCTTCATTAAACCCTGAACAGACGCAACCACAATAAAAAGATCACGGTAACTACAAAGCATGACAGAGATGCTGGCTGCCATTTCGGCACTGGAGTTTAAGCTTGTGCGGGTCAGATGTCCATACGAAGCACCTCTTTTTCTTTCTTCCCTCTTCTTGCTTTCTTGAGTATACGAGCTATCTGTTTCTGCACATGCACTGTAGAAGAGGTGCAGTGCACCATTGTTTGTTGGGCGGCTAATCTAACAGCACGCGAAGGCTCTACAGTACTTCACTGTCCTGGTTCCACAAGTGCCTTTCTTAGAATAAGAGAAAGTGACTTGGGATATCGTAAAAAACAGCAGGAAATGCCTCGGTTCGACACAGTAGCTTTCAATCACGCTCTGGCAAGCCATGCGTCAGGCAAGACGTCAGTTATGGTAGCAACAAGGTCAACATTACTTTGAAAAAGAAAAAAGAAACAAGCAACAGTGGGGGTGCGAAGTTCCCCTGAGTAGACGCTTCCAGCTTATTTAGTTGGGGTAGCCTTCCGAAGACACGGGAGAATGAAGTGCGGTCAAGTGACCCTGTGAAAATCGAGTTGAGGGTTCACACTCTGGTTTTTGAATTTTGAATTTTCTAAGTCAAATAACTTGCTGCATTAGTGTGTACTTCAGTGTACACAACACATGTTTAAAACATTAGGGGTTGAATAGTGTTGTGGGCTCCTTTAATGGTCATCCTGCGCACTTCACAAAAGTCATTCCTTCGCTTTGTCTTTGTCTGTCCCGACCCCCCGGCCCCTCACCCCAAAAGGGACAATGGCAATGCCCGGAGGATGGCTGGAAATGAGAAGCAGTCGGAAGTTTTTCGTGCAACTTTAGTAGGTGTCACTGCGTGTGCCCCCCAGTGTGACTCAAATTGAGAATTGGCCAACTAAAGGCTGTGGGCATAACAAGGCCAGAACAGAGCCTACCTGAGACCATAGGCAGACTGTGTCGTTGCAGTGTTCACAATCAGCCGATCGAAATAAGTGTAGAGTTGCTCTATTGTAGACACGCCTTTTTACATAGAACTTATACTATACGGTGTCCACACTTACACCTGAATTTCCAGTGACAATTTACTGCTCCAAGTATGAATGTTTTGAAAAATGATAGCACTGCAGAAAATAAATGTTCCATGTCTTGCTCGCCCCATATTTAAAGAAGGAAATCATTTTAGACACCACAGCATGAATTGTTTTTTGTCATTTGCAAAGCAAGGCAGCAAGGATCTATAAGCATTATAATCGCAAGTAATGATACATGAAATAACATTTGCTAAACGAGAATGCTGCATGAATGTTCAGCTTGCAGCCAACCAGTGTTTCAGACCTGACGTTGAATAAAATACACACAGCCAAGCGAAAGTTTTTCTCTTGTTACCCACACTAGTGCACTCATGTGAACCTTATACAGGGCCGAAATGAACAAAAACCTAAAGATATCACATATAGCCTGAAAACATGTACGGTGCGAAAATGCCAAAGGAAATAGTTCGCAGAATTATGGAACAGAGGCAAATTGCACTATTACTTCATTTTAGTGGCATCAGGTTTGAATTGCAACTGACTTCAAACCAGTGGCAAACAGCAAAATGTACATATGTGCACACCCCCACAAACAAACACACCCATACACACACACACACATATACATATATATATATATAAATATATGTATATATAAATAAATACATATATATATATATTTGTATATATATATTTATATATGGCACAACGGGAGCGTTGTCAACAAGGATAAATATGTATTTATCCTTGTTGACAACGCTCCCGTTGTGCCATATCCTATACCTTCACGAAGACTAACTGGACCATTGGGTTATTACTCCCACTATATATATATATATACATATATATATATATATATATATATATATATATATATATATATATATATATATATATATATATATATATAAGGGAAAGAAGTGTATACCTAAGGGCTCGTTTTTCCGTGTTTTAACACAATATTAATGAGATCTAACAGACAGAAATGCCAAGGAATGTACAGGGGAAGTTATTAGAACCAAATGGAATGTAAATAAGAAGAAAGAAGAAAAAAAAGTGGATTAAAAATTAACCAGCCGTGAGTAGGAATCAAACCTACGACCTTCGAATAACGCGTCCGATGCTCTAACCACTCAGCTATCACAGCGTCCTTCCCTCCATCCTTTTTTTGGGGTTTATATCTGAATTTAGAAGTAGGAGTGACAGTCAGCGCCATCTATAAGCCAAACGACGAGTGTGAAAACACTCGTATGCGCATGTTTGGCGTCACGTAGCACGTGAACTTATTATGAGCGGGCAGCTGATTAATTGTCCCTCTTATACAACCTGAACACACCAAGTCTGCCAGTACGAGACCCTCGTTCAAATGAAATAAGGGAAAGAAGTGTATACCTAAGGGCTCGTTTTTCCGTGTTTTAACACAATATTAATGAGATCTAACAGACAGAAATGCCAAGGAATGTACAGGGGAAGTTATTAGAACCAAATGGAATGTAAATAAGATAGAAGAAAGAAAAGTGGATAAAAAATAACCAGCCGTGAGTAGGTGTCACGGACGGCCATTTTCGGCGACACCGCGTCAGGGCAATTAACGGGCGCCGTACTCCCCGACTTACCTTGAGAAACGGCGACGCATGAAAGGGAGCCGAGAAGAGCAGAATGGGGTGCTCTTCTTAGAACGTCGCCGCCGACGGTTAATCCTTTTGTAACTGTGGCGGCATCTGCAAAGTCGTAGAAGGCCGCGGTATACCCCGAACAAGGATTAGACTACGAGACGCACCGGCTGAGAGATAAATGGTTGACCGTTCCCACGGAGAAAGGCGTGGGAAACGCTCTGGTGGCCAAGCCGTATGACAACAACCCGACAGGTTGTCACTCTCGCTAGTTGAGGGCCCTCTCCCAATTAAAAAGGGGTGGGGTCAAAATATTTTTAGGGCGGAGTTTCCCATCAATTAAACGTGCATGATTGGACCCAGGTAGAGGTCTCTTGTCCTCAAGGAAGAGAGCGAGGAGACACGAGGGGGATTTAAGCGCAGGATTTTGCCCTGCTAGGCAGACTAGTCGCTGACCAACATGGTGTAGAAACAGATCAACAAGCATCTCTTCTAGAAGTTTTTAGTGTGGCTCTGTATCGGCTGGCCACCTAAACTTAGCCGTTCGTCTAGATGTGACGCGATATTAATGTCTGCAACGTAGACATCGGGACTTCGCCTCGAGTTAGCTCAACCTGCTCGAAGTCACCTGCAAGCACTAGCCTCCCGGAGCCACCAGCGTTGCAACACCGCCGACATCGCAGTCGTGCCAGAACTCTCTTCGACTTCTCGCATCCGATCGTCGGGGACACAACGCTGCCGGTCATCACACGTATGCCTTCACCTGTTTATATCTTCGAGCTTTCTCCTCCGTAGTCTATTGTATTTAGTTGTGTAGTTTGTAATAGCTCTCTCGCGTAAGCTGATTTATTGTTTATATATGTATTTTTTAGTTGTATCAAGTGTTTGTGTATTTTGTTAGTTGTATTGAAGTGTTATTTTAGATCCCGTGTGCTGCAATATCACTAGAGTAAAGTTTGTTTTGTTTTCTCATGTCTCTGATCTCTTCACTGTCTCTGCTTGCGTACGGAACGAACCAACATGCTGTCATTCCCGACACCGACTTCGCGCTGGCGACGCTAGAGTGGCAGCTTGTAACAGTAGGAATCGAACCTACGACCTTCGAATAACGCGTCCGATGCTCTAACCACTGAGCTGTCACAGCGGCCTTCCCTCCATCCACTTTTTTGGGTTTATATCTGAATTTAGAAGTAGGAGTGACAGTCAGCGCCATCTATAAGCCAAACGACGAGTGTGAAAACACTCTTATGCGCATGTTTGGCGTCACGTAGCACGTGAACTTATTATGAGCGGGCAGCTGATTATTTGTCCCTCTTATACAACCTGAACACACCAAGTCTGCCAGTACGAGACCCGTACGAGATCCGTACTGGCAGACTTGGTGTGTTCAGGTCGTATATAGGAACAATTAATCAGCTGCCCGCTCATAATAAGTTCACGTGCTACGTGACGCCAAACATGCGCATAAGAGTGTTTTCACACTCGTCGTTTGGCTTATAGATGGCGCTGACTATCACTCCTACTTCTAAATTCAGATATAAACCCAAAAAAGTGGAGGGAAGGCCGCTGTGATAGCTCAGTGGTTAGAGCATCGAACGCGTTATTCGAAGGTCGTAGGTTCAATTCCTACTCACGGCTGGTTATTTTTTCATTCACTTTTCTTTCTTCCTGTTTACATTCCATTTGGTTCTAATAACTTCCCCTGTACATTCCTTGGCATTTCTGTCTGTTAGATCTCATTAATATTGTGTTAAAACACGGAAAAACGAGCCCTTAGGTATACACTTCTTTCCCCTATTTCATTTGAACGAGGGCCTCGTACTGGCAGACTTGGTGTGTTCAGGTTGTATAAGAGGGACAATTAATCAGCTGCCCGCTCATAATAAGTTCACGTGCTACGTGACGCCAAACATGCGCATAAGAGTGTTTTCACACTCGTCGTTTGGCTTATAGATGGCGCTGACTGTCACTCCTACTTCTAAATTCAGATATAAACCCAAAAAAGTGGATAGAGGGAAGGCCACTGTGATAGCTCAGTGGTTAGAGCATCGAACGCGTTATTCGAAGGTCGTAGGTTCGATTCCTACTCACGGCTGGTTATTTTTTCCACCACTTTTCTTTCTTCTTTCTCCTTATTTACATTCCATTTGGTTCTAATAACTTCCCCTGTACATTCCTTGCCATTTCTGTCGGTTAGATCTCATTAATATTGTGTTAAAACACGGAAAAACGAGCCCTAAGGTATACACTTCTTTCCCTTATTTCATTTGAACGAGGGTCTAGTACTGGCAGACTTGGGGTGTTCAGATTGTATAAGAGGGACAATTAATCAGCTGCCCGCTCATAATAAGTTCACGTGCTACGTGACGCCAAACATGCGCATAAGAGTGTTTTCATACTCGTCGTTTGGCTTATAGATGGCGCTGACTGTCACTCCTACTTCTAAATTCAGATATAAACCCAAAAATGTGGATTGAGGGAAGGCCGCTGTGATAGCTCAGTGCGCGCGACCGCCGAAGAATGGGGCGGTCGTGGCTTATCAATTTTCTCTCGGTAAGCTGTATGCAACGTGTTTCTGGCTGCTAAAATTATGTACCTTTTGCAAGTACTTAGTTGTAAGCGTAAAACCATTCACAAAGTCCACAGGATATTCGCCACGTTCATCTGGAGCTCTACGTGGGAGAAAACATCTAGAACGAACTTGTTTCGGCGAGTTAAGCAAGGAAGGCTGTCTCTGTGCCATCTGTTTCTTAACCAAGTAATATCACGCTTCCTGCTCATTAGAGACCAGAGAGACTCTTTTTTACGTTCTTTATTTCAAACAATGCTGTTACACCACATGTCTGACTTCTTTGTATCTTCAGACAGGCGAGAACGACACACCTTGTCACCGTTCTTGCGCGAAGTTGTGTTCTCTTATTGTTTCTTAAGGGCGAGGTTTTCAATAGATTACCTAACTAATGTGAAAAGAAAGCGCCTTATGAAAGACCTTATACAGAATGTTTTTCCTGTGCCCCTGTACCGTTCAAGGTATGAAAAATCATATGGTCATGACGTACTAAAGCGAGTGAAAAACATGTGTATACCTCGCAATGTGAAAACCTTCTTTTTTAAACTTCATACGGGAACCTTGCCAGTAAAAACGTGGTTTGAAGAGAGAGGGATGTATGTACCATGGGGAAGCAGCTGTCTCCTGTGTAACAAACCTGATACCATTGAACATGTGTTTATTGATTGTAAGAACGCTATTTTCTTTTGGGACATTTTACAGAGAACTTTGAAAAAAGATTTACCTCTTACTTCATATGGAATTCGTTTTTTGCCTTGTGATTGTTCTGTGCAAAATTTGGATGTTATATTTGTACTTGGTCTTCATTCGGTTTGGCGTAGTATGCTATCGTACAGACACTGTGATGTGAGAGTTCTATCCGTTAATGAGTGTTTCGTGGAAGCTGTTATAAAAGTGCCAGATGTGTATTAGACTACCGACTGTAATGAAGATGTAATATCTTTGTTTGACGCGTTGTCACGCATGAAACACGTGTGATAGTGATTGTCATATTAGCTTGACCTGAAGTCAAGAACGCAATAAAGAAAAAAAAGCTGTGATAGCTCAGTGGTTAGAGCATCGAACACGTTATTCCAAGGTCGTAGGTTCGATTCCTACTCACGGCTGGTTATTTTTCAATCCACTTTTCTTTCTTCTTTCTTCTTATTTACATTCCATTTGGTTCTAATAACTTCCCCTGTACATTCCTTGGCATTTCTGTCTGTTAGATCTCATTATTATTGTGTTGAAAACACGGAAAAACGAGCCCTTAGGTATACACTTCTTTCCCTTATTTCATTTGAACGAGGGCCTCGTAATGGCAGACTTGGTGTGTTCAGGTTGTATAAGAGGGACAATTATTCAGCTGCCCGCTCATAATAAGTTCACGTGCTACGTGACGCCAAACATGCGCATAAGAGTGTTTTCACACTCGTCGTTTGGCTTATAGATGGCGCTGACTGTCACTCCTACTTTTAAATTCAGATATAAACCCCAAAAAGTGGATGGAGGGAAGGCCGCTGTGATAGCTCAGTGGTTAGAGCATCGAACGCGTTATTCGAAGGTCGTAGGCTCGATTCCTACTCACGGCTGGTTATTTTTTCATCCACTTTTCTTTCTTCTTTCTTTTTACTTACATTCCATTTGGTTCTAATAAATTCCTCTGTACATTCCTTGGCATTTCTGTCTATTAGATCTTATATATATATATATATATATGCACATGGAGAAGAATAACTTCGATTGCCGCAAGGTTACAAGTATGAAAGTAGATGTCCTTTCACATAGCTGTTTATTCAGCCAACGTTTCGACGCGTCTAAATGCCGGCTGAATATACAGCTGTTATATGGAAGCAAATCTACTTTTCTATTTGTATTCACATCGTACTTGTATACTATATATATGTGTATATATATATATTTACATATATATATAGAGAGAGAGAGAGAGAAAGAGAGAGAGACAGGCTTGCAAGCACAGCGAAGGACAACAGGAACCGTAAAGTTTCAAACACTAAAGTTTGCCATTCCTGTTCATATTAAATGAAACTGGAGCAATCACTGCATAAACATTTGTCCTTGTCTTGTATACTTGATAACGAGAGTACAATTAACACCCTTGTGTGAGAACACTGCAAACAGCTACTATTAAAACATTTTAAAAGAAGTCCAGGAGGCAAGTACGGGAAATGCTTTTCTGTTTTTTCGCAAGTTTAGCGAATAAGACTGAACAGCTTGAACAACTTATTTTCAGATATGATCCGCATATAACGATGGTGCCTGAAACATGGTTACATAGTGATATCAGTGATGTGGATGTAATTCCTCCGTCGTATCAGATCTTTCGACGCGATCGCACAAGTAGGGGTGGAGGCGTGGCGATAATATTGAAAAACAGTTTTGCCGCCAGCGCACTTGCGCAAATAGATGACCACAAAAGCCTTTTTCTAAAAGTAAACTGCTGGGGTCACGTGTTTATTCTATGTGCTGTCTATCGGCCCCCGTCTTCTCCTCCCGAATTCTTATCACTGCTACGCGATCACATGTCGTCGTTAAAGTGTCCTCGTATTTTAATGGCTGGGGATTTCAACTTGCCCTCCATTAAGTGGTCGCAAAAGCTGACTGCCAATGTAATTGATAGCCCTCTGTATGACATTATGCTTTCTTGCGACTTGCAACAAGTGGTACTTGAAAACACGCGCGTAATTGGTAATCATGGTTCGATATTAGATCTTGTATTTCTTAACAGAGATATTCCGTAGTACGACGTAGCCATTGAAGAGGGTATATCAGACCACAAGCTAGTACTGGTGACTTGTAAACTTGCTGATGGTGCGCAACACCCCAAAACAGTTACAAAAACCGTAAAAGATATGGCGAAGGCTGATGATCAGTCTATTCTTGATGTATTATGGCAGCTTGTAGACCAGGAACCCCGCAGTGATGTCATTTCTTTGTGGCTATCCTTTAAGCATGCTGTACTGCACTGTTTAGAATCTTTTGTTCCTGACCGCCACGTTAAAACAAGGAGGGCTAATCCCTGGGTAACCCGCGACATTGTACACATTAAGCGAAAACTAAAGCGCGCCAAAAAGAAATCAAACAGAAATCCCGATGGTATTCAACAAACTCTAGCTGAACTTTCTTGCGCACTAACAGCATCCCGAGATAAATACTTTTCATCGACCTTACCGAGTTTCTTAAAGAATAACCCCGAAAAATTTTGGCGATACTTGGGAAATAAGGCTCCAACTTTAGAAAAATTAAGGGAGAATGACTTAGTAGTTACTGACTTAACAGAAATTTCCAACATTATGAATGATTATTTTCATTCTGTGTTTTCTTCAAAAGATACTACAACTCTCGAACTTGTTCCACCCTTGCCTGATTCGGATTTTATCAGCTTTGAGGGTGTGTTGTCACTGTTACTTGGCGTAAAAGAAAAATCCTCTGGTGGCCCTGACGGCATACCGAATTCTTTCTTGCGTCGATACGCTGAACCAATATCGCATATTTTAACCAATGTTTTCTCTGAATCACTCAAAACGGCAACGTTACCAGATGACTGGCGTCTCGCCAGGGTTGTAGCTGTGCATAAGAAAGGTGATCGCCTGCTGAAGGAAAACTACCGCCCAATTTCCCTAACGTCTACATGCTGCAAGGTACTTGAACACATTATTGCTCACTTTATTACCGATTTTCTTGAAAATAATAACCTGTTGTCTCCAGCCCAGCATGGCTTTCGGAAAAAATTATCAACGTGCACGCAGCTAGTTGTAACAGTTCATGATATCGCACAAATACTTGATTTTTCAGGCCAGGTTGATTTAATTTTTTTAGACTTTAGCAAGGCATTTGACCGCGTTCCCCATGGCAAACTTCTCATAAAGCTCCGAAACCTGAATATTCCATCTTTCATCATAAGTTGGATAGAGGCTTATCTTTCAAACCGCGCTCAGTACGTTGACGTGGGGGGACATATTTCTAACACGTTACCGGTATTATCAGGTGTCCCACAGGGAAGTGTTTTAGGGCCGATTCTTTTTCTTATATACATAAATGATATAGCTGACATGGTTGAGTCTAACATTAGTATCCGATTGTTCGCTGACGACTGCGTAGTATATAAAAAAGTGACATGCCAACAAGATCAGGTTGATCTAAGTCTTGCATTAACACAAGTTAGTGAGTGGTGTACTCGGTCGTCAATGACATTAAACTCTGACAAAACGGTACTCCTACGTGTGACAAGAAAAAAACAGCCATTCAGGTTTACCTACAACGTCCAAGGAACACCAGTACGTGAAGTAAATGAATATAAATACCTAGGAGTAACCATTACAAACACACTTTCTTGGTCCGCACATATAACAAATGTCTCCGCATCAGCTTCTCGTAAGCTTGGTTTTCTGAGGCACAAACTGAAAAAAGCCCCTCCGAAATTAAAAATGCTCGCGTACAAAGCGTATATTCTGCCTAAACTTGAATATGCATCAGTGGTTTGGGACCCTTTCTACAAAAAAGACATTCAAAAACTTGAAATGGTTCAAAGACGCGCTGTACGTTTTATTTTTTCTAAGTTTAAATCATCTGATTCTCCGACAAAATTAATGAAAGACAGCGATATTCCTGTGCTTGAAGATCGCCGCAGAATCGCACGCCTGAAATTCTTGCATTTCATTTATAATGGTAAGCTGAATATCCCTGCCCATAAATACATACAACCATTCTCTCCTCGCGCATCTAGGCATCGTCATATGCATAACCTGCTCCCATACACCACGCGGACTAACACCTTTAAAAATTCTTTCTTTCCCCGAACAATTATTCAGTGGAATAGCTTACCACCTGATGTCATTTCATCTGATGACTTCGAGAAAGCGTTGCTCGGAGCATCTCAACCGTGACATAAGCGCACCTTCTCTGTACCGCTAGTGCTTAATATAATGTTTATACTCTGTATTCGTGCAATATCACTTTTTTCGGATTGTTGGTGCTCAGTATTTGTAATAGTTGACGCGTTTCCATGTGTATAAATTTGTCTGTACGTATGTGTATATTCTTTTTCTTGTGCTTTAAGACATCACTCCTTTTTTGCCATTATTTATTTTTATATGGTCTGTTATATTTTTTCCTATATTCATTGTATCATCCATTTTGTATTCTTGCAAATTTGATTATTCCTTTAATTTTTTTTTCTCGATGTTTGCACATTTGTTTATTGTAATGTTCCCCACCTGCTTGGTCTTCAGTGACCGCAGTATTTTCTAAATAAAAATAAATAAAATAAAAAATAAAAGTATATCTTTCAAAAGAAATTACCTAGTAACCAGCCGTCGGGCAATTCCCGTCACTGAAAGCACCTTCGAAGGTCACAGTCGGCCCAGATGAAGCTGTCGTGGGTGCTGCCGGCCCATTTCGATGTCAGCTGGGTAATGACACCCTCAACATCGCAGATCGCTTCTGCATTGATTGTGTACAGGCCTTTTCGGTTTCTGTACAAGTGTTCCTGGTCCTTAGGAGGCTTGATTTGCACATGAGTGCCATCAATGCATCCTTGGACCTTGGGAAACCCAGCTATCTGCGAAAAGGCTAAAAAGAACATGAATGAAAAGCAATTGAAAGTGCTGCTAAGACATATTGGTCAGTAAGGTAATGACATCATTTCGTCAAGGCCACCTATACATTTGAGCACCTTGAAACATTGTGAAATACCCGACAAGCTCTGCATGTCGGTATGTTTCGTAAAGAAGTGAGCTGAGACATCTCACAAATGATTAGGTTCTCGAGATGGCGAGCAAGGCAGTGGGTGATAAAGACATAAAAATTTTGCTGCATAACCATGCATTCTGGTGACATATTGGTGCTGCCACCGAAATAACGTTGCATGCAACTAGTGACCTGAAACAAAATAATTTGAAAAAACAGCTTCATGAGTCCAGGAACTTTAACTACATAAACTACTTTCCCCAAGACTGTGACACTTCTTAGTGAACAGAAAGGTTCCAATTAAACTGGGAAAACCAAACTTACGGCAAACAACAAAAAATTGCTCAACAATGTAAGCTGTAGAAACTTCTCCCTCGTGTAGCAGAATATTCTGCAAATTATTACTGGTACCAAGATGCGTGGTAGCCTAGTAGTAGCTTTCAAGAGATTTGCACTGGTTAACATTAAATCTGCCACACTAACAAAACACTGTAGTCGTTATGACACTACACGTCATGCAACAACATTAGTTGACAAAGTTCACCTCACCGATGACCGTAGCATTAGCAGCCCTCATTGTCGTCGGGAAGCGTATGTGCTCCGCAGCCAGCGAGCACAGGGCGTCAGTTACTTGTGCCACAATGCGCGACGCACTCTATTGGCTCACGCCAACCGTGTGTCTACCATAGACTGAAAACGGCCGCTTGCGTAAAAGCGCAAAGCGAGCAGCACTTGCACATCCACCGGTAAGGCGCGAGACCGCGCCGTAGGCCGCTGCAGTCGAGGCTCTAGTGTCCTACAAAGGGCCCGAATATGTTCCCTCGGGAACCTGTAGTAACGCAGGTGCTGGTCTGAAACATCGTCCAAGGCTAGGCGCCGGTGGAAGGTGCACTCTCTCCGGAGGGAAGGTTGCCGCTGACCAGCGTTGGCTGCCAGGACGTACATTATAGTTCGGATAGCTTAGGTCAAGGGTAATAGCTGCCGATGCACCCATATTTATAGCAGAACGCATAGGTTTGGTTCCGCCCATCGCGATGCTGGGATTACCATAGCAACCAGCAAGCAAAGAGTTGACACAAAAAGCTATGTCGAATCCTTGTAGGTCGCATAAAGCATCTCGGCAACTTTGTAGCAATATAAATCTGCAATCGCTAGTCTGAAGACACACAGCCGTAAACACCGTTGAGCTATTGACCTGCTGTCACACAGCCTCCGCACAGGCCTCGGATGTGTTAGTACAGAAACAGCGTTCCTCTGAGCTTCGCTGCTCTATCGAAAAAAAACGCTTTCTTCGAGTACGAGTAAAAAAATAATGCTGCCACCGAAATAACGTTGCATGCAACTAGTGACCTGAAACAAAATAATTTGAAAAAACAGCTTCATGAGTCCAGGAACTTTAACTACATAAACTACTTTCCCCAAGACTGTGACACTTCTTAGTGAACAGAAAGGTTCCAATTAAACTGGGAAAACCAAGCTTACGGCAAACAACAAAAAATTGCTCAACAATGTAAGCTGTAGAAACTTCGCCCTCGTGTAGCAGAACATTCTGCAAATTATTACTGGTACCAAGATGCGTGGTAGCCTAGTAGTAGCTTTCAAGAGATTTGCACTGGTTAACATTAAATCTGCCACACTAACAAAACACTGTAGTCGTTATGACACTAATAGGACTATAATAGGAGCACAATGCTGAAGCCGGAATCAAATAAACAGCTTAGCTTAGGAGTTACAGCCATTTTTCATGATCAGTCAAGGAACTTGCCCAAGCGAATCCGATGCCAAATATCACACTGCACCTGAACAATGTACTCCGGAAGGCGATGCGTACGTGCGCCCAGCGGTCTTCAAACACACCTTGAAAGCTCCGTAAAGAAGTCGGCTACGACGATGCACTGGCACCTATTTCCTCTCCACAAACACGCCAAAACAGGCGTTTCACGCGCCACCGCTCACCAAGAGACACTGCCGTCGGTTTTCACACAACTTGAATGCCCCGAAGGCACAACAGAATTCCCAACACAGCGATAAGCAACGGAGTTCACAATACAGCGACAATAGAAGCGCATTGCTGAAACCGGAATGCAATAAACAGCCTCGATTATGAGCTACAGCAACTCTTCAGGATAACTCAAGTTACGTGACGAAAGGATTCGATGGCAGATGAACAAATTACTCCGGAAGGCGATGCGAACGAGCGGTCAGCCGTACTCAAACACACTTTGAAGCATCTTGGAACGCCCCGTAAAGAAGTCGGCTACGACGAAGCGCTGGCGCCTTCTTCCTCACCACAAACACGTCGAGGCACACATTTCACGTTTCACCGTTTACCGAAAGACACTGCCGTCAGTTTTCGCACGGCCTGCACAATCCGGAAGGGCAACGGAATCCACAGTACAGCGACTGGCGTACGCGGGAATGACCCCCTGCACTTGCTTAGGTCACCATGTTGTTCTTAGAAACTGCGCAGCAGGGGTAGGCGCTAAAATAACTTAGAAAAAGCACTTGCGCGATTTTCCGACCAAGACAAAATATGCTTTTATGCGAGAGGGGAAAGATATGACGAACAGGACAGGAATGCCTGATGAAAGAAGCGTTTTGCAACGTCATAAAGTGGCCTGATGCTGAGAGTACCACATGTAAACCAATCACAAGCTGCGCCTCACGACTTAGCTGTCGTCTGCTCCCGTTTGTCGTCTGCTTCAATGGGAGCACGCATGGAGAGTTTCGGCTGTTTCATCGTCGTCACGAAATGATTTCCAGGGCAAGTGGTCTCTGATTCGCACAAAACATGTGTCAGTGTCTGGCACCACATTTTACAGACATTCTAACGCCAAGGTAACAGATTTTTTTTATTGCCGAAGGGACGAGTTCAGCCAAAGTTTGCTCGAGAATTGTGAAGCTTTGCACATTTCCGCTGTCATTTAAAATTACTAAGGTGGTTTTATCTTGACTGCTTGCCATACTAACGCATCCAACTTCAGTTTTCAAAGAGTGAACGCGGAAAAGCTTCATTTGTTTGCATTTTAATGCATCATCACGAACACCCCTAATACGCTTTCATTTACAAAGTACGCACCCCTTCCAGATCGTCTAAAAGTGCATAGACAGCTGATTTCACAGATCGTGATCATTGGACAGTTATATTCAATCGAAGTATAAGAAAGTGCAACCACAGAATAGGCTTTATGAATGGCTAACTAGAAAAGTTTCTCCCACTCCGATATCCAATAGCATCAAGGTAGTGTGCTCTTCTTAAACTCTTTGGTGGTAATCTCGACCAATCGGGCAGACATCACAAGTTGTACATTTTATTGGAAGATTTGGAACGCACCACAACAATATAACAAAACATTTCAACCATATACCGCGCTGCTTTCGAGTTCACCAACCATTCACACCGCACTTTGGTTTTCATCCAACCACATGTCTTTGCGTGTATCATTATACGCCCCTGACGCCCAATAGAATTCCTTAATTACTGCGATGCCAAGCTTATTGGATGATTTTGATTGCCAATACTGTCCATTGCATCCGAGGGAAACAATAATTGAACTCAAAGCACCGGAATAAACCAAAACGCACCAGTAATCATCAGGCAGCCTTACATGGCCATCAATAAACTCAAAATCAGCCACGGCACCCATGTATCCCGCCGCGGCTGCAATTTCTAAGCAGCCACATTGTTCCTAAGAGTGGTCCGGGCCACTCTTAGAATTTTCTATCAGCCATGCTGTTTTTACGCACAATTTTGCTTCGTGAATCTACGTACGAGCACTTTTCGGTGACGTAAGCAAATATAGCAACTGCATGACCATCGCTGGCCTGTTCCCGGGTAGTCACAGCGCGCTTTATTTGCAGCGGCCGATGTGAGAACGATGGCCTCTTACGACGTTTTTCGTTTCGTGAATCGACTTACGCAACAAAATTTCTCTTGCGCAAAAATGTTTTCGTAAGTGAGTTTTGTGAATCCGGGCCCTGAAGTCCATGGTAGGGCCAGTGGGAGACTATTCTTGTGCGTTGTTTAACAATAAAAATTCGCAGCGTGCACGTTAACTAAAAAATAAAGTGGACTCCAAGTCTCTGTCTTCAATCAGAGTCTCCTGTCTCTCGTTGTCCATTACCAACGATAGGCATGTTCCAGCAGGAAACACTGGTCCGTCAATGCGTCTCTAGCGACTCCCAGGTTTCTCTTCTGCGCAACGCCGAGATGACCGCCAGCGTCAACGTCGCCGCCAGTGTAAGCGTTAGCGCCCGCTGCTTCGCTTCTACACATGGTTCCCATTAGCGGGAGATGGCGTAATCTTTTTCTTTTTTCGTTATGTCGGTAGTGCACCTTATCTTGACATAATCGCTTAACGACGGCCATGCGCCACCATCATGATGGGGCTTTAAAAAAGATTCACTTGAGTTCATGCATGGCTAAGACCCCAGGAATATTATGGCCAAGGGAAAGTTCGTGCAGCAAATCGTGGATGTTTCTCGCGCATTCCAACATGACCTCGTATTGTCGAGCGAGCCGTAACACAAATATCTTTACAACAAATATTGCTGTAGCTAGGTCATGTCCAAGTAAACCAACCTACCAAGCAGCAGCCCTGACAAACGGAAATCTATATGGGCATACGCCACAGATTTCAGACAACCCACCTTACTCGCCCTGGTCCACAACTATAAAAAAGTAACCTACAAAGACTTGCGCAAACTACCGTAATGGTATAATTAACGAATTAGTAAATAAGTGTTTGCGCGCTGCTTTTCTTGGTCAGACAAAATTAGGTGGAAGTGTTTTTAAAGAAACATATATCCAATTCTAAAAAAACGGCAGCATATCCACAGAGTGAATGATAGAGACTGGAGCGAAGCATCCGTCCATCCGTTCGTTATTGCTTCCGTCCACCCGTCCGTGCGTGCGTCTGTTCGTGCGTCTGCACGTCCATCTGTGCGTCCGTCCCTGCATTCGTCCATGCATCCGCTCCTGCGTCCGATCATGCGTTCATCCGTCGATGCCGCCATCCTTGCGTCCGTCCATGCATCTGTCTGTATGTCCGTTCGTCCACCTATTCAGCACTCCAAGTACCACCGTCTCGCATCTTTTCATCATATATTCCTCATATAGAAGCACCGTCATTCAGCGGACATTCCAAGGACTGAACAAACAGAGGCATGCACACGTACACTTTCTTACGGCTTCCACTTCGTGTCTACTTCCCACCCTTAACCACCTCGAGTTCATGGTATATACTAGTTCACTGTATTCATGGCACTGCGACCCAACGCTCGCTAAACCTTTCTAAAACCAAAGAGGTTACGCCCAGTGGGTATAACGTAGCAACCCTTTCTTGTCAGATAGTGCTCAATGTACATGCCAATGGCTGCTAAGGGGGAAGGAGAGACAGGAAAATTCGGCTTTTAGTTAACGCGCATGCTGCGAATTTTTATTGTTCAACAACGCACAGAAGAAATCTCCCACCGGCACCACCTTGGAGGTCGAAATGTAAGACTTGTTACCCGCTACTACTACGACTACGAGGGACAAGTGGGTGCCGCTAAGATCAAAGTCCGAGCAAGCCGTTTCGCCGCGCCAGTCGCACAGCTGGACCCGGAGCCACGTCACGCTGACGTTGCCCCACCGGTCCCCTTCAAGTAAAAAGGAAGCAACCTGTGGCAGAGTCGTCGCACCCTACTGCGAGCGGCCGCCACCCCCTGGACTCGGGCCTCCCGCCCAGAGCCCCCCTCCCACCTCCATGCCAGGCATCGCAAGGTCCCCGGACGCCGTCTGCTGCCTCGGAAGCCTTCTCCCCTGGTGTCACCTGACGCTGAGTGGTCTCTGAGCCGCCTGTGCACTAGAGTGCAGAGAAATCTGCACATTACGAGACCAACAGGTCGCCCTCCCTGGTCCCGCCGGCTGAGCGCCCGCGAGACCAGCGGATACGCCCCCTTCAGACATGGGAAGCCCAAGACCTCCCGGTGAGGGAGAACCGTTTTCTGTTCACCGTTCCCGATGGGGACGTGTTTATTGGCGACCATATAGATGCAGTTGAAGAGACAGCCGGACCTGATAGTGTGTTAGTCTTGCAACACATGGGGGGCGTGAAGTTCCTGGTGTGTACCCGAAACGCGTGTCAGGCCACAAAGCTTATGGTCGCAGAGGGCTTCAAGGTTAACCGGGAGCACGTTACAGTAGAAGCGGTAGGACCGCCAGTTACGTTTCTTAACGTATACCGCTTTCCAGCATATATACCAGACGAGGTCTTGATTAACACTCTTACACAGTACGGCAAGGTAAGAAGTGTTTCCTTTGCATCAGTTCCTAACCGACAAAACTAGCTTAATGGGGTTAGAGTAGTGCGCATGGAAATGAGTAGGCCAGTCCCAAACTTCACAACCATTGCGGGGCACCGTGTTATCTGTGAATACCGCGGTATGCGCAGAGTGTGCGCAAGGTGTAACGAACCGGGGCACATGGCCACGGCATGCGTAGCCGCTTATTTCAAGAGATGTGGTGTATTTGGGCATGACACCGAAGGGTGTGTTGAGGAGTGTAAGAGATGCGGCGGGCGGCACGGCACACGCGAGTGTTTCCGCAAACGCTCGTACCTTGCGGCAGCGCGAGGCCTTCCACCCAAGACGCGGCCAGTTACTGGTAACGACCACCCCAGCACCTCTCGCCCGCCTACCGGGACTGAACCGAAATCAGGGCTCCAGGTCCTAAGACCCAAGACTCGGCCCCACACGACAACTAATGTCCCGGACCACTGGCAGTTCGAAGAACTCCGAGAGACGGAAGACGCCCACACCGTATCAGCGACCCCCGCTCCCTTGAACACAGCTATAGGCCCCGAAGCGAGGGACGACACGAGCAATACTAGTTCAGGTGGCGACCTGGATGAGTCGAGCGGTTATGAATCCGGCTCTCCGGAATCCACCCGCGACTCCTGGGATTTGTCGCAACCTGCAAGCGAGGAACAAGAAGTGCGAACACAGGCGCCGAGCCCCGAGAACGACGAGCCTGCTTTCTCTGGTTTTGACGAGATTAGTTTCCCGCCACTTCCACCCCCGACGGCTTTCCCCCCCAACCCTGAGGAGGTGCCCATCGTAAGCTCTGGCCGCTATGTCTTGCCGGAAACTGGCCACTTTAGCACGGACCCGTGCACCTCCATCGAGATGCAAACTGCCGACGCCGCCCCGACCGATAGGCGCGAGTGTTCGAGATCAAGGTCCTCTTTAAGAGGCAAGGACAAGTCACTCGGCGTGCCGTCGAGCCTACCCGCGAACCTTGAAAACAAGCCTCAGCGCTCCAAAGCACCCGTCTGTTCCAGCGACAGCGATGGCCCCCCCCCCCCCCGATTGCGAAGTCGCCGAAATTGGACGCACTACCGTCAGGGAAAGGGCACTTGCCCTCAAGCCCAAGCGAAAAAAGATAGGCTCTTCGCCAAAGCACCCTCCCTTTCTTTTCTTCTCCGTGTTTGCTTCAAGGCGAACACAAGAGCGGGCGCCGCGACACGGCAACACTGTCCCCCCTCTCCCCCCCCCCTCCGCCTCCTCACGCATGCTCCGCTCTTTCTAACACGACGCAACACACCCCTCCCCCCACGCTTGTTTCTGCTATCAGCGGTGGCCCCGCTGCCTACTCCCTTTCCCCCTCTGCTCCTATCACCAGCCGAAGCCACGGCAATGGTTTTTGTTTATGCTTATCTGTTGCACAGCTGTCTGCTGCGCTTGCCCCGCCGCGGTGGTCTAGTGGCTAAGGTACTCGGCTGCTGACCCGCAGGTCGCGGGTTCGAATTCCGGCTGCGGCGGCTGCATTTCCGATGGAGGCGGAAATGTTGTAGGCCCGTGTGCTCAGATTTGGGTGCACGTTAAAGAACGCCAGGTGGTCTAAATTTCCGGAGCCCTCCACTACGGCGTCTCTCATAATCATATGGTGGTTTTGGGACGTTAAACCCCACAAATCAATCAATGTCTGCTGCGCTTGCGACTAATCGGCACCATGGCTCCTATGACGCATCAATTAAACCACGGAGGGCTTTAGCCCAACTAGCAACCGCGCCGCCCGCGCCTTTACGTAAACTCGGCTCCTTCGAGCGTGCCGCCCCTGCCCAGGCGATCGCCCCCCACCCCTTCCTTCACCCCAAGTCTTCTCCCCACGCCCAATAGAGCAGATCATGTCAACTCTCAAGTTTGCCACGAGGAACGTCCGCGGGTTTCGTGACAAATCGAAACAGCGAGACATTCTGACCTTCGCCCAAGCACAGGGTATTGATGTGCTTTTTTTACAAGAGACTAACTTCCGGTCGCTGTTAGAGGTCTCAACCTTGAGACGCGAGTTCCAGGTGGACGCTTTCTTCTCCCTAACTAAATCAAGAGCCTGTGGAGTGGGAGTGGTCTTTACTACGCGACGTTTCCGGCAAAAGGCGTTCTGCATCTTCGGTGCTGACGGCAGGTCGCTCACGTTGGACCTCTACATCAGCGAAAGGATTCGGTTCGTGAACCTGTACGCCCTGGCGACGCGGAAGAACACAAACACCTTCTTCCAACAGCTGCACGACCTTCTTTCGGAACCCGTCCCGCACGTCCTGCTGGGGGACTTCAACTGCGTCGTGGACTCGCAGCGCGACGTCAGGGGACAGGGCCGAGGAGGGTCCACGCACTATGCTAGGGAGCTCGTGAAGACTCTTCGACACCTTCAGTTATCCGACGCGTGGCTCATCACCCACGGCGATCTTTCTGTCGCAACTCGAGCCTCTCACCTCACAGCCAGTCGATTGCATCGGACGTATCTCCCCGACTTTCTCCTTTCCTCGCTCGTGGTGTGCGAAGTCCTTTCCCCTCCGGCAGACCTAGCGAGTCGGTCAGATCACCTCCCCCTTGTCACTACGCTTAGCGGCTCTCCTGGACTCCGTACTGATGACCATGGGTGGCGAGTGGACCCAGCGCTCCTGCAAGACGATGATAGCATCGAGCACATTAGGGCGCGGCTGCGGGCCTCCGTGGCGAACGCCCGGGACCTAACCTCCCGCTCGTGAGTCACCTTGAAAGTGGAGTGGAAGGGAATCCTTCAAGACGAAGGCAAGGCCAGAAAGCGCCGCATAACCGCTAAACAGAATGAGATCCTGCGCAGAATACGCATCGTCAGGGGGGCGGAGACGATGAGGACTTGCATGCGCGACTACCTGAACACCCTGGAGGTCGAGTATGCCCGGCTGCTCCAACTGCGCGCGCGCAGACCGCCTGGGGAGCGGGGCGCACCCATTAACCACCTTGGAGTGCACCCCAGTGACACAACTGGGAATGGAAGCATACGAAATACCCGAGTGAAACGCACGGACGATTCTTTCGCTACTGACCCAGAGGGAATCCGCGATGTCTACTGCGAGTATTTCTCAGCCCTTTTTCGGGACGCCGACAGGGACGAAGAAACTGGTGGAGGAGATAAGGTTAGAGAGGTCTGCCAGCACCTCCCATGGCTGGGAGGAGAGGAGGTTGCGTTACTGAGCACGGAAGTGTCTGCAGAAGAGGTTAGGGGCGCGATAACAAGCATGCCCCCGAACTCGGCCCCCGGCACAGACGGTCTCACAGCCAACTTTTACGCCACTTTTTTCGACGATCTAGAGGGAGTGCTTGTCACACTGGCAAACATGGTGGTCACGAAGCAACTGAAATCCGCATCCTTTGGAGAGGGGAGGATTGTCCTCCTATTGAAAGAGGGAGCCCCGCAGGAGGAGCTGTCGGCATGGTGCCCCATAACCCTGTTGAACGTGGACTATAAAATGGTTGCTTCCATCCTTAATAGCCACCTTAAGCTCCTCTTGCCATCCATCGTCGCTCCCTGGCAGTCCTGTGCGGTTCCAGGCCGCTCGATCTTTGCTAACCTTACCGCAACAAGGGATGCCTTCGAATACATGTCTGCCAAGTCCCTGTCCGGAGCCTTTGTCTCCTTGGACCAGGCAAAGGCGTTTGACCGGGTGCACCATGGATACATGCTCAAGGTACTCCGCCAGTTCAGGTTCCCGACATGCTTCGTCGACACCATCGCCATCCTGTACAGCAACCTCACATGCCACGTAGTAGTAAACGGCACCCCGACGAGTAACTTTGTATACGAGAGAGAGATCCGCCAAGGGTGCCCGCTAGGGCCCTCCCTCTTCGTACTCTCGCTTGAGCCATTGCTGGTGAACATCGACCGGAACATGCAAGTCAGAGGCTTCCCGCTAACGGGGGAGCCCAACATTAAGGTCCTCGCTTACGCTAATGATGTGTCCCTGTTTGTCAGGGACCCGGCAAGCCTGCAAGCGGTTTGGCAAAAATTCGCACACTATGCTGACGTCTCAGGCGCGGCCTTGAACATGAGGAAGAGCAAGGCCTTACCATTTGGAACATTCCCTCACGGCGCTCTGCGAGAGTTGGAAAGGGTCGACGCCGTCAAGGTGCTCGGCATATACTTTTGCTGCGGTGGCGTCGCCGACCTAACCTGGCAACGAGCGCTGGAGCGGGCACAGGCTGCAATAGCACGCCTCCAACCGAAGGATCTCACGCTTCGTGATAGGGCCATAGCCGCAATGACAACCATCTGCGCCTTTCTCTTTCATGTAAGCCGAATAGGAGTGATGCCTACCAAGACTGTGACGCAATTGACAAGTATGATCGGTGCCTACCTGTGGGATGGCAAACCGGCGCCCTTACGTCGAACCCTCCTGCAACTCCCAGCTTCATAGGGCGGCCTCGGGCTCACGCATGTCCTGACGGCGAGCAAAGTGCTTGCCTTGAAGACCGCAAGGGCCTTGTTTCGCGCACCTGATTACGTGGGGAAGCCCTTAATGCGTTACTGGTGCAGTACAAACTCATCGTTCCTGAATGCCGACCGGCCGCTCGCCCCACTCACCGAGACTCCCTCCACGTTCTATAAGGCAGCCGGAAACACCATGCGCATACTAGAAAAGGAGGCCCCTACATGCGACGTAGATGAGACCCCGCCTGCTCGCATTGTGGAAGAAATCGCCAGTAACCAGATAACCCCCGAGGAGAGACGACGGTCGCGGAACTGGAAGCGGAAAAGCAAAACAGATGGGCGTGCCATCCCTTCGTCCACCCAAGACTTCGCATGGAGGAAAAACTGGAACGTCCTCCCAACCCGCCAGCGCATCCACAAGTTTGGCATCACGCCTACACGCCGCTGTCCCAATTGCCGCGCGGATGAGACCCTGGCGCATGCGTTATTTGAGTGCCCAGCGGTCAAACCGGTTTGGCGCCTGACTGCGAGGGATTTTAAAATCCGTCCTCCCCCAGCCCTGAACAGAAACAAAGGCGCCTTTGCAAAGTTAGTGGTCCTCTGCACCATATTCATGGTCTGGAAGCGACGGTGCTTCGCTGAGGTTAGCCGCTTTCCGGTCAGAGCGGCCTTCCCGACCGTAGCTCGTATCCGCAACATGGTGTAGCGGCACCTCTCTGACCAACTTGAAGCCAGCGGCGAGGAAAAGTTTCTCCGCTGCTGGCATACGAGGTTTTTTTTTCCTGCAAATAGGCAAGTTACGCCTGCCGATAACCCCTTTTTAAGCGCCCGCCACCCACTGCGTCCCACTGTTCCCTGACCGGCAAACGGAAAGTGCCAATGCCCCCCCCCCTGTCGATTGTATAATTATGTGTCTCGAATCTGTTCTCTGTACAGATTAACCCCTTAGTTCTCTGGAGCCCGAACAGCGGCGACCATTATCGCACCCTTTTTCGCCTGTAAACGAAAACGGGCTCTTTTGTGCGCGGGCCGTACAGCGCTCTTATAGCCTTTGTATAACGAGTGTTCGAATGATCGCGCTTCTGTTGTTGTGTACAGTCTAAACGTGTTCTTGCTGTTCATCGGTGTCTTTACCGCGTGTGTCCGGGATAAGTGTCGGAGAAGATTTATGTATTTGATTACTTGTCAGAAGTGCAGTAAACTTCGCTTTGTTTCGCCGTAATATGCGCCTTGCTGTACCGCTTGAACAAAATTGTCTTTCACATTTGTGTTAACTACTACAAAGCTTCATAGAGTAAAATAGACTCGCAGTTTTTATTTATTTGTTTGGTTATTTAGTGTTTATTCGTTGATTCATTCATTCGTTTATTTATTCATTTATTTTATATAATGAACGTGGGACAAAATTCGAGTGTATACGCATCAGCCGACTGCTCCAGTTTCAAACACGAGAAGTGAAGGTACTCGTGTCAATGCAGACGACAATCGGTTGGCCTACCACGAATTCCACTTTAGCGTTTGACGTAGGTTTACTCAATTCTATTCTACAGCGACAAATGTCTCATACGGGCTAAAGCACTTCCTTCTTGTCTGCAGAAGAGCGCTGTTCACAGGGTGACGTTCAGTTTGCTTTATTTAGGGGCGGAACTCCTTACGGTGTGTTTGTTATAGCAGTAGCCACTCCTACTTAGATATAAAGATTGCTAACTAGATGGCGCTGTGTGTATATGTCCTTGGAAAATATATCACTAGATGGCTTAAGTGGTTTTCGTATAGTTGATGCTTTCGTATAGATACATAGATAGATAGATAGATAGATAGATAGATAGATAGATAGATAGATAGATAGATAGATAGATAGATAGATAGATAGATAGATAGATAGATAGATAGATAGATAGATAGATAGATAGATAGACGTATGGACGGATGGATAGATAGATAGATATGCTGTAATATTTGTTGTTCTTGCTCTGGTAGCAACTGTTGCAAGTACCTTTTGTTTTCACTGCGCCAGACAGATTGCGAGCTTCATGCAGTTATAGTTGTTCTTGCGTGAAGACACTTGTATATAATTTTGATTATTTATTCATTAGCTCACTCTCGATGCCAGTCTTTCCAGCAAAGCCATGCGAGAATACACGAACACCACGACATGACAATGAGGAACGCCGCAGTAGTATGATGCATAGATGGGTGAACTTTATTTGGTCCTTCGAAACGTGCTTTAGCACAGTGCGGGCCACTCCATGGCGGAACAGAAAGACCAAGCCTCTCTGACGCGTCACGGGCCCGCTGGACTGCCCATAGTTGTTGTTCAAGTCCGTAGCTTGCCTAGAGTATTGTCTGCGCGCCATGTGAAAATATGTTGTCAATTCATTATGTGAGATGGGAGGGTCACGGTTCTCCAAGACATCAGCGCCGCGCCCCCCGATAGCTACGCGGTTTACTAGTCTTCGCGCAGCTATGTGGGCTCACTCGTTCACATTGACCGGGGTTCCCTTAATGCGAAACGAGTGTGTGTGGCTCGATGTCTTTGTCCCGAAGAATTCGAAAAGCTCATTCCCATATTGCTCCCTTGACAAATGCTTTTACCGCCGATCTCGAGTAGCTGTAAGTTGTGGACATTCTGTTTTCCAGCTAGGCTGATGTTATCGCCGCTTGCTCTGCTATTTCAGCCACCGTCGTGTGGACCGTTGTCGAGTTTGTGATACTGCCCTCGTGGTTGATGCTCACTGCCGCATATGCCTTCCCGTCGGGATACCAGGCCGGATCTACGAAGCAACAGTCCCTGGCATGTTCACGAGCCCTTTGTAGTAGAGCCTTTTCCCTGGCCCGTTTTCTATCCTCGTTATGCTCGGGTTGGATATTCAGTGGGATGAAGACAACGGTGATTTGTTCTCGCCTTTCTACAAGGAATGCTGGAGAAGTGAGACTTGAAAGGCTTCTTAAAATACGGGCCATCCGGTGCTCTTTAGCACGCGCCTAACTTTAAGTACAAAGACCTCAAGTGTTATTCCTAAATTGAAATGCAGCCGCCATGGTCGAGTTGAGTGACGATACCACAACACCATTTCAATATTGCCGTAAAAATTCCACAACATATACACAAACCTTTGCAATATCTAAAAAAAAGCTCGCGTGGCATAAATTTTGGTGCCTTACAACTCTCCTAAATGTGTAACGCGCCCAAAGTAAAAAAGTAACACACGTTCTCAAGAGGTTTTTTTCTGGAAGTATTGTAGGAATGTGCGCAAACATCATACGAACACAGGAAAAACGAAGTAAACAGGGAGAGAGTGAACTATCAACTCGTTTATTCGATGTTGTGTCAGTCTACATTAGCTGTTGCAGACGTTACAGGGAAAGGGGTCAATGAGAAAACGCGAATGAATTAGTGGTCGTCTTATGCCAACAATACCAACGCAGAAAACTGCCTCATGCTTTATACAGGTGAAGTGTCGATTACAAAATCACTACTACTCTGTTTACCAGAGCATCAATAAATACCCGCCTAACTTTGGTCGTGCTCTCTCCTAAAATCTTTTTGAGCAAAATTCGCATAATTATTGGATGTAGCGCAATTAGTGGCTAGCTGCGTTCGTTGTTTATTTAGCAACGGACAAGGTGTGATCCTCGGCAAGCTAATTAACACTGCGCCTTCTTTATCCCACGAAGAATACTTCCACATGTAAGTGGTATTTCATGCACGACTTTCGAGACACATTTTTCACGGCAGTTTCAGTTTGCATTATCACACAAGCATTGCGTACGGATTATATTCCACCAATCATATAGAGCGTGATCCAGCAAAATTTCTAAGTGTTGAAAGCACGACAATGACATCACAATTTCTCACTCGTTTCATGGTATAGCCGAACTCTTACATATATGACACAATGGACTTCATTTTTGGTGAGAACTCGTGGATGATATGACGTATTTACTTTATTTTTGGTTTATTTACTAAGATTTTAGCAAATGCTATGACCTTCTCACACGGAAAGCAGCTGCTAGAATCATGACAACTTGATTATAGAATGTGTCATGCATAATATGCGAACAGAATTTAGTTAAAGCGGAATGAAGGGATCAACATCAAATCATGTTTTTACAACGTTTGAATGCACCGAAACAAATTACGCCAATCATTTCTGCACTCGCAGCGCATGTTTCCAGCAAACATGCCAATTTGCGAGGTAACACTATATAACTGTTGGAGGGAGTGCCGTAAGTGATCTCGAACATATCCAGTGAAGCTCTTAAAAACCTAAAGCACTGCTGCCTGAGTTCGTGTGAGTCCGGCCACTCTGTTGTGGTAATATCAATAAAATATTGTCTATTTATGTGAAAGTCCAAATTACCCCTTGTTCAAAAAATACAAACCCTAGTGACTTGTCAATGGCCGCTAAGAAATATGCCACAGCGGGTCGAGACATGGTGATCCAGGAATGAACATGTGGCGACGACCTTTATGAAAACGCAGTTACGTGAGCGAGTGTCTCTCAGTAAAGGTGAACGTTAGTCGAGTCGGTTACGGTACATGTTTGCGTGAGAAGCTGCGCGTGTTTGCGTGTGAAGCAGCGTATGAGTTGCTGCCAGCCTCACCCTAATTGGTTCGGCATTCATCAACTGCTTCAGGCGTTCACGTGGATGCTACCGATGTCTGCGACATACTAAGGTGCACGTTTAGACCACTGTCCCCGATAGCATCAATGACGAGTGATGCCGGTCCTGAATCACCCTTAAGGCGCGTTTACACGAGAACGGCACGACACTGACATAATCCCGAAGCGAGGCAGACGCTGACCATCGGCCGACGAGTCACCTGCCGATGAAGTCACCAGACCACGTGATCACGCTATACTGACAATGACGCCTTGAAAAACAGCATGTCGTTGTACTGTAACATAATGAAAGACCGAAAACACCACCAAAACTTGTCGGCAGGCCTGTCATCGCCTTGTCGTCGGGAGATCTGCAGCTTAGCGAAAATATGCCCGTGCCTTTTCTTCAAACGACCACGAAGGGGGCAATGTTGGTGGAGATAACATTGTCGCCTCCAAGGCTTCCAGGGTGTTTCAGTTGACATCTTGCGCACACCACGGAAATTCCGTAATATGTTTTCTTCTTCTATAGGTATTTTCTTCGCTTCCCTTTTTTATAACCTTCCCGCTCCCTTAACGCCGCAGATTATGGCGCGGGCTGCGCCGCATGGCCGGAGAGGGACAATGGCCGAGCCGATAGCATGACCGAAAATGAGGTGCCGGTGTGCAAGTTTAGACGGTGTCACTGCGTGTGCCTCCAATGTGACTATAGAATTGGCGGACAAAAGACTATGAGGACAAGGCGCGGCCGGAGTCTTCCAGAGACAATAGGCGGACTGTTTTTGTCTTTGCAGTGTACATAAACAAGACAAAAGAAACTCCCAAAGACAGTCGGCAGACCAAAATTGGTGTCATGTCTCTCTAGTGTAAACACGCCTTACGGGATTCTTTGGAACTGTCGCAAACAGTAAATTATGGTGGAGTGCGTGATTCGCTTGCTCCCTATGAAGTTTGCAATGGTTTATGTGCCCTGTAGGGGCCCTCCTCCTTTCGCGGAAATGTATGTACATGCTGTGGAGGAGTTGAAGAAACGATGAAACATGCTTTGATTGAATGCGGTGATATCCACCCAGATATGCATTCAGAACAGGTCTCGATAATGCTACCGCGTTTCACTATGAAATGCCTTGCGTATCAGGAAGTCTCGTATTGCAATATGACTTTTTTGAAAGGTTCTCGTCATCGCCGTCATTCTCATGTTATGCATAAAGCAGATAGTGTTTACTTCACTCCCCCCCCTCCCCCAACTCACCACATCATATTGTGACGATGGAACGCGTTTATTTACAAGATGGGTAATGCAGAGGTGTAGCTCAGCGAAGGATCAACAGCGTCGCTCGCGAGCCAGTCGAGTCTCTTCCTCCTCTTTGTCGAATCTTCGCTAGCGCGTTTCACTTCCTGGTTCGCAGACGATGCCCTATGGGTGAGTCACTCAGATGGTTGATGGTGGCACGGTTTAAGGCGCGCAACGTGTGTCAGTTGTGTTTTGCTAGAGCGGCGACCATTGCTTGTGACGCTCGAGATTACGTACGTGACGTCGCTGAGGCGGTCAAGAATGACGAATGGACCGGAATAGTGGGCCAAGAACTTCTGGCACAAACCACGTTTGCGGACTGGTGTCCATAACCACACAAGATCGCCCTTACTATAAGATACGGAGCGATGGCAGGCGTCGTAACGTTTCTTAGAACGCTGCTTGGATGCCAAGGTTCGGAGGCGTGCAATGCGACGGGCTTCTTCTGCGCGGCAGAGCGTCTCGGCTATCGAGGTTTCCACGTCTAGTGTAAAAGGTAGTATAGTGTCGAGACAAAATCGCGGGGAGCGAGCGTACAGCAGGTAAAATGGAGAGTACCCTGTAGTCTCATGCTTCGTGGTATTGTACGCGTACGTGATGTAAGGTAGCACTTCGTCCTAGTTTTTGTGGTTAGAATCGACATAGACAGCATGTTCGTGAGAGTCCGGTTCGTGCGCTCTACGAGACCATTGGTCTGCGAGTGATATGGTGTGGCATGGCGGAAATGGCAGGGAGACAGACGCAGGATCTCTTCAACGACGTCGGCAACGAACTGACGTCCGTCGTCGCTAATGACAACGCGTGGAGGACCATGGCGGAGAATTATACAGCGAAGCATAAACTGCGACACGTGCATGGCCGTTGCAGCCGGTATTGCAGCAGTTTCTGCGTAGCGCGTTAGGTGGTCAACACAGACGACGACGCATCGATTGTTACTGCTCGATCGTGGAAACGGACCGAGCAGATCGACACAAACAGTCTCGAAGGGAGAGTCAGGAGGTGGAACAGGATGGAGAAGTCCTGGCGGCGTAGCCGTAGGACGTTTGTGTCGTTGGCATTGTTCGCATCCAGCAACGTATTTTTCCGTGTCGTGTCGCATCTTGGGCCAATAGAACCTTTGCTGGATTTGTTGAAGCGTTCTGGCGAAGCCCATGTGGCCGCAGGTTGCGTCGTCGTGTAAGGACCGAAAGACGTGAGCCCGTAAAGTGCGTGGAACAACTAGAAGCTGTTGGGCGCCTTGTCCGGAATAATTCTTCTTGTAAAGGACGCCGTCATGAACCACAAAAGAGCTTGGGTTTGCGTGTTCATTTGCGGAGGCGAACAGAGAATCTAAGGAGCGGTTCTTGTTGGGCTGTCCGGAAAGTCGCGAGATCAGGGAACTCAGAGGCAATAGCGCCGATATACTGGTCGAAGTTGTCAGCGTCGCACTCAGTCGTCGGTAGAGGAAGGCGCGATAGGCAGTCGGCGTCTGCGTGCCGGTTATCGCTCTTGTAGCGTACTGTGAAGTCGAACTTCTGTAAGCGCAAAGCCCATCGCGCCAGTCGTCCAGATGGGTCTCGGAGGCCTACCAACCAGCATAAAGAATGATGGTCGGTGATTACCGAGAAGCGAGGGCCGTAGAGGTATGGGCGAAACTTGTGCACTGCGAAAACGACTGCGAGGCACTCCTGTTCTGTAACTGTGTAATTTCGTTCTGCCTTGCTCAACGAACGACTCGCGTAAGCGACCACGTGTTCAGCATTGTCATGGCGCTGAACGAGCACTGCACCAAGGCCGATTCTACTGGCATCTGTGTGAATTTCCGTTTCAGGAGAAGGATCGAAATGGCGTAGTACCGGTCCTGAAGTCAGTATGAACCGAAGCTGCTTAAAGGCTGCTTCGCAATCCGGTGTGCAGTGGAAAGGGACATCCTTTTGCAGCAAGTCAGTGGTTGTGCTTTATCAGCGAAATTCGGAGCAAATCGACGAAAGTAAGAACACAGGCCCTGGAAGCTACGCAACTCCCTGGGGGACTGCGGCTGCTTGAAGTTGCTGACAGTGGCCACTTTCTGCGGGTCCGGTCTCACGCCATTTTTATCCACCAGGTGTCCCAGAACCAAGGTTTCACGTTCTCCAAAGCGACATTTTTTTTGAGTTCAGTGTAAGCGCAGCTTCCTCGAGACAGGTTAGAACGCGGTCAAGGCGATGATTATGTTCTTCAAATGTTCGGCCAAAAATCACCACATCGTTCAGGTAACACAGGCAAATCTCCCATTTGAGGCCCCGTAAAACGGTGTCCATATATCTTTCAAATGTGGCGGGGGCATTACACAAGCCGAATGGCATAACATTATACTCAAACAGACCGTCGCGTGTAACAAAGGCCGTCTTTTCTTTGTCAGCCGGATCCATGGGGATCTGCCAATACCCGGATCGCAAGTTCACCGATGAAAAATAGGACGCTGAATGCATGCAGTCGATGACATCATCAATGCGAGGAAGCGGGTACACGTCCTTCTTAGTTATAGAGTTGAGACGTCGGTAGTCAACGCAAAACCTCCAGGACCGATATTTTTTCTTGACCAAGATAACAGGCGCGGCCCAGGGTCTTGACGATTCTTGAATTACGCCAGAGGTTAGCATCTCGCTGACTTGCTCTGAAATTACCTTGCGCTCTGACGCGGAAAGTCGATAAGGTTTCTGTCTGAGGGGGTGCGCAGATCCGGTGTCGATCTTGTGACGAGTGCGTGTGCTGGGCGTCTGAGGTCTATGCGACTTCCGTGCAAAATCAAATACTTTAGCGTGCCTGGCCAGCAGTGTAACCAACACTTTGCGCTTATGCGAGGGAATAGACTTGCTAACCATCTTATAAAATTCGTATTCCGTGCCGGATACATCAGCATAGTCCGAATTTGCCGCATTGCTGAGAGCTCCTAAGCAGATACTGCACTGCCCTTCAAACATGGCAAGACGCATTCCCTCTGGTAGTACAACAGACTCGGATGAGCAGTTAACTACCTATAATTTAGTTTTTTTCCTCAGTGAGAGACACAACGCAGCGCGGCAGAAAGATGTTTTTCTTCATGCAATGCAAAGGCAACGGCTCAATCACAATATCAGGAAAACTGAAACTCGAGTCGGCATTCGAAGCAGCAACGGGCACGCTGGCAGTAGACCATGCCGGTAGAATAGCGCCTTTAACTACAACGAGGTTGTCGTCTCCGCTACGCTGAGGCTGCTGGGCGAGGGCGGACAACAGAACCTCGCCTGCCCCGCAGTCGAGAGTCACGCGGCACTCTTGCAAGAAGTCAATTCCAAGGATAACGTCATGCGTGGAATGAGCGAGCACTGCGAATTCTGCCTTGAACGCTTTACCAGCAACACGAACAGACACAGTGCACACACCTACTGGACACAAAGCCGTGCCGCTGACTGCTCGAAAAGTAGAAGATTTATCCCAATAAAACACTACCTTGCGGCCAAGTCTCCCCTTGAAAATTAAACTCATTACAGAAACTGTTGCACCGGTGTCTACCAGAGCCATCGTGGGAACATCGTCAATGAATACATGAACCTTGTTGTGAAGCATGTGAACTAATGGAGGCATACTTGTGTGCAAAGCGGTACGTCCAGTCACCTCGCCTCCATCGGCCGCGCCGGCTAGTTTTCCGGTGGCGGAGAGGAAAGCCGCGGCCGGGGACGGGGAGATGGGGACCATCGCTGGCGCGTAGTACGTGGCGTCAAGCTCCTCACAGAGGCAGGCGAGTCACTGCGGATGTTCGGCCGGTGCCCGTGCTGCTGGGCAGTTGAATCCGAAGGCCAGTAGGCGTAATCGGGCTGTTGGCTTCGCCGTGCAAGCATCGCTGGTCGGTCAGAAAACGTCGTGCGTGGGCGACGTCGCGATGAGCGAAACCGGGCGATATGTCCGCGAACACCGCATTGGTAGCACACGGGGCGTTCCCGAGGCACATTGAATGCTGCGGTGTGGAGAGGATGCTCAGGGAACTGTTGCCACTCGGACACAAACGGAGGCGGTTGGCTGTCGTAGCTATAACTACTGCGGGGCGCATAAGACGACTCGACGTAAGTAGCCTGTGGTGGCGGAGCCCTCAGCCGTGAACTGCGGGTGGAGTAACTGCGCTCGTCGAAACTCGCAGCATTGATGCTTCGGGATAGTGTATCACACTGCGGGTCTCCATCTTTCATGGGAAGAGAGACATGGCGATGCAGTTCCTCCCGTACAATCTGACGAATAGTGGAGGAGAGGTCGGCAGGTAGAGAATTTTGGCAGACATCGACGGTGGCAACAGTCGTGACGTTGGCCAGACGTCCGAACTTCAATGTGATGCGACGAGTTTTAAGAGCCTCGAAGGTTCGGCAGTGGTTAATCACGTCGGCCACGCATTCCAGGCTCTCCTTGCCATTGAGAAAGTAGTAGACGTCATCGGCGATGCTCTTGAGTATATGGCCCACTTTGTCTTCTTCTGTCATGTGGGCATCCACCGACTTGCACAACTTCAGAATCTCTTCAATGTAGGTTCTGCATGTCTCACCGGTGAGTTGAGCCCTCTGCGACAACGTTTGCTCGGCACGTTTCTTCTTCGTTGCTGGGTCTTCAAAGCATCTCTTAATTTCCTCCACAAACTGGTCCCAGGTTGTCGATGTGTCTTCAAGGTTCTCAAACCATACCAGCGCCGTGAAATCGAGGAAGAGCCCCACGTGAGACAGCTGGCTAGCCGCATTCCAACTGTTCGAACGGCTCACCCGCCGATAGTGGCTTAGCCATTCGTCCACGTCATCGCCGGGTTTCCCTGTGAAGGTTCGCGGCTCCCTGTAGTGGTAGGGCGACGTCCTTGCGGCTGGTTGCTGGTTGTCTCCGTCCGAGCTCATTTCTTGAGGTAATGGCGCCAAGCCCGCTAGTCGATGGCGTCGGCGAAGCTCGTGTAGCGGTTCAGTCGTTAGGGGACGGTGCCTCTCCGGTATCACTTGGTAGTAGCTAGCTTACCCAGCACCTTCCACCACAATTGTGACGATGGAACGCGTTTATTTACACGATGGGTAATGCAGTGGTGTAGCTCAGCGAAGGATCAACAGCGTCGCTCGCGAGCCGCCCCGCCGCGGTGGTCTAGTGGCTAAGGTACTCGGCTGCTGACCCGCAGGTCGCGGGTTCGAATCCCGGCTGCGGCGGCTGCATTTTCGATGGAGGCGGAAATGTTGTAGGCCCGTGTGCTCAGATTTGGGCGCACGTTAAAGAACCCCAGGTGGTCAAAATTTCCGGAGCCCTCCACTACGGCGTCTCTCATAATCATATGGTGGTTTTGGGACGTTAAACCCAACAAATCATCAATCATCATCATCATCGTCGCTTGCCAGCCAGTCGAGTCTCTTCCTCCTCTTCGTCGAATCTTTGCAAGCGCGTTTCAATATGCTTTACGTGTGACTGAAAGCACGCCAGTGCTGTCGACGAACGTGGCTGAAACGAAGATAAAGCGAGCCGGGCCACTTCGGTCGTGCGACGTGAGCATGCGATAACATCGCCCTGCAAGCGACGGATGCCGCAGTTCATGGTTAGAGCGTGAGGAAGACTGATGTAAGACTGAAGTGAAGTGAAAGAGAGAAAAAAAAGATGAGAGAGAAAACTGAAGCATAGCAATGCGCAGTTAAGCAAAGTGAGGGGCGGAAAGCAACAGTGATAATAATAATAATAATAATAATAATAATAATAATATTCATAATAATAATAATAATAATAATCGGGGCCTAACGTCTCAAAATCACCATTTGATTACGAGAGACGCCCTAAGTGGAGGACTCCGGAAATACAGAGAAGTGAGGGTGGAGAAAGATGGTGCGGGGTTGGGGAGAAGGGAATGAGAGGCCCGTGTAATAAGATATAAAAATATATCTAAAAATTATAGACAATTGAAATAATGGCAAAAATTTTGAGAGCAGCTGTGTGTTGAGACAAAGCCAAGTGTGTCTGAAGTTCCGGCATTCCGGGAGGTATTCATTACATCAAAAATCATAAATTTTGTGAAACAGGACAGCACCTGCTAGGCTGTTATTTCTGCACACAAATGAGGCGGTCAATACAAGTCTGTGAGGTATTATGTGCAATTTATAGATGGCCCATGTGGCCGATTATGATGAACAATTATGCGAGCACTTTGTAATGGGTGGTAAGCATTAGATCACAAACTCTTTGAGCAATTATCATTGCGTGTTGGGTGGCTGGACATTCATCCTTGTGTTATGCCGTATTACGTCCTTCGATCACCATTCTTATCCCGACATGATACTTTTTGCGCATGAGTTTTAAGCGCCAGCATTGCTCTGAATTAGAATACTCGACTGCCACGCAGAGGACACGGGTTCAAATCTTTCGATCCTGGGTATCACCTTATTACCGCGATAGCGTTGAAGAGCTCGTCTCGCAGATATTCTGGCGTCAGCGTCGACGTAGATGATTGTGAGCGAAAAATCATCATCTTTTCATTACCGAAAATTGAGGAAGATGCACATAAAATGAAATAATTAAATGTTGTCGGCATGAGTGGGGATCTAACAGGGGTCGTTTCCGTGGCAAGAAGGTGCTCTATCACACAGCCACCCCACGTTTCTTTTTTTTCTTACCTGGTGTTTCTTAGAAGTATAGAGTACGTATATACATAACGTACAAGTTACTGAATTCTCAAGCAGAGGCGTGGCTGTCGAAGATGCCTTAATTTGTACAGCCACGCCTCTGCTTGTGAATGTGCATGGTGAAATAGGTTCATCTACTTGGAAATGCAGTGAAAGTAACTTTTATTCTTTACAACCACATGCGTCCTGTATACATGCTTCACAATACAACTTGAAATATTTCTGTTTTTACGTTCCGTGTGATGATTGGCGCGCTGGTTTTGCATTGTTGTGTGTGGTTTACGACAGCAGCCACGAAGCGGCGACGTTCTTGGTAGCGTGCTGCGTCGACGAAGACCGCCTCATGGTTGCGGCCAAACGTCTTTGACATGGCTCTGGCTCTACTGACACGTGTCTGCTTCTGTTGTGTTCAGGGTGCATGTTTCTTGGTATGGGTGGTACTGTGAGCTTGGCACGTAGAGTGCACGGTATGTCGTGTTTGTCTCCGTGTTGAATGTGGTAAGACATACCGAGATTACGTAAAATCTGGCGGCCTGGCTTAGTCTTGGCTCTTCACTATAATTGGGAGATTTGTTGCGCCCAAATAAGTTTCTCAAAGGTATTGTGTAAACCAAGTTGAAGGAGGAGTTCAATGCTAGTGTTTAGTGGCAAACCTAGCGCTTGTTTGTAAATTCTCCTAGTTAGGTTGTTGAGTTTTGACTTTTCTGCAGTGAACCATCGGGGGACGATGCTGTATAGGTAACGTGGCTTAAAACAAATGATTGAATTAGTCGGATGATGCTAGCCTCTTTCATGTCTTTGTGTTTATTGGTAATGCGCGAAATGAGGCGCATTGTGTTAGACACTCTGGCTTCAATGTTGCGAACTGTCTCGCCATTGGTACCTTTACTTTCCATGATCAGACTTAGCACTAGGATTTTATCTACGGTTGGTATGGAGTGACCGTCGCTTGTAGTGAGTTGTGTATCGGTGTGTGTCTAAGTGTAGGGGGATAGAGCAGTAGCTCAGATTTCTCCACCCAGCAGGATAGTCAAGTTCCTTGTAAATACCGTTCCACTACGTCAATCCCCTCCTCTAATCTAAGTTTAATGGAACCACCACTGCCGTCGCACACCCAGAGGGTGATGTCGTCGGCATAAATGTTGTGATAAAGTCCTCGGATGGTTTGTAGTTACGACGAAAGGCCAATGAGGGCGAGTTTGAACAACAAAAGAAAGATCACGGAACCCTGTGGGATGCCCGCGCTTCAATGTTTATTTCGGACGACCTGAGTGCTCCCACAGTGATTGTGGCTGTTCTGCCCGTAAGAATTGCTCTTATATAGTTGTACGTGTGAAGCCCAACGTTTAGGGTGTTGACCTGATTTAGAATGGTGTTATGCGTGACAGAGTCAAACACTTTCTTGAGATCTAGATCAAGTATGCCCTTAGTGGAGCGTCCTGTACTGTCTATGTTGTGATGCTTAAGCTGCAACATGGCATCTTGCATTGAAAGATTCTTGCGGAAGTCAATCATTGTCTTCGCGGTGATTAGTTAGTCTAGCCAGAAAAGCGTGTTCCATCAATTTGCCTATACAAGATGTTGAGATGGGCCTAACATTCTCAGTATTCAGTAGTCGGCCTGGCTTCGGAATCGAAATTACCTGGGCCTTTTTCCACAGCGGGGCAACATTCTGGTGTTCCAGCAGTTATTCATGTAGTCTGTAATATGGGTGATAAACTCATCGTACAAATTACGTGTTATCTTGTTCGTGACGTTCGGGACCTTGTGCAGATTTGGTGTAAAGTTTTTGCAGGGCGGGACGGATATCCGCTTCGGTGAATTCTCTTTCTAGAGTGGTAGGCCGTATAATCTGGATGCTGCTGGGCAAGAACCTGAGAGATGTATTTGAGCTCTACTTCCCTTCAAAACTCCTCGTCAGTGCCTTTGTATGCATGAATTAGTTTGTTGAAGGTTTGTCATTGGGCGGTTTTGTTGTCTTCTGGATTGAGGAAGAACCGTAAAAATGCCACGTTTTACTAAGATTGAGCTGCCTCTTCATCGCATCGCAGGTTTTATCCCAGTGTTGCGGGCTTAGCTGTGTTACATGCCTCTCTATATCTGTGTCGTGGAGTGCTATGCGTTTCTTGAGGTTTCTGTTTTGTTTCTGCGTCTTCCACCTCTTATGGAGTGATTGCTTTGCCTCCCACATGAAGAGAAGCCGGCTATCGATCTCTTCGAAGTGTGCCTCGAGAGGTATGATTCGGGTGGCATTATTACCATCCTGTTTAAGCGTGTGCATCCAGTCCTCTATGTCGTTAATGGGTTGGACCTGGTTTTCACGTGATTTGAGGAACTGGGCCCAATCTACCAACTTTACCTTTTTTCCCGTGGGTTTACGTGGGCCGCCTTGAACGTGTACCTCGATGATGTAGTGGTCACTGCCCAGGTCCTCTAGGGTATTTTCTATGTGGCTGCTGATGTGTGTCTCGTGAACGTCAGATCAGGCGTTGTGTTTTTACTGGAAGCTTGTGCCCGCACGTGCGGGTGTGCTAGAGTTAGTGATGACAGTTAATCACTCCTGCTGCGAGTCATACCAGAGGGCCCTACCTTTAGAAAACACATAGGAGTATCCCCAGGCAGTGTGTGGTATGTTGAAGCCTCCCGCTATTAGGATGAAATTTCGGCCAGCAATGTTGAAAGTGCGTTTAAAGAGTATGAGAAATCTATGCTTCTTTTCTTTAGTGTTGCTGTACATGCTTAATATAAAAAGAGTTTCGTGTGTCTTGCGTTGCGGAACCAGTTCAATAGATATATGGTCTATATTGATAATTTCCGTGTCGTGTTGCGTGAATATAAGGTTTCGTCTAACTAAGGTGGTAAGGACAGTCGTCTCCTCGTTGGCAAGTCCGATCAAGCAATAGCCTGTCAATTTAGCGAGACAATGTGTATCCTGCAATAAAATGATATCGGGCTCAACTTTTTTCTTAGGGTATTAGTGAAGCTTTGGTTGCTTATTTGCGTAGCTTCTACAATTCTATTGAGAAATCATGTAGGCGTGGTTTCTAGCTATGATTAAATTCAGGGTGTAGGAATGTCGCCGGCTGTAGCCCACTGAAGGCCGACGAGGAAGGTTGTTTTACAGTCGCCATGAGGTCGTCTGCTAAGTGGCAAGGAGGTTATTCTAGCCCCCACAGTGATGAGTCACTGTTGTAGGTGTTCATTTTGTCACTGGGTAATTTTAGCTTCATTGTCTACGTGGTCAGTAAGAGCCAAGATTAGTCGGGATGAGTTCCTCATCCACTCATTTATTTCTTCGACTGATTGCTGAATTTCCTTCAGGAGTTTAGTCTCGGTTGTCACGCGTGTGGATTTGCCTTCATTGGCCTGGGTTTCGTCTCTGCGTTAGGGAGGTGGTGGTGTTGTGCCTTCGTTCAATTTTTCAGTGAGTGTAACAGCTAAGAACGGTGGCACTACTAATGGAGCATGTTGCGTTAGTTTATAACGGTGTAACTCCTCCTTGAGAGTCCTCTTTTCTTCTCCTAAAGCTGTCAATTACTAGTTGCGTTGAGCTAACATGTGTTCTAGCTGTGCTATTTCGGCCTTTGATTTATCGAGTTTGCCTTGAGAAGCGGCCTCCATCGCCCCCGAGCGTAACCTTTTGACTACATCTGCCCAGCCAACCTTGAAGGTTGCGTCAGGTCCAGCATTATGGCTCCGAGATGTTTACTGTGACCGGGAGCGGGGCCGGGAGCAAGACCTAGATCGAGACCGCGACCGAGATCTCGACCAGGCTTCCTTTCCGGACTTTCAGGTAGGAGCAGTGTCCTGCTGCTCGAGGCTGTTGTCAACAGGCATTAGCTTCGTCGGGAAGTCTTCATATTGCTGTTGTTGTTGTCGCTCACATCGCCGCCGATTTCCCAGGTACGGTGTCTTGTAACGTGCCCTGCACGCCTTCTCGGCCGTCTGGTGGTCGCCGCCGCATAGTTGAAAAGTGGGCTTGCATTGGTGATCTTGTGTGGGGTTGGTCGTACCACAGCCAGGGCACACGTGGTCTTTCAGGTTTGGGCATACATCTGCGCGGTGCCTCAGGCGACCGCATTGGTAACACGTCTCTATTTGCTTGCGGTAAAGGGAGCACCCCAACATTGCTCCACTGTATTGAACGTATTGAAACGAAGATGCGCGAGCCTACGGGGCGCGGAAGAAGAAGAAGAGTAGCGGAGTGGCGCTTGGACTGTGTGGTTGGGTGAAGCGTTCAAGGCCTGTCTCAGAAGTACGCTGCTCTTTCACAACGCCATTTCACCTCATCTTTAAATAAACACGGTCACTCGTAACAATTTGGTGGAAGGTGCCGGGTACATCGATCTGGATGACCCAGCTCTACCGATTTTGCGACGGAGCAGACGCTTGGCAGTCTTGCCACCGCAGCTACCAGACATGGAGGACGCGGGAGCAGGCCATAACAACCTCGTTGCTGATCAGCAACACGCTCACCCGCCAGGACAAGCTCGCTGCGGCATGCTGGAACGTCAGCCGAGGACCTTTTTAGGGCAGCCGGATGACGATGTTGACGACTGGCTCAAGCACTACCAAAGAGTGAGTCGCAGCAACCGCTGGAGCACTGCTAAGCAGCTCGAGAACGTGGTGTTTTTTCTCGTCGGCACCGCGTCTCTTTGGTTCAACAACCATGAGAGTGCATTGACCACGTGGGACATTTTTGTAGACGAGCTGAAGATGTGTTTTGGTGACTCAACAGCTAAGGTCAAGCAGGTGGAGCAAACGGTTTCACGCAGAGCTCAGTTACCTGGCGAAACATGCACCACCTACATCGAGGCCGTCTTGAAGCTTTGCGGAATCGTGAGTGCGACCATGTATGACGAAGATAAGGTAGGTCATCTGCTCAAGGGAATCGCGGGAGACGTGCACATTTTTCTTATCACTAAGGAAGACTTACACACACCTTCCGACCTAAGGAGATACTGCCGAGCGTTTGAAGCGCTAAAGAGGAGGAGAGTCCTACCAAAATTCGGACGTCTTGAGAATGTGCCCACGATTGCAAGTGTCAACCTTCCATCGCAGGACGACATCTCTTCTCTTATAAGACGAGTGGTTAAGGAAGAACTTGCTCAACTGTAAGCTGTGGACACCGCTGGTGTCTGCCATCAGTGTGCATTCGACCAACGGCCCCGTGGACCACTGGTACCTCGGATGCGACAGAGCTACTTTGAGCCTCGCCCGAATTACGCTGATCGGTTCGAACGAAGGAGTGAACGACCACTCGAAAACCAGGAACGCAGGCAAGCTGCATCACAGCGATTTACTCCTCGACCACCATCGCCCGGCTTTTATCAACCAACGAGGTTTACTTCGCCGGGGACGACTAGGCGCGACACCCGTACTTGCTACAACTGCGGGCTACCTGGACACATCGATAGGTACTGCTACCGTCGCCAGCAGCGAGCTCCACGATTCAACGTGTACACGCTCTATGTACCTGCTGGCGATTCTCGACGATTTCAGGACTCTTTCCGACGGCAACACGCAGCACGTGCTGACTCGCCTTGCTCCGACCGCAGCGTTACCCCACCACCCGCACGCCAACAGCGATCCTCGTCGCCGCGTTGCCGCTCGGGGTCACCACCACCACTGGGAAACTAACTGGTGCGACCAATGGGGGCGAGGCCGCAAAATCATCTACAGCAAAACCCCCTTGTGTTGTAATAGTTGAGAACAAAGTGAGTGTTTTTGTAGACAATGTGAGTACTGTAGCACTAGTTCATACCGGTGCTGCCGTTTCCATAATGAGCATGTCTTTTACAAATCGCCTTGGGACGAACGTAACGTTTGCTTGAAATCGGAGTGCTACGTTCCGCGGCGTAGGGGAGAAACGTTGAGCCCGGTTGGAGTTTGTTCTGTTTTACTTTCTGTAGAAAATCAAACGTTTCGAGCTGAACTAACGGTGCTTGCACGAGCGACTCACGACGTCATTCTAGGTATAGATTTTTTGCGGGAATGTGGTGCAACTCTAGATTTCGGTAGTGGTGGGATTATTTTTCGTCCCGTGTTGCCGTCTCCTTTGACGAAAGATACCGTTGATGACTGCTTGGAAGTGTTTTCCGTGTCTGAAGACGTCTGCTTGGCCCCGCATGCCGCAATGTTTGTGCGTGTAAACTCTTCGAGTTCTTGTGCGGGTTCCTACTGCGGTTTAGTCGAGCCGAACTTCAGTAACGCACTTAAGAAAAACGTTATTGTGCCTCGTTGCCTCGTGCTCACCGTCGATGGTTGTGCCGATTTGTGGACTGTGAACGTTTCCGCGCAGCCCATATATCTGCCTGCAGGACTTAAATCGGCAAGCTTTCAAGAGCAAAGTACTTTTACCATACGGTCACTCCAACTGTCGGTGGATGTGAAGAAACTCCACGCCAACTCGTACCCCGACTATTCTGCCAGCGTTGACCGTATGATTAACAAGTCACTTCCATCAACTGAACGGTCGCTGCTGCAGGAGGTGATCGCACGCTACGCCTCAGTCTTTTACTTTGCCCAAGACGAGACGTCTACCGTTACGCCACCGTCTTCACGTACGCAACAACGCATCTATACAGGCCAAGCACCACCAATACGCTAGAAGCCCTAATGTGTATCGCCTAACGAAAGGAAAGCCATCGCTGAGCAAGTTGAAGACATGCTAAAGAAGGGCGTCATACAAGAATCGTGTAGTCCATGGGCAGCTCCTGTCATTCTAGTCAGGAAAAAGGATAATTCGTGGAGATTCTGCGTAAACTATCGTCGCCTAAATGCCATCAAAAAAAAGACGTCTACCCTTTGCCACGTATAGATGACGCCGTGGACTGCCTGCATTCTGCCTCCTATTTTTCTTCTGTTGAATTGCGTTCTGGGTATTGACAAATTCCTATGCATCCCTCAGATAAAGAGAAGACGGCCTTTGTAACACCAGATGGTCTCTTTGAGTTTAACGTTATGCGCTTTGGTTTGTACAATGCTCCAGCGACATTCGAGAGATTTATGGATACAGTACTCCGTGGACTAAAATGGGAAATTGGCATGTGCTATTTAGATGACGTGATTATCTACGGCAAGACTTTCCAAGAGCATAACCACCGCTTGTCGCTTGTGTTTAAATGCTTACGCGAAGCAGGCCTTGATTTAAACTCAAAGAATGGTCATTTTGGAGAACGTCAAGCCCTCGTATTAGGCTTTCTCGTGGATAAAGAAGGCGTGCGACCAGACCCACAGAAGACCGCAGTGGTTCGCAACTTTGAACCACCACGAACAGTGAAGGACCTGCGAAGTTTTCTGGGTCTATGCTCATATTTCCGCCGATTTATTAAGAACTTCGAACAACTTGCCCCACTGACGTTCCTTCTTCATAAAGACACACCGTGCGTGTGGGGTGATTAATGTGAGGCTGCATTTCAACAGCTGAAGTTATTGACTTCAGGACCCATCCTAAAGCACTTTGATCCTGGGGCTTTGACTGAACTTCATACTGATGCTAGTGGGCTAGATGTTGGTGCTGTGCTGGTCCAACTCTGCAACAGCAGTCAGCACGTCGTAGCATATGCCAGTCGGACATTGACCCGAACAGAGAAGAATTACACCGTCACCGAGCTCGAGTGCTTAGCAGTCGTCTTCGCCATTCAGATGTTCCGACCGTATCTACATGGCCACGAGTTCACAATAGTGACCGATCACCACTCACTATGCTGGCTTGTGGGACTTCGTGACCCGTCTGGCCGGCTGGCTTGTTGGGCGTTGCGCCTCCAAGAGTGCAGGTTTTCTGTTACCTATAAGAGCGGACGATGTCACACAGATGCCGACTGCTTAACCCGCCTTTCTTCAGTACACACCAACGCTGACGACGATGACATTGATGACTATTTTGTTTCTGTCTCGTCCGACTTCCCAAATACCAACAGCTTCAAACGTGAGCAGCAGCGCGACCCTGCTCTGAAACCCTTGCTCGAAGCTGCACATAACTCCGTCGACAAGCACTTAAAAATTTCAAATGGCTTGCTTTGTAAAATAAACTATTCACCCGATGGCCTCCCGTTGCTTCTAGTGGTGCCGGAAAGCCTACGCCAGGTCGTCCTTCGTTCTGTGCACGATGACATAACATCCAGTCATCTCGGTTTCACACGTACGCTACATCGACTACGTGAGAGGTTCTACTGGTTGAAAATGTGGAAGACCACAAAACAGTACGTCGCCAGCTGCGCTATATGTTAGCGCCACAAGCGATCCACCACTGCCCCGGTAGGTTATTTGCAGCCCATCCCTGTACCGACATCCCCTTTTGAAAAAGTCGGCATCGACTTGCTCGGACCCCTTCCTAAGTCCCCATCGGGCCACCGATATATAATAGTGTGTGTGGATTATTTAACGCGTTTTACGGAAACGGACGCACTGACATCGGCCACAGCAGCCGCTGTTTCTTCTTTTCTGTTACAACGGGTCATATTGCGTCACGGTGCTCCACGGGTTGTCATCAGTGACCGTGGACGACAAGTTATCGCTGATGTGGTTGAAGAAATTTTGCGCCTCTGTGGCTCCTCGTATCGCCACTCCACCCCTTACCATCCGCAAACTAACGGTCTCACTGAGAGAACAAATCGAACTCTCACGAATATGCTGTCGATGTACGTTGATGCTTACGACAGGAACTGGGACGCCATCTTACCGTTTGTTACTTACGCGTATAACACCGCCAAGCATGAAGTTACTGGGCATTCACCCTTCTTTCTGCTTTACGCACGAAATCCACAGAGTTTTCTGGACACTCTATTACCTTTCTCGCATCAGGAAGATCTGTCCATCGCTCAAACGTTGTGTCGCGCTGAAGAAGCACGTCAACTAGCGTGCCTTCGAACATTGTCTTCGCAAGAACACAGCAAGAGTCGCTACGATGCCAAGCATATCCCCGTAGAGTTTTCTCCTGGTGACTACGTGTGGCTGTGGACTCCTGTTCGTCGAAAAGGATTGTACCGGAAGTTACTAGCAAACTATTCCGGCCAATTCGTGATAGTTCCTTGTCTCAGTGACGTGAATTACGTTGTCGCCCGAGTCACAGACAATAACTGGCGTTCACGCACTACGCAAATTGTTCACGTAGCCCGCCTCAAATAGTACCATCATAGGACTATTTAACTCGCTCGGTGAGCTTCGTCTGCCGCCAGGGGAAATGAAACGAAGATGCGCAAGCCTACGGGGCGCGGAAGAAGAAGAGTAGTGGAGCGTCACTTGGACTGTGTGGTTGGGTTAAGCGTTCTAGGCCTGTCTCAGAAGTACGCTGCTCTTTCACAACGCCATTTCACCTTATCTTTAAATAAACACGGTCACTCGTAACAGTATGTTGGGACGCTAAGACCAGTGAACTCTGCGATCACCGTCGTTGTGTTGCTCAGGAGTTTCGCAGTGATGGCTATGGGGTTTTTTGGCGTAGTCACATTAGCCGTTATACCTCGCGCAGTATCTTTCAACGGGATATCACGTATCACTCCTTTTGACGTACCGTCTTGTGCTGTTTCGTATGCACTGGTATCGTAGGTCTTGTTGCCGACCAGGATGCGATAAATTTTCTGGTATCTCTCAGCATGCGCCTCGATTGGTGTGCTCACAACGATGATAGTTTGCTGAAAATTGGGGCACATTGTGTCTTGATCTTGGGCTTCTCTCGTATTTTAGGCGCCGTGGTAAATGCTAGTCGCCAGTCGGGCGGCTCCATGATCGGAGAGTCGAAGGCCGCCTCTAGGTCAGATAATAATCTTGTAGTCACCTCGAGGCAGTAGAGGACATCCGGCTCATTCTTGTTTCTTGACGCAGGCGTTGCTCATGCGTTTTCTTGCTGTTATTCGCTCGTTGAGAATCCGCACCGGGCTCCATTGAATGCCCGTGGGTCAACTGCATTCACCTTACGGTGCTATATTCTGTGCTTTCTTGAAATTCTTCACGGGAATTGGGTTCTCCCTCCACAAGACCTTCATTTGTTCTCAGGAATTCCGACGCGTCAAACGCGCTGACCGGCATTTCTTGGTGTCCGCAGAGCTAGGCTGACCTAGGCAGCAGCGTCTCTGGCAGTTCCATTGCCAGTGGCTTGGCAGGCGTTAGGCGTGGCTCTCCCGCCAGTGTGATCGACAAGAATGCGTCGGTACATGTGTCAAAATTCGAGTCCCCACCTGGAACCAGGTTCCGGGTGATTGCTGATGACAAGCTGAATACGCGGGTACCGAAGAGTTGTGGGCTTCCAGGTGATTTCCTCTGCAAAACATTCGTTAATACCGGAGCCGACATGACGCACGTCTTGCCACTCCGACGAAAGCGGCGTCCTCCCCAAGAAAGCCTATCGTCTTTAAAAGACAATGCGATTAAGAAAGACGCTATAGTAGAGGACTCTAGAAGCTTCAACCAGCTGGGGTCCTTGCATTTGCAGCTACTCCAGGCGCATCCATCTCCAGCCCTTCACTCCCTTCGAAGTGCGGCCACCGTGGGCGTTATTCGGTCTCTTGACCTTTGGCTGAGCAGTTAGAGGGTAACCACGTGACCACCGTGGAGGGTGAAATCTGCGAGAATGCTTCCATTTGTATTGAATTAAGCCTATTCTGAGTTATATATATATTGTCACGAACAAAACAAGACCTGCAGCCAGGAGTTAACCTGAACCCTAGCAACGAAAATGTTCTCCTCCTCGTCGCAGCCCAAAACGAGTATGAGCCACAGGGGCTCGTTCATCATTGGTGGCGTTACCCCCTCTCCCAAGAAGCATCGCCTCGATGCTGTACATGAAGGCAAAAAAAAGTGAGATGAAAATTACCATGCAAGCAAAATTAATGGCGTAAGGCGGAATAACATAGTTGGTTGTGGAGCCAAGAGTTAAATGAAAAATAAGAAAAATAGGAAAGAATGTAAGGAAAAGTCGAAACAAAAAGAAAGACGCGAAGTTACCAATAAAGTCAGTCACTCACTGGCGATTCACAGCGCGAATAGTATGGTTTGAGCCTTGAAATGTGAAGGACTTCTGTTTGCGGGGTGAAACGGGAACTTCCCGAAGTGCCTTCTGGGAGAACATCGTATGTGACGTCGCTGAGACGTCGTGCGACCTTGTAAGGGCCGAAGTAGCGGCGAAGACGCTTTTCTGAACGGCCACCTGGTCGGATAGGGGTCCACACCCAGACTTCATCACCGGGCTTAAAAATAACTTCACGGTGACAAAGATTGTAGCGGCGCGCGTCGGTGGTTTGGTGATGTTGAATACGGTGACGAGTAAGTTGACGGGCATTTTCTGCACACTGCGCGAATTTGGCAGCATCGGTGTGGTATACTCCTAAGTTGTCGGGCAGGAGCATGGCGTCGAGCATCATCATGACCTCGCGACCGTGGACTAAGCGAAAAAGTGTGAAACCGGTAGTTTCTTGAACAGCAGTGTTACACGCAAAAGGTACGTAGGGAAGTATGGCGCCCCAGTTCTTGTGATTGATGGCCACATACATTGACAGCATGTCTGGAATTGTCTTATTGAGTCGTTCAGTCAGCCCGTTTGCTTGCGGGTGGTAAGCCGTTGTTTTACGATGTTCCGTGCCACTTAATCGCAAGACTTCCTGCAGCATGTCTGCATTGAAAGCTGTCCAACGACCAGTTATGATAACAGCGGGAGCACCGCGACGTAAGACGATGCTGTTAACGAAAAATTGGGCGACATCTACTGCGGTTGCTTTTGGAAGTGCCTTGGTTTTACAGTAGCGTGTTAAGTAGTCGGTAGCGACCACAATCCATCGGTTTCCAGACGAAGACGAGGGTAATGACCCCAGCAAGTCCATGCCAATCTGATGAAAGGGCGCTTTTGGTGGGCCTATTGGTTGCAGTTGTCCCGCTGGTCGTAAAGGTGGAATCTTACGTCGCTGACAGTCGCGACATGTGCGAACGTAGTGCTTCACAGTCTTTGCGAGACGTGGCCAGTAGTAGGAGCGCTGAATCCGTTGCAGCGTGCGCGTATAGCCGAGGTGGCCGGACGATGGCTCATGATGACACGCACGTAAATGTCCCCACGAGGCGTAGTTGGAGCAACAAGCAGATACATAGCTTGTGTAGGATGAAAGTTCTTTTTGTAAAGCGCTTCATCGCGGAAACAAAAGGAGGATAGCGAGCGTGCAAAGCTTCGAGGAGGGTGGGAATTGCGTCCTTCTAGGTAGTCAATAAGCGGAATCAGCTCCGAGTCATGACGGTGTTGCTCAGCCAAGCTGGTTGCTAATACGGCAGAGAGAAAAGTGTCGTCGTCTTCAAGGTCAGTGTTGGCATATTCGACCGGTGCACGCGAGAGACAATCGGCGTCGGTGTGTTTCCGCCCAGATTTGTGGACGATGATGACATTGAAGTCTTGCAGCCGAAGGCTCCGTCTTGCTAGACGACCTGAGGGATCTTTGAGATTTGCGAGCCAAAAAAGGGAATGGTGGTCGCTAACAACCCTGAATGGGCGGCCATACAAGTATGGGCGGAACTTTGTTATGGCCTAGACAACAGCAAGGCATTTTTTTTTCGGTTGCAGAATAGTTTTTTTCCACTGGGGATAACGCTCTGCTCACCTAAGCGATCACGTGCTCTACGTCATTATGGCACTGAACTAATACCGCTCCTAGTCCAACGTTGCTGGCGTCAGTGTGTAATTCCGTGTCAGCGCTTTTGTCAAAATGATCCAGTACACGCGGAGCCTGGAGGAGGTTTCGGAGGGTGTCGAATGCATGACACTGATCGGTACCCTAAGCAAACGAGACACCGTCTTTTGTAAGCTTGTTGGGGGGTTCAGCAATCTTCGAAAAGTTTTTGGCAAAGCGCTTTTATACGCACAGAGCTCCAGAAATTGTCGTAGGTCACGCTTATTTGTGGGCACGAGAAAGGCGGCAACAGCGCGGGTTCTCTACGGATCTGGGTGGATGCCAGCATGGCTCACAACGTGACCAAGGAACTTCAGTTCTTCATATCCAAAATGACATTAATCGGGTTTGAGAGAAATCCCCGCTGTTCTGATTGCCTGAAATACTGCATGAAGGCGTTAGACGTGTTGTTCAAACGTGTCTGCAAAGGCCACGACGTCATTAATGTAAACAAGACATGATTGCCATTTAAGCCGCGTGAAAACCATATCCATCATTTTTTGGAAAGTAGCTGGCGCTGAGCATAGACCGAAGGGCAACACTTTAAACTCGTACAGGCCGTCGGGAGTAATAAACGCTCTCTTTTCGCGGTCTCGCTCATCTACTGCGATTTGCCACTAGCCGCTACGCAAATCCATGGAGGAAAAACATTTAGCGTTGCGTATACGGTCCAACGAGTCATCTATCTGGGGTAGAGGATACACGTCCTTTTTGGTGGCATTGTTCAGTTTACGGTAATCAACGCAAAAACGCAACGTACCGTCCTTCTTCACTTGCACAACTGGTGAAGCGCAGGGCTGGTCGATGGCTGGATGACGTCGTCCTGAAGCATCTGCTAGACTGGATCACGTATAGCATCTTGCTCTTTTTACGACACCCTATAGGCCTGTCGTCAGTTGGGTCTCTCGGTGTGTTCCGTGATGATGCGATGCTGAGCAAGTGGTGTCTGTTTAACCTTTGACGTAGTGGCAAAGCAGTCTTGAAATTAGCCGAGTAAACACAAAAGGCTTTCTCGTTGAGCCAAAGGTATTCTCTCGTTTAGGTCGAGAGTGCTCGCGAAGACCTCGTCAGGGTGGCCATTCTATGAAAATGAAGCTAACCTAAACGCACCATCGGCATCGGCAAGTTCTTCACAATATGCAATGGCAGTGTGTCTCGTTAGGTGGCAATATTCGTCGCTGAAGTTCGTGACAAGCAGGTGAACATGCTTATTGCTTGGCTGAATGATTCCTTGGGCAACACAGATTTGTTGTGAAATAAAGAGAGACACGTTGCCCTCTGCAATGACCGCGTCAGACACGTCCTGTCCGAATTATACTTTGACAAAGAGGCTGCTTCAAGGTGGAAGAGTCAAAGAATCGTCGGTAACATGGAGCGCTTTTTTTTCGGAATTGTGTACTGCCAGTTGCAGCGCAAAAAGGATCCTCGAACGACACAAGTATTTCACGGAGGTCGATGACGGCGCCGTATTCGCGAAGGAAGTCCATTCCTAGAATGACTGGCCGAGAGCACACGCACAGTACGAGGAAAAGCCCGCAAATGTCGACGTACGTATACGAATTCGTGCCGTGCACATACCAGTAGGCATCATCAGATGGCCACCTGCCGTGCGTAACTGGGGTCCTTGCCATAATATGGTAACCTTCCTCAGTTCAGATGTCAGTGTGGCGCTCATTACGGAAAAGTCGGCACCGGTGTCGACGAGGGCATTGTCAGCATGATTGTCGACGAAGACGGTGATTTCGGCAGAAACGATCTTTCTGCTGTCAGAGAACACTGCAAAACCGGGATGGTCCTAGTCTGGTCGTTGCGTCGAAGGACGGTCTTTTACAGTTCCCCGGGCGGTGACTTCACCCCCAGAAGTCGCCGTTCCTAGTTTCGCCTGCGGGGACTTGATGACCGGCTCCTGAAAGGAGCGGAAGACGATGAGGGCAAACTGGGTGACGTAAACCAGCGAGGCCACGGGGATCTCGACTGGTGGTGCTGAATAGTCGAAGGAGTTCGCTGGCCCGTGAGATAGGCTTCGCTTTCGCGGGGGCGCTCACCGTAGCGCAGGTATCGAGCATCAGAATGGAAGCCGCGGAGACCTAGTTGCCGGTATCGACAGTTCCTGTATACGTGACCCGCTTCGCCGCAGTGATAGCAGAGCGGACGGTTATTCGAGGTGCGCCACGTTCTTGCCTTGCTACCACTTTGTCTTGAGGTAGACGGCAGATAGGTGGGTGTGCTCGAAAACCTTGAGCCGAGAGGCGGGCTCGAAGCAGTGGCGTGGAATGACTGCATAGCCTGGTACCTTGGCCGCATAGCAGGATCTGTAGCCGGTGGCGCAGGCGATCGCAGTGCCACTGCGTATGTCAGGACTGGGGCCTCGGGAATCGGTGGTGGGATTGGGGCCAGGAGTGTGACGGCCTGGCGGAGTTCTTGTCTGATTACATCCGCGAGGGCTGACACAGGTTATGGGATCCCACTGCCTGAAGCTGTCGTAGTTCGTCCCGAACAATACTTCGAATGAAGTCTGCGAGGGCCTGTCTCTCGCTGTCAGAGCCAATAGAGCATGCGGTGGCCGGGATCTGGCGTTCGTATTGTGATGACCGCTGCTGCAGCGTACGTTCCATAGTGCTTGCCTCACTGATGAACTGGGCGACTGTCATTGGTGGATTGCGCACGAGCCCAGCGAAAGCTGTTCTTTTACTCCGCGCATCAAATACCGCACATTGTTTTCCTCGGGCATGGCAGGGTCCGCGCGCTTGAAGAGCCGAAGCATGTCCTCGACAAACATGGATACTCGTTCGTTCGGCCCTGGTTTCTGCTGGACATGGCTTGTTCAGCCCTCTCCTTCCTCCCGGTTTCCGATAGGCGTCACGGAGCTGACGGCTAAACTCTTGCAAGGTTGCAAAGGAGCCCTCGGGGTTCTCGTACCATGTCTTTGCAGAATCGTCCAAGTAGAAGTAAACTCGGCGCAGCTTGCGAACATCGTCCCATTCGTTGATACTGGCAACCCGATCAAAGTGGTCGAGCCAGTCATCAACATCCTCGAAGTTGTCTCCATGGAACGGCTTTGGTGTCTGTGGCGCATGAAAAACATGGGCGAGAAGAGAACCATGGACATCGCTGGTTTGGACCGCCTGGCTTGTCATTGGAGTTGCCATCCTTCTAGGTGTCGATGCCAAGGGATCAAATTTAGGGGGTAACCCACGCAGGCGGCGGCTGCTTCTTGCTCTGGAGATGTAGCTGTCTCCACGATGGCTGAAGTACACGTACCCAGCATCTCCACCAGTAATGTCCCGAGCAAAACAAAACGTGCAGCCAGGAGTTCACCTGAACCCGAGCAACGAAAATGATCTCTTCCTCTTCGCAGCCCAAAACGAGTATGAGCCACAGCAGCACATTCATCAATGGTGGCAATATTGTAGCGAAGCCTCTGAACTCTGAAAGAGATCGAACTCTTGAGTACCTTTCTTCAACTTTCTTCGTTGTTCCTCCGTACTGCTATTTGCACCGTATTCATCCTACAGCAGGGTGGACAGCTCGCGTTGTCATTCAGGACGTTCTGTATGTCGTCCAGTTTATCATCATTCCGGGATGCTCTTATGACGTCATCCTGGGAAGGGACTTTCTCTCCCGCCATGGCGCCGTCATCCATTGTGCCGCCGCCGAAATTGAACTCTCACCTTTGTCGCATTCGACGCCAGAAAAGAGTCCCTCGACATTGAGCAAGATTCTCATGAAAGACGATAGATACAACAGTGCCTCCAAACTCGACGACGGCTGTGTCTGTCTACTGCGCCGGTCTTTCCGACACAATTGCACTTGTTTCGCCATCCGACCACACTTGTAGCAGGAAAGGGTTGCTAGCACCTTTCGCGACCGTGCAGGTCAATCAGGGCAACGCCACTCTTTTTGTAACCAACCCATCCCCGTACACTGTTACCTTGCTTCGAGGGGAATGTCTCGGCAGAGTGGAACCAGTCGACGACGCGCAATTCCTAGATGTACCCGATGACACGCGTTGTCCCACGTCACGTACCATCAATGCTGTTTCCACTTCTGATCCGTCATCTGCTGATGTATTTGGCCAATCCATCGCTGACGACCTTACGGTGGTACAGCGTTCCAACTTCTGGACCTGTTGCAAGAACATCGTTCTTTCGATTTCGGGCGAAGTTTTCTCGGTCGCACGTCCGCTGTTACGCATCGCATCGACACTGGTGCCCATCTAGATTTACGGCAACATCCATATCGCGTGTCAACTGCTGAACGTCGAGTAATTAAAAAGCAGGTTGATGATATGCTCCGACACGACATTATTCAGCCTTAGCGCAGTCCATGTGCGTCTCCTGTGGTTCTTGTTGCGAAGAAAAGACGGTTCTGTGCGGTTCTGTGTGGACTACAGACAGCTCAATAAGATCACTCGCAAGAATGTTTATCTACTGCCACGCATCAATGCGCGATTGACAGCCTTCATGGAGCTGATTTTTTTGTTCTCTCGATCTGCGCTCGGGGCACTGGCAAGTACCCATGGCTGACGAGACTCGGCCGAAGACCACCTTCGTCACACCAGACGGCTTGTACGAGTTCAACGTCATGTCGTTTAGTCTATGTAATGCACCTGCTACCTTTGAGCGCATGATGGACACCGTTCTGCGCAACTTGAAATGGTACACATGCTTGTGTTACCTCGACGATGCCAGTGTCTACGCTCCGGATTTCTCCACGCATCTCCAACGTCTGAAAGAAGTTTTCGCACGTGTGAGAAATGCCGGCTTGCAACTAAATCTCAATAACTGCCGCTTTGCAGCAGGGCAACTCACCATACATCGTGATACGCCGTGTCCAAGGACGGCATTCTTCCTGATCCTGCCAAGCGTCGGGCCTAGCCGAATTCCCCAAACCTGCATCTGTCAAAAAACTGTGCAGTTTCGTAGGCCTGTGCTCATACTTTCGACACTTCATACGAAACTTTGCCTTGACCATATCACCGCTGACGAAGCTCCTTGGAAGTAAAGGGCCCCTCAATTCGTGGTCATCAGAGTGCGACGACGCGTTCGCGAAGCTCCGCCATTTGTTGACGTCGCCTTCCATTCTACCCCACTACGACCCTACAACCCCAACGAAGTGCACACGGACGCCAGCGGTGTAGGCCTCGGCGCTGTTCTGGCGCAGTGCAAACCCGGATTTCCTGAATACATCGTAGCATATGCAAGCCGTACGCTCACGAGAGCCGAGACAAACTACACCGTCACGGAGAAAAAGTGCCTGGCGATCGTCTAAGCTCTTACAAAGTTTCGACCTTATTTGTAAGTTCGCTCATTCGATGTCGTCATCGACCATCGTGCACTATGCTGGCTTTCATCATTGAAGGATCCCTCAGGCAATCTCGCCAGTTGAACTCTTCGCTTACAAGACTACGACATCCGCGTGGTGTACCGCAACGGACGCCAGCATGCTGACGCCGATGCCCTCTCGCGCTTCCCTCTACCTCAAGACGACGTGCCCTGCTCAGTAAACTCAATTGCTGCATCTGCCATCGATGTTGACATCCTCGCTACCGAACAGCGAAATAATAAATCGATCGCCCCACTGATCGACTTGCTCTCTGATCCGTCCGCAACACCATCCACGCGTGCCTTGCGTCGTCGATCTCACCATTTCGCCATCCGTGACGGCCTCCTACACCGACGCAATTACGACTCCGATGGCCGGCAGTGGTAATTCGCATCCTCGCTACCGAACAGCGAAATAATAAATCGATTGCCCCGCTGATCAACTTGCTCCCTGATCCGTCCGCAACACCATCCACTCGTGCCTTGCGTCGCCGTGCTCACCATTTCACCATCCGTGACGGCCTCCTACACCGACGCGATTATGACTCCGATGGCCGGCAGTGGTTACTTGTCATACCCCGCCGTCTGCGGTTGCAGATATGTGCATCTTTTCATTGTGATCCGCATTGCGCGCACTCTGGGGTATCCAAAACTTACCACCGCATCCGACAACGCTACTTCTGGCGCGGGATGTACCGCTACGTGCAGCAGTTCGTTCACACTTGCCTCGCTTGCCAAAGCCGCAAACTGTCAGCACACATGTCGCACGCCGGTCCGCAACCGTTACCTTGCCCTGACCGTCCCTTTGGGCGCGTAGGTATCAATTTTTATGAACCACTTCCTCTGACGTCGGCTGGTAACCACTGGGCCATTGTTGTCGTAGACCATTTAATGCAATACGCCAAAACCGCCGCTCTCCCGGCGGCTACTTCGCGCGATGTTGCATCCTTCCAGCTGCATCCATTCATACTGCACCACGGACCACCCCAAGAGCTTCTCAGCGATCAAAGCCGTGTGTTCTTGTCGGAAGTAGTCGAAGACATTCTGAATGAGTGTCATTCTGTCCACCGCAGAACTACTTCTTACCACCCGCAGAGGAATGGCCTTACCAAACGCTTTAACCGCACCCTTGGGGACATGCTTTCAATGTACGTCACCGCCAACCACACTAATTGGGATAATATACTGCCCTTCGTCACCTACGCCTACAACAACGCCCCTCAGAGCATGACTGGTTTTTCACCTTTCTACTTGCTGTACGGAAGGCACCCATCGCGCACCATGGACAAGATACTCCCGTGCACACCGGATCCATCTGAGTGTGCACCTACTTCTGAGACAGCCAGGCTTGCTGAAGAGTGTCGCGAGCTTGCCAAGACTTTTGCGACACATGAGCAAGAGCGGCCGAAGAGTATTTGTGATGGCTCCACCACTTCTAAGCCCACGTTCCTTCCTGGTGCGCTTGTATGGCTCTCGATCCTGACCTATGTAGTTGGTTTCTATTCCAAACTACTTCCCAAATACGAAGGCGCCTAAGGTGTCATTGAGCGCACATCTCCAGTCAACTATCTAATGAAACCCGTTGAACCATCTTCGGACATGCGCCGCCGTGGGCGCGACAGCGTCAACGTGGAGCGCCTGAAGGCTTACTATGACCCGCTCATAGTAACAAGCTGCTAGGTCACCAGGCGGCTCCCTCTTCGACCCCTGGGTAATTGTAGCGAAGCCCCCGAACTATGAAATGGGTCGAACTTTTGAATACCTTCTATTGGGGCTACCCAACAAGGACGCCGCTAGCGCTGAGAGTCCGTGCTTGGCCGTGACTGTCGCTGTTGTGTATGCTCGCACTGGTTTCCGGCTAAAAACGCCTGAATATATATATATATATATATATATATATATATATATATATATATATATATATATATATATATATATATATATATATATATATTGTGAGCATAATTTATGCGTTCCATCTTTTCATTTGTACATACTCATCATCACGTATCAAGTTTAGGTTGTGGGGCACTTACTCGAGTCAATAAAGAAGAGTCTTGAGTGTGCTCGACGCCATCTTACAAGTGGTGGAGAGTGCTGCCCGGTTCCTGCGTCCTCTCGCGTTCTCGGACACCCCAGCGTCTTCTAAAACACATCCCTGGAGCTCCGTTGAGGCCGCCGCTTAAACGACCTGGGTCCGGTAATGTCGCAAGCCGCGCAGCCCAGCGTGCCAGCTTCGCCACCGCTCCCACCGCCAAGAAACCTTTCTCACCTAGTCAACAGCCCTCAAAAGGGTCCTCCGCTGTTAGCAGGGCTTCCAGGTGAAGACGTTGAAGACTGGCTCGAGGAGTATGGCCGCGTGAGTGTTATCAACAAGTGGGATGAGCCTGCGAAACTCACCCACGTTGCATTGTACTTGAGCGGCGTCGCAAAAACGTGGTGGACCACGCCACAGATTTTCCGACATGGCCCGCCTTAACACGTCAGCTCCGCCAGATTTTCGCCAACCCGTCAGTGCGCTCGGATATCGCCAAAAAAAGGCTTGGTGCACGTGTTCAACGCCTCGGCGAGTCTTACACTTCTTACATCGAAGATGTTCTCGCCCTTTGCCGCCGCATCGACAACTATATGGTGGAAAACGACCGTGTGCGCCACCTGCTAAAAGGAATTGCGAATGTCGCTTTTATAGCGCTTGTGGTGCAAAATCCTCCAACCGTAGCCGATGTTGTCGCTACCTGTCAGCGCCTTGAGGAGCTTCAGACCACTCCGGTACAACCTGATATCTCTGATATGAGCTCAAGTCATGGTACAACAGATCTGCATGCATTGATCCGCTCTATCATCCGCGAGGAACTTCATGCACAGGCTCCACCTCGCCACCTCGATGTCCGAATGACGCCACCCTCTACTAGTTTACGCGATGTCGTGGGGGAGGAACTGGCCTTGATGACTTGTACACCAGTTCCGAGTTCACATCCCATGCACATTCCAAGTTATGCTGACGTTGCTGCTACGACACCTACTCCCCAGCAAAGCCTGACCTCGATGACTGTCACACCTGTGCCGAGATCATATCCTGTGGCCATGCCAACGTATGCTCAGGTTGCTGCTAAGACACCTGCACCCCCGCAAAGCCCAATGCAGCTACCAGCACCCGAAGTGCGTGATTCGCTCAACTCACTCGCACCACAACCATCTTCCCAGCCTTAAAAGGCCTGGCGCAGTTCGAGGCCGACTTGTTTCTATTGCGGCATACGTGATCATATTTCAAGGTTTTGCCGACGCCGTCAGCAAGACGAACGACGAAGTTATGATAACCTTGAACGGGACGACTTCTACGCCACTGGACCACCCTATCGCCGGCTGTATATGAACAGAACACGTCGGTCGCCGTCTCCGCAGAACTTTGTCCCAGTTGGCAGTTCCCGGTTCTCACGTCGTCGCTCACCTTCCCCGATGCGGCGTTCCTCTTCTCCTCTCCGACCTTCTTCTTCAATTCCCGACCGCCAGCTGGAAAACTGAACAGTGCACCTTCGGGAGGGAAAGCTTCATCTTTCGAACGGCGTCAAACTCTTCCGGACCGCCCATCGAATGTTTTACTGGTGTATGTTGAAGGTATACAGACAGAGCACTGGTGGACACAGGCGCACACTTTCCGTAATTCGTGCAGACTTTTGTGCCCGCTTGAAAAAAGTTAGGACGCCCTGCGATGGTATCCCCCTTCGTTGCGCAGATGGAGTGCCTATTCAGCCTTCAACTGTTTGCACAGTCCACGTTTTCACAGATGGCATCCTTCACTACATTAGGTTTCTTGTACTTCTTTTGTGCACTCACACAGTATTTTAGGATGGGACTTCCTTTCTTCGGCATCAGCTTTCATATCGTGTCGTCAGCGAGTCATTCAAATGTCAGCTACTGAGAGTTTATCTGATGTCGATCCATACAGCTTCCGTTCCGTTGGTGCCCCTGATTGTTTCATTTCGCCAGGAGATGAACAACTTCTAACGATCGCTTCGGATAATATAGGTAACGGTGACGTGTTCATACCTCGATCAGTTCGCTCCAAACCTGTGGGGCTTATTATAACACCCGGCCTTGTGCGGTTTAACGACGGTAAAGCATTGGTCACCGCCTGGAACCCAACTTCTTTGCCAGTGATGCGGCCCCCGGGGCACTGCTGTGAGCTGATTCGCTGACAGTGAGCCCTTTTCGCTGGTTCCCCTTCACGCAAGATCACAGCGTTTGTCTGCTACTACTGATATTAAGGCTACCACTGTTACCTTAAATGACACCATAAGTCCTCACCTCACTGCCGAGCAAAAGAGTGACCTCTTAGACCTTCTCCAAAAGCACAGTCTTTCGTTTGATGTACATTGCAAAGTTCTGGGCCGCACCTCCGTTGCAGAGCACAACATCGAAACCGAAGGGAGCTTCATTGTACGCCGCCACCCATACCGTCTGTCTTCGGCGGAACGGCAAATCATTGAGGAAAACGTCGCCGACATGCTCAAACGGGATATTATTCGACCTTCATCCAGCTCCTGGTTGTCTCCTATGGTGTTGGTCCGGAAAAAGCATGGCTCTGTCCGCTTTTGTGTTGATTACAGAGCGCTCAATAGGATCACGAAGAAAGACGTATATCCGTCGCCACGCGTAGATGATGCCCTGGGCTCCCTACAAGAGACAGAATATTTCTCCAGCCTCGACCTCCGATCAGGGTATTCACAAACACCTATGCACGAAGTAGACAAGGAGAAAACAGCGTTTTCGACGCCTGACGGGCTTTGCAAGTTTAACGTTATGCCTTTTTGCTTATGCAACGCTCCAGGCACAATCGAGCGCATGATAGGTACTGTCTTACGTGGTCTCAAATAGAAAACCTGTTTATGTTATTTAAACGACATCATCATTTATTCTTCTACTTTTCATCAGCACCTTAAGCGTTTGGACGAAGTTCTAACGTGTATTTCGAACGCTGGCCTACAGCTTAATACAAAAAAGTGCCACTTCGCCAGCACAAGCATCAAAGTATCGGGTCACCTTGTCGGCAAAGACGGCGTTCGACCCGACCCCGACAAGGTTGCTGCCGTAATTAGTTTGCCACGTCCGCGCAATCAAAAACAATTGCAAAGTTTTGTGAGCCTGGCGTCTTACTTACGCCGCTTCATCCGTCACTTTGCTGCCATTGCGGGGCCGTTACACAAGCTTCTGACGTCAGGAACGGATTTCACGGGGACTGACGAGTGCGAGTGTGCTTTCCAAGCCCTTAAGCGTGCTTTGACATCAGAACCCGTCCTCCGTCACTTCGATGAGAGTGCACCCACTTTCCTGCACACAGATGCCAGCGGCCACGGAATCGCTGGTGTCCTCCTCCAGCGCGACTACACTTCACGTGAGAGAGTAGTTGCGTATGCTAGCCGCGCACTAACACCTGCGGAGCAGAACTACTCGATAACAGGGCAGGAATGTCTCGCTGTCGTTTGGGCCATCCAGAAATTTTGACCTTATCTGTATGGACGCTACTTCACTGTGGTTACCGACCACCATGCCCTATGCTGGTTGTCCTCGCTGAAGAATTTGTCTGGGCGCCTCGGTCGCTAGATACTGCGTTTGCAAGAGTACACTTTTAACGTTGTATACACGTACGGCAAACAGCATCAGGATGCTGACGCTCTCTCTCGCTGCCCTATGCCGCTTTCATCTCCAACCTCGCATCCTCAATGCCCCTCAGGTGATCAAGCGGCTTCCTCTTCACTCACGTTATCACCCCTGGCAGTTGCTGGGTCACTATCTTTAAACAGCAGCGCCCAGTTTGCCGCGTACCAACGTGACGACCCCTACTGTAACCGCATCATCGGATACTTGAATGGCTCGCCTTCTCCACCTAATGCCAGACTACGTCGTCAGCTACGGCTGTTCAAGCTAGAGAACAATGTCTTGCAGCATTACACTTACAATGCGGATGGGCATCGGTGGGTGCCAGTATTCCCCGTTCACTGCGAAAACAAGTTCTCGAGGCATTGCCCAAAGACCCATCAGCTGGACACTTAGGATATCAAAATACCTACAACCGCGTTAGGAGCCGTTTCTTCTGGCCTGGTGTTTGTACCTTTGTGGCTAATTATGTCGCTTCTTGCGCACTTTGTCAACGCCGGAAACGACCAACTTCAGCTCCTGCTGGCTTATTACAACCCATTCCATGTCCCGACGCACCTTTTGTCGTTGTCGGAATAGACCTCGTCGGGCAACTTCCCGTAACGCCAGCGGGCCACCGCTGGATCGTCACAGCCGTCGACCACCTCACACGATACGCGGAGACCGCTCCTCTACGCACTAGCTCTGCCTCAGACGTTGCCGCTTTCTTTTTAGAAGCCATTGTGTTGCGTCATGGTGCACCTCGCGCGTTGTTGAGTGATCGAGGCAAGGCCTTCCTGTCAACAATTCTCGACGAAATTCTAAAAACTTGCGGCACAGTTCATAAGACCACATCCGCTTACCACCCGAAGACAAATGGGCTGACATAGCGATTCCACCGGACTTTAATAGACATGATATCCACGTACATCGGACAGAACCACGATAATTGGGACAAAATCTTGCCGTTCGTAACATTTGCACACAATAACGCTGTTCAACGAACCACCGGTATTCATTCTTCCTCATCTATGGTCGTGCGCCGACATTCACCATTGACGCCTCTTTCTTCAATGTAATCACAAAAACGTCGACGACTACGCCAGAACATTTCGTCTCCAGGCTCGATGAGGCACGGCAACTTGCTCAACACAATACGAAGGCCAGTCAACAAGACCGCAAGCAACGCTATGACAGCTTTCTTCGAGACGTCACCTTCCGTCCTGGAGATGAAATACCACTTTGGACGCCTGGTCGTCCACCCGGATTGTGTGAAAAGATTCAGTCACGCTTTCTAGGACCTTACGTTGTTTGTGAACGAACATCTCCTGTCAATTACCTTGTCACTCCCGTCGAGGGTTCCTCGGACCGTCGTTACCGTGCCTCCGAGATAGTCCACGTTTCACGTCTTAAACCCTTTGTTCGCCCTACCATCCCCGCCTTAGTCTCGGCTGGGCCGGCCGCTCAAGCGCGCGGGGAAAATAAGTGTGAGCATCATTTATGCGTCCCATCTTTTCATCTGTACATTCTCATCATCACCAGTCAAGTTTAGGTTGTGGGGCACATACTCGAGTCAATAAAGGAGAGTCTTGAGTGTGCTCGATGCCATCTTACCATATATAATATATCAGCGCCATAATACACAAGCACAAGAGGAAGAGCAGGCACAAGTAGCGCTTGTCTTTTGTCTGCTCGTCAGTTTTAGCGCTTTTATCGCAATGACATTTATATGGACACTCTCAGCTGAATTTTGCCGCTGGCGACGATTTCATCCACTGTACATGTATGCGTATCTACATATACGAAAATGCAAGAAAAACACTCAGGCGCGCGGAATCGAGCGTTGGACCTTTGCGTCGTGAAAGCGAGGCGTTAACCACTGAGGTACCCCGGAGCACGTCCTTCACTGTTCAAACGGCAAGCTACTTCTATCTACCACTTATCGCTGCTCAACAGCATCTCGAGGGAGAATTGTGATTTCAGCTTTACCAGCAAGATGGCGCAATAAACGTGCGTCACCACATTTTGCGGTGACACCCGCTCTAATCTCCTACGCGTACTTCGCCCGGCTTTGAGAAGGGGAGCGACGCTCTCTCGCACGCCCTTATCTCGCAGTGGCAAGGAGGGGAAGATCGTACTCCTTGGCTGGCCTCGGGCTTTACCCGGAACAATTCTGCTGTAGTTACGGGGTGCACAAAGGTCACTGCAATCATTGCAGTCTCCGTTTGCGAAAAGCGCGCACTTCGCAGACACAGCAAAGTAACAAATGAGACGCTGATTCGCATGCATCCGTACCTGTGAGTACGTTTCGTGCGTTATTTGTGCGTGAGAAACGCGGGGCACGCTTCGATCTGCTTCCCATTCTGCGCGCCATCTTTCAATTCGTTGCTATCGCGTTCATTGCTTCGCCTTTGCGGAAAAGCTGTGACTGTTTTCCACAATCATCAATAGCCAACTAGCCAAACAGTACATTTGCTGAGTGAAATATCAGTGAACGTAGAATCCGCAATCAACCAAAGCCATCAGACACCAGCATTTTTTATCGTGCACTGGCATCAGTACATGGGACTCTAGCTTTCCACCTCCACAGAAATACAACTGAAATGACCGCGATCAAACTCTTGAACTTTGGGTGAACACCTACCACCGCAGCTGCTACACCACCACTGCAGACAATTGCATTCTTGAGCCAACAGATTCACTTGGTGGTGCGAACATTTTCTTCGACAACTATCCAATCATTAGGAGAGTGCACCCTCAAGTCAAGCAAAACGGCATGTTGAAACATAACCTGTCATTTGAACACTGCTTGTATCTTGAAAAAAAGTGAAAGTTTCTGTTGTGAGCTGTCGCACATATATTGAAGTATAACGCAGAATAAGACTTCTAGCTACACAAGCTTACGAACAGCGGTGAATTAAAGTTTAACAAGCAAGCGTGTGTGGCAACAAGTATCAACCGCGCCGTTCTTTTGCTACATCTCTGACATCACTCATTCATATTGCAACTAAAAATTTCCTGAAGATTGCGACACTGATTGCTAATTGTAAGTGCATCTTCGTGTCGTATCAACGCCAATCGCGCTTGAAATTCTGCCCTATCGTGGTCGTAGCTATAGAACACTTGTTAACATACTGCCATGGAAACTGCCACAGCTCGAGCGCTACGCAGTTGCTCACTTTTGCCCTCGTTCACTCTAGCGGTTGCGCTGACGTCAACGGCGACTCTGCTTAACGAAAAAAAAGGCTGCCGAAGAGCTACGCTCTAAATTACTGAATTGTACTGTTATGATCACTATTCCTAATATTCGCGCAGATGATGGTCATGTACACAATTAGGTGACACTATGCAACCCATTATCTCAGCACACTGCCTTCCAATGTGGTCATCGCATTGACAGGTATACAGCAAAATGTTCGAAGTAGGCTACTTGCCTCTGAGGAAGTCAGCGTAAGCTGCCTTCAGCTGCGGATCGGCGCCCATGCATTCTCGAAATTCTAGTTTCTTCAGGGAGTTCACATGTGGGGTCATAACTGCCGTGTCCCCAGCGTCAAACGCGACAGGCGTCGAATGCGCAGTCAGCGCGGCAGCCATATAATAAATATCATCAGCACGTATCAAGCACTCGTTCAGGGACAATGAGGTCAGCGTTCCGCTCTGGACCGCAACTTACAGCAGCAACGAAGAACTAAAGGCTAGGGTACCCTTGACCTGCACCAGGACAAAAACGAGTTCATAGTGAGCAGCGTATGACATTTGAAGCGCAGAGAAAACTGCAATGACAAAAAAATGCAAGCTTCGTTGTATCATCCTTCGCTCTATAGCTAAAACAATGTTATCCCCTTTCCGTTGATCAGACATTGTTTGTGGCCACCTCTCAGCTTCAGTACTTGTTATGATTATGTGTAAGTTATCTTGTATGCCACATAATTCATTTCGCAACTGCATCCTTACTTTGCGCACACTGCAGCCAAACAAAAAGATCCATATCTACAAATTGAAGCTCTCAGGCTGACATTGAACCTCAAGTTGACTATTTTTACCATATGTCGCCATTCATCAAAAGATAAATATGACGCCGTATTTTATGATACCAGCTGCCACTATTGTGCATGAAGGGTAGTGAAATTTCTATAGAAGCCCCTGCGCCAGATAGGCAGTGGTCCATCAGTCGTTTTTTTTCGCCATAGCTAGTATATGGACATGCCTGGAAGTATTAAACGTCAGTGTGGCCGTGATGTTTCATATAAAGTGTAAGGGCGATAAAGCGGCCAGCACAGTATGTTGTATGTGGGAGTAAAAGCACCCCAGAGCAGTCAACGATTGGTTCTCTGGCAGATCTAGAAAACACACCAGTCGGATGTGATTCGAATATATAGTTACGGGTCATTCTTTGAGGTAGCGCTCTGCCAGAAGTGCACTCGTGGACAATCACGCTATATTGTACCAGATCAACATACTGTACTATTAATGTACGTGATTTATTTTCGCAGCTGAGTTCTGAAAGTGATTGAAAGCACCAAGGTTACTTAGGTTGATCATTTGCTGCTATCGAATTGAATGCGTTGCCGTTGCGCAAAACCTGCTTATTATTGCAGACCCTCTCACATATATTTCTACGGAAAGCAATTCACTCTTATTGCGTTCACTCGTATTGGATCGATACAGTAACCTCAAAGACGTCCAGATCATTGGTGCCCATAGTCACACAAGGACCGCCAACTGATGCTTTCACAGCGCCTTGAACTCACTCCACACGTTACTCAGACAGACCACGCACAGCCCATGTCGGAAAGAGCGCATCCAGGAAGCGTAAAAAATATAGGTTACTGGGATTCAAGTACCAGCCAAAAAGAAATCATGCGGAAAGTTATTCCTATAGGATGCATTGTAGCGTAGCCTCACGAATTTGTTTTCGTACGGCAGCATCAAAACCTGTTATTTAAATAACAGAAAAGTAAAACATTGCCTTGATAGTGAATGAGTGGCTCCGATAGTGCCATGTAGAGACAATGGCGGTCGCATATATATGCGATGCCTAAATGCTAGAGAGACGTGTGCCGTGTGACGGTAGTTAACATTACGTAAGAAAGCAACCTTTGACCAAAATCATTCGCAGGCCTCCACTGCAGCGTCCTTGATATGCTGAGACAGTTGAGAATGTTAACCCCCTGAAACTACATAAGAACAAGTGTGCTGCCGTGCAGATAAATAGAACTTGGAAGGAAATAGCTTTATCCGTCAACTACCATCGAAAAAGTGTTATCCCGCTATTTAGGCCAGTGCATGTATTTTGGCTGATCTAGTGATCAGCGCTTGTAACGAATTTGTACATTGTGAGGGATGGCACTTTGCACATGTGCACACTGAATGTCCCTTGGGCGTGTCTTGATTGCGAATAGTCGTTTCATTTATTTGGTTGCGTATAATACATAACTTGCATTACCTTTCATTATGGTTACTCATAATTACTTTTGGTCTGAATTTTATTGAAGTACAACCCACCGTCAGCATCGACCTCAGCTTTACACAAGAAACAGACTAGCTCATCTTCATTGTAGCAAACAGTACGAAAAACACGATGGACACAATGCGCTGACCTTGAACTAAGATTTCTGTTTTGACTCTGTGCTTCAGTTGTCATTTCAAGAAAATCAGTCGAAAGTCAACGCTTGCTTCTCTCTCTCTTCATCCGTGTCTATCCTGTTTTTTGTGCTCTTTGCTACCACGGATCCAACCAACTGTCCCAGCTACCAGCCCTTTTGCAGCACATCTCACTCGAATGGCTTTCCCAAGTTGCAAGAAAAATAAACAAACACCTAAGTTCTGTGGTGGTTGAGAGACAGTAAAACTATATTTACTCAAAGGGAGACAATGACAGCAAGCAAGCTAATCTAAGCTAAGCTAAACAAGGTCGCCAATGAAGCTATATTTTCGTACGTCTCAATGGGAGCAAAAAGAATGACAATAATTCGGTTAAATTATGCTCTATAGCAAACACTGTTCTCAACATTACCGTCATTACCGCCATAAACAACAGTTAGGGGCAATCCTAATGACTAAAAACATAATGATAGACCCGTACAAAGTTTCCAAATGGAGGCCTCTTCTTCACTCGTAAATGCTCTAGAATAGGTGTCTCAAACACGTCGCCCGTGGTTGCTTTAATCGGGAAGCGGCCGAGAGGGTACTGGTCTCAAGCATAGCTTTTTTTCTCTTTCTGAAGGCAGCCCGAGTAGTCACCGTGTGTTGAAACATGACGACGGAACAAACTGTACTCGAGAATTGGCGTCCAGATGTGAAGCTCAGTCTGGATATCGGTATCGACATGTTTAGCAAATCCTGTGGCTAGTTCTCTTTCGCACATGGTCCAAACATATAAGATATGGAAAAGCCGTTGATTTTTTGTGTACTCTAGACGCCTGAAGGCATTACATAGGGGAGGGGGGACTATGAATAATACAGAGCAACACAAGTTCAGCACAGACATCTAAGATGGTACAACAATATCTTCGTGGCACTAATATCAATGTCCTATAAAGCAAATATATGTGCTAATAATAAGTGCAGCTATAATTGAAACGTTGCAGACAATTTAATATGCTCTAGCAATACAAGCGGCCTAGCGACCAAAGAAGGACTAACATTTTTTTAACAGTGTTGTGACTCAGGGTCCTGCTGGTCGCAGTTTGGTAGCGGGCGCCCTTCATAGGACCCATCATCGAACAAGCAAGATGAGGCGCTCGTAAAAACGACAACAATTTATTTACATAGTTATAATTGAGAATTCTCAAACAGGTGATCACGTGATCAGAACTGTACAGAGGGGCTGTTGAACTGTAAAAGTTAAAATACACAAAAAGTCTTCCACTTGTATAGCGCCGTGTTGCCAACCCTGGGCGCATTGTCCGCGGCTTCAGCGAATACAGCGCTCCATGGTCTAGGTGCTCCACCCACGAAGGAGGGGAAAGACACCACACATGGAGAGGGCACAGTCTACACGATGCCCAAATAAGGTTACAAACGCACTGCACCAACGTTTCGCACACTTCACCAAGATTTCACGCACGTCCGATGATCTGAGCTGACCTTGGTTTCCAAGACTCTTCTGGCAGTTGGGTGAGGTTCGAAAAACCGGCTGCCAGTACACGTGTCAAACTTGCCTGACGGTGTTTGGGTAGGACAATGCAGTAGTGTACCAGCATTACGTCAAAATATGCCACCCTATTCAGCCGATCCTATGAAGAAAAGGGGGAAGAAGAAGGAGGAGTAGTCAACTAATCCCTTGTCGAGGTGGGCTCCCGCAAGGGCTGCAGCAGATAGTAGGGAGTTTTAGTGCTGGGTACGCAGGCGGCTTGCGTACGCAGGACGATGGGGCGGCGGTATTGCGCATGCGCGAAGCCCCAAACAGATGCGTCGCAAGATCGCTGGGGCGATGGGGCGATGCGTCTGTCAAACAACGCTGCTTCCACTGGCCACCTAGCGGAGATAAGCTGCCCCGACGCGGATGCTGGCGCATCATGTTACCTTCACGGCGAGCAAAGCCGAGGCTGGCCAGATCAACCACTTTGATATTTAAGTTTAAGCGCAAATATTATATTGGCTAGCCACTATACAAATAGCATGACACAAAGGCGCGAAATCTCGGACAGTATGGATCGGCCGCCTTGTAAGGTCCACCTTCGCAAGAACTCACAGTATCCGCACTGCGGATACTCTAGCCGTCGAGTTAAAATAAGCCAAAGTGCGAGCACTTATAGCGATTACATGGTTTCAGCCAGATTACCAAAGCTAGAATGGCCTGGAACATTGAAACTAAATATATGCCAGCCCCGACCAGCTGAATAGGTGGCGCCATCTAGCCCAGCTATATTGAAACAGACAACCACAACATTGTTATTGCAGAAACGTTGTGCATTGTACATCTGATGCAAAAACTGCGCAGCGACAATATTACAAATGAGTAACGTTTTCATTTGTTTTCATCTCAAAAACATTACGCGTAAGCTAACAAGTTCATGACTGTGGTTGCACAAAGTGTCACAAGATGTCGACACTGTCATTGTAGTAACCTTGTATTTTTCACTTTTTTCGTATACCAGGATACTGTAAACGATAAAGAAGTGTCCTGATCACTATGTATGTTTAGTTTTACATTTGCAATTATAAAAATAATTAAATTATACTTACGCGACAAGACGCTATGGCGCTGCGAGCACGTGTGACCTTCGTGCGGCTTGCGTTTGCGTGCGTGCCACCGTGGCGCCAACTAAAAGGCATTCCGGTTGGGTATGGGTTGGGCACGCAACGCCGCGCGCTCCCAAGCCCGCATCGCCCCAAGAGAATGCGTACCCAGCACTAAAACTCCCTAGTGCGTTATTCTTTCCTTCCACCCCACATTCCATTCCTCATTGTTTGCTATAAGCTGCGGTTAGCTGCGAATATCCGGGGCTCCACTTCTCCTCGCAAGGTGCAGCCACAGCCAGTTTGGCTTTAGCTTTCAGCCTGAACTGCAAATACCATGCCGGTTCTGAAATTTTCAGATCCTCGGTGACCTCGAACTCGGCCCAGCTGCCCCCCTGTCTGCCACGAAAGCCTTGCCCACAGCAAACACAATGGCCTTTCTTTAGTCGATCTCACAATGGCCTTTCTTGGCTCGTGCGTTTTCTTTCCGCGAACCAGTCCCCAACCCCTCGTTCAGGTTTTGCCGAGAGGAAATCAACTCGTCTTGACGGCACACCCTTGCTTGGAATGCATAGAAATACTTTCGTCCCGTTCACAAAGGCCGAAAAACTTCAATAATGATGACGGTCGTAACAGTCTCTCACGCTGTGGGGTGAGGATCTTGATGGGCTGAGGTTTGCAGCCACAGTTTGGAGAGATCAGCATTGACGTCTGGTCTGGTGAAGACTGGCCTTGATGAAGTTGTGACCATCTGCTTCATTTTGGCTCAACAGACATCACATACGCATGGGAAACACAACCACTCACCTAGTGAGCGCAAGACAATTCCGTCAAACCCCACCAGGCATGTTTACCCTTTTACAACTAAATAGAAGTACACTAGTTATTCTAAATTCCTTTCCTCTCGTACGTTTTAGTGAAACTTAATAACTGTACTGGAAGCACACCCAACCTGAAATCTTGAATAGTGGTGTCTTCAATGTACTCACCATGAGTTTAACGAACTCAAAAACGCAACAAAACAACAACAAAACCTAATCAATGGCCCTCGTCTAGGTCAGGAAAAAATATTTCAGAAATCTCGAGAATGGCGTTCGCGTCAGGGACAGCGAGTTAAACACTCAGCGTTGCCAAGGGGTATCCCTCTTTTTGAAACCTATGCCAAACGTATACTTTTGTAAAACGAGGCTTCAACCCAGCAGGCGGCCATTCTCAGAGAACGAAGGTAGTAGCCCCGAGAGAGGACAATGCCCCACCTCTAAATAACCTACTTGGTAATCTAGTAAGCTATTTTTCCAGCTGCCTTCACTAGGCTTTTCCACAACCTAAACAGGACACTTGCAAAACAACGAAAAGCTCAAAACGAAGAATTCTCGCATGAGTTCCGTTTACACACGAAGAAAAACTTAAACATTCGTGTCAGCTTTTGCGCACGCTATAACCCAAGCTCAAACATTACCGTTATTAAATTCTCTCGTAGAACATACTTAGACAGACAATTCTTTCACAGTAGATTCGGCTGCATCTTACAACTGTCAGAAATGTCGCTCCTACCTCTACTTTCGTTAACGCGTAACACCCCACCTAAACTATCACACGATATTTAAGCGAAAAACCAAAGTGACGGAACTAAACCTTGCGTAATGGTCTTGTTTGCTCAATGTAACATTATCACGCCAGCCACTTGGATAAAGAGCGCGCGGGGTTCTTTCGGGTGCTTTAGCTCTATTCGCACTTATACACTCTAAGCCGAAAAGGGCTAAAGTGGGGTATGCCATTGGTCCTTTATAGGACTAAACGCGCTGCCACAGATTTTGAACCAATTTTGGACTAACTGCGGGAGTAACTGCAAGGGTTCAACTGTTACCCAAACACTTACTCCACTTGGTTTAAATGTTGGTCCCAGTAGATTGCTCTAGTGCGACTAACAGTTGAACCATCTGGACCAATGGCAAAAAAATGGCGACACTGCGTTTGTGGAGTATAATTTATGTTTATTCCAATTTAATCAGCTTTGAAGAACATAGTCAGCTTGAATCAGCTTTGAAGAACGCACACACATATATATATACAGACGCACTGTTATTTCAAAGTAAAAAACCGCAAACACTGACCACCCGCGCTACAATACAGAGAACAGACTATCGGGTATATATAGGACAGTATTTTGACCTCCCATGTAGTGCCAGTGGGCGACTTTTACTCTGCTTAAAAAACAATAAACTTTGACACCGTAACGCGAAAACGTACATGGTCTAATTCGTAGCAGCGATGCGCACCAATCTTTTAATGTGGATCCATCCAATCTTCAACATCACTCCAGCCCGAGAGTACGAATTATCAGCTGGCATTCGATCATGTCAGCCGAACCAGCGTTTGCAGTGCTGGCGCGCGAGTCCGCAAACACAAACATAGTAGCGGCGCTTATGCGGGAAAGCCGGCGAAGCAGCCAGGCGCTTCGCGGATGCCATACCGTGTAGGCTTGCCGACGGCGTCGATAGGCTTATGACGAGTACGACTGAATGACCACCGGCGATCGCAACATGCGGCTGGCGTGCAATTTTCGTCGTCGTTATTTTATAGTCACAAATGAATAATAGGTAAGTGTCCCATGCTCACGGTGTCTTACCGAGTGATATAGATATCTGTATATTTACAGCGACGAGACCGTTCGCAGGCACGGTTCTTTCATCGTGCTGGTAAGTCGCTCCCTGTGTACCGCCGGCCGCACGATTAGTCGTATCCACGATCACCTACACGCTGGATTTTTGATAACGATTGTCGCGTGGAGAAAAAGACATAACTTTGTCTAAGCTACATTTTCTGTGAATTTGTACGCGACGTTTCCTTCGCTTGTACCGGCAATGCACTCACACCGGCAGCCAGCTTGATACTGATGACGTACGAAGCCTACTTTTTCTATATATCGCTTTGAAGTTGTGGTCACTGTGTGGGCACACGACCGCTGACGAACAGCTTAATTTTATTAGTGTTGTCAGTGTTCTTCGTAGTTGGAACTAATTCAGCACATTGAAACGAGTTTTCCGCATTGCCCGTGTTCGGCGATTTTCACTTGGTTTCGACCCGCCCGTGCCGGCATGGTGGAAACGCGAGGACGCTTGCTGTGTGCACTGACTGCGTGTTGTACTACTTGCCTCTCATAACATCTTCTATTCGTTTCATAGTGCTTCGCTTTCACAGTGGCGAATAGCCTATATAACTTGTTTTCAAGATCGCCGACTACGCAGAGCATTGCAGTGCAGCATCGACAGGAGGCGATCGTGGCACAGTTGCCCTCCCCGTTGGTCCCTGCATTGCCGGGCGTTTGCGCAAGACACGCCCTGTCACGCCTTCAGTCCCTGTCGGACGAACCGTTCGTCCGTTGGTTTAACGACTGTAGTTAGTCCAACTTTGGCGAATTTCGGTTTAGAGTGTAGAGCGCTGTAACATCTGCCGACCAAACGTACGCTTCCGCACCATCTGAAAATCTTCCAAATGCGCGTTTGTTTGTAAATATTTATGAAAACAACAACACACCGCGTTTGGCATGAACCCTTTGAAATCAGTCTTTGCTTTCTTATCAAACCTTACATAAAAAAGAAAAGTTTACTTCAAATGTTCAAAACTGCAAAAGTATTGAGAAAAAGCTCGTTTGCAGAAACTCTGGGTTTTATTCTTCGAAAAGCTTGCACCTGACCTTCACGCTTTATGTCTTGCACGTGGCGGACGTGTTCTCTGCCGCTTTCGCGATCGCCAGAGGCCACAGTGAGCGCGAGCTCGTATCCCAACTTTGCTATCTCGCCTCATTCCTGATTCTGGCCCACTTTCTTCGGGACACCAAAGTTTCCTGAAGTGCGGGGGAAAGATTCGCCATTGTCCTTGGGTGTTTGGTGCCACCCTGAATTTAGGACCAGAAGTCTTTTGTTTAGGAACATGTCGACATAGTTGTCTATGCAAACCTGTTCTTACCAACCGCGCCTTCCTTCTTGGGGACGTGTGTCCCTTTCCACTGCTCCTCTCTCGCCAATTTCGCCTGACAGGACGCCGCAAAGAACGGTTTGTAGAATTGCCCGATGGCCAACCCTTTCGTTTTCGCTGAGGCGTGCCCTCTGCCTCCACCTTTTGTGGTGCCGCACGTCCCCGCTTACTTCTTTTGCGGTGACGCATACGTACGACCTTTTTTTGATTGTTACAAACTTGCCTGGTTGTGTAATCGGCAATCCTGCAGGTCAGGTGTGCCTGCGCACCACCCTTTCTGCAGCCTTTGCCTTTCGATTTCCCCGCACCATTGCTCTGTCGGGCTAATTTATCTGCGCTACCCCTCACAAAACAAGATGATGAGTCCTCTACAGATCTGAACTCTTTAAAAGTCGCGTCCTTCTTGATTTCGATGTAGTATTTAGCGTATGGCCGATCGTTTATGTGCCGCTGCACGAGGCATGTGTATAACACCGCGCAAGCTCTATTCATGCTGCTGGGTTTAGACTTTTCCTCGAAACGATCCTCCACCGAACTTGCGCCTATTCGTACACCTACGACATCCTCGCAATATACTTTCTCACCGCCTGAATCATTTCCCACGTTATCTGTAGAAAATACTTTCAACAGTAGCTTGCCCTCGCTGACAGTACTGTCGAGTTCTAGTAGTGGTATGTCTTCGCTACATTTAGGATTAATTTCTTCGTTGTCCTCTCTCAACATCCGAAAGGTCAATCCCTTGCCGAGGCTCGAACGTGGTCTCCAGCTCACCAATCTGTTCAATGACCCCACCAGGGCGATCGGAACCAGCCTCGGTCTCACATGGAACAACTTTAGGACTTGCTACAGCTTGCATACCATACCCCGTCCCGCTCTCTACATGCACTACCTTCGCACCATCGGAGAGTCACGTGCCTTCCCTAGACAAAATTTCACTAACAATGACCTGTTGCTCTTTTCTTGCCGCCGAAGGATCACTTTGCATGTCGGGCTGATAGAGATGCGTACCTTTCTCGGGTGGTACTTCGCTAACAGCGGCTTTCTCGGTGACTTCACACTGCACCGTACTCGCCACTTCACCACACCTTTCGGGCTCTACACATACTGAACATATACATGACCAAAGACGCTTCCGATGCTGTGCCGTAGCTTTAAGATTCATCCTTGCAATATATTCGTTCAATGCTCGCATTTCAGCCTCATGTATACGTATCCTTTCAGCTTCTTCTGCCTTTTCTCTCTGGGCTTCTGCCTCTTTTCTCTGTTGAATGCTCTCGACATACTCTGAGAGGTCCTCATTGCTTGTCCCTGTCCCAACGATCCGCTCAATCATTCCTATTTTGTTTGGGGAGTCCGACACATCGAGTTTCAACTCCTCTGCGATCGCTAGCAATACGGGTTTTCGCAGGGCTTTCAGATTCATGACTGCTTCCGGTGCCGTTCTCTGTTCCACGAATGATTCGTGTCTTGCAACTTATTAACCCTGATCACAACGACAGTTCTAGCTTTCCGCCTTGCCTCAAGTTACCTGTTAATTTAGCCTGCAAAAGCTTGCTTAAGCTTTTACACGGAATTCTATTCTGTCACTGTTAACCTTGCCGTCACCCGCAGACTATAGCTTAAACGATCTATCTCACAATTATCTGCCCGACGCAAGTTATCTCTTAACCATATGACTAAAACAGTCCTGTCACCGTCACCCACAGACTATAGCTTAAAAAGCTGTCTCACAGTCATCTGCCTGACGCAAGTTATTTGTTAACCTGATGACTAAAATAGCTCCGTCGCCCCGCCGCGGTGGTTTAGTGGCTAAGGTACTCGGCTGCTGACCCGCAGGTCGTGGGTTTGAATCCCGGCTGCGGCGGCTGCATTTCCGATGGAGGCGGAAATGTTGTAGTGCCCATGTGCTCAGATTTGGGTGCACGTTAAAGAACCCCAGGTGGTCGAAATCTCCAGAGCCCTCCACTACGCCATTTCTCAGAATGATATGGTGGTTTTCGGACGTTAAACCCCAAATATCAATCAAATTAAAATAGCTTCGTCACTGTTAACCTTGCCGTCACCCACAGACTATAGCTTAAACAAGCTATCTCATAATCTGCCTGATGCCAGTTACACAATGACCAAATAAGCTATGCTCCCTACCAGCTTTTACTCATACATTAGTAAACGCCTGGCAAAGTTTAACAGAGAAAGGCGGCACCCCACCCGGCTCGCAGTCATGCCTCCAGCGTCGTGCATCTCAGCAGTGCCTTCCGGTTGCCTCTCGCAGTCGATGACCTCGCGTCATCCCAGAAGTACCGTTCGGCTGCCTCTCAAGTCGATGAGCTCGGAGCACCCGACCGTTGTCGTCCAATCGCCTCTCGAATTCGATGGGGTCGTAGCATCTGACTGCTGCGGTCGAGTCACTGCTTCCAGGGTTGACGCCATCTCTCCGCTGAATCCAGTGGTTGCGACCTGGGTTGACGCTATCCCACCGCTGCCATTCAGTTGTTGTGACTCCGGGTCCTGTGGGTCTCGGTTTGGTAGCGAACCCCCGTCCTAGTACCCATCGTCGAACAAGTCAGATGAGGCGCTAGTAAAAACGACAATTTATTTACATATTTAATAACTGAGAATTTGAAAAGAGGTGATCAAGTCATCAGAACTGTACAGGCGGGCTGATGAACTGTAGAATTTAAAATGCACAAAAACTCTTCCGCCTATATAGCACCGTGTTGCCAACCCTGGGCGCATTTTCCGCGGCTTCAGTTAATACAGCGCTCCATGGTCTAGGTGCTCCACCCACGAAGGAGGGGAAAGACACCACACATGGAGAAGGCAGTCTACACGATGCCCAAATAAGGTCACAAACGCACTGCACCAACGTTTCGCACACTTCACCAAGATTTCGCGCACGTCCGATGATCTTAGCTGACCTTGGTTTCCAAAACTCTTCTGGCAGTTGGTTGAGGTTCGAAAAATTGGCTGCCAGTACACGTGTCAAACTTGCCTGACGATGTTTGGGTAGGACAATGTAGTAGTGTGCCAGCATATTGTCAAAATATGCCACCCCATTCAGCTGACGCTATGAAAAAGGTGGGAAGGAGGAGTAGTCAACTAATCCCTTGCCGTCGAGGTGGGCTCCCGCAAGGGCTGCAGCAGATAGTGCATTATGCTTTCCTTGCACCCCACATTCCATTCCTCGTTGTTTGCTATAAGCTGCGGCTTAGCTGCGAATATCCGGGGCTCCGCTTCTCCTCGCAAGGTGCAGCCACAGCCAATTTGGCTTTAGCTTTCAGCCTGAACTGCAAATACCATGCTGGTTTTGAAATTTCAAGATCCTCGGTGACCTCGAAAGTGGCCAAGCTGCCCCCTTGTCTGCCTCGAAAGCCTTGCTCACAGCAAACACAATGGCCTTTCTTTAGTCGAGCTCACAATGACCTTTCTTGGCTCGTGCGATTTCTTTGCGCGAACCAGTCCCGAACCCCTCGTTCAAGTTTTGCCGAGCGGAAATCAACTCGTCTTGACGGCACACACTTGCTTGGAATGCGTCGAAATATTTTCGTCTCGTTCACAAAGGCCGAAAAACTTCAAAATAATGATGACGGTCGTAGCAACAGAGATAAGCAGGTAACAAAGATAAGAAAATTACTCGGCTAGTGGCTAAAAAAGCACGTTCAGCCAACAGCATCTTCAGAACAGGTAGTCACGATAAATGGCATTTATCGTGACTAGGAAACAAACACATGTTCATGCGCATCAACTTTCTGTTGAGAAGTGAACTCCTGCGAGTGCACGTTTTATAGCCAAGTTAGTTTACTTTTTTCAATATACGTCATACGTTTTCCACAGCAGAGCTTTTTTATGAGAGCAACTAGTTGTAATCAGTTCCCAAAAATCATCTTGATGTGGCGCAATATGTTTGTTATTGGTTGATTGATTGAATAATTGATTGATTGATTGCTGCTTTTATCCTGGCGAAACCCACCAAGGTGTTGTGACTTTGAAACGAGGGGTGCCTTGCTATATAAAAATATTTCTTTATAATAAGGTTTCAAGCAATAAATGGTTCTGAAATCATTTGTTAGAATAATTCGCAAGACAAAAGTAAGGAAGACTACTGTTTTCACTTATTATGCTTCACTTTGATAATATTAGAATTCAATTAGTTTCGGCAAATAAAAAGTACTCATTTTGTTTCTGTTCGTCCTCTACATCTTCTGCTTTGTTCACAAAGCCCGTGGGCCAATTGCTTGGCCACATAATTCTGATAACACTGATGTGTCGGAGAAGGAGTTCGCCGAAAGAGGTAAAAAGAAACCTTTAGAAAAATTGCCCCGTATCTGCATGTTACTCTACAAATGTCGTCGAAAGACGACAGTCTTGCGTCTGGATAGAGCAAAAAAAACGTTTATTTGATGTTCTGCGCAAAAAAATGGGTGAATGGTATTTTGGAGGCGCTGCGTTAGAGTGCCTCGTGCGTGCAGCGGAGGCGAACGAGCGCACGAAGGCACGTCACACGTGAGACATAAGCGCTGTCTGGCAGCTTTCTTCGAAAACAAAACGCACGGCTTTGAGACGGGCGTGCGCGCCCGTCTCAGAGATGATAAGGTGTAGAACGCATGGCGACGGATAGGTGCCACCACCGTGTCGTCTTATCAAGGTGTTCGAAACACTTTTCTTTTCGTGCAAGGGTTACATGGTCAGAGCCACGTGATAAATGGTACAGTCCTTAGAATAACTTATATATGTCTTTTCTAGTAAAAGACGTACACACAGAATATATACGCGTTGTTATGCTGCCTCAGATATGCGCGGTAATTGCTTTTTAATAGACAATTGCACAAGTATGAATTCTGAATCTTAAGAAACATTGGTGGGCGCTACGGATGGGGTCGCCCGTTTGGGGCTGTTTGGGTTTGGGCATTTGCTGGTGCCGCTTAAAAAGCCCGGTACCGTTAAGAGTGGACATACAGACAAATAAAAAGACAGACAGAACAAAATTTTTGCGTCGGAGGTTCCCTATCAACTTTAAAAACAGACATCATGAGATAACCACCCGCGTACCATCAATTCAAAGGAGTGTGTAGTAAGCACTCGGCTATCGATGAAGGCTAGCATAGCATAATATATTCTGTATGGTATACCAGATCGATATGAAGAGGGAAGTGACAATGTGGATGATAAACTCGAGGGTGAGGATTAGCGAGTGAGTGGAGACAGAAAAGTGTATCATACAAAAAAGTACAGTAGAGGGGAAAAAAAGAAAGATAACGAGAAAATAAAAGATGAATAGAGAAAAGAAACGAAGCGAGAGAACGAGAGAGGAAGCAAGAATTATTGAGTGGGAGATTGTGAAAGAGAAATGAAATACAAAGACCGAGAGATAGAAATAAGGCAAGACCACGAGTAATCAAGAGAGAAACGATAAAAATTGATATAAAGAGAGAGAAACATAGGGGACGGAACAAGTACAGAAAGCGAGTATTTGAAATGAAAGCGGAAGAGAAATGATATGGAGAGGAAGAAAAATAAAAATGAATAATAAGCTGACCCACCGCAAAAGACTGAAGTGATGGAGTTTTTTTGATATCATGAGCCATTGGCCTCAAACATCGCTTTCTTCGTCGTCCTTACCATTTGTGAAGGCAGTGAAAAGTACCCCCTCCGCAAAATATAACTAATCGCCAAGAGGTTGTCTGGCAGTGATTACAAACACAATCATTTCCCCCCCCCATACATTTATGCACGCATATACCCGGACACAATAGATCTGCATTGCTTCGGTTGGGAAAGCATGACGATGTTATGCATGTTTGCATGCTGGGCCTGCAAACATGCTTGGGCCTGCAGGGAAAATACCCCCTCTCCCGATCTCCTGGTCACTTCCTTGTCAGAGGGTTGGGAGGAGGTTTTGACCGCCACCAGCCCGACAGTTCCACTCCAGGCCATACAAAGGGCAGAGAAGGTGGCGACAAGGTTCAGCCGGGTGGATTACTTACCTCGTTTCGTCTGACGACAATGACGTTGTGTTCTCTCGCTTTTTATCCGGCGCACGCTGGCCCCTCGCTCGTGAGCATGCATGACTGGCACGTGCGCCATAGAGTAATATGTAAATAGTCAAGATAACATACTACCATTGGCCCTTGTTGCTGGATAGATGGATTAATGCTATAGCATCCTTTTCATATAGGGACAGTGAAATGTGTACAACCAGGCTCGCAAGGAAAGAACTAAATCTTTCTTTTTACGTTGGCCTAATGCCTTATCTCCCTCGAATGAGTTGATCTTATTACAACAAAGAAAAATACACAGCTTTGCCGCAAAGGGTAAGCACTGAACGCAAGAGCAACAAATTGGGAGGTCACACGCGGAATGGCCAGCAGATAGAAACGTGCCCTGTGATTCTCACGCACAAATAACGCACAAAACGTACTTCTAGGTACAGGTGAACGCGAATAAGCGTCTCAGTTGTTACTTTGCTATGTCTGGAAAGCACGTTCTTTTTTGTAAACGAAGACAGTGCAACGATTGCAATGACTTTTGTGCGCTCGGTAACTAAAACAGAATCGTTCCGGTAAAAGCCGAAGGTCTGCCAAGACGTACGATCCTCCCAACACGAGATAAGGGCACGCGAGTGAGCATCGACCCCCTGCTCTTCGTGCGGCAAAGTGTGCTTGAGAGATTAGAGCGCGCGCCACCGCGTCGTGACGATGTTGCTACGCGTGGTCATTGCGCCATCTCACTGGTAATGCTGAAATCCCGAGAGTCCCCCCCCCCCGAGATGCCCATCAGCAGTGGTAGATATACGTGATAGATATAGAGAGCTTGCCGTTTGGCCGTTGAAGGACGTGCTCGTCGGAGGCTCAGTGGTTGACGTCTTGCACTGACGATTCAGAAGACACGACTTTGGTCCTTGTGCCGGAGTTCTTTTTTTCTGGATTTTTTTTACTTCTTGCGTTTTAATATTATAAATATGTATACAGATACAGTGAGTGGCGTCTACGCCGGTGGCGGAATCTAGCTGAGCGTGTCTGTATAATAGCTATCGCAATATAATATTTGTGCTCCATCTCTGCTTACTCAGGTAGCATGACCTCAAATTTTTCACAAGTTCTCTCCTTTATCTCTATTTTTCCGCCACCAGTACACTGGCCGTAAGGTACTTGCTTCTGTCCTGGACGTGATCACCTTTCTATGTTTGTCCCTGAAATCGAAAGCCTAATCTAGGCTTTTACCTACGTGTATACGTGGTTGGGTACCGCCGCATTGAATCACAACTTGTTCCATCGTTACCTTAACTCCCCCACAGCGTGTACATTGTTCTTCTTTAGAGAATCTCGCTTTATGACTACGCGTTCTAAGGCAACCTGGTGTCGCTTTGAACAGTAAAGTGCTTCCCCTTGAATTATCATAAAACTCCTCCCGCCTTATTTCCTTCTCGCCCTTTCGGTTGTTACTGAGAGCCGGCTCCTTTTCCATCGCTGTCATCCCAATAATTTCTCTTTGCCTCTCTGACATTTCGCTTTATGATTTTTCTTACCGTGCCACCCACACATCCAGCCGTATATTTACTAGTTAGCCTCCTAGTTCGTTTGGGTTCGCAGGGCCCCAAACGGTCGTTGGGAACGTTCGCAGCCTCAGAGATGGAAGATTACGGAAAAGGACGTCCTGAAGGCTATTGCTTCAAAAACACATCTAGCTCCTCTTTCATAGAAATCGGTACAAAACAAATGTGAAACGTGTCTTCTCAGAAGTAGTCGATTCACTATCACGCGTTCACAAATGAGAGCTTGTATTAGCTGCACCGGACTATAAGGAGTTGTCTTTAAATGTCAAAGCGCAATATGTGGGATTTAAGGTCCCAGAACCGCCATATTATGAGAGACGCCGTGTTGGAGCGCTCCCGAAAAATAGACCACCTGAGGTTCTTCAACGTGCATCTATATCTGAGCACATGGGGCTACAGCATTGTCACCTCCATCGAAAATATGTCAACCCTAACTATTGATGCTGATGCTGATGACCTCAGATGGATGGCGCTCGCCCACAGAGTGGGATGGGCCAAGAACCGGGTGGCAGGATGCTTAAATGAAACTGAAATGAAATTAAAGCCAATCTGAAAAATTAGTTTAGAGATCATACTACCAATAAACAAAAATGTTTGCTGAGCAAGCAGTGAAACCATCTCTTGTTTTTGACAAACATCGCTACAAATTATGAACTAAAGATCTGAAAAGGTTAGGGCTCACTAGCATGGTCATCTTTTAGTTGCGTTGATGTAATCAAACACAGTGGAGCATATATCTATGTGGCTGTAACCAAATGAAGTGCCGCCAAGTGATGAAAATGCTGGTAGATTTACTTGTATTCCTAGCTTTTGTAAAGAGGCTACCAAAAATTCTTTTTCTCTGATAAAAGTAACGATGACAGAATGAAAAGAAATGTTCAATTGTTTCACTTTCATAGCAAAAAATGCACAGTGGTGACGCCTTGAGTCGAGCTTTGTCAACGTAATAATTTAGTTGTGAAACTGCACAGCGCAATCTGGTGTAAGTGACCTCTAGCTGGCGACATACATACCACTGTTTATTGCAGCAATACCTCAAATGATCGAAATCATTAAATTTACCAAAATTACCTATTGCCCATTGCAGACAAACATTTTGGAACCTTAGCGCGTCACGTAAGCCGTATCTGGCAAAACTGGGATGGTGGACCTAGTCATAAATAGTGCTGCTAAAGAGTCCGCCAGTCCGTTCAAATGTAATCCACGGTGGCCCGGTACCCATAGCAAATGCAAATTTTTTGCGTTTTTCGGTATTAATGCAGAAACGTATTCATCAGCTCTGCATTTGCTGCCGCAGAAAGTGCATTACACACTGATAACGAATCTATAATGATAACTGCTAATTATTCGCTTCAGGGCAATTTGCGTGAGACAAGAACAATAGCCGATAATCCTGCAATTAATACAGGGGTATAATCTGGGAATCGAATCGAAAAGGACCAGTCCAAAGAAGGAGAGAAGATGCTGACCCCAGCCTTTTTTTTTTCACACAGATGCATCAGTCGCAATGATATTGCTTATCTCTAGGTGAGCTAGATAATCTGCTAACTGGTCAATTATATACCTATGTGCAATTGTTTCGCGTTATGAGGAAATATATTAAATTGTATGCTAAGCATTGACTATAGGTTGTGTATTGGACCAATATCTTAATTTTTTTATTCAGTTGCTGTAGTAGCGCTGGTGCAAATATTATTTGCGGGGTCTGTAGTCGTGACCAACGTGTTTCGAAAAATAAAGCCGGTTCTAAATTGAAAACGTAAAATGAGAGTCTTTGGTGTGAACTGTATATGTTCAAGAATGCTTGCACAGTAAGAATTTTAAACCTATTTAGCAGAGAAGGTACGTGAGCGCGAGCTTCTATATTCAACACGTTATTTGCAACAAATTTTGGTAGACCCAGACACAAACGCAACGCTTCTCTTTCCAGTAGTATTAGGAGTCTCATTTTATAAGCTGCACTGCCAGAAAATAATACACATCCGAATTCCATGATGAGCTGCACATAAAGTTTATATATTATCAGCACACCTCTTTATAAACCCGCTTTACGGTTTTTGAGCTTCCGTAGCCACCCCATGACCCGTGTTGCCTTGGAGTACAGATCATCAATGTGGCTTCTCCAATTTAATGTGTAATTATATAGGATGCCCAAATATTCAGGGTAATTCGCCTGCGGAATGAGCTCATTACTGTATATTGCTATTGAAATGTTGGAGGCTAGTGCAACTTCGTACTCCTCATTTCTTATTGCGCGCTTACGCGGTCTTTTGCCTACCACACTGCAACGCCAATATTATAAAACCCTGGCTTAACAATTAAAGGACCCTATAGCTTCGCCTTTAGGAGCTGAACGCGGTAGCGACATCTTGTTCCTAGTGCGTAATTTAAACACTTCGTGCATGAAATATTTTCGAACTTGCTCTGCACCCACTACTTGGCCTTCAGAGAATGGGTGCCGTAGCGTTTGTTTTATTTGTAGAGAGTGATCGTCTTCATTCCACAATGCCCTTATGATAACCACATGTTCTGATGCCCACTGGCATTAGGCGCTTGTACCACGCAATATTTCTGCAATATTTCATGTTGCAATCTAAAACATGTATACAGGAGAAATGTGATTGTAAGGCATGAACGCTTCTTTCACTGCATTTCCAAGCACAGGAAGTTATTTTCACTGCATTTGGAAACATATGCGTGGCCTTGTGGTAGAAGGTCTACTTGCCACGCAAACGACCCTGGTTCGATCCCCACTCGAATGTAAACGACCCTGCTTCGGTCGCTACCCTCACCCAGGACTTGTATATGTTTTATTTTGTTTGTATCATTCTCGATTTCGCGGCCACGCATAATATGTTTTTTTACTGATAACCAACGACGCTGACGCCATTGTCGGAATTTTCGCAAAACAAGCTCATTAATGCTACCGTGTTAAAACATTTGATGTAACGACATCGATGTTAGTTTGGGCGACGCCGGAACGAATACTCTGTTCTTGCATGATTCTCCTGATCTAGAACATCCAGACTCAGCAGATACCCTGACATCTTGACTCCCCTTGAATCAATAAATTTCTTCTATAACCACCAGCACGGTTTCCAAAAGCACTTCTCATGAGAGACCCGATTGGCCGATTTTACCCACGACATACTTAGAACCATGGATGACAACCTTCAGAGCGATGCCATATTCCTTGATTTTTCTAAAGCTTTTGATCACGTGCCACATAATCTATTACTTAGCGAAGTTCATTCACTTGGCATTGCACCGGATATGGTCTCCTGGGTTGAACACTTCCTCTCTAACCGTAAACAATTCACATCTGCTAATAATCATAAATCCTCTAACTAGCGTATCATCAGGCGTACCTGAGGCCGCGGGCTTACCACCCCTTCTATTTTTAATATTCATAAAGGACCTGCCCACAAACATTCAAACAAAACTGCGAGTGTTTGCGGACGACTGTGTCATATACTCTACTACCCCGGCTACGGGACCAGTCGGCAGTCGGTAAGTGAGGTCCTGTTTACTTGACAATTTTCATGTGAGTTCGTGCCGATAACTAGGCACATTTGGTGTCAGAAGATGCGTGAAGTGTTCGCGATCAAGAATATTCTTAGTTTCGGCGGTTATTTTGTCATTTTGTGTTAAAAATTGCGTTTTTATAATGTAAACAAACCGAATATTCTATACAGGGGTATTGGAAGTTCAACATTTTTTTAAATATTTCCTCAATGATGTAAGCATTGCGCTTTCGCATTCCTCTCGTATTTTGTTGAGAGCAACACGCTCCGATAATTCGCAAAATTCTAGGATCAATAGAAGTCGAGTTATAGCGGTTTTGGTTTCCCCATATATTCCTTCCATAGGAAGCACATGGCAGGTAGATAATATTATCTCCCACAATCAAAGAAATCTAAGTGCCATCGACAAAAACAGAGATGATTACTAGATTTTACACCCTTGAACCTATAGAATACTAAAAACTCAAAGTGTATTTTGTCGCAGTAACGCGGGAACAAGCGTTTGAATATCCTACATAAACAGCGTCAAGGGGACAGCCATTTTGAATGGGAACGGCATCTTAATTAAATCTGCGTTCATCGAGCTTGAAATCACGTATTGAACAAAACTTTTTGGTAGCTTGGAAGAACATAAAGGGCTTAACAAACACCCAGCAGAATTTATTTGAATTACATTGGTAATTGAAGAGAAATTGGATTTTATTTCCCCCTTTTAAACACATACTGCACGGAACTAAGCAGTCGAGTATTCCTACTGCACGCAATTAGTGCAGAATTTGCTGGAAAGCATTTCTTTGTTAATTCAACAAGGTGGGAAGCGTTAGATAGTCACGGGTTGGGGTTCAGGGAGCCCCCAACAATGACTGGAGAGACAAAAACAAAGAAAAGTTTCACAAAGGAACGTAGTAAGGATGGGAAAAAGAAAGAAAAGAAAGAACCTACTTACAGCACCTCAATGCAGAGCGCACTAGTCAGTGAGAAAACAAAAGTTGGTGATGACAAAGGCAAGGAAAGTCCAGAAGCGATTGATTTAAGAGCAAAGAGGCCAGCTAGCCCCGACTATTGGGACGACAGTACAGATCTGAGTCAACCATTCTCGGAGATTCGGCCATGTATGGTCAATCAGCCGAAGCAGCAGTTCCGTGCAGAGACAGAGAAAGATGACATCAGTAGAGAGATTGGGGGAGAGAAGATGGAGAGGAGTGCGAGGAGTGTGAGGGTCCTCACACCCAGAGAGGAGTGTGAGGGCCAAGGCCTACGAGACCGGAGAACGAGTGCAATCCTCCACTGCGATAATGAGTTCATTGATCTCCTCATGGCTACTCAACATGAGGTCCCCCAAGCAAGTCAGCACCTGAGAGGCCTATTGGACGAGTTTCAGAAAGTTAAAGAGATCGCGCTACAGGTGGTGGAGAAGAATGCCTACCTAGAGGGACACGTGAGAGAACTAGCAAGGGTCGAACCGGCTGAAACTAGGACCTTTGCGGAGGTAACGAGAACAAACCTGGCTAACAAAGGACGGGACGGTGAAAATCGAAGTACACCCAGTGAGAGGAAAGCAGTCCTCCTAGTGAGGGCAGGGCTCCTGAAGACGAGGGAGAAACAAGCTCTGGAGAGGTGCGAGAAAAAAAATTGCCCGCAGCTTCCCTCGGGGGAACACGGAGGATGCGGAAGCATGTAATTGGTTAACGGGTGTTAAATTGCGACTTACTTGGGTCGATGGCTAAATTGGTTAACGTGGTTGTGAAATGGGGTGTTAAATGAGTGAACACGTACGGCACGTATGCGAAAGGGCGGTGTTTTATTTATTGCGACGAACTTTGAGGACGATGGCTTTGTGGTCGGTAAAGTAAAGAGTGAGTGGATCGGGTTGCATCGGTCGTAGGTCGAAATTTGCAAAGACGTGGTCAATGCAGGTTCCGCGAATGGTGGTCGGCTGGTGGTGTTTGCAGTCGTCATGCGTTGCGCGTTTCAGCGAGTGTCGCGACGCCATGTATTCGACTATCCAATCGTCCTTGATGACGTCGACGTTGAAGTCGCCAACTAGCATGAACGGTCGATGTTGCGGTTGTTGTTTTCTGTAATCTTGCACGGCCTCGTCGACGTACTTTTCTACGGCGGCACGAGAGAGGTTTGGCGCGAGGTACATCATCATGACGTCGACGCCACAGACGGTAGCAACGCAGTGCTCGCCGTTGGCGCGTTGTTGAACGCCGGGCTGTAGTCGGAGGTCAATGAAGGAGTCGTCGTCGTTGTCGACGTCACGCTTGACGTAAATTCCCACACCGCCCGCAGGTCGTTGGAACCCGTGCGTGCGCGCGACCGAAGCGTATCCCGCAACGTCGACGTCATTGGCATTCCACGTCTCGGTGAAGCAAAGCACGTCCACTCTGCGTAGTACACAGATGGTGGGCGACGGCGCGACGGCGCATGCGCGCGCGTCAGCTGTCGCATGTTCGAGAAGCTGTGCGGACGGCACGGACGGCGCACTACAAGGCGCGAGTATAAGATGCTTCCGCATCTAAAACTGGTCAGGCACTTCGGCCCCATAACGCTTGGCCTCAAGGACGTTGGCCTCAGGTCAATCAGAGGTGGCGTAGCAGTAACTACCACCTCCGCAACAGCAATCAAGAATTTGAAGGACAGAATTATGGAACATGAGCAGACAAAAAAGTTCCAGACCAAAATAGTAGATGCAGCTGAACCGGAGATTAGGCTCGTCTCGGTGGACAGACATGTAGACTCCAAAGACATCTCAAGGATACTTCTGGAGCAAAATGCAATAGAGGGAGCAGAGGAAGACATTAAAGTAGTCTGGAGGACAGACAGGAAGTTTGGCTCTCATGTCACACTGCGCATTTCTAATATAGGACTGGCCAAGGAAATAGTGCAGAAGCAAAGCGCCAATATTGGCTGTTCTAAGGGTAGAGTCATGGAAAACGTATACCTCCCCAAGTGCACGTACTGCACGAGACTGGGGCACAGAGAGGGAAACTGCTATGCCAAGAAGGCACGCTGTACGGAATGTGGAGAAAACCATTTCCACAAAGATTGCAGGGAGGAAAGGAAAAGCTGTCCTCTCTGCGCAGATGCAGGGAAGCAAGCAGTGGACCACTCGATCTGGGATGGGCCATGCCCCACATTCGAGGACAGATACCAAAGGAGGAGGCGAGAGCTTGGTTTCGCATAAAAAGTTTCCCATCTAGGTATCAATAGACTATCTCTATAGCCAGTCGATTTAGGTAATTAACACTTCCTAGCCAGAATAAGGAAGAAATAAAAAATAAAAATAAATAAAAAACTAAGAATGGAAGGAATGAACACACTGGTGTGTTTACAAATAAATTTAGGTCACTCCTTTCGAGCGACAAGTAATTTGAACAACCTTCACTTAGAACAGAACCAGGATGTTTCATTCATACAAGAACCGTATCACTTAAAAAATAAGGTTATCGAGTTCCCATCAAAACTAGAATTATACAAGCAGACGACAATCCAAAAACGGCAACAATAGTACATAACGAGAAAATTGGAATCTTTCCCAAAAAATTTAACAAACATTATTAGTAGCAAGATTGACTTGGAACAACATCGAATTTCTGAGAATAAACTTATTTTCCGCCACAATCAGACACATTACCTATATTACTGGAAATAGAAGAGATCCTCAACAAGTCCCAACCTACGGACAATATATTAGTTATCAGGGACTTCAACGCGAAAAACATAATCTGGGGAGAGGAAACAACAAATCAAAGAGGCATAGAAGTTTGAGAATTTCTTAATAGAAACAACCTGTTATAAATGACCCACAATCATTACCAACTTTTCAATCCTCGAATGGCAGAAGCTGGATAACCTCTCTAAGCTCGACTACTTTGGGTGAAAACATTCATAATTCGGAGGTATTAGAAGAGGACAGCCTTAGCGATCATCGTTTCATTAAAATGGAACTTTTCAAAGTCAAGTTCAAGAAAGAAAAAAGATTAACGAAAAGGGAGGAAAAGAAATTATTAGAGGAGCTACAAAAAGACAAATGGCTTTGAACCACGGCCCAGAGGACAATAGAAAATAGTAATCAGTTTGAAACCATAGTAAACCCATTCTACAGAAAGATTGAAGAGCTTAAAAAGAAACATTCAAAACATGTTAGAAGTGATGATAAGAAGCAGAAACCATGGTGGAATGCAGAATTAGAACTAAAAAGGAAAAAAGTAAGAGCATTACGGAGAAAATACCAAAGGTGTACAAACGAGCTCATAGAAGATTTCAAGAAAGCATACCAAGAAGGTCAAAAGAATTATCAGAATGACATCGAGGAAGCCAAAACCAAATCGTGGAAAACATACTGTAGTAAGCAAGAAAAGAATCAATTTTCTCTACCGTATAAACTTGTGGCCAATAAAAAAAAGAAAATCGTACTTCAAGGTTTAATCAAGGAGAATGGAGAGACAACCACTACCGAAGAACAGACGATAAGATATATACTTAATAAGGTCTATGCAACGAATGAGGACATTGGAGAGATAGATGGAGGAGATAGCGAACACGAAGAAAAAGATGATTAAGAGTACGAACACATAGATTTCACGGAAACTGAAGTGGATTATGTTGTGAACAATATAAGAAAAAATATCAGCCCAGGGTCCGACAAAATAAAGACTGATTTCATAGAGAGAGTGTACCACATGCAAGTTTTTCACTAATATCTTTATTGCAGCATTAAAGCTTCGTCATTTCCTATCAGCTTGGAAGATCTCAAAATTCTGATCCCAAAGAACAGGGATCAAGGACAGCAAAATAACAATTTTAGGCCAATTGCCATTAACTCAATCCTCGGGAAAATTCTTGAAAAATTGATATATTATCGACTCTACCATTACTTTGACACTCATGAACTATTCCCAGAAAATCAATTTGGATTTACGTATGGTAAAACAGCGATTGGAGCATTATATAGGTTAAAACAGGACAAGGTGGAGGCACTTCAAAAAAATGAAAACATAAAAGTAATATCCCTAGATATAACCAATGCTTTCAGAAACATTAAATTCGAACGCATAAGACAAAGATTCATCGAACTCAGCATCCCAAAAGAAATGAGAGACTAATTTTCCATATACAAGAAAACAGAACAATTATCTAGGACTTGGAGATTCACAATATAGAACTTAAATTATCCAAGAGAGCACCACAGGGTTCTCCACTTAGTCCGTTCCTATGGAACGTTATTGCTTCGGAGCTGCTAGCAATGGAGATGCCTGAGAATGTCAGTCTGTCTGCAAGCGTTTGTTGACGATTTGACAATTTTAGTAAGAAGGAGAAGAATAATTATTCTAGAACAGGAAGCAGCGAAAGCACTGCACATTATACATAATTGGAGCATTAAAAACAAGCTAACTTTCAGCCATAACAAATGTGAGTTCATTAATTTTGGTAACGCTTATAGGAACAGACCACCTGTCATTAGAATAAACAATAACTCAATTTAAAGAGTAAAACAAACCAAAATCTTAGGAGTAATATGCGATAATAAATTGTCATTGATTCCACATCTTAAAGCAGTAAAGGAAAAGGTTCAAAAAATCACTACAGCATTAGGAAAATTCATGGGGACGGATTAGGGTATGACTCCCAAGCATTTAAGGCAAATTTACTTTGGGAGCATAGAAAGAATGATAGTTTACGGAGCACAAATATATTTCCCCCGATATGTAAACGCAACAAAAAGAATACGGAAAAGGTGAAGCAACTCAAAGCGATCCAGAGGATCCCTCTTTCAAAACTAGCTAAGGCATTCCACACTGTTTCCAACGCATCATTGAATATTATCTGCAACATTCCCCCTATACATCTCACGATAGAAAGAGAAGATAGATTATTTATTATCCTAAACGCAGACGGAAAATTTGTCTTTCAGAATAAGGAATTCGGAAAGGAGGACATAGCCAACAAAATTCGGAGTTCAAGAATACACCCAGCAAAGAAAAGAAAATATGACGACGTTAAGACAATTGAAGAAGCGGACTACAGCTTTTATACGGATGGGTCGCAACAGGAAAACAAATGCGGTGCAGCATACGTTATTATTGACAGTGGTGGTAACGCCATAAAGTATAAGCAGATTAAACTGCCAGAATATTCCAACAACCTTGAAGCTGAAACAGTCGCCATATTAGAGGTCTTTTCAACAAAATAAATATCAAATAGTAACGGATAGCTTATCAACATTAGAAGTGTTAAAGAACCCAAACAACACCAACCCGTTTATTCACAAAATCAAATTACTAATAAATCAATTGGCAGAATTCAAAATAACATTGGTATATACGAAAGCACATAAGGAAATTTCAGGAAACGAATTGGCGGATCAATTGGCCAAAGAGTCCACTAAAGAGGGTACGGATTATGATATCCCTATGTAAAAAAGTTTGGTTAAACAGGAATTGCGCAGACAATGCTCAGAGCAATCGAACCAATACTGGAACCTGAAAGGGAAGCATTGATACACATATCAGTAGATCAAAAACACCAAACTTATCCCCAAAGCATTCCCACTTGATTATTGGCTAACACAGGCTGTCACCGGACATGGTAGGCTTCCTTTCTACTTCAAGAGGTTCAGAATAACCGGAAGCGACAGATGTATATGCGGAGAAGAGGCTCAAACATTTGACCATTACTTGGACTCATGTAAAACAGTAAAACAAGAGATTAACGCACTGAAGAAGAAATACACTAATCCAAACAAAGCCAAACCGGAGGTCATTGGGGACTTAGAGGGCATAGAAATCATAAAGGACATAGTTAAAACTATCAACGAAAAAGTTTTACGGGCATAATTATAACGAGGGTACTCAATGAGATCAAAAGATACACTATATCGAGAAATTTTAACACAATCAAATCCGTGATTCAATTTCGTCGCTGGGAGGGGTTAACGGTGCATCCGAACTACTGGACCAAGTCCACCTCACAGGTCCATCAGTCTAAAAGGATCAGACGAGGGCCGAGTCCACTTTCAGATATATCGGGCTGATAGTGGATCTGGATAAGTCGTCCAACGATGATCCTATACCCGAACCACCATTTCTACAAAGCGAAGGTCGATGGTAGATCGAGGACCTTAGGTCCACCCTTTGATCCCAGACCTACGTAAACCTCGAAGAAGTCAGCACAAAACCCAGAAACAATCAAGGGACATTCATTCTGAAATTTGGACATAAGGCACAGCCTCAGGCTATCAAATGTGATAGACCCCATAAAGCGTGGCTAAGTTCCACGCAATGAAGGCTTCCCGATTCCTAATCCTAAACCTGAAACAATAACCACCCAGGAACAATGGAGTGGAGGATGCGGGGTCACCCCCGGCTGGCATGTTTGGATGACGGATGAACACGACCAAGAATCAAAATAACAGAATTGGCAAAGAAGATGCATTCGGACATCCCATACCCATTGAGTACCATCATCAAAACTAAAATAAGATTTAAGAAAGCATAAAAAACAATATCTAGAGTTATAAAATAAATATGAGTCTAAAGAGGTGAAGCAGTAAGAAAGCAACTTTTCCAAATAGATTCTGAAATTAACATTGCTTTGGGTCCAGCAAGATCCCCAGGTAAGCAAATATTATTACACAAGGGACGAGGGGAAAAGAATAAAAATAAAAAGGGAGAAGGGGACAAGAGAAACATTGACAACATAAATGCAGGAAGCAATGACGGAAAAGGTCTAGCTCAAAACCGCATGACGGTGACAGCTATTAGGTAACAGGACAACCTATATAAATAGCAAGTCAATACCTCATTCACTACCCAACCAGACTCCAAAAGTTCCAAATAAATATCGAGGTTCACAGAACACAAACAATTAAGAAGGGTTTAAGCAGATAAATTGAGAAACCATACGGCGAACAAACACGGTATCTCACAAGAGTGAATAACATGTGACTAATAGTCTTTTCTCAAGCTGGAGGAATAATTGAGAACAAAGGTCTACCCGTGGAGCCGGCGAGAAGAAGGAGAAGAAAGATCCACACACAAGACCCGAGAAGCCGAAGAAGAAGATATGTTTGTCAAGATACAAGGCACAAGAACAAAATTATTGTAAAACTACATGTCTTAATGAAAAATGAAAATAAATCCCGCGGATTGAGTCGGGCTGTTCCCGTGGCCGGGGTGACGCTAGATAGTACTTCACTTTTTCTCTTCTTTTTTTCATCCCCTTTTCCCCCTTCCCTTCCTCCCCTCTTATCTCCTTTCTATCCTCCAAATTAACCCTTTGGCGCAAGCCCTATTCATTTATTTCCATTGAATTAAGCCCGTTATACATCGGTGGTGCAGGCTGAGGCATTTAATTTATGTTGTTCTTTAAGCCCCAATATACGTTCTGTGTCATATACTCCACCATTCACAACATTGAAACTAGCACTAAACTACAACAATACCTCAACTCAGTTGCGCTATGGTGCCAAGACTCATCAATGCCATTAAACCTTACCAAATGCAAATCGATGTCATTTTGCCGTAAGCGCGCCACTGTTCATCATACCTACATATTAATTCGCTTCCTCTCGATTCGGCTTCGTCGTACAGGTATCTCTGTGTGCACATGTACCCAACTCTTTCATTTGCGCCGCACGTGTAGTCCATCTGCTCAGACGCTCTGCGCACGCTTGGATTTCTGCGCCACAATCTAAAATCGCGATCTCCTGACGTTAAAAAACTAGCATACTTAACATAAGTATGCCCAAAGCTCGAATATTCTTCGTCAACTTGGAGTCCATCACAGCGATATCTCGCTAACGAACTGGAATCAGTCGAAAACCGCGCTGCCCACTTTATAACCTCACAGTTCTCCAGAGAAATCAGCGTCACTGCCCTAAAACAGTTATTGCAACTACCATCTCTCGCGTCACGACGCCTGATCTCACGTCAATGCCTCCTGCACAGTTGCTTTTTCCGCCCTAAATCCAGACACGAACATTTAGAGCCCCCTGACAGAACTTCTCGCAATAATCAATCTATCCCCATTGCACCAATCAACGGCCGAACATCTGCAATGAACGACTCATTTTCCCCCCAAGCAACTACACTTTGGAATCGCCTGCTCAACTCCATAGTTGCCACACCTGACCACACATCATTCCACGCAAAGTTGGAATCCCACACTTTGATTCCACCCAAAAACCCATAGCTTTAGATATATCCCACCAGCGTACTGTATGTACAATTTTTTTTGCCTTGTTGTTTGTACTCTGATTCCTAGTCAAACGCTTCTTTTGTTTATTGTTTGAGTAGTTTTTGTTGTCATTCTTGGCCAAACTACCATATGCGTATATAGAACTGTAATGTTTACAATAATTTGTTCACACTGAATTGTACACCCTCACAGTGTATTTGTTGCCCCCCCCCCTTATGTAATGCCCTCGGGCCTTAAGGATGCAATAAATGAAATAATATAAAGCATAATAAAACTCCGCGTATCTGGCTGCTTCGCGGCAAATGTCATCGAAAAGTTGTAGTCTTCAGTATGGAGCCGCTGAGTGAGCTATGGGCGCCACCTCGCAGTGTCGTCGGGAAACAAAATATCCTGTAGCCACCGGGAGGTGGCAGTACAATTTCGTCTTAGGAAAGCATAATCACTCTTAGAGCACAGCATCGCGTTGTCAGCGCAACGTAAAAAACACCAGGCCATTTATAATTCCGGATCGGTGCACTTTGCAGTGATAAGGCACACCACTTGATGCTTACGTATTTATTCTGCGCCTCAGATATGAAACATAGGAGCGAAGCTGCCAGATAAAGATGGCTGGGTGTTGAGCAAAGGCGTAAATTTTTGCAGGTTATCTGAATTGAGTAACAGACAGACAGAGAAAGACGGAGAGGCAAAATATCTCCGTTGAAGTATCCCAAGAAAACTGTCGTCTCTAATATCTCGTTTAAAATGAAACGACCCAAAACACAACGCTTCTCGCAAACTGACTTTACTTGTTTACACAAAAAAAGAGGCAATGCTCAGTAGTACGTACAGGTTGAAACATAACGAAGGTTTGCGCAAAAGCAACCTTGCAACAATGTTTTTGTCTTACCGCTACAGAGATGCCAATACCACAAGGAAAAAAAATAACACATGACAAATGGTCATCGCGAATAACGTCACGTTAGTTAAGATACATCAGATGACAATATGAAAGCTGACTCCTACGAAACATGCATTTTGAGTATGCAGTGGTGACTAAAAAGTGATACGCACCATAACAATAGCAAAGCAGTTGAGAAACACTGTCAAAATTTCGAAGGCATTCGTATTACTGCAACCATTGTCGAAAATTTTGTCAAATCACATGGCGAAGCATTCTCTCACCAAAACTAGTTATGAGTACGTATGCGCTCGTGTTCTGTGCGCGTGTTGTGGGGAATAAATTGGCACTGCTTAATTGTTCCTGTGTTACATGGCAAAGTTAAAACATCCACGTTGGTTCTAAAACAAAAAAAACCTAAAATATAATATACTCCCATAAAAAATGCATGAAGTTCGAAAGTCGAGCTTGTTGACATGATGTGCGTGAGCATAAAGTTGTTGCATAACGAATGACAGAATATGCGATAGCCTTAGCCGATACTAACTAGGTTCATAAAGGAGTCATTAAAATGATTGCCTGATGCAACTACGACAATATGAAGAATTGCGCAGGGTATGACGCTTTTCTGATGTGGCCATATGCTTAAAACATATTCGATGGTACTTTGATATTCCGTGCAATTCGTTGCATGGTTGAGTCATTGTCAGTTGATCGAGGGTAAAACGATAAAAAATTAGGAGTACATAACCTCATATGTCCATGACATCGGTCAAGCCAAGGTAGGAGCAGACGCGCGCCTGCAGTACCCTGCCGATATCGTCGAGGAAGGTGACCTTTTCCTCTATTGCCTTGCGACTCCGCTGGCACACAATTTCGACTTTGACGACACCCGTGAGGATGAAGTAGTTCAAAGCGAGCCTCTGGCGAGCCTCGGCAATCTTCTCCAGCACTGCCTCCATGGAGATGCCGGCATACGTTTCCATCCTTATCGACACTGATGCACAGTGCTGCAAGAGCTCAAAGGCCAATGCGTCGCTCTTGTCCATGGAGCCATTGACAAACCGCACGGCTTGGTTGATGAGCGCCTGCATTACGTAGCGAGCGGTTATTGGCACAAATCTTCCCAGACCGCATGTCAATTCGTAGCTCTTTTAAGCCCACAGTAGTTTTTTTTCTTTTCGAATGTAAAATGAAAACGAAGACGTAGAAATCACAAAAGCACACGAGTTCATCGAACAATGTAAGCAAACTACATACTATATTTTATAGGAGAGTACCGACTACTATCTGTTTGACAAGGAGGCCTCTTGTTCCGGTATTTCTCTCTAAGTTGATGATCGTTGTACAGAATCGCCATTTCGAGTGGTTATTCCTCGCAAACTTCGCAAACCCTCTATAGCGTACTACCATGACAGTGCCTTAGCTGGGCATTCTTCAGGTCAGAAAACTTGCAAGAAGCTGCGTCGCATAGTACCTTGGCCAGGCATGACACAATGTGTTACACTACGTGAGTTTAGGTTGAGTTTGTAAAAAGGCAAAACTACGGGAACTTAACACCATAGTTATGCGCAGCGAAGCTATTTAGACTTGAACTATACCACTCTCGCCGTCAGCCCTTTCGCCGTCGAAGCTACCTGCGCCAGGCAAGCGCACCGAGAAAAACGACAAGTGCGTGCTCCCTGGAGATGGCTCACGCTGCGGCGCCTGCGCCACACTCACTTGCTCATTCGTTCCCGCCGCCGAGCGCATCAAACGTTCTCACCACCAGCTCCCCATTTAATCGCTTCATGACGATCAGGCACACATTTGTTTGAGTCCAATGACTAACAGATTCACTCATCAGTTGTATTCATACACGTAACAGCAGTTCTTTTTTTTCATTTAGCTGAAAGATATGATGCATCAACACCCAAAGCAACCAGCGAGTCTGAAAAGCCATGATGCGGTGTCACTTCCTTTCGTCCAAAAATGCCATGCTAGCGTGGAAATCGTAGCACAGTGAAAGCGGTAGCTGAAAAGAACGGCATTTCTGAAGCCCATTGCCAAATCACTTGAGGCTACTAATACAACTATACGTGAGAAGTTCTCACCATGCCACAAATCATACTTTTTGCCAGGTGGCGAACACCCAATGTGCCATTATTTATTGTTTAGCGGCGAAGCAAGGTAACAGCTACACATCTGCCAAGAATTGTGTGCAGTTTGTTAGGTGCGTGGCTGATGAAAAATTTAGGCTGAGTAATTGGTAATGGGTGTAAGGCTTCAAACGACGCAATTATTACGCGATTTGCAGTGCGTGACACACGGTCGTTATCTTATGCTTTAGTGATGCCATATTGAGAAATAGACAGAGAGAAAATTGTATGAAATAGGGAGAGAGAAAGCTTTGTTGAGGTGCTCAAGGAAGGGATCATGGGTGGCCTTATGAAATTTTTTGGCATACCAGACTGTGAGGTACCCGTTACGCTAAAACTCAATTTTCGTTAAATAGGTAAGCATCCAGCATGCCACTATACGTCTTTCTGGGAAAACTGTGGCACCTGCGAGTCTGCGACACACCTATAACATCTGTGTGCACTTTCTTAGTGCTGTGTCTAATGGCGATGGTGACTTACGAATGTGCCTTTTCTGATGAGTTTGAACCCTTTAAAGACCAACGAGTCACAGAATAGATATCTTAGGGACATCTAATATGCAATGTGGATTTTGTGGTGCCTGATTGTTAATTGACACTTCTGCCACGCTATATTAAATATACTAACATCGTTTTTTTTTTCAGCATGAAGCTTGTATAGGTTGTTTTTGTGAAGGTGTTTCAAGCACCTGCATGGTCCTGTGGTAAAATACTGGGCTACCATGTAGGTGACCCAAGCTTCAGTTTTGTTTGATCGAAGATATAAATTTTTATTTGTTTTTTTTTATTTTGTGCCTTAGGGATTACGGACACCAGACACAAAGACTACAGGGTCAAAAACGGTCGTTGTGATCTCTTGAAATATTTTGCTCCAGAAATTCTATTTTAGAATTTGCACTCATTGTTAAAAACATAATTTGATATTTTTGACACGTTGGCAGAAAGTTCTAGTGTATATTCCGGTGATATATTGCCAAAGGTACACAAACAGATGTAGTTTTGTACCATAACTACTTATGTCCGACTTTGTAAAGCATTTCTGACTACTGCGCAAAGCTGCAATGCTCTGCAAGAAGCATATATTAAACGTAGTACATTTGCAGAACAAACTAAAAACGAAAATAAATAACGCTAAATCAAGTTTGCAACTAATTTTGAACTCTCAAAGAAACTTGCATGTACTTTTAAAATACCTTGAAACTTTTATAGCCACAACTTTTATTGCTCCTGCTGTATACCCACATTTAGGTATACCTTGGCAGTGATGACGTGTGCTCTCGAACGAAAAATGGCAGGTGCTACGCAATGATAGAGTGGATCAGAGAATAAACAGACATAGCTTACATCTCAGAAGAGCTTCTTGTTGGGTGAGTCGGTACATGACATGACTTAATGTAGGAAGAGTGCGCAAATGACCGACGAACACAGAAGAAAAACCATGTAGGCAAAAGGAGGCCAAACTAACAGTAGTTCGTTTGATTTACAAGTTTTTTTCAGCGCGTGAACATAGGAAAAAAGGAACAGGGTAGACAGAACATTACCTAGCGGGTGTACGTTTTGCGCTTCAATAACTGAAAAATCTCCCCATCTGTTGCTTTATCACAGTTAGAACGCGATTGCCTGGCTGGGCCTTTAGGCAACCGAGGAACCGTCACACGTGTCTTGATACTGACCCATTGATTAAGCTTGTCCTTCACCTTCCTGTTCTGCATAGTCTTTTTAGACGCATATATTTCGCCACTCTGCGAAATAAAGTTATTTGGAAGTCAGCGCTCTGTCTACCCTGTCCCTTTTTTCTATGTTCGCGCGCAGAAAAAAGAACTTGCAAATATGGCTACGCAGCAACTAAAGAAGCTTCCACACTTCTGGCTCATCTTCTTTCCATATTTCTTTTCCCTGTGACGCTGGAAAAAAAGATTATATTAAGCTGTTTGAAGCTCAATTGTTAGGTTACGCTCTTTCTGTCTACTTCTCTTTTTCTTGTGTTAGTCCGAGGTTTCGACACTTTGCATACCAATAAATAACTGATATTTTGGTTCAGCGTGATACTAGAGGAACACCACGGTAGAAAAGAGACGTTCACGTTTGTTGCCCTTCACCAAGTCATCGTATGCTGTGACAGAGTGTCAGTAGCGGAGAAGCTGCTATTACCGTGACATTCGTTTAACACGAAGAACTAGACCGTGAGCCTGACCGCGATTGATGTAGATATTCCAGGCATCAATCACAGTTGCACAGCACTCAACGATGCCGGAAGCTTCGCCCACACATACGTAGTAAGTCGCGCTACCATGAGAAATGTCTCTTCGCATCTCAAAATCAATTCAAAAGAGATAATTTGACGGCTCACCGAGTTTCGCCTGCTGAAATGCTTAATGGCAGGTTCACAGGAGGGATCAGCATTTCCTGTGTTCACGCTCACGGTGATGAGGAAGCGGTTCTTGCGAAGTGCCTCCTTCAGTTCCCGGATGATAGCGCGGCACTGAACCATGCGGTCAACGCGGGGATCACTCTGTCTAAGATCGAAGGTGAGAGAAACGAACGCTCGGTTGAGTTCAACCAATCGCCCTAGCGCCTTGGCGTTCCTCTTGCTAAAAGTGATACCACTAAATTCAATCAGAAAGATGGTCTGGTTCCTCTCGAGGGCGCGAAACAGGTCGACCACGACGGCATCGGGAACGCGTATCATGGTCAGCATCAAATGCCTGCGGAAGTGCAAAAAATAATGTTGTGGCTATCGCCATCAGGACGAACCTTCGTATTATGAGAGGATCATGTTAATGCGCACATGTAATGCATCGTGAAGTGGCTTTATGGACAACAATAAGACGCTGCACTAAGGTTATGCGAATGAATGAAAACTTGAGCTATCCGCTGCATGCCTGAGAAAATTGGCCTTTTTGTGTATGTATGGACTAAACAATACCTTCCAGTAAAAAATACTCCGTGCTTTTTGTTATGAGCTGTCTGCGCTTGTTTTTTAACCCCAAATGGTTCATTTTCTAAGGCTTTCCCACACAATTCGATTCTACGTGAGGAATGCTCTTTGGGTTCGTATCACAATGCCATCCTCGGAAATGGGGGTTCGGCGCTTGCATAGTTGTATGGACGGGCTGCGAAATGTGTTTAGTTGTAGTTTTATTCACTTCCTTTTGCAAGCGAACAAGACTACGCTACGAGAATGCAGGGACTCGATCGTTCGTTTCACAATGGAAGTTTTTGTGCGGTTGCATTGGTTGAATCGAACTACCATATTATGTAGATGATATAACTGTCTCCACGAGCACCAGCACGTCTGTTGGTGCTGGTGGAGACAGTTTCATGTGCAGTCACTTGAGCATATGATAAAAAAAAGTGTCACTTTCAATGCGCACCGATTTCACATGCAGACACAATGAAAACATTTTCACAATCCGGATGTTTTTATGGAGCCTAAAAATATTTAGGTGTAATATATAGTTGGTGAAACTAAGCAAGAATTCAGCGTCACGTTTCATTGTTTAGACATGAAGTGATAGAAAGTAGGAATGGCGATCTTTAAAGAAGTTCCATTTACCGAACTAACTCATGAGAGACCGAAGAGAGCTGAATGCATTACGGAAGAGTAGGGTGCAACGAGGCAGTCTTGCCTTGCCTAGTCTTTGAGTCAGCTCCATCGGTGTGTGATGCCGTTCTCTCTCGCGAAAATGTGCGGCACAAGCTTGATGTGGTTGCGAAAGTGCTGTACTAGGGTCGTAGACGAAGCATACCAACCAGTCCTACGGGAGAAGCCTAGGATGGCTTCTTATTTTATGGAAAGTTTTCACTTTCTCATTGACTTAACTACGCACTGTTATGAAGAATTGATGCTATTTGGCTTACATTTCCTAGGCTATCGGTATGTATGATAATCCAGCTGTCCTAATTTGAATTATTTCATATTATATATAGATCGCGAGAAACGTATCATCGAATTGTGTTTGCAGTGAGGGTAAATGTACAGAATCGCCGTGAGAGAAGACCTAAAGTTGTGTCATATAACGCTAAAGGAGCGAGCGAAGTGTTTCTATTAACACATCATGCATAATTATGCTTTCTATGTAAAAGGTCGTCGACGGTATATGCATTCGGTTGCACCATTATGACACTTATTCTAAGAATTGACATTTAATTATAACTTACAGGCTCTTCTTACAGCATGGGATAAAGGGGACACATACAGGAAACAAAAACGAACTGAACTAATCGATGTGAACGTATACACTTCAACTATACAAATTGTATACAACTTAATGACGGCACACAAAACTAAAACAATAATTACAAAAAAATTGTCGTTACCGAATAAATGCACTACAACGTAAGCGATGAAAGTGGAGTTGCTCTCGAAAGAGCTTGCTGTTTGTCACAGAAACTGTCACTTGAGGAAGATCATTCCACAGTGACGTTGCACGTGGAAAAAAAGATAGGTTGAATGCGCGCGTTCTGCGGGGAAAATATATACCGCTGCGCTGATTTTGCGTACGCGAGATTACCTGTGATCCGGTGTGTGTAGAGGGAGAGATGATGCCTTCAAGTTAATGCAATGGTTGTACTTCTGAAACCTCGCAAGTAGAGCTATTCTAATGTGGATTACTAATGACTGTATATCGATATCGCGTTTTATTTGTGGAATACTGCTATGAAGTTTGTAATTCTGAGTTATGAAGCGCGCAGCTCTGTTTTCGATGACTTCGATTATCTGTGCTAAACAGAGTTTATGAGAAAACCGAACTGGTGAAGAATATTCCAACTGTGGACGTACAAACGTTAAGCAAGGTAGTTTGCGGATACTAATTGTAGAGTAATGAAGATTTACACGCGAGCATGCTGGTGTATTGGGTGCCTCTGAACAGATGAAAGTTGTGTGGGAAAACCGTGAGGGCTTACAGTCAGTAATAACCCCTCTTAGTTGTATGAGGGGCTTCAAAATGTTTTGTTAATAGTATTTTATACGAAGAAGTGGTTAGCGAGTTTTCTTTAGAAAAATGGACATTTTTTTACATTTTTAGTATTCAAACTCATCAACCAATCTGTACGCCTTCTGCTAACGAGTCACTTTGAAGGGTGAGATGGTCATCGGGAGATGTTATAGTTCGATAAATGACGCAATGTTCTGCGAAAAGACGTATGCAGGTTGAAGTGCCCGACATTAGGTCATTATTGAAGATTAGGAACAGTAGAGGGCCAATGACGCTGCTCTAGGGTACTCTGAACTGACTTCTGCGATATATAAATGAAAACCAGTTGCAAACCTGAGCTGTTCACAAAGTAAAAGAAATATTCCGAGCCGTGATCATGTTACAAAGTCTAATTTGGTGGCCGACAACTTGGGAATCATATGACAATGGACAACACGGTCAAATGCCTTTGAATTACTTAGGCAAACGCGATTTGTCTGTGTGTTCATGTCCATCTTAGTGTGTAGGTCTGTCGTGAATTGAAGAAATAGTGTATCGCACGACATTCCTTTTCTGAGGCCATGCTGTGTGTAGCTGAAAAATTTTTTGATTCAAGGTGATGGTAAATGTTAGAAACAATGATATGTTCAAGTAATTCACAGCTCATAGAGGTTAATGAAATGGGCCGACAATTCTCAACTTGACGTTTACACACTACAGAAATACCTTTTGATATTTTCCAGTCTATGGGAAGCTCACCAGTAGACAAAAACTGTCTGAAGATGTGAAGTTACATTAGGAAGGACGTAGAAATTGTATTTTAGTATCTTTGAATTGATGATATAAAGAGCATTAGAAGCAGTTACTTTAGGGTTCTTGATTAGATCAGTGATGCTATCGGTGTTTCTATCTACAGGTGCTATGAAGGAGTAATTAAGTTCAAGAAAATTAGGAATGCTAGAGCGATCTTCCCGCGTGCGCACTTAAGAAAAAAACTTCATAACTGCACTTGCACACCGATCTCTTGTCAGAAATAGCTGAATTTTGCACTTCAAAGTAGTGCCTGTACCTGGCGATAACTGTTGCCAAAGTTTTCTGGGATTGAATTTTTATAACGAAGGTAGGCCATGTTTAAAACATTTGTTTTTTGTAGTGAATAACGTAGTGTAACACGTTTTTGCAGTATAACTTTTAACTTTCAAAACATACTATACATTTCAAGCTGAGGCACCGGAAGCATGCATCCTAGACCGATACCGTTTATTTTTTTTTCCTGTTCCTCAATGTTCTCAAGTTTTTGTCATTAGATATAAAACTTCAGGCACTTATTTGTCTAATAATAAAGCAATCTTATCTCTAAACAATGACCAATTTTCATAGACAATACGACTTAACAATGAGGGCAAGAATGTGCATGTATAGAATTTTTCTAAGTCAGAATTCATACCACTATAATATGCCTTACTGTAGTCTTCAATCACTTTTTTTAGTTTTATCCGAGTCTTTCAGGTGAGTGTTTGTTGTTAATTGAAGTTAATTGAACAAGCCTACGGTCCCTGAATCCTTCAAGGCATGAGATTTCACCTATATTATGGGTATCCGTGGTATGTAATGAATCCAAAGTAATATTTCCATATGTTGGCTGCTTGATTACTTGACAAAACCTAAAGTCTTAGGCAAAATACACAAAGTTGTAAGACATTGGGGATTCAAATAAATAATTGTTCCGGTCCATAAGTGGCAAATTGAAATCCCTAAAGAGATAGAAACTATTAGTGCGTCATTCCTCAGTAACTAAATTGGTGCTGCTGCAAAGATGATCTATAAATGGCTGTTCAGAATTGGGTGGACGGTAACATACGCCCACCAACATTTTTGTGCTAGAATTGGTGCACGCCATCTAAACAATTTCCAAGTTTGAATCTGTATCAATGACAAAGGCCGGTTTGATTTTTTTATAGCAGTGAAGACATCTCCTCCTTGTTTGGTTAGACGATCACACCGGACAGTATTTTCATTCGTATTCCCATGAAGAATTTCACGGTCGTCCACATTGTGAGTCAGCCATTTTTCAGTCAGCAGAAGGACATCAGAAACACTATCTTTCAGAAACGATCAATTGTGATCACGTTTGCGCGGTAAGCTGCGAGTATCAGTAAATAAATATAACAGGTACAGGAGGCACAGATTCACTTCAAACTTTTTTGAAACCTATGCATGCTTGTGCCTCTGCTATGTAGAGGACAGCTTTACTGCGTTAGCAGCACTATCATAGATTTAAGTTTTATTCCCTCATGCGTAGACAACATTTCTTAGGCTCATGCGTAGGTTAACTTTAGGCAAGTTTGATAAGCTTTCCTCTGGCTTGTAATCTAGGCGAGGAGAAGTCTTGCTGAACTGAAAATTCAGATCCCTTTAATTTATAATTTTAGGTGAGAATCCCCTGCTCATCTTTAAAAAGAACAAGTTTTGCTATTATAGTCCGGTGTTTGCGAGCAGCAAAGCGACCATGTTTGTGAACTCGTTCAAATTTCGTGGAACTTGCATTCTGCTTTTTTTCGAGCAAAAATATAATTACTTTTTCTCCGATGCATTGCAGTCTTTATTTTCATTACCTTTGATATAAAAAATAGCATGTTACAGCGTCTGAGCCTATTTTTTGTGTCATCACATCTCGACTTGATTTTCGCTAGTTTCTTAGACATGGAGGACTTAGGAGAACTGGATGAGGTTGCTTTTGCGGTTTTGCTTTCGAGCTTCGATGTGCTCTCTGAAAGAAGCTTTACCTCAGCATTTGTTTATGTATGGCTATGTTTCCCCAAATAAAGCAGTGAGAGCAGTTTCAATTTGACGCACTGTGTCGAGTACCACTTTAATCGACTTGGACTCAAATAAAAGAACCAGCATTACCTTCGAGTAGTAACACTGTATCCGACGTGCTTTTCAATTTAGCTTCTACGCGCTGTACAGTCGACAAAACATTACTCGACATATTTTCTATACTGGCGCCTGCATTGAGTTCGGCGTCTCCGGACAACAGAAGCAACAACCCGAAATAGGCTGAGTGAATATTTGACAGCCAATTTAGCACTCTTGTTATAGCACTGCAAAGTTCGAGTGGGCACGACAACGCCAAAAGGCAGTAGTTATTTTTTTACAACACGAAGCATTTCAAAAAATATCTAACCTGACAAAGCAGCTAGATGAGTGCGTCGATTTCTATGCGGTGCCGTGCCAAAGGAAAGTGGGCCTCGGTGGGTTTATATTGTAGTCTGCCATGTCGCATTCAAAAATTGATTCTGGCTGTCACTTCGTGTCGCTTAGATTTATTAACCAATTACTGTTCGTTATGGAAACCACAGAAATTTTGGGCGATGCTCTATGCCCGGAATTAGTACTGATTGGTCGAGTACAACGCTTTACTTATTGGCATGGTACAACAGTTTTAATGTTTTTCTTTTCAAAACACTGTTCGATATGACTTCAGCAGATGAATTATTTTGTTCTATACTTTGATTGGACGTTTTTTTTTTTTAATTTCAGTGAGTTTTCAATCGCTTTGAGCGTCAGAGTTCCCGCTACCTTCTAAACCAGTAGCCCGAAACCTCAGTGATCTGACGTAGCATGTCTGCAAAAAACTATTACAACCACGTGATGTCGACCATTACAATTTTAATATACGTAATATAATTCACCTAAAAGTACGTAATGTACCATACAAAGCTGTTATGATTGCATTTTTAGACGCGCGAAATTATTGTAGCGCCAACATTTAAATATTTAATTATTGCTATACCTACGTCTTGGTATGAAATACTTCACTTCTCTTGCTTCGTAAATCTGTGGTCTATTCGCGGAATCAATGGTTAGGCCTCTATTCAACATATTTTTAGAGGCGGAGTTCCTTAAAGCAGCACCCATTATTCCCTCGTAGTGGTGCGTAACATGTATACGCTTTGACCTGCAAGGTGGTGCTGGTGGGACGTTTCTTCTGTGTGTTTTGAACAATAAAAAATTATCAGCGTGCGCGTTAGGTAAAAGCTGAATTCTCCTGTATCTCATTCCCAATTAGCAGCCATTGGCAAGTATATCAAGCAATATCTGACAAAAAAAATTGCAGCATATCCACGGAGTGAACGATGGAGAGTGGGGCCAAGCATTCGTCCGTCCATTCGTTCTTGCTTCCGTCCATCCATGCGTCCGTCTGTCTGACCGTCCATCCGCCCGTCCGTGCCGGCGTTTGTTCGTGCGTACGTCCCTGCGTTCCTCCATGCATCCGCCTTTGCGTCCGATCATGCGTCCATCAATGCATCTGTCTGTGTGTCCGTTCGTCCATCTATTCAGCACTCCAAGTACCACCATCTCGCATCTTTTCATCATATATTCCCCGTATAGAAGCACCGCCATCCAGCGGACATTCCAAGGACTAAACGAGAGGTGGCACACGCACACTTTCTTACGGCTTGCGCTTCAGTTCTACTTCCCACATTTAACCACCTCGAGTTCATGGTATATACTAGTTCACTGTATTGGTGGCAGTGCAGCCCAACGCTCGCTAAACCTTTCTAAAACCAAGGAGGTTACGCCCAGCGAGTATAACGTAGCAACAATTTCTGTCAGATTGTGCTCAATGTACATGCAAATGGCTGCTAATGGGAAATAAGAGAAAGGTGAATTCGGCTTTTACTTTCTTAGGGCTGGCGCTTAGTGTCTACTTCCCACCTTTAACCACCTCGAGCTCAAGGCATATACTAGTTCATTTTATTCATGTCACTGCTGCTCAAAGCTCGCTAATCTTTTCTAAATCTAAGGAGGTTACACCCAGCGAGTGTAACGCAGCAACCATTTCTTGTCAGATAGTGCTCAATATACATGCCAATGGCTGCTCATTGGGAACGAGAGACAGGAGCATTCGACTTTTAGTTAACGCACACGCCGTGAACTTTTTATTGTTCAACAAAGCACAGGAGTAATCTCCCACCAGCACCACTTTGCACATCAAAATGTAAGACTAGCTGGTTACACACTACGACTACGACTTCGAGGGACGAACAGGTGCCGCTTTAAGAAGCTTCGCCACTAAGAAGGGTTGCTAGGCTATACTGGTTGAGCGTAACCTCTTTGGTTTAAGAAAGGTTTAGCGAGCGTTGGGCCGCAGTACCATGAATACGGTGAACTAGTATATACCATGAACTCGAAGTTGTTAAAGGTGGGAATTAGACAGGAAGTGCAAGCCGTAAGAAAGTGTGCGTGCGCCACCTCTCGTTTAGTCCATCGAATGTCCGCTAGATTTCGGTGCTTCTATATGCAAAATATATGATCAAAAATGCGAGATGGTGGTCCTTGGACTGTCGACTAGATTGACGAACGGACACACAGACAGATGCATGGACGGACGCACAGATGGCTGCTTGGAATGGATGGACGCAGGGACAGACGCAGGGGCAGATGCATGGACGGACGCAGAGACGGACGCATGGATGGACGTGCGGACGCTCGAACAGACGCACACACGGACGGGCGGATGGATGCATGGACTGTGAAACAGACGGACGCATACATGATGAAAAGATGCGACAAGGTGGTACTTGGAGTGTTGACTAGATGGACGAACGGACACACATATAAATGCATGGGCGGATGCATGGATGGCTGCGCGGACAGATGGACGCAAGGACGGACGCAGGGGCGGGTGCATGGACGCGCGCAGGGACGGACACACGGATGAACATGCGGACGCACGTGCTGACGCACGCACGGACGGGTGGATGGACACACGGATGGTCACAGAGACGGACGCATATACGACGAAAAGATTAGAGGTACCTGGAGTGTTGACTTGATGGACGAACGGACACACAGACAGATGCATGGGCAGATGCATGAATGGCTGCACGGACGGATGGACGCAGGGACGGCTGCAGGGACGCAGGTGGATGCATGGACGAACGCAGGGACGGACGCATGGATGGACGTGTGGACATATGAACAAACGCACGCACGGACGGGCGAATATGGACGCACGGATGGTCACACAGATGGACTCATGGACGGACGGAAACAAGAACGAATGTACGGACGGATGCTTCGCCCCAATTCCCATCATTCACCCCGTAAATATGCTGCCATTTTTTTCAACAGAAACGTTTCTGTTGGCTTTGCAACATTGTGACTTTGCACATTCTGGGCAGAAAAGCAAGTAAGAAATGAGCGGTACTTTCTTAAGAGATTTGGTGCTTGCGAGAGTGTCGGCCAATTTCTGAAGCACGGGTTCCTTCGTCTCTTCACTGCATCGAAGCGAGACGTAGTCGAGGTTGCCACAGCGTGCAATGGCACCCAATGCTTCTGCCGCTTCCTCTGCTCCGTAGTCGTTCAGGCACATAGAAACTGAGGGCGTACGGGCCGTAAGGATGCACTTCGTAAACTCTGACGCCCGAGGATAGACCCAGTGAATCCACAGGCGAGAGAAGGCGTCGATCCGATGGATCATGTCGAACAGGGAGGTAACATCTTCCTCGAGGTAGTGCATTGTCATGTTGAGCACCAGTGCCTCTAGCCTCTTGTTGACCTGCATAAGCGTTCATAGAATGCCGCAAAATTTTATAGCTTCCACTGTATACCACAGCATGAAAAACAGGTAGCGCAAAAGGCTGTAAAAAGAACTTTCAATTATTCAATTCAAGCCCTTTATTCCTATCACGTATATAAAAATGAAGAGAACTATATGACCCTTCACACAAATTTGCACATAACTGTCATACGTAGTAACTTTATTTATTTATTTATTTATTTATTTATGAATTCTGTGGGCATTTAAAATACCCAGGTAGGAGGGGAAAGATACAAAGAAACAATAAAAAGTCTGCAGGTATCAGGGATAATATTGACAACAAAATGAAACTATTAACAAGAAAACGAGTACTGAAAATGTGAACCAGTGAAAATAATATACAGAATGAAAAGATCAACATTACTATCTATCTATTCAATTGGTACAAGGCCAGGTGTAAGATGTAATAGATGCTATAGAGTCGGTGTTGCTGAGTGTACTAAGAGGTAAGCTGTTCTAGTCTGCTACTGTTCGAGAGAAAAAGGAACACTTAAATAGGTTGGTTTTGACATTGTAAAGCGTTAATATAACAGAGTGGCGATGCCTTTTCGGCAAGCAGTGAGAGGCTTAATATAAGGTTTAGGAGAAAGAGACAACTTATTATTATACAGTAAGAACAGAAGTTTAAGTCTGTGAATTTTTCTTAATTGTAAAGACTGAATGATGTGTTGGGCCATCAAGGCACTTGGAGAGTCACTGGTACAATCTACAGAAAAGATAAACATTATACTTAGCGTTGAATTCTTTCCAGCGCATCGATGTTAGTTTTTGTATAAGGATCCCACACGATAGCTACGCATTCTATCTTAGGACGTGCAAGAGAAGTATATGTGGTTAAGTGGTCTATAATACAAAACGGTTCTATTGAAGTCTTACTGAATGGCAAAATAAAAAAATGGAAGGAACGGATACTTGGGAAAGACTAATTGTTTAAGAAACTCGAGTGATACGAAGCACGGTGCGTTGAACTTTTTTATTTTAAAATTCTGTTGTGTAAAACTACATCATTTACTTCGGCGTGATTCGGAACAACTGTACTCGTACCTCATGGTGCTTGTGCCACCCATCGAAACACTTTTGCACCGTAATAAAACACAAACATACTTTACAGGTACTGCAAAAAAAGAAACATTTTTTCTTCGCTGTTGTTTTCAGCTTATAAGAAAGCTTGTGATTACCCTGTCAGTCTATTTTCTTTATTTAGCATAGCGTGTGCCCTAGCGAATGGGAGTGGAGCATGCGGAGCAGCACGGGCAGACTTGAAGAATGAAAAATAATGAACGACCTTTTCTTAGAATTAGAGAGACAATCAGTGACATGAAGGCAAATAATGACAAACTATTCGTCTAGCGTGAGCGCGTGTTGAAAACCATACAGCTTTTTTTGAATTCTCAGTTCTGGAGTTATCTATCCTGGTACAGTGATGCAGAGATAGGACTAGAGGCGAACTCCTTTTCGCGTCCGTCGCTAGATTAGGACCAATTTTCTTGAAACTAAATCTTTTCTTTGAGAAAAATGCGTACGCCTTTTTTTGTGGCTTTGAACAACACACAAGTGATTATGGATTACCCTTCCACCACAAATTTGCCTTTGCAAATGTGTTGACCGATTCACTGTTCACTGCAATTTTTTGAGAAAACATATTTGATTTTGCTTACTAACTCAATGTTTTATCTCTGTCATGCGAAACTGTTTTTGTTTCGTTTTCCAGAGCTATCTTCTTAAAAGTGGTGGCCATCAGAATTTCCTGGCCTTGCACGTTCTCGTCAAAGCTATTCAACCGAAATGAGTTGTGTCCCACATGCTTCTAGTTAAGAGGTGTACTTGTAAAAATAGTAAGGCATATCATAGTGTCGTCTTTGTCAGTGAATTAAAACGAGTTATGATATCTCGTTCTACCTATGTTTCATAATATTTATCAATAAAGCAAAACTTATCAATTAGAAAAACTAATTACACCTTACCTGTAGGACTTCTACAATGCTTCTTATAGATTTCATTGAGAAATTGTTATCTTCCAAATTGAGTTCACGCAACCGCCGGTCGTGGAGCAGTCTTTTTGCAGCAAGTGACGCAAAAACTTCATTCAAACCACAATGGCCCAGTTTCAGCTCAACCAGCACACCTAAGACGACAGAAGCCGAAAAAAAAACAACTTGCATCTTCCAGTGCACTTTATGATGACAATCATTGCATTTCGATCAAACAGTAATCTTACCTAGCAAGTCTAAATTTGCAAGCTCACGCAGCACTCATACAATCATGTTAATGTTATTCCCTACTCAGAGGGAAGGAATAGCACCCTAAAGTTCACAAGTACCAGGCACAATGGTATTGTGCAGTAGAAAGTATTGTTATTCCTAGAACAAGTGTGTGAGATGGTGTGTGTGTCTGTGGTGTGTGATTACCTTGCCATAGGGAGCTTAGACCTTCAAATTTTTTTGTACCACAAATGTCTGATTCAGTAGAAGAAAGGCACGGAATTCTCTTAACGGAACGATCCCTCAAAATAACACAAACATAAATAACAGAATAAAAGAAAGGTCCGGGTAGTAGAAGTACAGAGAGCTGTTGAAACTTGAAGCCCCCAACAGAGCATCCTGCCAAACGGGGATTTTCGAACACAATTTCATATTTCAAAATACGAGATGTCAAAGCTTTTGTGTCATACTCTTCATTTACTTGTTACAGCTCATTTATTGCCGTCCTCGAGCCAACTTTTATAGGCGATGGAAACTCCACCTTTTCGCGCACACAGGGGCTCGTGTTGATGAACGATGTTTCCGTCGCGTCGTGCTTTGCCCCGGTTCTAAGCGACCTACTTCACGCCCGATATTACAGGAACTTGCAAGACTGCCAGCGTGACCAGTTGGGTTGTTAACTCTATTAAAACTCATAGCAAGGCTGACAAGATTTCCGAATGCTCTCGCTCGAATTCTGCCGGATATTCGTTCACCACGGAGTATTCAGAGAGCGGTCAAATACGCTCCCTAGACCTCATGATAGCCTTTGGTGCCGAGTACACTTGCTGGGAGTACAGACCCAGTAAAAAAACACTTTCTTTTTAAACGCAGTGTTTGAACTTGGTGAGCCGACCAATTGGTCTTTCACCTATGAAGAATGTGCTAGTAGTCTACATCCGGTTGCGTCCAGCTTAACTAAAAGCAACCTGATGGAAGCCAGGATAGGGTCAGTGCTTTGTAAGGCATCCCATTGCTTTTGATAATTCTTCCCATTGAACCACTTGATCAATCAATGTTGTATGTTTTCTATTGCGAATAAACTTCAAACTTCAAACCAATTACGACTGTAGGTGGAAGGAGGCTGCCTTCTATGATCAATTCCTGTCGGAGCTAGTCGAAAGACTCCTGAACTAGCAGCGTAAGAAGGCTAAACATCATGCTGGAGAGGACAAGGTGGTCATCCCCTACCATCGTGGTGTTTCACACAGGATCAACATGGCAGCTGCACGTGCCAGCACAAGAATGATGTTTCAGTGCCAATAAAGCTAGGTTGATTGTGCAAGAAGGTGAATACCCCTCACCAAAATCCTTCCACTTGAAAGAACCAGCATGTGGCCTAGTATGGGCACTGCAAAACTAAAATCATCCTCGAGCTACCTTCGTATCGCAGAGGTCGTCACGTTGGGCAGAAATGTCGCTGGATAAACAACTGGCGGCGGAGTGATTGAAAAACCCCAAGGCCAAAACTGGAAGCATTTAGGTAAATCATTGTGCCGAGTGTAGCAGCAGTAGTACATTCTTATCAGACACGCATGCGACAAAGTATGTCGCATGCGCAATACTAAAGTGAACACAAAACTAAAGTGAACGAAATGTCTGCGTATTAGTGAAGTCTTGATGGTGGGCAGGCAGGTCGCTGCACTAACTACCCGCTGCAGAGCCCATGAACACCCTCAAGAACGAAAGTGAGAGCAATCTGGCAAGTTTGCTTTAATTAATGTACCCGCAATAAGAAGAACAAGATCTTTATTAATAAGTTCACCGAGGTTGATTTGGGGTGGGCCTCAGCCCCAGCCTAGGCATCGACCATGAGCCACTGGGCTTGCGCGGCTTCCTTGACTAGCTTGACGGCCCACAGTTGTTCTAATAGGGAGCTGAGCAGAGCCCCCTCTCAGCGCCCCTTGCTGTCTGAAACTTTAGTGGTTTTTGTCTGATGTGTCATCTGAACTCGAGCATTCCCATAGCATGTAAATCAGTGTTGCCCTGTCATCGCAAACTTTGCATTTTTCTGTGAAAAACAGAACAGGCTAACAGAGACGAAAGAGAACTAGATTTGGATACGTATATGTTCGCATTTGTCGCCATGCAGCGGCCTGCTTTTTATTTAACCTGTTGTGTGGCGGAGTGCACCTCCGCCTTCCTAGCTTGTAGTGCTGTGTTATTTCGTGATAACTAGCCATGGGGTCTTCCCATTCTCACTCTTTCCTTCGTATAACTTCGGCCGAGGTGGTGTCGGCGTTCGCAGTGGCTCGGTTCGTGAATGCTCGAACCACCGCGTGCGCCCGCCCCCTCATTGCCGGCCAGTGGGGTTTGAGTGTACAGAGGTTCATATGACAAAAGTGTCAATTTTAATCCCAATTTTATCTTCGTTATTCATCAGGATTCGCAGCGTCTTTCGGGAGACGAGGCCGTTAGCACAGTTACGTATCGCAGCTTGTGAGTCACTAATTACAAACTTCGGCTGCGGTGGTCGCCACCGGGAGGGTGATGGCCACCTCCTCAGCCGCCTCGGCGAGTGGCGTTTGCACCGTAATGCTCGTCTTGCATGTTTCTTTACAGTCGACCACCACGGCCCCGTTACCACACCTACGCACGTACCTGGCCGCGTTCACGAATGCTGCTTTCTTGCAATGTCCGTGTTTCCTCTGCAAGCCATGCACTCTTATTTATTCGGCCGGTGTTATGTTACGGGTGCATATTTTTGGACAACGGTGGAATCACTATTCTTTCCCTTATCATGGCGGGTACGTCAGTTCTTTCACCTTATGGTGTGCGATTTTGTATTCCCAGTCTTTAGAGGACGTACCTGCCTGTTTTCGTCTCGGAAAGTCGTTCCTACTGGGCTATGTCGTGCGCCTATATTAATTCGTTGAGCGTGTTGTGAAAACTTAATTCTAATAATTTCACTGTTCTTGAGTTCTTGAGTAGGCATAGGGCTTGCTTATACACTTTCCTGGTTAAGCAAACTAACTTGCTCTTCTCGGCGACGTGCCATTTCAAATAAGAGGCAACATACGTGATTCTACCGAGGACGAAAGCTTGCCCAAGCCTTATAGTGTGGCCTTCCTTCATACCACTATGCCTGTTTCTAATTTGTTTCAGAGGTCGGATTGTCACATTTACCGCGTTTTTCAACCTACGAACAGTTTTGCCGTTGTGCCCATTGCCTGAAATATGCAAGCCTAACACGCGTATCACGTCTACTTTGGGAATGGCGTGGCCGTCTTATGTTGTTAGCCATATCGCTCCCTCTGGGCTATTTGCGCTTTGTTCGCGGTATTTGGGCTTTCGCCCTCTGTGCGTAAGTTTGTAATCTAGTAGTTCCGATTTCTAAGCGGAGCAGGTGAGACATCTGCCCTCCAAGAGAAACATTGATCTGTATAAATGGCTAGCTTTAGCGTCTGTTCGATTTGGCCATGGCATCCCCGAGTTACCCACAGAGTAATGTCGTCTGCGTACAGACTGTGTATAGAGCCCGTCAATTTCTTTCAATTTTGTTGGTAACCCTATGAGTACGAGGATAAAGAGCTAGGGCGAAATCACCCAGCCCTGAGTGCCGGCGCTGCCTATCTTTATCTCTCCAGACTCTAGTTCTCCAAGAGTGATACTTGCTGTCCTGTCTGGTAGAAAAGCACGGACGTAGTCGTACATCTATTTACTTAGACGTAATTCTCTTAACAGAGTCAGTATAGATGAGTGCTTGACATTTTCAAACGCTTTTAAATCTAGGCCTAAGATTGCTTTGGTGGATGTAGTCATCGTGTCTATTATATCATGCTTGACTTGTAATGACGTCCTGCGTTCAGAGGTTTTTTCGAAGGCCCAGCATGATCTGAGGAATCAGGTCAAGGTCTTCAAGAAAGTTTGTTAGTCTCACAAGGACGACGTGCTCCATGATCTTGCCAACGCAGGACGTCAGCAATATCGGCCTTAGATTTTCCAGCTGTAGGAGCTTTCCAGATTTAGGTATCAAAACAATGCAAGCGGTTTTTCACTGTCATGAAATGTGCGTTTTTCTCAAACTTCGTTAATAAAAATCGTGAGTTGCTCTATCAATGTGTCGTCTAGGTTTCGAAGTGTTTCGTTATTAACTCCATCAAGTCCAGGCACTGACTTTGTGTTGAGTCTGTGCAACGCCACGCGTATGCCAGCAATCCTAACTGTTGGTCTAAGCTTTCGCTCACAGTGACTTTGTATTCAGAGTGGTGCACTGGTCTAGTCTGATTAGTGTATCTGAACTTGAGTTCGTGCAAGAGTTCTGCGTGGGTTCCTTTGTAGTTGTTAGTTATCTTATTGACTTAATGGTTATGTGTCATTTTTGTCTCCTCTGGGTCCAGGAGGAACCTGAAGAGGTTCCACGCCTTGTTGAACCCTACCCTACGAGCCATTTGCCATTCATTCGATTGCGCAATCGAGTGTAAATGCACAATCAATAGTGCTAACTGACAACAAATTAATAATGTTCACGCGTGATGATAGCATCGCGAATAACTAGTTTGATAGCGTGCGTTGCTCTCCTGCTCACCCCCTCCCCACAGTCATTTTATGCATTTCTGTTACCCACGAAGGTTACATATTATTGCACCTGCTCAACAGATTTTCATGTTGTTAGCCAGCGCCAAGTCGTGTAGGTTTTCCTTGTTCTTTCTTGTTCCGTATAGCTGCGCTGTTGTCTGTCTTTGAGCCAGGCCAATAACCTTATAGCCTTTTATCACATTGCAAATTTACAGATTTTCGGCCTCGTTGGTAGTTGCCTAATGACATGCTTTGGCCGCAAATGATTTTGGTTTGGGTGTGTCTCATTGGCGCCCAAAGCATGTTATTATCACATTACACGTTGTCAGCAAGACTACGTGCACTGACCACTGACACTGAGCGTACTTGGAGCGCCCCATGCAAATCAGCATATAGCATAAACTTCACACCTTTTCGTAACTGTGTCTTGCCATAACTAGTTCAACTCGACTGCAAAAGGACGCCGAAGCAAAGCAGATGCGCCGTATGCTTGTCTGACTGGAGTTTACAAAACAAAGATGTGCGTTGAATAGAGACCACATGGACCGCAGCAGACTTCTATCGTAGCAGACGATTCTGCAGGTGTTTCTCATTTATTACAGTTGTGTTTTTTTATGCATAGGTGAAGCATAGTTTCGAAGAAAAAAGAAGAAAATTTGTTTTCATCTCCCGTAAAAGATATTTTTTACACCCTGACTACAAGTTCGGAACAAAATGGCAGTGTAATGGATACCTTAGTGGTTGAATTGGCCAAATTTTAACTCCCGTCTTGTGGTCACCGACACTTTTTGCAATATGCCTCATATACAAAAGAATGAAGGAACTGTTATTTGAAAATAACTTCATAAACCTTTGCTTTGCCCATAAAAAACATGCATCACAATGCTTATGAACGCAACCCTTGCAAAGCAGATCCGAAGCCCATACTTCTCGCCACTCTCATAGTGATACAAGTGGCCTTAAAAAACCCGCATAGACACTAGCGCCAGATTATTCTCTACGTATTGTAGTATGAAACCGATTTTCAGTGAACATTTTTCGCCATCCAACAAACTCTATGAGATCACGGCCTGCTCAACAGGAACTCTTTACGTACACGAAACATCTGAATGACTATCACCGACTCCTAGCGAAATGTATAAAAGACGCCGTTATATACGTAGATTCTTGAACTACCAGAATACCGGTTAGTGTGCCGAAATCTATGATGAGACCTTTGAATAGATCAGACGCTTTTCGTCCGTGCATTGTATTCCGAGGATTGCAGTTGCAGCAAAGTTCGAACTTCTGGCGAATAGTGATTTTGCTATGCACATGTTTCCTTAAGTAGGAATTTATATTTCTTTACAATATTTTGCCTGCTGCGCCATTTAACGTTACCGCAGCCTCACAACGTAGTTGTTGATGATAATCACTGTCATGTGGTAGCACGTCACTAATAACAAGGATCTACTCACCTCCAATTAGTTTCGCGCACGCCTCTTCCAGTCGCGAAGTGAAAGGCCCACAATTCGTCAAGTGTAGCTTTTGGAGTCGGCTGGTTGGTGCCGGTCCTATCACCTCTGCATCAAGCTTGGGAGATTGACTGGGTATTGCCAGATTGGCAGCCAAAGCTTCAATATCCGCTGGGTCAATATGAGATCCCTGTAGAGTGAACCACTCTAACGAGTGGCTCTGGGCCACCGCTGCCAGCAGTGCAGTCGGGCTTTTGCGCGTGGAACCATTCACCTGCAGCATAGAAGCAGAATAGCACGTGATGAACCTTCCTGATATTAGAAGCAGACAAGGAGGACCTGGTAGGTGTCTTGAGCACACGAGAGTCTCCTCGTCAAGGCACGCGCTAGGCCTTACCGAAAAGTCCGCAAAGGCGAAGACGTTGCTTGCTGACCTTATTGGCACGCCCACAACTTGTAAGGCCGCCTTGTTTGGCGCTATTGATTGTGGCAGCATTTTGAACTCACAGCGCACGTTTACTACATGAAATGGTAAAAAAATTATCAGTGGTGTCTTTGAGGGCCAATTGAAACTCTGTAAAATTGTTTGGTTATCAATAGTTGGGACTATGAAATGGAACCATTTTGGTTTATGTACTAAAATTAAGAATCTTCACATTGGGAACCAACTCGTAAATCCATTGAAGAAATGACGCATGTCACCATTTTCAAATATTGTTAACGCCGCTTCACACAATAAAAAATGTATATGTTACTTAATTCACTGCGCTAGACAATCATCCTGCACGTGGCCTCTTGCTTCGGCCTGGGTTTATTATTTTTCGCGTTTTTAAGACCTATTACCCATTCGAACCTTCCTTTCAATCATTGTTCAGTGAATAAACATACTTGCGTAACAAAAACATCGAGGCACGCCGTGATCTAATTATACCCTTATCTGTCGACCACTCACAATGCCCTAATTTATGTGTAGGGAAGAAGGTCGCTCCGATGTCCTGGCTGCCTAAGGTGTCTGCTTAAAATGTCTGCTTAAGGTGTCTGCTTAAGGTGTCCGCTTAAGGTGTCTGCTTAAGGTGTCTGCTTAAGGTGTCTGCTTAAGGTGTCTGCTTAAGGTGTCTGCTTAAGGTGTCTGCTCAAGGTGTCTGCTCAAGGTGTCTGCTCAAGGTGGCTGCTCAAGGTGGCTGCTCAAGGTGGCTGCTCAAGGTGGCTGCTCAAGGTGGCTGCTCAAGGTGGCTGCTCAAGGTGGCTGCTCAAGGTGGCTGCTCAAGGTGGCTGCTTAAGGTGGCTGCTTAAGGTGGGACTTGTGGTGCTTAAGGCTGCTTAAGTTAACCGTGTCATTAGTTGAAGCATAAGAACAAGCTAGAAGAAGCCGTGAGGCCATTCCCTCCAACTTACCCACTCCAAATTTTTTTTCAATTTTGCTTGTGTGTACATACAGTGCGTTTCAATTATCACACAGCGTGATTTTAAACGAGACAAACAACGTTACGCGAAGCAAACCTATTGTGAATCGTTCTAAGTATACTGTAGTAACCGCTACTAATTGTCTGTTAATGATAGTGAATAGCGGCTATTCATCTAGTCTTTTTAAGAAAATGTCATTGAGGCAGAAGTTTGCATGTTGAAACGACATCTGCCTGAGCTGCTTTTTAGCAACGTACTAATTAAACACTTATTTTTAGGGCCGAAGCTCCTTAAGGCGTAGATTGTGCGTCTCTGGTATCTATAGCAACCACTCGTTCTAGTTTGTCGAATGTCCGCTGGATGGTGATACTTGTTCAAGATGAACATATGATGAAAAGATGTGAGATGGTGATACTAGGAGTTTTTTTTTTGAAAGGGGGTGGGGCGGCTACAGGGGATTTTCGCGGCTCTCAAGCAGTCCAAATTCGTGACGGCGAATGACTCAGTCATATTGAACAACCCCACCTCCTTTTCAACTTTCACAACTCTGTATGCAGATTAAAGGATATATTTGACTATGGTTTCGCATGACCTCATTCGCTATGCTTACCATTGGAAGGTTCTCCAAATTCCTACCCTCTCAGACCACAACTACATTGAATTCTCGTTCTTGCAAGCACATACCAGCAGTGCTAAACGATTAGCTAATCTAGGAAGAGCGAACATTTTTAACAAACTGAAGGACGATACTTGGTTCACAGAGATACTCGGCTGCAACATTGTGTCACCTGAAGCCTTAAACATGGTTATTGACAAGTTATATGCCATATACTCCGCTTTAAGCCAACGTTACTCACGACGCATAACATCGCGTAGTAAATTATGTAATGTTTGGTGTACACCAGAATTGACTATCGAACGTAAGCGTGTTCGGGCTATGCGACGACGATATCAGTGAACAGCCGACCCCCTCCTTCGAGAAATGTATCGCAAGTTGTACGTTGACGCATTCTCAACCTACAAGGATAAAATCGGGAAAGCAACATCATGGTTTGATAAAGACATTTGTGAGCTTCTTAGTGTTTACATGGTGATGTTTTCAAAACAGCATTTCAAAAACAACACAAAGTAACTTTTCTTCTTCCTTTAGATTTACCTAACGGCAGTCGCACAACTTCTGTAATGGAGTCCGCCCGGCTCCTACTCGATACATTGGTAGTAATGGACAGTTCTGAAGACAACATGCACCACATTATCATGCGTGACATTGTGGCTCGTCCTTACCCGCGGCACACTTCTGACCCTCCTTTTACACTATTCGAGAAAGAGTGTGCCATGAAACATGGCAATTCACACTCTGCTCCTGTACATGACGGATTAACCTTTTCCTTCAATAAAAGAATATTTCAATACAATCCCCAATTTTTATATTTTATATTTACTACCGCCTTAAGAATCAGACACTTACCGCAGGCTTGGCGAAGAGGAAAAGTAATATTCACGCCAAAGCCAGGTCGTCCACTCAATTCGCCAAAGGGACATAGACGAATAGTAATAAACTCTGTCTTCCGTAAAGTAATACAAACACTCCTAAATGCTCGTCTGTATCATTTCCTACACAATAATCATCTTCTCCAGTATAATCAATACGGTTTTACGCATAATAAAAGTGCTACTTCAGCACTGCACACTCCGAAGCAAATTAGTTGCGTACAAGGCATCTAAACTTCCTACCATACTCATATCTCTTGATTTTGTAGGAGCATTCGATAGCGTTTGGCATCCTGCAGTCTTAAACTTTTTACGCTAGCACAGGTGTCCACAAAACTTGTACTGTCTACTCAAATCCTTTTTATTGAACCACACTAACTTTTTCAACCAACGTCGCAGAAGAGACAGTTCATACAACCATTGGCAGCTCGCAGAGACCCCCTATCAGTGCACTACTGTGGAACATAGTAATACACAGCTTACTCAATCTTCCCGTGTCACCCGGCGTACACATACAGGCGTACGTGGACGATACCATCATTATCATCACAGATACGTCAAGACTCCGGTTACAAGCAAAGGCTGAGCATGTCCTGGCTTTAGTATCCGGGTGGGCACGAGAACAAAAAGTTACGGTAAGTGCCGAGAAGTCCTTCTTCGTGTTCTTTAAGAACCGACACATGGGTACATCAAAACGCCGCCCATCTATCTGCATGAATGGCGTTTTTCTCAAACACAAAAAAATTAAGATTCTAGGCGTAATATTTGACCCGTCTTTAAACTTTCATGCCCACATTGATTACTATAAAGGAAAAAGAGAGAGAGGAAGAAGACGACGAAGCTGTTGCTGCTTGGCTAAGTAGCTCTGTCTGCTTTTATCGTTTATTTTTGTTTATATTACGGCTCAGCACTGCTCAAGACGTCGGACGACTCGAAAAGGTACCTGCCGTATCGGCGACCGACGGGTGCTGCGCAGCCCGCCGCGTCGAAAGGTGCTAGAAGAAACGAGACAAGCATCAGGGAGAGCGCCGCCATGACCTCCCAAGGTGTGACACAAGGTCAGAAGCACCAGCTGGTCTGCGCAAGCATACCTGACTGCAAGCGACAACACAGCGCTGAATCAGAGGACGAATCAACTGTCGTCGGGGACCACAACGGGGCGAACCTCACAGATCAAGACATGGACGAGGGTGGTTTCCGCCTTGTACGACATCGCAAAGACAGGACGGTGGGCATTCCTGTCTTAATTGCTCCAACATCCGAAGGAGCTAACTTGAGGCAAGTGAATCCTATTCACCTATACTCGGAAATTGAAACGATTCTCGGTGGAGCCCCAGTTAAGAGCCGTTTCACAGCACAGGGAGCCCTGCTTTTGGATATAGAGACAGAACATCAAGCTAATATGCTTCTAGAGACCAACACTATCTGCGGCCTTGCAATATCTGCCCGTGTACCACACAGCTACATGAAAAATACCTGCATTATAAAAGGGGTCCCAAGATGGTACTCGGACGAAGAGCTGTTAACCTACCTGAGACCTCAGGGAGTATACCACGCAAGAAGGATCATACGACGAGTCCAAACCTCATCCACCGAATGGGAATCAAGGGGCACTGACTCTGTAGTTCTCACATTCGCTCCCAATTCGGAACGTCCAGAGAAAATCAACCTTGGCTTCACCAGACACGAGCTCGTAGACTACGTGGAGACGCCACCACGCTGTTTTAAATGTCAGCGTTTTGGACATGTTGCCAAGCACTGTCGTGGGGAACAAAGGTGTAAGCGATGTGGGGGGCCTCATGACTTTAAGACGTGTACAAGTAAAGAAAAACTTGTGTGTGCAAACTGTGGCGGCGACCACCCAGCTAGCTACGGCCGATGTCCAGCACGAACAGCTGCGCAGCGAAAAAATAAGACGTTTGTCCTCGGCCCGAAGACTGAACGAATCATCGCTCACAAAGAAGACTTCCGGTGCGCCACAACTTGGCGTTTCGGATAACGAGTGCGCAGGAAATTTTCCGCGCCTAAATCCGACAAGAGCTGGTACTGAGTCAACGCAAGTGCTCAACGCTGGTGAGAAATGTATCACGAAAGAGTCCGCCAAGCGCACCTACGCTGATGCACTGAGCCCATCTCAAGTACCATCTGGAAGCCAACAGCAAGAAAACCTCGAGCACGTTATTCGCGCTCTGTTCACAGCACTACGTCCACACGTCGCTAAGATGCCTGCGAGTTCAACGAAGGATATGTTGGGAGCAGTCCTGGCTCTAGAGTCAGTGTTACTTTGCTCTGCTTCCACAAACACACAGTAGAATAATGGCGCTGTTTCGCCCACCTGGTCTATTTCGTCCTTTAAAAGTGCCCTTAATAATGCCATGGAACTGCGCCGGTCTTCTAAAACGCCTGTGCGAACTCAACCTTTTCCTGCGCGACATTCCAATACCGATTCTAGCCCTCTCCGAAGCCGGTCTACCGAATGCAGGGACGCTCCCAGGGTACATCCGACACGGCAACCCGAGCATAACAACGTTTGCAAATGGAAGCGCAATGATATACATAAGGCGGGAAATACCTCACGTCACCCTACCAGTGCAAGACCTCTGTTCCAACTCACTGGAAGTCGCTGCTGTGCAAGTGTGTCTGGGAAACCGAAAACTGAGTGTGGTATTGGTGTACATAAGCCCACGAAAAAAGGTCTCTATGGAGACTTTCCTAAAGGACCTCTGCACTCGATGTCCCGCTCCTCGAATAATCTGTGGTGATTTTAACGCGCACCATCCACTCTGGGGAGATAAGAGTGTAGATTTTCGAGGCAGGGAACTTCTAGCAGCTGCAGATGCTGCCGACTTATGTGTGGTGAACGATGGTAAACCTACATTTTTCAGGCCACCTGATTCATGGAGTGCAATAGACCTTGTACTTCACTCCACGGACCTTCTGGTATCATCGACCACGGCTCCAGACAAGATGGGCAGCGACCATTTCCCCATCTTCACCAATATCCTGGGATTTCGAACTGCTGGTCGGCAATTCTGCAATGTAACACGCTGGGACACCTACAGAGAAGTGTTGGACAAATCCACTGGTGAGCTGTTCGCAGATATGTTGCAAAGCAAGCGATCAGCAACTTCATTGCTGAAACTGCCTGACCATTTTCCTGCTCCAGACTTGAAATTGAAGAACCTCTGCGCAGCACGTAGACGAGCGGAGCGGAAAATAATGAGAACAAAAGGAAATCCGTCTGCGAAAACCGAATATAACAGGATACACGCTGCAATTCGTCGCCATACAAAAAAATTAAGACGAAATCAATGGGCCGCTTTCTGTGAGAGTTTATCAACGTTTACGCCCTTGACAAAGATATGGGCAGTAATAAATAGTCTTTCTGGGAAGATCTGAACAAACAGGCCATTCGAAGCACTCGCTTTGAAACAAGGGATAGATTTGCAAACCCTTGCAGAGGATTTCGCAGTCGTGTACATACCTGGTAGATCAGCAGGAGCGGCGATTCCTCTGTCACCCCAGTTTTTTCACACGATGGATACGCCATTCACCTTCCGAGAGCTGGATATGGCAATTAGCAAATTAAGAAGACGCTGTGCCGTGGGTCCAGATTTGGTCAGCAATCTAATGCTGACAAATCTACCATATGAGCGAAAAAGGGCTCTTTTGGACATATTTAATTATGTCTGGAGCACGGGAGAAATCCCACCTGTTTGGAAGACAGCATGGGTGGTGCCAGTCCTAAAGTCCGGAAAGGATCCTGCGAGCCTCGCGTCATATTGACCGGTATCTCTAACATCATGCGTATCTAAGTTGATGGAAAGATTAATATGTACAAGATTAACTTGGTACCTTGAACAAGGAAGACGATGGCCACCGTGTATGACCGGATTTCGCCCACGACTGAGTGCCCAGGACAGTGCTTTGGACCTATTAAGCCACATCGAACACCACCGCGTCAGCGGACTCTCGACACTCGCCGTCTTCATGGACGTTGCCAAGGCATATGATTGTGTGCTTCAGGCAGGCATCGTGAACGGGCTCCAAGCCATGGGTGTGTCGGGAAATGCTCTTCGGTTCGTACATGAATTTCTCAGAGACCGCTGTGTCCGTGTTAAGCTTGGAAATGTAACGAGCGAAGAGAGACGCGTTTCCCTCGGCGTCCCACAAGGAAGTGTTCTATCTCCCTTGCTTTTTAACGCTGCCATGGCCAGGCTTCCCGACACTCTGCACTCAGCTCTGAAAGCAGTTAAAATATCCATCTACGCCGATGACATCTGCATTTGGATCTCAGGGTACCAGCACAAACGTTTGGCCCGGATAGCACAGAGCGCTATTTCAATCATTGAGCGTCACTTGTTGACACTTGGCCTATCTTTATCAGCGGAAAAGTCGGCCTTCATGCTCTTCCCGGGAATGCGACGGAAGTCAACACGTCTGTCGCTGAATATTCGAGGCCACTCAATTCGTTGGGCAACAAGTGTTCGTTTCCTGGGCATTACCATCGACAACAAGCTATTATGGCGACGTGCGGTTGATGGTATAGTAACTGCATCAGTGCAAAGGATCAACGCTCTTTGTCGCATGGCAGGGGTCCGTTGGGGCAACAATCCTATGTCCATGCCTAAATTGAATGAGGCGCTTATAACAAGCCGCATTCTTTATCAGCTGCCCCTGATATCACCATCACCAAGCGAGTTCGAACGCCTAGAGGCAGTGCACAGAAAGGGTCTTCGCTTGGCGATGGGAATCCCTCAGGCGGCTTCAAACACGAAGGTCACCAATGAAGCCGAGTCTCTTCCGCTCCGCCTTTTGGCGTCTCAGGCCTTATTGACGCAGCTGTCAAGACTGGGCGAGTCCTTCGCAGGCACGGCGCTTCTCCGGCGGCTAAGAGCAAGAACTGGCTCACATTTCAACGCGGCACTAAACACATTTCAATATTCAGGCTTGAAACTGCCTAAACGACGCCCCTCGGACCCGCCATGGTCTTTTGTGGATGTTGCGTGCAACTTCAGCGTACCCAATCTACCAGCGAAGCGCACCATTCCAGCCGCGGAAGCAAAATTTCTTGCGCTGGACCACTTGAGCACCATGTACCGTGGCCACCTACAAGTGTACACTGATGGATCAGTGTGCACACAGACTGATAGCTGCGCAGCGGCTTTCTGCATACCCAGCCTGGGCGTGTCATGGTCGGGCCGCCTGGATCGCGTGGTTTCGTCCACAACGGTAGAAAGCGCTGCAATTACGGCGGCTTTGCGAAAACTGCGATCCTTTTCTGCACGAGATGTTGTAGTGCTGACGGACTCCAAATCGGCGCTACAATGACTGCATCGTGGCCTACCTCAAGAAAAGTTCACCAGGCAATCTCTGGCACTAATCAAACACCTAAATGGCAAGAGTTTTAATATAAAGTTCCAGTGGATCCCATCCCACGTTCGCATTGAGGGCAATGAAAAGGCTGATGCCCTTGCATGCGAAGCACGTACATCGTTTCCAAAAGTAAGAACTCCCAAGACTTACCAGAACAACAAAGATGTGATACGCAATCATTTCAAGGCGATCTACAAGTTTCCACACCAAGCATGTGTAATTCATTGACTTTCTCGTGAAGAAGCGACGCTGTTGTACCGCATTAGAACCGGCTCCGCATACACCCCGGCCTGGTCATTCAAGACTGGGAGATACGCTTCCCCGTTCTGTGCCTTCTGTGGTGACATCGGGGATATTGAACATTTCATTTGGCTTTGCCCACAGTTTGATGCGCAAAGAGCAGCGATGATCCGCACCTTGCGAAAAGGCTGTCATAGGCACCTGACAGTTGATGACATCATCTTTCCTGAAGGACCCGCGGCAACTAGGAGGAACGTGCAACGAACTTTGTTGGTCTTCCTGCGAGACACTGGGCTGTCTGACACGTGGTGATATTTTCCAAATTAAGGAGATGCTCAGGTGGAACAACTGCCGGCCATGCAGGCCAGGCTAACCCCGCCTGCTGCAACACCACCACCACCACCACCACCACCACCACCACCTATAAAGGAAAAGCTGAAGTGTCCACGTCCCGCTTCCTCGCATTTGTTAAATCGCACCGTTCACTAAACAGTGCATTCATTAGACGACTCTACCGTCAAGTAATACTGCCCTCTCTCGCATATGCATCTCCAGTATGGTGGCCTATATTCCCATTGACATTAATTAGGGCGCGAGGTTTATTAGGTCAGCGAACCGTCTTAATTTCTTTAACAGGTGCACTTTACATCACACATACGTCTTCTTTATAGATTCTCGCTAACGCGCCTCCATTAACATTAGAGTTGGACAGGCTATCTGCAGAATTTTCCTCATTCATACTCCCGATTGTAACTTACTATGGTGTAAAAACAATCAAACCGGCTGACATACTATACCGATGCAGTCCGTGGGCTCGTCACCACAGTCAAAATTATGAATTTAGTTTCACTAAACTCTCACCATCACAAGAAGCGGTTATTTTCAAAACAAAAGCCATTCGCGTATACACTGACGGCTCATACACCTCATACGCGGCGGGAGTGGCATATATTGCTTTGACAAAAGATGAAAAAATCTTAACTGTCAAGAAATTTTAGATCTGTCACGCTTCAAGCGCATGGAACACGGAATTATTTGAATTCCAAGAACCACTCCATTTTGTACTTACTAATGACTAACACGCCAGCCCACATTTACACAGACTGTCTATCGCTTCTAATAAAACTTTCAAGTCTCACTGATAACGACGAAAGAATTTAGAACATCAAGCTGCTTGTTAACCATATATTTTCTCCAGGCAAAATTATAAAACTATATCATGTACCTGGCCATATGATAATTTTTCGACGCAGCAGCTGCATCAGAAGGGAGATCACGCTTCGTGCGTTTCGCCAAAATATTAATTTGGTCAATACGGACTCAGTTTCGTAAAATTTTGAATTCATATTGGCACATTCATTGGCAGACCGAGGGAACTGAGACAACGCTATTTTATTGGATCACAAGTCCGTACAAAACTCCTCTATGGTTCCCCCTCCTAAACGCCTAACGATGAAGTATGATCTTCATCGATTTAATATAACTTCATCGGACAGGTGTATGTGTGGTGCACCTTGCTCGAGCGAACAACACTACTTTAATGAATGCCCTAACACGCAACACATTGTGACCCATTCACGTGTGCACAACAGTGATACAACACACCCCGCGCAATATAACGGGCTATTGACCAATCAAAAATCTCGTGCGTATCTACTTCAGTTAGTGACTGTGATGCGCAACTCTGTTTCTATGACATCCACATGAGACGCATTAGCTACCAGCACTTTATCAGGATGTCGCTTCATACTCCGTATCATCTCCCTTACTATCGTAGCCTATCATAACTTTTGCGCGAATGCTCTCGATTATAGTCGCAGTTATGCCAACAAAAGTGGGGGAAAACCTCTGCGACTGATAACAATAGCCACACTGCTCCATTTTCCCTTAGTACACGAACCATAGCATCTGCGACGCTTGCGCAAGTACCTATCCCTGAACCACCCTTCCCTTTCTTTAAAGCTTGTCATTATTTTAAATGGCACCTTGTCTAAGTTCACAGCGGTAAATAGGTTGCTCAAGGTTTCCTGTTGTATCGCTGGTTGAAACGACAGCCCGACGTGCCTGGCTACAATGCTGCTTGTGAAACAAATGAGGTCCGACATCAGAAAGGCCACTGCTACCTTCCTGGTTAACGTTTAGCCTATCCTCAAGACCACTGGCTCGCATCCCACTTCGTCATTTTGTTTGGACTTTACCGCATTCAATGGCAACGCGTTTTAAACATGCACACGAACACCAAACGCTGAAGTTAGGGAAATACACTGCTGGTACATGTCGACCTGCTCATTCCTGAGAAGCTAACTGGTTTATTTTTTTTTATTTTGATACCGCACTCATTGAGTTTTACCCTTGTCATTGTTTTTTCAACTAATTCGATTTCTTAAAAAAGAAGTTGGGAAATTTCCCCTCTTCATTTATGTTAGATTGGCTTGAGCCTGTTATACCTCCAGGTGGTACGGGCTACTCCATTTTTTTAGATATTTTCACATATAGGGCGCGAAAAAAAGTGCGCGGACACACGCGCACGCGCACGCGCACGCGCGCACGCACACGCACACGCACACGCGCACGCGCACCCGCACGCACACGCGCACGCACACGCACACGCACACGCACACGCACACGCACACGCGCACGCGCACGCGCACGCACACGCACACGCACACACACACACACACGGCCAGCGGATGATTCGCGGTTCACCGAAAAACCATTCGAAATTTGGCCCCAATCATCAACATTCACTCTGTGCATATGCTGCGATATTTAGGGTAGCATTGGCTTCACTATTTTCTGTTAATAAAAATTGTCAACGAAATACGAAAATAACACGTTCAATTTTTAAGCGTCGACTTCAGCGAAGAATAGCGCTATAGCGATATTCTGTTCCTCTTCCGTACTTCAAACGCTTACTGATCGGAATCACTTCTAACTCTCTATGAACCCTCGACGTGACCTGAAGGGTTTAGGAGCGTGTGCGCTTTTTCTAGTGATTGATTGGGTTTCAACCATGAAGTCATTATGATAATTGTAGTTTCTGGCGCTCGATGACAATGTGCACTTTTGCCATGTATTATTAAGGCAATGTTTCATCGATCGTGAAAGCATGTTCGGGTGTTTATAAAGCATGAATGTTACTTTCATTGAGTTTGGAATCAGATGAAGTTATTTTGAATGTATTCAAAAGTCGATCTGTTTATCAAGCAGTTAGTAAAATAGTTTTTTTCTTTTTTTGTGACACCATAGATTCTTTCCTGCTAACAGTGTGTCAAATAAGACTAGGTAGGCTGTAGGTTGAGTTTGTTGTGAACACTCATGTTATGACATGGGCTCCGCAAGGCTGCATGTAGTTCTGGCCAGCGTGGTGGTTTGTGTGTCCGTTTTTCGACTGACTACCTGAGGTCTGTTGGAAAGAAAAAAAATGTGTACAAAGATTTATGTGACACTGTGCTCCCCACACCACTGTACAGAGTGCTATATACCGCACGTAAGGGTCAGAATTCAGGCATTCAGGCATCTCCAATTTCAGGCATCTCCAAAACATTCAGGCAGCTCCAAATGCAAAATACGTTTATATAGCAGCATGGGATTTATATGCATGGAATCTGACTGTCTAATCTGTAACAAACCAGAAACAATTGACCACGTTTTTCTACAATGTTGGGAAAGCGTACATTTTTGGGACGTATTAGAAACGACAATTAAACAAAATGGCAGCATATCCACGGAGTGAATGATGGAGAGTGGGGCGAAGCATTTGTCTGTCCATGCGTCCGTCTGTGTGACCGTCCATGCGTCTGTTCGTGCGCCCGTCCCAGCGTTCGTTCATGCATTTGCCCCTGCGTCCATTCATGCGTCCATCCATGCATCTGTCTGTGTGTCCGTTCGTCCATCTATTCAACACTCCAAGTCCCACCATCTCGCATCTTTTTATCATATATTCCCCATAGGGAAGCACCACCATTCAGTGGACATTCCAAGGACTAAACGAGAGGTGGTACGCTTTCTTACGGCTTGCGCTTCGGGTCTACTTCCCACCTTCAACCACCTTGAGTTCATGGTACATACTAGTTCACTGTATTCATGGCACAGCGGCCCAATGCTCGCTAAATCTTTCTAAAACCAAGGAGGTTACGCCCAGCGAGTATAACGTAGCAACCTTTTCCTGTCAGACAGTGCTCAACGTACATGCCAGTGGCTACTAATGTGAAATGAGAGACAGGAGGATTCAGCTTTTAATTTCTTACGGCTTGCGCTTCGTATCTGCTTCCCCCCTTTAACCACCTCGAATTCATTCATGGTATATACTAGTTCATTTTAATCATGGCCCTGCGGATTAACGCTCGCTAAATATTTCTAAAACTAAGGAGGTTACACCAAGCGAGTATAATGTAGCAACCCTTTCTTGTCCGATAGTGCTCAATGTACATGCCAATGGCTGCTAATGGAGATCGCAGCGTGCGCGTTGACTAAAAGTCGAATGCTCCTGTTTCTCATTCCCCATTAGCAGCCATTGGGATGTACATTGGGCACAATTTTTATTCTTAAACAACGCACAGAAAAAATCTCTCACCGGCACCACCTTGGAGGTCAAATGTTATACCTATTTCGGGTATGTGCCACTGGTGGTTACGTACTACGAGGGACGCACAAGCCACGCCATAAGGAGCTTCGCCCCTAAAATAATTTCCGTTAGGCCTTCAGGGAATCAGGCATTTGAAAATAGAGATTGATGATAAATTAACTTTCGACTTAATTATGATTACTGGCTTGTACGGTACAGGTCGATCTCGAATGGCTGCATTTCACTGACCCTTACAGGAGACCAGCCAGACAGTATTATAACAAAAGAATCCCAAGGTTTCTAAAGGTAGTGATGTGCAACGCTTGACGCCCATAGCAATTTTTTGTCATGTTTGTTGTGTATTGTAGTATGCTTACCTCGTTATCGCGTGTGAATTTTTTACCGGAAATAAATCCTAAAAAATTAAAAAAGATGCATGGCTGTGTGTTAGGGCACCCGCTTGCCACGCAAACTACCCAGGTTTGATCCCAACTGCCGCCCAGAATTTTCTTTTGAGTTGCATATTTTTTTTGTTTTTCGATGATAATTTTTTGCTCACAACCGAAGACGCTGGAATTTCTGTGAAACTAGCTCCTTGACGCTACTGCGTTAATAATCGAACAATCAGAATAAAAAGAGACCAATATAAAACACAACACAAATTCTTTATGCTCGTCGGCGACAGCAATTTAAACATTCCGTGTCCTTTGTCATCTACTCTTTATGCCACTGTGTTACTCAAGTCACATGGTATCGGATAACGATGGGGCAACGTATGATTACTCGCCCATACAATACTAAGGGCTGCGCCCGCTCGTCATAATTCACTTCATTATTTTAGCAATATTTTAGCACTATTTAGCAATATTTTCGAATTACCTCCTCTAAAGTTTCCGTAATCATTATTACCAGAGATACTTGCATATTGTTACATATACATCTTAAAATAGGCCACCCTGAAAAAAAGCATACAACAGAAATGTCTAAGACACGTTGCTGGACTAGTTGGTTGGGGTTCATCATTTATAAGGGTATAGCGCACCACGAAATGGATACAAAAAAAAGACGCACACAAACAGAGCACTGTGTGTGTCTGCGTCTCCCTTTTTGTGTCCTTGTCGTGGTGCGCTTTACGTTTAGAAATGCCTCCCACTTCAATAATTCTGCTAGAAAATTCTACCGAGCACAGCTTCAATACTGGCGACAGAAGAAAACAGGATGCCTTACATGAAGTGTTTCCAGGGTCACATGATTTAGGACGACTTCTGCGAGAGCCACGCCTTCCCGCGCAAACACGAAGTGTTCGTTCACACGCAGAGCCTTGAGACTCCGGTTGCCAGCCAAGTGGTCCAGGAAGAGGCTAGCGTTGGCGTCATTAACCTGCAACATCAGCAATTTACAGAAAATTACAGACCATCTATAGGTAGAAGACATAAACGCAGCGGTTTTCCATGCCTTACACTGTTAAAAGAGGTACCTCGAATGAAACCAGATAAATATGTTTCTTAAAAACAACTGTGCGGAAACGCAAACGAAGATAACCCTGAGCGACAATGTGTCGCCTGCTACCTGCTGCCATTCATGTCCTACCTTTGATCTTTTGATTTGATTTGATTGATATGTGCGTTTTAACGTCCCAAAACCACCGTATGTATATGAGAGGCGCTGTAGTGGAGGTCTCCGGAAATTTTCACCAGCTGGGCTTTTTTAACGTCCACCGAAATCTGAGCACACGGGCCTACAGCATTTTCGCATCCATCTCAAATGCAGCCGCCGTAGCCGGTATTTGATCCCGCGGCCTGCGGTACCTTAGCTAATTTATTCTAGCAGCGATCCTGCTAACTGTATGGAACAAAGCATGGAGATAAGTAGGTAGTAGAATTTACTGTTGCCCTGGATAACTCCCCCCCCCCCGCTAATTTCATTGGGTCAGGATGGATAATCGCTCTCGCGTCAGGACGAGATGGCAAAGAATCGCCACCACGTCGAGAGCTTCCTTTATGAGTTGTTGGTACATGTGAGCGAAATCACTTAATCTGTGTGTTGCTCGGGAATGGGACACTTTCACAGCATGTTGTTAAAATCAAGCATTGGCCATTGGGATACTAGTGCGTTTGTAATGAACTAAGCGTAACGAAGGACGTGACTGGTTTTGGCAGATAAAAAATTAACTAAAGGGAGCGTTCCTGCGGAAAATTCAAAAAAGGCCAGTAATGAAAAATGGTCGAGCAAAGGAACGACAGACAGCAGCGCAGACTAGCAACTAAAATTTCATTTCGTAACGAAGAATAATTAGTGAGCTCTGGAAAATAATTAAGACAAACAAGCATCGCGCTTGGAAAAACTCGAGCTGAATACACATGAAAATGACGCAACCTACCCCTGAGATATGTACGGCACTTCCACTTGTAATAATAGTCACGAAGGCTGGTTGATGCACATCTGATCTCCCAGTGACAAGTAAAACGAGTCAGTGATTCTTAATGTGCGCTGAACACTGGGGTACTGCAAGAGAACTGTCTTCTGAAAACTTGGATGACATGAAACTTTGCCGCAACGAACGGCCAAATGAGAACCTAGCTGTATTTTTCAACATTTTGGGCTAATAATGTAACATTATTTGCGCACTGACAACTTTATGCCGTGTAAAACTTATCGCGAAAACATAGAATTTTAGATGCATTACTCTCACAGTTCTGAACCTTCTTGCATGTTTCTCTATGCACCTTTGCTGTTTATCTCTTCACTCTTCGTTTAACTTCAAAGCTGGGTACACCTGCTGCTACGTTTTCCAACAGTAGTTTCAGCCTCGACATGGCACCAACTAGCGGCATTTCATTGCGAAAGTATTTATAAGGACACTCTCGACCGATTTTCGCCAGGAGCTGTTAAGTCCCGCATATGTATTTGTACATCTATAGGTAAAAAAGCATGAAAAAAGAATCAGGAGAAAAAAAATGGCTCAGTATCTACATGTTATTCAACAAATGGCGTCTAAAGACGATAGTCTTGCGTATGGAGAGGTTGAACGAAACGTTTGATGTTCTGCGCAAGAAAATAGGTGACTAGTATTCTGGAAGCACTGCGTTACAGTGCCTTGAGCGTGCAGCGGAGGCACCGATTCATGTCACACGTGAGGCATGAGCGCTATCTGGCAGTTATCTTGGAAAATAAAAGGGGCGCCTCTGAGACGGGTGTGCGTGCCCGTCTCAGAGGTGATAAGGTGTAGAATTCAAGGCGACGGGTAGGTGCCACCACCAAGTCGTCGAAGCAAAGCGTTGGAAAGCATTACATGGGCAGCGCCGCGTGATAAACGCTATGTTCCTTAGAGTAACTTATGTATGCCTTTTTCAGTAAAAGACGCTCATGCAGAACATATACGTGTTATGGTGCTTCAGATATGCGTGATAATTGCTTTTTGATTGACAATTGCACAAGTATGAACGCTGAATCTTGAGCAACATTGGTGGGCGCTGCGGAAGGGGTCGGCCGTTTAGGATATCCACTGGTGCCGTTTAAAGTGCCCTGTACCGTTAAGGGTGGACAAACAGACAAACGGACAGAGATCAAAATTTTTCGGTTGAAGATCCCCAAGAAAGACTATGGTCTTTAATAATTATAAGTGACACACCAGGCACTCGAACCAGTGACCACTCACTCCGCATCTCACTGCGTTGGCCAGCACAGCCAATCGCCACGCTTTTTTTAATGTATGAAAATCATGGCATCAATTATTCCTATACATTTCATCAATCCATAATTGTGCTACAATGTATGCGCAAGTCGCAATTTCACACAGTCCAACGAATCTTTGAAAGTCCAGCCAATTCTAAGCCACGGCGTAAAGTCACTGCGTAAGCCACTGCGTAAGTCTAAGCCACTGCATAAAAGGGTCTAAAGTTTCAACAACTTTATGCACATTGACTGCTGCTTCTCAAAGGAAAGATATTGTCGGGATAGGTGACTTCGCATGTCAGCCAATTATGCTGCTCCTTCATAAAGAATAAAATTCTAATAACGTAATTAAATCATATGGCGTAATATTCCTGATAGTCTTTTTTAATAATAGGAAACAGACCATGCACACTCTACTGGAAATTCTCTGCTGATGGTGCTTTTAAGAATGTCCTAGAAAGGCATGTTTCACAGCGATGAACAAAATAATGCTCAATTGTTTCAGGCTCATTGCGCTGCCTGTGATTTACAGACGTGGGCACGTATATGCTTGTGCCAATTATATAACGGTGAGCTATTTATATACACTATTCAGCGCTCGTGGTGTATCTAGATCTCGGAGGAGCTTTGGCGTATTTTCTGTCACTAACACTTTTACATATTCTTTCAAACTGAAAAATTCCCTTGAGATGGGCAAGAAAAAGTGGCCCCTTTTATTCTACTTGTGATGTGGACGGGGGAAAAAAGAACATGGTCACACGCGTCAGACACCATCACGTAGCAGGAGACGCATGAGCGTCATTCCACTTGCAGCATTTTAAAAGAAAAAAAAGAAGAAAAGTCTAAAAGCGTCAGCTGTACCTCAAATAGAAGGACGTAACCACTATGATGGTTGTTAAATCACACTTGTCCAGTGTATTCCTCTTACTCGTCAAGCGTCCTTTTTTTGTGCCGTAGCGGCGTGCTCAACATATTGAGCTGCTTGTCGTTCTTTGTGTGGTACTTGAATTTCTTGCTATCGCATTCATTACTTCTCCCTAGTGACATGACTGACTTGCTTTTTTGTCGTTCTTTTTGTCGTGTGATAGACGAGTCTTCGAAGGTATATCACAACCTATATTGTAGTTGTGTGACTACTTCCTGCTGTCTCTTCAGCTTTCGTTGTCCTGTCTTTTTGCTACTTTTTAGCAGCCGCTCTTGTGCTTACACATGCAGGATATCCTGCTTCTTGATCAGCCTTGCGATGCTTTGTTGCACCTTGTGTTGACGCCTCTTAGGCAATGAGACTGATTGCTTGCAAGGCTAACACCACTTGTTTCCACTTTCAAATGACTCGATAAGAATGCTAGTGAAGACTTACATGCTACCCTTGATTAATGCTAGAAAGTGTGATTTACCTTCAAAGATAATCCTGATTTTACTAATTCCAATTCTTTTTCTCGAGGCAATTGGGGGGGGGGGGGCAAAACTGGGCCCCTAGACATTCGCTGAATACTTCCAAAACAACATTCATAAAAAAGTACTATGCCAAACGCCAAAAGTATCAAGAAATGCCCCCAAGTGCGGTGCTCTAAAAGTGTTTCTAATTTAAACGGGCGTTTCTCATTCAGTAATGAGCGAGATCTACCTTTCTTGCGTTTTGTAGCTCTACTACTGTTTAATCGCAACCTACGTATCAAGAATGACAGGCCGCGATCACACACACGTATTTCTAAAAAGAGACAAACAAGGCAGCTTGTGATAGCGCAAGGAAATGCGCGCTTCATGTGCATTAAAACGTGAACATTTTGGGCTAAGTAACGCGCATGGTCTCGCTTGCAGCTTCTGCAGTTTATGGTATGTTGGGATGACGTATGACAATTTTTGGCACTTAACATCCAGACACCGTGACAAGACTGTAGGGCACGCCATTGTGGTGGCCTCTGCGAATTTAGATCAGTTAAAGCTTTTTACAAAGGGCTCAACTATATGTAAAATAACCTTGTTATTTCGCCGCGTAAGAAAATGCGGTCACCCAGGCAAGGAGACAAAAGATTTGAAGCGTCTCTCATAATATTATGGTGGTTTTGGTACGTTCAAACCCACGTATCAATGAAAAAAACACATTTTCTGTTACGTATTGTAATCATAAGCGATTGCTCATAGTAGCAGTTATATTTTAAAAAAAGACGCCAGGCCCACGCAGACCGCGCAGCACAGTCACAGCAAAAGCTTGAAAAGCGACTTTTCAAAGCCTTTTCAAAACACTCTTGGTAACTGCAACAAGAACACTAGTGGGTACTCACTGCACCGTAAAGAATCCTAATTTCTGTTTTAGTAAGCCGGTATTCACTGTGTCATCCTTCGTCATTCTTCGGAGAAGCGTGGTATACACTACACACTTGCAACAAACTTTGTGTAATCTTTTGTGCAGTGGCTGACGACGCATTAAAATTGGGTCTCAAGTGGGTATGCGCCACAGTTAATAGGTAATAAAGAACAAGCTTTTGTAATGGGTTCGAACATTGGATTGACCACTCGTTACAAAATTTGCATTGCGTAACTTCTGGATGTTTTTTTTGCAGTTCTAAAACATTTTATTACACATATTAACGCTATTCCTTTCCCACCTAAGGCAAGTTTGTAACCGAGTTTGTAACACCAGCGTGGCTAAGTGTAGAATCCTGGGCTGACACGCAGGGAAGCCGGGCTCAAATGCCACTGTGTTCTTAGTGTTTCTCGTTTACTGAGATGCACAGTTTCTTTTTATTTATTTAAGTTATTCACGATGTTTCGTTTAGGCAACACGACTGTGTTCTCTTTATTTGGGTCCGTACATGCGTCGTTTATTTTCCGTAATCCGATACCCTCGCCTGATGAGTACTTGCTCGAACGTTCACCTAGAAGTGGCTGATAATCACTTTTTTTTTACACTCACCTCAATGTTAAGTAACTGCATGTGAGTGAGCGAAGTGGTCTGCTCCACGTATCTACCAATAATACGAGCCGCTTCCTTCAGGAAGCACATTCTGAAAAGGCTGAGGTATTTGATATTCATCATGCTTGCGATAGCCTTGCAACAAACGTTTGACTCTGCCAACGTCATCTGAAGAGGGAAAAGAAAGTAAAAAGCAGAGAAGAATGCGTGTCAGTGCCTTGTCTGCAGTTGCTGCAATGGCTCTGCATAGAATTTCACTTCGGGAATTATTTACCCAACCGCACTCACAGTTGAAGCCTTTGACACGTATTTATGAAGTAATGGCAATCTACTTGGGAGGGGGAGGTGGCTATCTTGCCGAGAAACTAGCGAGCGCAGCTTTTCAAGTAACAACAAAAAAGAACGCTCAGACATGTCTGGATTACTCTGTTACAAGGCTCTAAGCACTGGGGTTAAGCTCAGTGTAGCTAGACAGGATGTAAACGAAAAATTACATGTTTCAGCTGATTGGTTAGCATTCTTCCTTTTCTGTACATTTTGTCGGCGGGTCTCCCAACATAAACGAGTATCATAAGTGTTACTATTAGCGCAGTTTAGATCCCTTGTAGTAAGTCCGCAGTACCCTCCTCATGTAATTTTGCTAACTATAGCCCAAGGGATTCACCCAACGACATACATAGACAGCATTGCGGAATCTCTCAACGCTTACCAAGCCAGCGAAGTCACTGAAGTTGTGGAAGAATTCCAGTCGCGTGACTCCCATTGCGCCAGTCTTTAGGGCGTGCCACATAACGCGTCTCTCGAGTTTAGTATGTGCCAAGTCCAAGTATACGAATGTCACGCACCTGCATCGTATAAAAGGTCGTGAGAAATGACAAATTCGTTATACGTTCGACAACATGCTGTACTCTAGCACGAATCAAAAGCGTTATTGCAGGATAGTACATCAGTTCATTAAAAAAATACCAAGAGAACTCCTAACAGAAGAAAACGAAGCCCCCATTGATCTATAAAATTTTGTGACTATATATGTGTTGTATTCGTGTACACCTTCTTCTAATGTGCTGTCATTGTTATTACATTCTGTAATGACATGCTTCACTCATATATAACACCTTTCTTTAAAAATGTTTTATCAGTACATTGTTCGTAGGTTTCACTCTTTGTACATCAGCGTGCCTAGTCATATCGCCTTTTTTTTTTGAGTGAATGTTGAATATGGGTGTGTGCATTTCCCTTGCAATAGCGGCGTGAAAATACTTTTATTTTTTTTATTTTTTGGAGGCTCATTATGAATGCACGTTTGTTGTATTGATATCACTTTAAGGCAGCTGTGTGTAGGTCCTTGTGCACCTATAATTTTCTATATCCCTCTAATAACTCTGGATGCTTATGTACCAGTGTATTCTGTACGACAGATGCTTGTTGGTGTGCCTATGGGTTTGCTGCCAGGGTGGCTTGACCTAGTCCGATGTCTTTTCAGCCTTTAGTTGTGTTTCCCAACGGAAAGTGTAACGATTTTGCCTTGAATAAAATGAAATGAAACGAAATGCAGGATGCTAGATATGGCGTAACGTGATATGAGCGCAGACTACAACTGTTCTGAGAGAATAGCCACAGTGTAAGGGAGGCTCACTGCATTAACATTACCATGCCGTTATCAGCCAAACGCAATGTTCCCAATGCCTGACACATTATTACCAATACATGGCATGACATTGCAATACCTCTTTGATTGCCTTGCCCTTAGTGAAGCGACAATGCCACGCAATGGCATCACGACGTGTCGTCTTGGGATGAGGTCATTACGACGTGACGCCTTTAGGCGCGCTCTGTGACGGCAATGAGACGTTGCAAGACGACGTCATCAATATTTAGGGCACGTGGGTTTCGTCTCACTCAACTCGCCTGTCATGTCCCGCAAAGCCAGCTGCTCAACAAGACGGACAACATTTTGACTTAAAATATCAAAACAAAAAAGGGGGGGTAGTTCAGCTTTGCCTTTATCAGTTGAACGCGATAGTGATATTCTGTTAGTAGAGCGTACTTAAAACATTTAGTGCATGAACTCTTTTCGAGCTATCTATGCACGCACTAAATGGCCTTAAGGAATAAGGCGCAGTAACGTGTGTGTGCCATTTGTAGTTGGTTGGCCACTTTAAATCATGAAGTCATGATAACCCCATGTTCTGACGCCCCATCGCAATGTAGATTCGTTAATACATAGTTTTAATTAAAAAACTGGCGAGAGGTGATGAGAGCTCTGTAGTGTATCAATGCTAATGGTGTATTCGGTTGGGAGTCTTCGTGTACTCTGGAGGGCTCTAAAAAGTGGCTGCGCCTACGGTTGGTAGAATTCGGGCTCTCTGACTACCTTCGGTTGGTTCTTTCACAGCGTCAGCCTCTGAAACAGAGCGCTCCCAGCCGCTCTGACTTCGATGTGAGAGTGAGGCACGATCTCACCGGGAGGATGTATTACGCGACACAAGCCAGCCAATCACGTGGCTGTCGGCAGGTGAACGAGGTGAGGAGCGCGAGCGTGCATTTCGGAAGGGGGCATTGCCGGATGCGTAGTACTTCGTGCACATGCGTTGTTAGTGGCGTTTTTTAAGCGTGTGTGGGGTGAATTCAAATCTACGAAGCCATAAATGCACCATGTCGATTAACGACGCGGCTAGTGAAAGAGATTGATAGGTTGATATGTGGGGTTTAACGTCCCAAAACCACCATATGATTATGAGAGACGCCGTAGTGGAGGGCTCCGGAAATTTAGATCACCTGGGGTTCCTTAACGTGCACCCAAATCTGAGGCTAGTGAAGGCGGTGGGAACTTCAATGATGTATTCATTTTCGGCATTTTTTTCATTTTTGGCATCTATCTTCGTACTTATATATCTATCTAGCCACTTACGTCTGGGTGCTGTCGTGATCACCCCCGCAGCGTGAACCAAAATTAGTATGGGAGGGTAAGATGGTTGGACTAATATGGCATGCTCGTCAAATAGAGAATATTGCCACAATCCCATCACGCACGTCATCAAACACTTGCCGCCAGTCAGTGGCACTTAACCACGGGTGGGTATGTGCCACTGGTGTGCGATTGTGCGCCAGAGGTTGCTGGCACTTGAAATTTGCTCATGAATGACGGAAACTCATATGGACTGTATTAACGTGTGAATGTTTAGAAAAACCTAACGTCGGACGCGTTTACCCAACGAATGCCAAGAATAAATTTCAGGTTCCCAGCAGCGATTGAACCAAAGCATTCTAGGCGGCAATCGAGCATACTACCACATATCCACGCCAGGTCTCGGAATTGCTTTTCAAATAGACCTTAATTCTCGTGAAACGTCAGTTGTGATTGCAGGTCTGGCTATCCTAATTTATGAAAATTACATACGCTCTCGTTTGATAGAGCCGACAAGTCGGGTTGATGTCATCTGAAGCTAGGCGCCATGAGCGTAAGTGGATTTGCGTAGCAGAGTACAGGGCTACCATCATCGCGAGCACCAGCGCTTAATATCAGCCTATAGCTTGTGATGTTAAAAATACCCATGCTTCTGTTGGCATCATTGTGCGATGCAAACAACTGATTATGTGCACATCTGAAACTCTTCAATATTAGCTTGCTTGGTCGTGCAGCATTTATACGTTTATTCAGCGTCTTTTCATGGCGTGTCACGCAAAAAAAAAGTTACAACATGAACACCTTCCTTTTGCATACTAGAAAACGAAGTATATATTTTGTTTTCTCGCTTTTTCATTGTTAATAATTGTTTCATCACCATGACACTTGGCACTTAGCCACTGTTCAGTGCCGTGAGCCACAGTGCATGCTGCGTCTTTGGTGCACCTTCGGATGCCGCCGTAGTGTCGTTCGTAGGCGAGAGTCAGGGGGTGGCTTCGTGTATCGTGGATTTCAAATATCGAGAAATTCAAGGATCTCGTAGATGTAAGTTGGGTTACATGCAATGAGACTGACTTGTATGTAAATACCGTTGCATCAGCCACAGAACACCGGGTATCGACACTGGATCTAACAGGATAAGTATTCACCTAACAAAATCTATCTCGGCGTACGCCTTTTTTTTCTTTATAAAAATTGATGTTAAAACAATCGAAATATTCGTACTTCTTTCTTACCTTTTCTTATCTAACCCCCACACTACCTGTTTCCATATCACATTCTCTTTTCAGCCTGCTTACTGATATATGTGGTTAACGTGCTGCGAAGGTCAGCTCGTTGCTTCATTCTTACTTGTTGACTGTCTGCATCATTTCTGCTACCATTCACACTTCTATTGAATTGAATTTACTCGTTTGTAGAGACAATGTTGACAACCAATATATAATAATCACAATGTGCCTAGAGCCCATATTAACCAATATTCTGATAACTGCTAAACGATGTACTTCAATGAGGTTCCTATATAATGACGCATTTTTAGGAGCCACATTGAAATGGCTAACGAAGAAGTTCGAATATATTATTATACGAAAAGCTCCATTCATTTTTATGAGTGTCCTGACGTTCCATCGTAAGCTATTTCATAGGCACTAAAATTTTTCTGGTCGCATTTTACATGCCCCATTGTCATACCTGTGAGGAGTTATCTTCCACGGCGGTGTAGTGGTTATGGCGTTGACGGCTGACCTGAGGATAGCGGGGGCTGCATATCGATGGAGGGGAATCGCTAGATGCTCGCCTAATTACATTTGGGTTTTACAACCCTATAGGGGATGGATACTTGTAGAGCTTTTCATTGAAGCGTCAATCCTAATGCGATTATCGTCTTGCGATAAGAACGCAATAATTACTCTTAGTACTATTGTTAGCTCCAGCGCTTGCTTCCTGTAGCATGTTTTTATATTTTCTGGGCTTGATATGCAACCAATTTTTATTTTATTTAGATATATTTGTTGCCCAATTTAAGCTACCCTAAATTATCATGTGCACTAATAGTAATCACCAGGAAACCAGTGCTACAAGTGTCAATAATTTGAATAGTGGCAACGTCCTTCCATCACAGTGTAGTATCGTAAAATACTGCATATGTTTCGCTGACGTAAGGCTGCCCTGCGATCCATTGCAAAAAAAAACGTTTACTGGCAAGGTAGATCTCAACAGTGATACTTCCCACCTTGTGTGGAGCCTTGTTTTTTTTTGAAGTGCTTATGTATTAGTGTCGTCCCTAGATGGTAAGCTAGCAGAGCACCTACTCCCACTCATTACAAAAGTGACAAGCAAGAACCGCTATCAGTGAAACTCTAAGGAGTTATGTTAGGGAGCTAAAACAACGCAAATGGGTTGGTTTGAAGTGAAAATGATACATCTTGAGCTGCCAAACAAAACATTTCTGATATTCGAATTAAACAAAATTGGTAAATATTAAAACTTTTCTGCACAGACCTTTAGTGCTACAATATAAGAATATATAAAAACAAATGTGCTTATGTTTCGAGGCATCTTATTATACAATTAGGACGTATTGTGTGGAATGGAATCAGCGCTGTGGTGTCTTGCACCTTCTCAAATACTTCTTGTCTGGAAATCTTGTGTCATTTCATGACACAATTTCAAATTATCTTCGCCAATCCTTGCGTATGGCGCCTCCTAAATGTGCGTAAATCTTGATAAGGGAGAGATTAAGAATAGAATGAACCTTGCATGTATTTCATGCCTACGTTTGTAGGTTAAAAAGAAGACGTTGATGCGCAGTAATTAGGCATATGCATTGGTTCCAAGGTTCTTCCAATTCTTAGTTCTCTTATTGACTACCCGTACGGAGTGTTTGCATAATTTTTTGTCTCGCGTAGCATAGCAAATACAGTAAAACACAAGGGACCACTGTCGTCGGTGCATGACAGCTGTTTTTTAGTTCTGGCATAGCTGTCGCCAAAGTGTATGAAGTGAAGCGCTGAAGCAAAAAGCATTAAAACAGCCTCCTAATACCTGTGTTGTCGCAGCAGCACATGGATGAGTAGCGAGGCCCGAAGCATGTCTTTGTCCCCGGGTTTCTTTTCAGGCCACTGGTAGCCCATTAACGCGAGCTCGCACCAATTGAGCTCTCGAAGTTCGATGCAGTTGTCCGCGAGGACGCGGTTCCAAGACTCCACGTCGGACATGATCCAACAGCGCTTATTGTCGGGCTCCCACGTGCAAGAGCGTTCGAAGCCCACAGCACTGTGTGCGATTGCGCAGCCATCGTAGTCGGCATCGTCGCTCGCAGCACTGGCACGTGCAGCTGGAAGCGTTTAGCAAGCGGCAATCAAGAGTTGGGATACGAGGTACAAAGCACTGCATCTAACTAGCTAGCTACTGCATCCCGATGAAACCCCCATTACGACCAGTTAAAGTGATCACCATACTTCTCGCGCTAGTAGCCCGAAAATTGCTTAGCAACGTTTACCGCAATGAAACGCGACAGAGATGTGACACTGCGCCGAGTCGCGCCGTCTATCTCATGTCACTTAGAAGTGTGGCAGCTTGGGCTAGTTGGTATGCATGACGATAGTTATAGCGCGAGAACAAAACGACGATACAGAGACAAAAAAGACACGAAGGACACGAGCGCTCGTGTCTTTCGTGTCCTTCTTGTCTCTGTGTTGTCGTTTTGTTCTCGCGCTATAACTATGTCATGTCGTTTTGTTGCGCCTAAAAGTGCCAATGTGGAACGCGTTCATGGGCACTGTGTTAGATCAAACCCACCTGGTCGTGTTAAATCAAAAACGCTTCCCAGCAAGAATCTTACCTTCGAGAAGAGCAAAGGTTAGCGCCAGCTAAAGACCTTGGCTAAAGTGCCGGTGCAGCATTTTCGCAAAAACAGAATAGCTCAAAATAAGTCTTTCGTGCCGCATTCAAAAGAAAGGCCGGTACCACCACAGGTTTTCACTCCGAGCACACCAGTCGTGTTACCTTGTAGCCGTCTTACCGGATAGCAGTTACCATGTTACCTTGTAACCGTGTTATGTTTTAGTCGTGTTACCGTGTTACCTTGTAGCAAAACACCTTGGCTTCCTTGTCACAAGCATGTATCCACGACTTGTAATGTCGAGGTGTTAGGACTCACCATAATTCTTGAGGTTTAACGTCTTAAATTCAAGATTACGATACAAGCTGAGACTTCCAGAGATCACCGTAATAGTGATCTTTAAATTGCATCTATATTTGAAATCACCAAAATGCAGTATTTCATTGTCTATCAAAGGCGGCTTCCGCAGCTGGGATTCGATCTACGGCCTTCTTTTCAGCAGTAGGGCACCATTAAGAACTAGACCACCATGGTCGATAAAGCGCGTTAACGGTCTTTCTTGTTATTGCCTAAACTAATTCTTTACATGAAGTTAAATGCCAGCAAACCAATGACCTCATCTTTTCCCGTAGCAAGCGAACCAGAATTGTCGCTCCATAAACATGGTTTACCAGTGACCAAGCTCAACAAATTTCTGGCTCCAACGTGCAGCTACAATGCTGAAGACCAGATTATAGGAAGCCCCTCCTCTGACGATGAAGCATGCTTTACACTGGACATGAAGGGGACTATTCCGTATGTGCCCACCTCATTCCGCATTTTGCCTCAGATGGGGCTTGACACGCAACATCTGGTAAGTTAGCTGGACCATTCTGTACGTTGTGTCTCAAGACATGATTGCTACTTGCTGTCACGTGCCCCAGGTTGTTAATACTTTTCTTTGGAACCCAGCGAGTCACCTGCACGTTAGGAAAATGAGCAACACCTAACTGACGTATATGTGGTCTATATATTAAGAGTCCGTATGCGCCTGTCCGACGAAGAATAACCTAAATTAATAGGCCAGACTGCAACTAGGCCAGTTTTATGCTAATGGTGACTAGCCTGAGTGAAGTGCAGCGCTGGGCAGCCTTCTTAGACGCGACGCATCTTACTGTTGAGTGCAATCCGGTGTGCGGCGTGGCCACCCTTACTACGTGCCCCCTCCCTTCCTTTTCTACGCTCCCTTCTGTCCCCTTGAAACACCGATGCAGGCAGCGTCTACTACTCCACGCTCGCGCCTTCTCTCTCTCCTATAGGCTTCCTTCTCCGCGACGTTTCTTCGTCATTGCACACGCGTGCCCCCTCACCCTCCTCTCCTACACTCCACCTTATCCAGACTTGCAACGGCGACCGAGGCACCGTCTTCTAGCGTGTTTATTGACAGAAAGAACCGACTGCTCACGCTGCACAACCGTTCACTGGCCGCCCCTTATATATAGACACTGGATATTGACCTCCAAGGCAGTACCGGTGGGAGGTTTCGCCGATGCTTTGTTGAACAATAGAAAAGTCGCAGCTTGCACGTTAACTAAAAGCAGACTGTGGCTCTCTCTCCCATCGCATTGTTCTGTCTCTCATTGCCCATTAGCGGCAACTAACATTTCCAGAATTTACCAATGGTTCATCACTGCGTGTGTTGGACCTCCCCAGGTTTTTCCTGCGCAACAACGCGATGAGCGCCAGCGTCAACGCCACCGCCATTGTAAGCATTTGCGCTCGCTGCTTTCGCTCCTACACATGGTCCCATTTGGCGGGAGATGATGTAATCCTTTCTTTCTCTTTGGTCTTTTATTGCTTATCTCATCCCTGTTTTTTTATGGTTTCAAGTTTTTTTTCGTTTTTTCTACGTCGCTCTGTTTTCTTCATCTTTTTTATGCTGTCCATTTCTTTTTTCTTCCTCTTTTTCAATTACATACGTTGTTTAGCCCCTAAATCGCTCCGCACTTTTTATCGTCACCAAGGCGCTCCAAGAACAAGAAAAATGGTTCGTTCTGGCACAAGCGTGTGGTCGGTAGGGCACACTCTGATAAGCTCTATGCCGTCTTACCTGTGTTAATGTAATCATCAAGGCATATGAGCAGCAAAAGAAAAGTGAGTTATTTTTTGCCGTAATTCGGAACAGCAGCGCAAGGATTGACACGGGTGGTGAAGGATGAGAACCGGTCACACTGCAGATCAAAACGTGACATATTGCAGCGCAGCGTCTTGTTTTGAGCTTCACTTTTCTTGAGATTCTCTGCGCTACAGTTCTAAGCTGGTCATTAAGAAGTATTATAGCCCATCATTGGCCGGCATGTGGCTCAAGTGGCAAATTATCTGTTTGCACTGTGAACTGGGCTGGCGCTTTCCGTCTTCGCATTTTCTTAATTTACGTACAAGACCATGATGAAACAAGGCCAACCACAGATCACGAGTGCAATTCGACCAAAAGAAACAAAGGTTTGTTCGCTGTATTAATATTTTCCGGAATTTTTATACACAGTGCTACGATTTATGTGGCGATAGCATCAGCATGTTGTCCGCACATATCTTAATTACGAATTTTTTTGACCCCCGAGAAAACATCCGGTAAATTTCGTCGTCAACGCTATCGTTCAATTGATGTAATAACTTATCAGCGCATGATACGAAAGCCCAGAATACTGGCGGGGAAAAGAGAGGAAGGATAACAAAAGAACGGTCGTTGTTGTGGGCGTAGCTACCAAAGGTTTTGAAGAAGCTCTTTATGCGAAAAGAATAAAATAAACAAAAATATTATGACATATGTTATCATTGTATGATCAAAACATGTCGTTCAAGTGAAAGATAAGCTAGGTGACACTTGGTCCGTGCGCCACCCAGACAAGAAAAAAAAGACCTGTAAACATCGTCCGCATAGTCCTGCATATCCCATCTGGTACTCTGATTATGTTTGCTCAATATTACTTGCATGTAGTGGCCGTAATGAGGTTCTGACTAAAACAGAACAATCGAGTGAAGAGAGAAGGTGTCATGCATGTTCTTCCATGCCAATGTTCAATGCGCACTCGCTTAGCATTCACCCTATTCTGGAAAGGGTCTGATAACGTGTAAACACAACTAAAAATATGAAAACAGGCTTCTTACCTGACTTGCCAGCGCGTTTTTTGGAAGCGCCGGAGGCTGTCGATGACGAAGTTGGTCGCTTAGAAGAAGGCTTGGAATCTTTGGGGTCCAAAAGTTGGTGGAATTCTTTGAAGATGGCGGCGATATCGTTAAGAGTTGGTTTGGTGATTACACACAGGCTCTGAAGCAGGGCCATGTAGTGAGGAGTCAACACACTGATCTCCACAATCGGCGTTGGTGGCGACGCCATGCCTTCGATGAAATAAGATACGAACCTGGACGGACCAGCGGGAAAAATAGATATAGGGCAGGTGTTTTTCCCTCTTGTGGAGTGACTGAAACAACTTGCAGATGATGAGCCAAATAATTATTTTCTTAGTACTCAGTGAAGAAGGAAAAAACCGCAGTACAGTCAGAGCTGTGAGCACAGGGGCTACGAGTCATAGTTTCATACGTTAGACAATCTGAGCAAAATAAAAAAACATTGAGAAAGTTTCAAAAGTTCTGATGCAACTGGGCAGAACGAATACATAAACTATGTATACAATGTTAGCCTGTGAGGCTTGGGCACGTCATGAAAAATTCGGATAAACAAACGTGCCAATGATAGTGTCTTGAGAATTTTGCCTTTTGCCGTAAACACAATATAAAAGTGTAAAACATACTCTAAAACAATCTTACTAAGAACACTAAGACATCACGTTGAATCTGTGATGCGTAGTGCAAGCCATGCTGCGATTGGTTGACAAAAATAATACGACTTCTGGCTAGTGGGCAAGCAGCTGTCCTCGCTCCTTCTGTCAAAGCGTGCATTTTTAATGTGGCACGCACACGTCCATCATTTTGTGTCCCGGTACGGTGCGAGAAGGCCGCTGGCGGTCGCAGATCGCATCGGCCTCTAGAGCACTCACATTGCTTGCGTAGCGTTGATGTGCCCTGCATGTCTATTCACCCTAAAGATAGACGTACGCATTGCGTTCTATTCTGACCAACTCTGTCTCAATGATCGCAGGCATTAGGCGAATTGCCACTGGAATTAACAAAAATTCCTTCAATATTTTTTTTCGTTGTGGTTGGGAATGGTGGCATCTCATCTCGAGTGGAGCTGCTGTAGCACCGCAACTCAACGCACGGATCCATTATGTAAGCAATTGATTGATTTGTGTGGTTTAACGTCCCAAAACCACCACATGATTATGAGAGACGCCGTAGTGGAGGGCTCTGGAAATTTCGACCGCCTGGGGTTCTTTAACGTGCACTTAAATCTGAGTACACGAGCCTACAACCTTTTCGCTTCCATCGGAAATGCAGCCGCCACAGCCGGGATTTCATCCCGCGACCTGCGGATCAGCAACCGAGTACCTTATTCACTAGAGCACCGTGGCGGGGTCATCATACATGTAAGCGATCCTTTAAAAGCTGTGCGAGCCGAACAGGATCCATACGGACACTATTCGCAGAAGCAATGGCAGACATTGCAACAGCGGTTAGCCAAGAAGCACGCAGTGGACGGATTGGAGGACACCGAATGTAGATAGACATTGTCAGACAAGATATATACCACTTTTGAACTGCGCGGCAGTGAACACATCTAACGAGGAAGATCGGGAGGGGCACTCCGTGGGTAATGTCAAAGCGGCTTTCAGAGAGGAGACCAGCCGAGGGTAATGAAGGAGAGAGTGAAAGGAGAGATTGTCACGTAGCGATTATCGAACGCCTCTTACTCCAATATAAGGGCACTGTTTCGAAAAATTCACAAGGCTGCGCGATAGTTGCACAACCATGCACAACTTCGCCACAACAACATTCCTACCTAGTGTGGTTAGGGCTCTTCGCAGCGCTACCCACACAGTCGCTACGCGCGTGCCGGGGAACTAACCACGCCCAAGCGAGGGTAAAATTAGTGAACTGGCAACGCTCTTTCATTATCCGCTTGGGGGCGGCCGGGATCCTGGCACTTGTGGAGCGGCAGTGGGTAGCGCGTGTAACGGCCCTTCAGGGGCCACGCGCTGTCCGCCGCACATGTGTCTGGACACTTGCCGCACACAACCAGAGGGCGAAATGGTGCCGCTGATAAGCTGTTTCGCCATGTTCTTGCATTCGACTGGTGTCTCGGCACAAGCGGTGTGACTGTGCAGGTAGTGCGTGTAAAGGCCTGAAAGCGTGTCACCAGTGGACACTGAATGTTTCGTAACTGGTGCAAACTGCCCGTCTGTCTCTTTCCTCCCCCTTTTTTGGGTTGCTATAGTTTGGCGCCAGCTGCGAAACTTTCAGCAAACAAGGCATCAAATCGCCCCAATATAAGTTGTTCTAGACCAATAGAGACATCTGGCATGTCAGCGCCCGGCGATGAACCACAGAAAACGGAGAACGCCTGCGGTTGTGAACGCTTTGGGAGTCACAACTATTCAGAACAGCCTAATAGGGGTTAGAAGACTTCAGTGAAAAATGGTATCCTGTTGGTGGCACTTGGCTTGAGTTGCCAATTCTCCGCCACGCATGGTTACTAGTGGCATTTGGGAAAAAAGCTACCATTCAACCTAAAGGTAGCGCGTTTTGAAAGAAAGATAAAATACAGTTGCTGCATATGGTCCCGCAGGGAGAAGATTTTAACATACGTCCAGCTACCTACCACAGCTATGTGGTGAAGGCACTCTGTTTTTGCGTGTGACATGCTTAAGCGTGACACCGATAGACGTGCCTGAGAGTGAACGACCAATGCTGAAAGAAGAAACCTGTTTTCGGGACTGTGCTACGGTAGTACAAATGCATCGTTTACAGTCTGTCTGGTATTTTGATAACCGTAGGGCGTAGCGTAGTGCTGGCTAGCGTATGTCGTTGTTGTCACCATGTCAAGCGGTACCAGGCAAGGAAAATAGCAAAAAACTGCTAAGTCCGCAGCAATGTTTATTTGGTAATGTTTTCCAAAAACAGTGGTGAAGCGACAAAATACTTTGCTGTGGAAGCTTGACGAGATGAATCTTAAGCAAATAAAAACTTGAGTTCATAGCTAATGAGCTACCACACCATGGTGACATGATGAATTCGAGGTGGACGGCAACCGCTTTAGGCGGCATGGCCTTGTTGGTGCATGCATTTTGAGTACAGCGGTGTACCGAACAGACTTAAAACATTTAAGGGATGACGTCAAAGTTTTGATCGGCGCACGGAGAGCACTAATGTCAAATCAGTTAACTTCAGAAACGACGGGGGAATTGAATCATCGGCCTGTACGTAACTGTCTTTCGAAAACAGATTGGGAACTGTGCTACCTGAAGAATATTCTGTATATCTATGCCTGAAGACCAGTCCTAGCCACCTGTCACTGCACGATCAGCTGTCGGCCGCAGCAGTGTGCCGACGATATGGAAATTGTCATTTGTTGACTTACTAATTTTCCATGTCTGTGCCAAACATTGTTAGTTTGTTGCTACGAGGCGAAGCGCTTATCGGGGCTATAAAAGTCACGTTCGAGCTTTGAAAGCAGCATGAAAGCAACCATGGCGTGCTTCGAAAGTGTGCCGTTGAGTAGATGCCACTTTGTGAGAAAGATTGTCAATAAAAGCAGTTACTTGGACAGACTGCCCTGGATGGAGAAGCAGAGAGCCGCGACTTGCGAAGAGCGCGCCACGTTAAAGGGCCTGTCAACAGGCTACAAAACGCGCAGGATAAGCTCGCGCATTTTTCTTGCGCGTGACCAATTTCCTTCCACGCGCAGTGACGTCAACTCGGCGATCGGCGACGTGACGTAGCACGCAGCTTGTTGATTGGTCTAAACCAGGTATCAATAAACAGTAATTTAGTCAACGCCGCCGATCGCCGAGCTGACGTCTCTGAGTGGAAGAAGGTTGGTGAGGCGTGCGAAAGATGCGCGAGCTTTTCCTGCGCGTTTAGAAGCCTGTTGACTGTAGGTCCAATAAAAATATAAAATAAAAGTCGCTGCTTTGCGTCAAAGGCGAAGCAATGAACGCGATAGCAACAAATTGGTAGATTACGCGCAGAATGGTAAGCAGATCAAAACGTGCCCCACGTTTCTCACGCACAAATAACCCACAAAACTACTCGCAGGTACAGATAAACGCGAATAAGCGTCTCAGTTGTTACTTCGCTGTGTTTGAAAAGTGCGCTGTTTTCCCAAACGAAGACTGTGCAATGATGGCAGTGACCTTCGTGCGCCCGGCAACTACAGTAGAATCGTTCGGGTGCAAGCTGAAGGGCAGCCAATACGTAAGATGCTCCCAACCGCGAGAATAGGGAGCGCGAATGTGCGTTCAGAAGCTTTACGAGCACCCACTCCTCTCCGCGAGGCAGAGAACGCGTGAGAGATGAAGACACGCGCCGCCACGCACCACTGCGCGCTCATTGCGCCATCTTGCTGTTATGCTGAAAAAACGATAGTTCCACTCAGCGATTTCCGTCACCAGCGGTAAATGTAAATATTTCCACGTTTGCATACACAACTGCGTGTTCCGAGGTGGCTTAGTGGTTAACGCCTCGTACTCACGACGCAGAGGTTCTAAGTTAAATCCGGCGCACTGTTGTGTTTCTTCTGGATTTTTTTTATTGCGTTTTCCTAAATATAGATTTGTATACATATACGAAGAGTGACGCCGACGTCGGTGGCAAAATCCAGTCGAGAGCTTTCATATAAGTGCTATCGCAGTAATACGAATTCTGCCAAGCCAGGAAATCACCAGACCATCGGTAGTAGGATGGGCGTATATTTGGATTGGTGCTGCTGTCAATCACTGCTTGCGTAGTAGAAATCTCGTGAAAAGGCTTTGGCCATGCATTCCCGTGATCTCGAAACTTTTGCTGTTGTCTCTACACATGGGGTGACCATTTTAGGTTAAACCCAAATCAGCGTATACCTGCGCACCGCTCGTGCTTATCAAAACAAAGTGGCGCACATGATCGCACTCGCTGCCCTTAACTATTACAGCCAAGCATGGGTGGTGCCATGCTCATGCAGCTACTAGAGTTACTGTTGGTTCTCCATACTGTATCATATACAGCCTCTCTATCGGCCACTGAAAAGTGGCGTGCTCAGGAACTTCAAATATTAGTAATGGATGGACACAGAGACCCGTGGCTTTCGATGCCCGGCTGCACTAGGTGTGCTCCACGGAGCCTAGCCATGCTGAGCCTTATTCAAGAGAAGCCACTGTACATTGTTTACGGCTCTTCGCTGCTGACTCGTTAGTTGCAGTTTCAATCGAAATTTCGGTAGACTGGTATTGATGCAGGGGAAACCCTTGATACACAATATAAATGTATGTGTTAAACAACGTCACTTGCTAATTATTTCTTGAGCCCTTTATTATGGCGTTAGTGAAAGAAATAACTTGGTTTTGGCCCATTAAATTTCTGAATTTATTACGAACGAGGACCTAAGTGCTGTGTGAGGTCACTGAGATCACATCATCATTAGCCTCATTACGCCCCCTGTAGAATAAAAGCCTCTACCAGGTTCTGCTAGTAAACTTGGCCATGTGCTGGCCTATATTACTTTGGACCCGCAAACTTCCTGATCTCATTAAGCTACCTAACTTTCTGTTTCGCCCTCAATTATTTGCCGTTTCTATAGGAATCTAGTCAGTAACCCTTAATTAACAACGGTTATCCTTCCTATGCGCTACGTGCCCCACCTGTCTACATTTCTTCTGGATCTCAACTATGATATCCTTAACGCCAGTTAATTCCCCATCCACTTTGCTGTTTTTGGCTATTAAGGTTACACCTATCATTTTTCCTTTCATCGCTCGCTGCGTTGTTCTAAATTTAAAGTTGAGCCCTCTTTGTAAGCCTCCAGGTTTCTGCTCCTTATAGGTAAGTACCGGCAAGATGAAGAGGTTATATACTTTTTTCTTGAGGAATGGTGGCAATCTGCCAGTCATTATTGAGGGTGCTTGCTGGATGTGCTCCATCCCCATTATTATTCTTCTTGTTACTTCGACCTCGGTGCTCGGCTCCACGGTTATTACCTGTCCTAAGTAGACGTAGTCTTTTCCAGCGTCAAGTGCACTGCTAGCTAACTCGAAGGGCTGTTCTCTTCCGAGGTTGTTGTACATTCCTACCGTTTTCTGCAGAATAATTTCTTGACCTACCTTTTTGCTCTCGTTGTCTAAATTAGTAATCACCAATCGCAATTCGTCCCCTGAATCACTCAACCATAAAATGTTATAGGCGAAGCGTAGGTCACAAAAATGCTTTCCATTAACTCTTATCCCGAAATTTGAGGACAGTATGAACGATTACAGTCCTTTAAAACCACACTCCAATGCGCCGACACGTCGAAGCACCTTGCAAGTCAAAGTATCATCGCAGAGGCATATCACTGATGCTACGCAGAGTAACATACATACTGGGTGGTAAAGGGTTTTCTGGTCGCTGTCTTACGTATTTCTAGGACAACAAGGCCTGTAAACTTTGGCCCAACACTACCTTATTTGCCTCTTGCACTTCCTCACCAACTTCCTTACATACTGATTTCCCAAAGGGACCTCGTGGTTATATAGCAAAACGTCTATGATAGAGTCATAGACGTAGACTACGGCGGCTGTCTATGACTACGGCGTCTATGGCTACGACGTCTATGACTACGGTGGCTGTCTAGATCTACGGCGGCTGTCTAGATCTACGGCGGCTGTCGCAGAAGACAAAACACGAGATCATTTCGCTAGAGGAACGTTGGTGGGGAAATCGCGGCTGCAGTCTTGTCATCTTCTACTGTTCATAGAACGTTGTTTTCTCGGGTGCACTTACAAAGCCCAGCCGATAAACAATTGCTTCGAACGACCATGCAAATGCAGCGCCCAAACTTGACTGACATGGTGAAAGACGTGCTGGCTTAACTACGAGCATTTCATCAAAATGGAGCAAAAAGAAGGAAACACATATCGAATTTATTTTACTTAGCGCAAGATGTTTAGTAGGGTTCAGAGCTGGGCTAGTTGGTGAGACATCATTTAACCATATGGTGTTGTAGCGCAAATTCAAGGGAACGAAGTAGCGAGTGTCGTGTTTTCTTGTCCTCTTCGTCCCCGTGAATTTGCGCTACTACACCATATGGCAAGATGTTTATCCTGATTTTTGATCCACCCACTTTTGGCGGTTGACATTGCTACTACGTTTGTTGTACAAAGCTTCCCACCACACATATACACATGCCTAGGGTTTACTGAACTTTGGTAATGCATCTCTAAAATCAGCACATTCCATAAAAAAAGACAGAAAGCAAAGCTTTGCCACTACTGGGATACCAACCCGCAATGAGCTGTTATACTCATGTTAGAAAAGCAAGGTATACCCAGGGTTACGATCAACCACGGTCAACAGCATGGAATTGCGGTTAGTGCCAACCACGTTTCGCCGATGTTACATATTGCGAAAGCGTCCTAGGTTAAGGCGGCTTGAACCACCTATCTCACAATGAACTAACTGACGCACCAATCAGCTGAATGCCGTAATCACACAAATATGTCACTTATTTCTTCCAGAGTGCAATTATGCAAATATATGCGTTAAACTTGGCTATTATTGCCACGTACACCTTTACAATGTGTCACCTGCCCCACAGCTCACGCAAAGGATTGTCCCAAATTTTATCAGACTTTTCGTGGTCGGTGCCATCCAGTTTACGTTTTTCACGCACGCTTGCCGGCATGCAATCAACTCTCATGGGTGCCGCCTTTCAAGAGGTTTCCAAGCTAAGTTTCCTAGAACTATGGTTAGCTACTTAACCAGGTTTCCTCTACCGAACAACATAAGCAAACCGCGGTTACGGCAACCGTGGTTGAGGCTGCCTGTGTAGCAATGGCATTATTACACGTAGCGCTGTGAAACGAAGCTTACCTTCAATAGGAAACGACGAACTGCAGTTCTGTAAGATGACCCTTTCAAACTTCTGAAGGTCTTCCGGAGCACCCAAGCTGCAGGTATTACAGGACAGCTGAGTTCCACCACTCGAGCTATCATGCTCTGCGCGTTGTCGTAAAGGTTGCGAATGCACGGTGAGCCGCTCAATGCACGACGTCACCGAGAGGCAATCAAAATTCATGACGTGTATGGGCGTTACGCACTTTGATGACTTGTATAGTATTGAGTGCAGTGCATGCGACAGTAAAAAAACATGAAACAGCTATGCATGCTTTCTTACATCTATATTCTTGAGATTGTCTCACAATATCCCGTGAGCAGTGACTGCGAGATATCGCAACGTCTACTTCACTCGCAGAAGGTACCGAGATCTGCCGAAGATGCGCAAGTGCATAAAGCACACTGAAGCGCACGCGTCGCCAGCAAAATTTTTTACCTCAAGGCATGTTTTTTGTATATAAGCATGGATGGATGCTACTAGCGCTCATTTGATCAGTCATCAGGCTCCACAAAAATAAAAGATGAAACAAAAATTTGCTTCCTTTTTTTCAAGTTATCTTAACGCATCTTCTTCAAAGGGTACAAGCGTGAACTTGTTTGCAAGACTACATCTTAAAAAAGTGCGGGTACACGAGATGTGTTTCATGCAAAACTAAAGCCGTCTACGAGGTACCGCCAGCTTACGGTGGCCGCTACGTTGGTCAAATGGCTCGCTGCCAGCACGACCAGTTTCGAGAGCCCATGAACAATCTCCAACTCAAAACTGGAAGCAACTTGGCAATTCAGTGTGCCGAGTGTGGATGTACTGCGAGTTTGAACAGACGCACATCTTATGAAGATATCGTAACTTCTGCGCAAGGGAGGTCAATGAAATGTTTATGATTCATTCCGTTGGGCCATCATGTGTATGCGCAACTTGCATCGCACTAACTGACAAGAATATTATTTATCTTCTTTCATTGCACTTGCAGTTTAATGTACCTGTCGAGATGCATGCGCAAAGCCTACCCTTTCCTCATTCGTTTTTATTATCTTGCCCTCTCCGAGCCGCATATATTTGTTAGCACGAAATAATCGCTCATGTTGTTTGTCTCGTCTCGCGAACCCACACTTTTGGGAGCTTGCTCGCCAAGCTTCTTATGATCCCGCTTTGTCTGGCGGCTGCCAGCGTGCACACCACTGCTGCCAGTGTACACTCCTCCGGTTCACACTCCGGTTGGCTTCCAACAACGCTCATGGTGAGGTTCCAACAATTCTCACCAGATGACGCACCGTCACCGAGAGCGTCACCGATGGCTCGCTGCCAGCACGACCAGTTTCGAGAGCCCATGAACAATCTCCAACTCAAAACTGGAAGAGAGTTGCGATAGGGACGTTCCCAGGACAAACGCTGGGGACAGTAATGAGTCAAGCGGGTGAACAACTCGCAGCTAAAGCTAACAATCGTAACCTCGTTGTAATTGCGGGAGGGCTAAATGACGTCCTGAAAAAAGAATCGTCAGGACTAGCGACGACCTTGGCGAAAGGGGTGGATGACATGCGCGCCGTGTCCCCCCAGGTGCAAATTGTAGTATGCACAGTACCGGAAGTACCAGTGCGCAACGTCAACCTGCAAAGAGCGGTTTTCGACGCAAACAAAGAGATATGGCGAATTAGTCGAGAGAAGGGTTTCGAGGTAGTGGTTTTAAACAGGGAAGTGCACAGGTGGGGTGGATTCCAAAGAGACAAGATTCATTTCGATAAGAGGCTTGGACACGAGGTGGGCTGGCGACTGGCAGGACGCGCAGTAGCTTTTTTGGGGGGCTCACGGGCCCTTCGGAGACCGGGGTAGCTTGTAACAGGGAAAACAACCAGGAGGACGCTTTGACAGGTAGAATTGCGAAAAACCAGAAAAAAGGTAAAGGAAAAAGGAAAAAGGCGCGTGTTGCAATTAGTTACATAAACATGCAGGGTGGCAGAAAGAAGGCAAAATGGTTAGAGATTGAGGAGCAGTTCAACAAAGAACAGATAGGCGTGTATGCGGTTACAGAAACACACCTTAGAGACTTGGAAGAGCCACCACATATTGAAAATTATGTTTGGGAAGGGTGTAACAGGACCATATCGGAAAGGAAAGGTGGGGGTGTAGGAATGCTAATTCATCGCGGAGCCAAATGGGTTAGAGTGAAACAGACGTGTTCAGAGCACCTCTGGGTTCTGGGCACAGTAGGTGGAAAGGAAACGTGGCTAGGGGTAGCCTACTTGTGAACGGGGAATAACTGCAGAGAAAAGAATCAGGAGATAGTGGATTGCATGAGTGCGGATATTAAGGAATTTGGTAATGGGGCAGAAATCATCCTTCTAGGGGACATGAATGCCCACATACATGACCTTGACGGATATTCAGACACAAATGGGAAGTTATTACTAGACCTTTGCGAGCAACATAGTCTGGAGATAGTTAACACGGGGCTTAAATGTGACGGCCAGATCACATGGGAGGTCGGAAACAAGCAATCAAGTATTGATTATTGTCTCATGACTGAAGGAATTTACCACAAACTGACAGAAATGAGGATAGACGAGGAAGGCATTAACAGCTTGGGTAGTGATCATAAACGAATAACATTACAAATGGGATACGAAACTGAAAATATGAGCATGGAATCAAAGTCTGGCAGCTCGTATTTAAATGACAAACAAATAATAAATATAGCCGCAAGAGTCGAGGAAGAAGTAGGCGAAATACCAGGCAAGGACTGGGAGTATAGTGAGCTGTTACATCTAATGACGAAGGAGATAGGGAAAGAGAAGAAAACTGTTTGCTGGAAAGGAAAAAGGAAGCCAAAAAGTTGGTGGAACAAGGAAATCCGGAAGGCGATCGAGAAGCGACGCGAAGCATCACGGGAGCATAGAAAGGCAAAAAAGGAGAAGCGGCCGCAGGACGAAGTCAAAAAAATATGGGAAATATATTTAGAGAAAAAATCCCTTGTACAGAAATTGGTAGAGGCAAAAATTAAAGGTGAAAGTGAACGCTGGATGACAGAGATACACGAAAAAAAGGAGGCCGCGCCTAGGATTTTTTGGAGCCACATAAAGGCGCTAGGTAGGAAGTCTGTCACAACGCAACAACATATTCTAGATGAAGGAGAAAATCAGTTGGAAGGGTACGAAGCGCTAGGTTACATCCAAAAGGTAACAGCCGATTCGTTTAAAAAGAGCGTCCAGGGGATCTCCCCGGTGAGTAAAAGTGTGGCGGAGAAAGCAACAGAGGAAGAGCTAGTACTTGATAATTTCAACTGGAAAAAGGCCGAAGGAAAAATTCCAAAGCGCACTGCCGCGGGTTTAGATGGGATTCCCGTTAGCCTCATTAACGAACTAGGACATAACACTAAAGAAGCATTGTTAAAAGCAGTAGAAAAAAGCTTAAAGGACGGACAAATACCGGACAGTTGGCGACAAAGTAGAATGAACTTAATCTATAAAGGCAAGAGAGAAAAGGACAAGATTCGCTCGTATAGACCACTAACCATTACATCGGTACTATACAGGTTGGCGATGCAAGCAGTAAAAATGAAAATAGAAACATGGGCCGAACATAACGATATTTTGGGAGAACTTCAGAACGGATTTCGAGTCGACAGGCGGTTAGACGATAACCTGTTTGTTCTCACTCAGTGTATAGAAATATCTAAAATAGAGAATAGGCCCTTGTACGTGGCTTTTCTAGACATCACTGGGGCATACGGCAACGTTAATCAGGAAATTTTGTGGGATATATTGAAATGAATGGGCATGGGCGACGACTGTATACAGCTTTTGAGGAAGATATACCGAGAAAATACAGTTTGCATAGAGTGGGAAGGAATGCGTAGCAAAGAGAACGTTGAGGTTAGCAAGGGTCTGAGACAGGGATGTCCTTTGTCCCCGCTGTTATTCATGCTGTACATGGTGAGTATGGAAAAAGCGCTAGAAGGTAGCAACATTGGTTTTAATCTGTCACACAAACAGGGTGGCATGATGATTGAGCAGAAGCTTCCAGGTTTATTTTATGCGGACGATATCGTCTTATTTGCGGACAGTCGAGATGATATACAGCAGCTGGCGAATATATGCGGAAGGGAAGGTGAAGCTCTTGGACTAGGATTCAGTGTAACGAAGTGTGGATTGATGGTATTCAATGATCCCTGTGATCAGACGGTGTCCATACAAGGCCAAGAAATACCGAGGGTAAGTGAATACAAGTACCTTGGAGTATGGGTAAATGAGAGTGATAGATACATGGAGGTACAGGAAAAAGCCTCGGCAGCAAAAGGAAAGAGGAATGCGGCAATAATGAAGCACAGAGCGTTGTGGGGATACAATAGGTATGAGGTGCTTCGAGGTCTGTGGAAGGGTGTAATGGTTCCAGGGCTTACTTTTGGGAACTCGGTGGTGTGCATGAGGGCAGAGGTGCAATCGGGAATGGATGTAAATCAAAGGACTGTGGGACGCCTCGCGTTGGGTGCTCACGGGAAGACGACAAACGAGGCTGTAAAGGGCGATATGGGGTGGGCAGGTTTTGAGGCGAGGGAAGCGCAGAGCAAAATAAGGTTCGAAGAAAGGCTAAGAAATATGAAGGAGAGTAGATGGGCAGAGAAGGTGTTCCGTTATTTGTATAGGAAGAGCGTGGACACACAGTGGAGAAAAAGAACTAGAAGACTCACTAGTAAATATACGGCTGGTATTGTAAGCCATATGTCAACAAAGAGCGTTAAGGGAAAAGTCAGGGAGGCGGAGAGGATTTACTGGATGGCAGCTATGGAGAAAAAACCGGCTTTGAGTAACTACCAAAAGGGCAAAAATGAAATAAGGAGGGAGGCATTTTACGATAATTCAAGGGGAAGCGCTTTACTGTTTGAAGCGAGATCGGGTTGCCTTAGAACGCGTAGTTATAAAGCAAGATTCAGTAAAGAAGAAGAACAATGCACATGCTGCGGGAAAGATAAGGAAACGGCGGAGCATGTTCTGATTGAATGTGGAGATATCCACCCAGGTGTACGTTTGGGCACGAGCCTACAGGAAGCCTTGGGTTTTAGGGACAACAATGGAAAGCTGAACACACCCGCGATTGAAATAAGTAAGAGACGGTTAGAGTATTGGTGGCAGAAAATTAGAGAGAAAGGACAAAAATAAATATTGGAAAAATAAAATATGGACAGCGTGCCGTAAATGGCAGAGAACTTAAGCTGAAAATTTACCTTTTTTTCCATTAAGATAGAATTTATCGAAGTAGAGGCATTAGGCCAACATCAAAAAAGAAAAAACGTTTTTTTTTTGTCGAGCCTGGTGGCATACTTGTCACCACCCCGTTTTAAAGGGGATGCTCATAGCATTCATCTATCCATCCATCGTAGGACCAAGAGCGTCGGACCAAGACGTACCGAGCCAAATACGAAGGCACAGACACATTACGTAGTGTGTGTGTGTCAAGGACGAGTAAAACTCTATTCATCCATCCATCCATCCGTCCGTCCGTATGTCCATCCACCCACCCATCCATCCATCCATCCATCCATCCATCCATCCGCCAGATAGCTCCACGCCACACGTGCCTTTTCTGAGTGTTAGAGATTTTACTCACGGCAACAGCCAATATGGCCAAAAAGGGGCAGGTCGGCTAACATTCGGATATATGTTGCGAACACTGTGCAGTACACGTCGCGGTACGTGCCCGATAACGCTGCCTTCAGCGTTCGCATCACGCGCCAGCTCATTGACAAGCCTCCCTACAGATGTGGTGTCACCAAGAAAGTGCCCGTGCACCTCCAAGCAAGCTTCTCTATTATCATTCACTTTGTGGATATACGGGGTAGATTTTTTGTATTTAATTAAAGATTGATCAATTCACAGCCGAGTTCTCGGCTTCTTAGGGCAGACCGTGTTTATTTTCTCCACTGTTCAAATATACCTGAAAGGGTCTTGACGCCGGGGCAAGTTGGCGGGAAATATTTCATCCATCCATCGATCTATCCATCCGTCCGTCCGTCCATCCGTCCGTCCGTCCGTCCGTCCATCCATCCATCCATCCATCCATCCATCCATCCATCGTCCATCCTTCCACCCGTCCATCCATCCATTCATCCATCCATCCATCCATCCATTCATCCATCCATCCATCCATCCATCCATCCATCCATTCATCCATCCATCCATCCATCCATCCATCCATCCATCCAGCGAAAGGTTCTTTGCAGTACGTTCCACATGGGTCTCCTTTGCGCATGCGTGGCCGTCGCCTAGCAACGGAGACGCGCTTTGCGAGCGTAGCCTAGCCGAATGGTGTTGACCGAGCGCAGGCCTCTCGGGCGTGTAATAGCGTGATAGCGCAGCTTGGCCGCTGTGACTACGCTCAGCACTTGTTGAGAGCAGATTCCGTGCCACCTTTCCTGCGGCACGGTGCTACATGGAGCCTTCAGTGACGACAGCACCTGAAGAATATGTATTAAGGAGGCACCTACGGGACTTGAAGAAGTGTGGAAACACGTGGACCGGCTATGCTGACTGCAGAGAACCATACGAAGAGCTTTTAAGGGAACTCGCCGCTGTCAATGTGTGCTTCCAGACTGAGCACTCCGTGAAGCCAAAAGGTATATTCATCGCAAATACGTATCGTGTACGTGCCGCCTCAGGATGGTGCGTGATGGATGGATGGATAGATGGTCAAACTTTTATATTAAGAGTCCTCAGAGATGCGACTAGCGCACAGTGGGCTCCTCCCATGTTGGGGCGGATGATGTAAAGATTTATTTTATCTGTGCAGGCAGGCTGATGTTCAGCACTCAACGCGGACATGTGGTCATAAATGAATACATCCCTTTTAAGGTTGTCCAGACCACGGACAGAGGCTGCCTCTTTCGGAGAGACCTGCACAAGGTGCAGAATTCAAGAAATCGACAAGTAACATTCGCACGGACACATCGATTGAGCTGATACGGATAGTTTAATTTGTCACATGCACTCATATCTTTTTTGCATTGAAGCGTGCATGTATGTGTACGTCGCACAAAATCCTGCTGATGCGCATTCACAGTGACATACCTTGACGACTACATCACTGTAGGGAAACAAAAGAGCAAACTCACGCTGATCGACATCGTTAACGTTTATTAATTATTTGGCAGATTTTATTTTTATGTAGTTATTATAGGACATAAAAGTTTCATCTGTTTATCGACCGATTAACGTTTTCATGGCGATCGAGGTACGTATTACCAAATATTAGTAAAAAACGCTTGCCTAAAATGTGACATTCTCTGATACTGGAACCAAGTGAGCCGTATTCTAACAGCTGAACTTCCAGTGCTGTCTGTCATTGCTGAATGCACGTAAAATTGTAACAGCGAAGCTCGTACAACTGCTGCAGTTGCAGAGTGACACGAAATCCATAAATGAGTAGCACATGGGGCATCGAATAATGTTGAAGTGAACATTTTGAAAATAATCTGTCTTTGGCAGAGAAATATCAATGCAGTTTTTTTTTCTTTTTTTGTAATACACCTGTTCATCAATAAAGCTAGATAAAACAGTAATTACTTAAAGGAGGGTAATATTCAGGTTAAATGATTAAACGTATAGCCCTATCAGCATTTTTTGTGGTATACACTTTTATGTTTGTTGTAAAATCCAGGGGATTTATTTTATGGGGAAGAGACAAGGGAGGGTTAAGCCATAATGCTAATTTAAATGTGAGCCAAATACTGTGGCACCTGTACCCAAGTGGAGACGTGGAGTGCTGCTCCTAAGTGAATTTATAATGCCAAAACACAAACTACTTCCTCTAATCCATGTATGATTGCCATTATTTGTTGCATACTGATGTTCCATATCTCATTTCATGCAATTGGAGAAGCATGCCGACTGGTCAGCAGCTACCTTCCAGCGAAAAAAGGTGAAGCTACAGGGGCAAAGAAGGGGTGCACTGCAACAATGCATGTGAAACAAGTGGAGTTGTATCCGGAATTCAGGGTAAATAGAAAAACGAACGCATATAGCCTGATATATTACTTGTTGGCTTTAATCGATACTGAAGTTAAAATTGGAGACATCCACAAAGTAATAGTAGTTTGCGTTAAAATAGTGAAAGCGATCTGTGGCTTGAATCTGCAGCGCTGTTTGTGTGTGTGTCTCTTCCTTTGTCCTTGTGGTTGCGCGCTACACCAGTTTCATGGATCAAATCCAACTAGCCCAACAACGCGCCTTGTGGCTTGAAACATGCACCATGATATACATGTTTTTGATAATGCATGTGCACTGCACAGGTAATACTTAATTACACTTTTTGCTCCTCGTTCTGTGCAGAAAGGTGTCTTTTATTGATTGTGGCCAAAATGGCTGAATAAAGTCTACGAGTATGAGCACCTTTAAATTTTATGCACACCTGTTTCGATGAGGCATACGTAATTTTGAAACTTAGAATAACAGAGAGCTGAGCTAGTTGGTAAGCATTCATTATAGTGGTAAGCATTCATTATATTATTGATAAGTTTGTGGTGTCCTCACTTTTTTCTTGTGTCCGTGTTTGCACGCCCTGTATTTTTGAAAACGCTGTGTGGATAATTATTCAACCTACAAGTTTTACAGCTTGAACTGTTAACTCTTTTTGAAATCACTGCATGAAACGTTATTTAGTTTGTGAATGTGAGTACTTATTTTATGAATCATTCTTTATGCCGTGAAAATCACTCTATAATCCCAAGAATGCTCGTTGAAGTCGGTTTTATCTTTAACTACACTTGTTTGGACACACTAGGTCTGTGCAAGAGTTACATTTCGCAGCACAATTGCTTGCGCATGTTACTTGGACCAAGAAGCAACAAGAGTGTTGCACACACATCTTGCAATACTCTTGACAAACAGGTTTGTTGGTTTCATGGGCAGTAACCACTTTATAATTCGCTCAATTGGTGCGTGAATGTGCAAAATTTTTCTTGTTACTGTTGTTTGGTGTGTTTTACTTGGATCTCTTTATGTATTGATACTGCAATCATTGCTGCAAGGTTTTAGCACTTCATGCTACCTATGAAAGTGGCCCCGCCGTGGTGGTCTAGTGGCTAAGGTACTCGGCTGCTGACCCGCAGGGCGCGGGTTCGAATCCCGGCTGCGGCGGCTGCATTTCCGGTGGAGGCGGAAATGTTGTAGGCCCGTGTGCTCAGATTTGGGTGCACGTTAAAGAACCCCAGGTGGTCTAAATTTCCGGAGCCCTCCACTACGGCGTCTCTCATAATCATATAGTGGTTTTGGGACGTTAAACCCCACATATCAATCAATCATACGTATGAAAGTGTTAGTCGAGCGCCATTGAAAAATTTAACTGCTCTTTAGTGTTTACAGCACTGAAGTGCAGTATTCAAGGGCAAAGGATGCATGGCAGCGCATATCTTTCTGGCAAATGGAGCTAAAGCTGAAAAAAGGTTGTGTATTTAAAATCATTTTAGTATTATTGTATTGAGGGTATTGTGTAATGTCACTGTTATAAAACACAGCTTTGTAATGCCTATGTGCTTCAATTCTTATGTCTTCTCTGCTTTCATATGTCAAATGCACCTCTATTTTCTACCACTGAAAGAGGTTCCCATTTTTTGTAGCCAATTTCGGGAACAACCTAATTTATTTTACGCTGTTTATCATTTGCTTTTTTCTTTTATTTTTAGATCAACATCCCACAACCATGTATCAAATGGCAGCAAGAAACAGCTTCAAAAGAAATGATCTCTTGACTGAGGTTGGCATTGCAAGAAGAAGTTAGTGGTAAACCTGTTCTGCACCAGCATCACTTCTATGTCTGTATGTCTGACAGGGAAAGCCACTCTAATCATGACATTGATGCTCGCTGGGCAGGCTACGCACAGCCGATTAATTCAGAAGTGTCCAAAATTTGTGAGCTTGTACAACAAGGTGTGACATCTGTAAAAACTGTTGAGAGCTGCCTAAAACTTTTTGTCCGAGATGTACTGTTCTCAAACAAGCAGTGCCCCCTTCTACTTGCAGAGACTTTTACCCTACGTAGACAGACATAAAAAATCATACTCAGAAGGCACTTCGTAAGGACAGATTTAGTTCACTTCATCAAGAGAATGTGGCAGTGCATGTAGAACAAATGAAAGAGAAAGCACCTGGAACAAGATGTTTTTTCCGAGCAAATCATGCCATGTCTCTGGAAAATGATACTGATGGGCAAAAGGAACCGCAGGCCGAGTTACTTGATTGTGACGCTTTAGAAACTGTGGCACAGGAATGCGAGCAGACACTGCTGCTTTGCATTCAGACTGAGTTCATGAAGGAGTTGACACTTAATTACAGTGATGTTGTCGTATGTCTTGATGCTACATAAGAAACAGCGGATTATGCGCTTCCACTCTTCCTTATTGTGGTAAAAACTTCAAGCTGCGATCCTGTTGCAGGTGCTTTCATTGTACAATTTGAAACAGCTCTCTGCATCGAAGAGGCACTAAACATCTTTAAGGCCTGGAATTCAACCCTAAGTCCTAAGTTTTGGATGGTGGACTATAGCCAGGCAGAGATCAGTGCACTTTTTGTTGCCTTCCCGAAGAGTAGGTCAGTCCTATGTGACTTTCACCGAGAGCAGGCTTGGCACAGGTGGCTTTCGAAAAAAGGAACTGAAGTACAAGATGTTGACGATATTAAGAAAATGCTGAGGCAAGTAGCAGCCAGTACAAACGAGGGTGACATGACCAAAGCAATTGAAGCTTTGAAGGAGTCACAACAATGGAAGGTAAACGAGAAGCTGCAAGCCTATCTAAGTAGTAAGTGGCTTTCAGTAAAAGAAATGTGGGTGAAAAAGTGCAAGTTGGACCTCCCTTTTAGCACAAACAACGGAACAGAATAAAAAAACAAGGAGCTCAAGGCATACTTGGTTGGAAACAGTGGCACCGTAGCCTGCAAGGGCTTTTGAACGTCTTAGTTGAAAGCTTTTTTCCGAAAAAAAGAGGTTCAGTTCTTGCAAGCAAATATGAGTTTTTCAACTTCATACCACCTTTATCATCAAGATGTGCCCAATTTCCTCCATGGGAGGCCCCCTGTTGTAGCTAAGCATATTATGGAGCGGCTCACAAGAGCATCTGATTACAGGTTGGAGGACGTGGAAGTCGACAATGAACAAGGAACATTTCGCATTCGTTCTGTCACTCAGGGTGATGGCTTTCATGAAGTTAACTTCAGTGATCCAAGCTCACCATGCTTCGACTTCAAGAAGTCAAAATTGCCATACAAACACTTTGCTGCCATTTTTTTGCTTGTTGATGGGAGGGGTTTTCACGTCTACCTGTGGAATACAGGGAAGGGCCTTACATGACTGCCTATTCTGCCAGAAGCTGCACATCTGCTGACACAGAAGACCCTGAAGTGCTAGCTGATCCAGTCACTGAAGAGTTTAAGTTTGGTTTGCAGAAAACATCTGAACAAAGTAGGCGCCACTTAAGATCAAAAATAAGGGCCGAAACCGATCGTCTGCTCTCTTCTCTACACTACATTCACAGTGACACAGTGTTACAACACTTGTTTGGCGCACTAGATGAGGCGAGAATGCTCGCTGAAGAAAATGTTACCACAAGCAGTGGAATCGCTATACGAGGCTCACCAACAAAAGGGGGCTCAGGATTGGCAGCAAAAAAAAGAGCACAAGCATCATCAGCAACTGGAGTTGCAGTGAAGAAACTGCAGTCACATAAGGATCATCTGCCTCAGAAGTAGCACTGGGTCTCAAGGGGAAGGGTAGGTCGAAAGGCTGAAGTTATGAGGGAATGTTACTAGTCACCGTTCTGATTTGTAAGCCAGCAGGTAATGTTTGGTGCTTTAGAGCAAGGATACTAAAAGAAAAACTGTATTTTCAATATGCACACCCCCTAGCTTGTATGTCAATGAACCCTTTCTTTTAGATAGACTGATCCAATAATCTTTGCTCCTATCAGGTTGTGTAATATCTTTTGCTGGTTCATACTGCCAGAGTTTGTGAAAGGCTGCGTGCTGGCAGACTATGGTCCTTTGTATTAGCGAGACACTTTGCATGACATCTTTTTTTTTCGTCGCACTCTGTTAACACTGTTATCTTATGGTGCTCTTCTTCACTGTGGTTTAGTGTAGTCTGCCACACATGCTACAAGTGTTTATTTTTAGTTCTTGTTATTAGTTCCTGAAATGATGTTTGTGCACTATTCTTTTATGACTAATATTCATTTCTGTGCCACCAATGTGCATTTACCTTGCGTATAACACTCATTGATTTCAAGTTTTATATTTATAGTGTTTGTGCAGTATTGTTTTATGACACATATTCATTTCTTTACCACCAATGTGTATTTACCTCATGTATGTGACTCATTACTTTTAAATGTTATTTTTATGCTGATTGAACAATTGACATGCATTTGTAATATTGAATATGATGTATATTCTGCCTCTGATGCGTCTCTTGTGGCAGCATTAGTCTTGCTGCTTGGTACAGCAACCCCTCAAACATCAAACCTTCTTCTGTGTACCGTGTTTATTAGTAAATAATTAAGCACTAACAAAAATAAACTGCATTCTGATTTTGATGCACCGTGGTCAGCAGTTCACATTTTCTCATTCTCGCATGCCTATTACTACGACAAACAACGAGCGAAACAGCTGAAGTGTTCGTGGATTTCGTAAGAAAACAGGCGAGTTTGTCATGGGTCTGCCAACGTTCATAAAGCGGTCAGCATGGCTGCTAATGGTCCTTTTTTTCCAAGATATTTTGCTTCTACACGCGTGGCCGTCTTGCATGCTCAGCATTCGGTGCCCATCTACATGCCACGCAGCACATGCGCTATTTAGTGAACCCGCACCCATAGCTCGGCGTACTCACTCGTGAGTTGACTCACTCAGGCTAGGATCGAGCCACCAGTCTGAGTCTGTGTGAGTCCAGGTGAGTGATATTTTGGTGAGTTTGAGTCTGAGCAAGTCCACTTAAAGAAAATTTTTGCGAATGTGAGTCCGAGTGAGTCCGGCTCAGAAAACTTTTGGTGAGTGTTAGTCTGAGTGAGCTCCACAGTTTTTGCCGACCTATGCCCGCAGCCGCCCCGGCATCATACTGAAACTGATACTGAAACCCAGTATCAGCGCAGCCGGACAGCCATGCGGTAAGTACCGTCATAGAGGTGTGTGCAGGGTTCCCCATCATTCAACGCAGCGCCACCCCCCCTCTTGGGTGACTTGGGGGTCAATGTATGGGGCAGATTTTGCGCCCTCCCCTTATAGGTGACTAGGTGAGGCGCCCCCCCCACCATGCGCAGCCTATGAGTGCCGTAACGTGTCGCCTTTCCTACTGCATAGACAGGCGACCGACATTTGCGTGCGGTAGATGTCGTATTTTCGGCGTTTACCGTATGGAGGTGCTAAGATGCCCCAATGAAATGGCCTGTACTGAAGTACAATAAAAACTCGGGCTCCCTTATGCATTTGCCTGAGACGACTGGAAGGTAAAAGCCATGAAGACGATGTTCTAGATGAATTACCCATTCAAACGCTCACCATTCATGGGCCTAGTTGCTGCATAACTTTGCAGGTAAGAACTTTACAAACGAGGACTAATTACAGAGAGATGAGACGAGCCCTGGCGCAGTGCGCGTGTTCCGTCCTGATTAGCGCTAAAGATTTCACCTTCAAAATGTACTGAATTGTTATCGCGTCCAGCGTTAGCTCAACCGCGAGATCAAGGCGGTTTTGCATTCCCCGACGTTTCCGTCACGGCTTCTACATTGTGCCTCCGCACTCTATTGCGAATACTAAGCAATGATGACATGCCCGCTCAGACACTGGCTCGTTACCATCTGGGGCCGTCACTACGTGTCTTCTTGCCGGATAGCGAAATAAACAAAGGTCCCCAATCAACTGAATTACCATCTTTGTATCGAGACCTTCTGGCATTTCACCGACGTTTGGAAGCTACGTGCCCAGAGATAGAGTTGGCCGATTCTAAAGTGGTGGACACAATGGCCGCCCTTCTACGGCCCTTGGCGCCCCAGCATCGTCAATCTGTATTGAACCGTACTTGGAAACCAACAACTGCCGCAGTGTTGCCAGGGCATCTCAGAGACTTTGTCTGGAGGTTGGGCTGGGGCTTGCTCCCCACGCGAGATCGGTTGCAGCGATGGCAGGTAGTTCGCACTTCCACTTGCCCCAACTGCGTCATGGTAGAGACCAATCGACATGCGACGTTTGAATGTGTGGTTTCCCGCCTTCTTTGGCGTGCGGTTAATGCTGGTTTTCGGGGACAGGGTGTGCGAACTTTCGTGTCCAACGGCTGATTTCCGCGTAGCCGCTTCTCCGCTCTCTTAATAGTTGCGGGGCTGTTCAGCCTTTGGAGAAACCGATATGCGGCCGTAGCTGCCAATTGCCGCCGGCGTGCCTTGTGGCCGATACTGGGGAGAATGAGACGAGAGATCCTCGCGTTCCTCTCCGAAGAGCTTTTCTTTCTCGGGGAGCAAGAGTTTCTGCGGCATTGGTCATGCCCTTTCGTCAAGGTGGAACACGAAAGGATACAACTCATTATTCGACCGACTTGGTGCTAAGCAGCGCCCGTTGAGTTGTTATATATGATTTCATTTGTTAAAGATTGTGTTTCATTTGGATCTATTGTATCGTTATACCCTTGTATCGTGATATCACATTGAATTTTTGTGTACATGTATGCCAACATAATCATGTATATTAGAGCAAATGTCTTCACTGTAACGTGGTGATGTTAGTCGTGAAATATAGATGTGCAGAAAGGTATGTGCTGTTATGCCAGCGAGTCCTCAGCAAACGTCCGTGCCTCTGAAAAAGGCAATCTGGGTCAAGGCCAGCCCGCAGTCCGCCTGACGCGAACAACTCAACGGCGTAAACACGCGCGGCGCCTCTCTGGCGCCCACGTGCAGTGAGTCAGCAGCGCACGTGACAGCGAGCCCCGTCGAGTAAACAACGGGCGTCTTCATGTCTGGGGGTCTGACGTGGCCCAGCGGCGACCCCTTTGGAGGAATCTGCTCTGAAGACCAGCGGCGCTTCTGATTGGACATTTTGGTTGGACCCGGTGCATATAAAAGAAGCCCTGCGGCGCGTCGCGATCGGCGGTCTTGGCGGTCCTATGTGAGAGGAGTCCCCGTGTCGGAAAGCAGACATGTGTGTGAGTCGGCGGCCCTGGGTGAAAGCTGACATGTGTGTCAGAGCGGACCCGTTTGAGAGCAGACCTATGTGTTAGAGAGGAGAGCTCGGCTCTTCGAGTCTCTGTCGGCCCCAGTGCCGAATTTGTAACGCCTCTGTATATATGCTGTACATAAACCTTGTTTAACTCACCGTCGTCTCGTCCGCTCGTCTTATCAGCTCTGCGCAGAAGCAGTCGCGAGCTGAGAAACATACGCTACCAAACGGCTGGTGACCTTCCCGGCGGAGTTGGAAGCAGTGACGCCTTCGGGACCGTGTTGGCGTCGACGTCTTTCGCAACAGTGGTTGCAGCGGTGAGATTTCGAGGCGCCCTTCGTAACGTCGTCGGAGGTGGCTTCGCAACAGTGGTTGGCAACTGCGGGATCGGCCGGCGTCAGCGACATCGGTGCGGTGAGTGCCTGATGTTTTCCCCTCAGTTCACCAGACTACTCTAGCTCAGGTTGTAGTAGTTTAGAGAAGGACTGTGTGAAGCATTGAAGTGAGCTTTGATCGTTTCAAGCCAAGTCGAAGCGCTTTGAAACCAAAGTTAATGCGGAGGGAGTAAACACGGGAGTGTGAAAAATTGCTTGCGCATCTTGCTAGTTGACTTATAGTGGGTACGGCAAGTAGATTCTTAACAGGGGCAAACAGCAAGAGGCTAGTGTGAACGATGGAGAACCTTAAAGTGAAGGAACTCATCGAAATTTGTGAGGAACTCGGCATTACTTTGGGCCGTGCGAAACGAAAGCAAGCGATCCTTGAGATCATGAAGGATGAGGGAGTGTCGGCTGAGGAAGTCGATGAGGCCTGGGTGGAGATCAAAGCACGCCGCGAGGAGGCTGAAAGGCGGGAACGTCGCGAGCGCGAGGAGGCCGAGAGACAGAAGCGCCTCGAGTTGAAACGACTAGAATTGGCAATACTACAGTGTTCACAGGCGCCTAGCGTAGCTTTTCCAACAGTTCCGGTCAGCGGTTTTAGAATTCGGGACCAACTGCCACCGTTCGTAGTAGGCGAGGACATGGCGAAGTATCTCGTCAAGTTTGAACACGTCTGTGAGCGAAACACTTTGGAGCGGTCTCTTTGGGCGCAGAACCTGTTAGCTCTTCTTCCCGGCGAAGTGTCCGACGCGATAACTTGCTTGTCGAGGGAAGCGTTTGAGAGCTATGACGAGGTTAAGGAAGTCCTCTTGAGACGTTATAAGTTGTCACCCGAGGCTTTCAGGCAAAGGTTCCGGTATGCTGAAAAGGGGAATGAGTCACACGTTGACTTCGCGTTTCGTCTTAAGGCCGATTTAATTGAATAGCTCAAGGGCGAAGGTGTTTATGACGACCGCGATAGAGTGGTGGAATGCGTTGCATTGGAGCAATTCTACCGCTGCATCGAGGATAATGTCAGACTTTGGCTGCAGGACAGACTTGGGGAAGTACAGCTAAACAAGGCAGCAGAGTTGGCTGAGGAGTATTATACTCGCCGAAAGTTGCACAGCAGGGCAGTGCGCGTTGAAAAGTATGAGAGAAAAGAGGGCTTTTCAAAGAAACCTGATCAACGGAGACCCGATCCGCACCGTAATTTCACGAAGGACCCGTCTCTTACGAGGGACAGTGTAGGGGAAGGGCAAACAGAAGCGGAGAAATCGAGTGAGGTTTCTACCACACAGGCATTTGAATCAGAAAACAAACGGAAGCCGCTAATCTGCTACAACTGCAAAAAGGAAGGGCACATCGCGAGAAACTGTCAGGAAAAGTTTGCCTTCGCAACAATCCGAGAATCACAAAAAAACATGCGGTGGTTGGAGCCGTATCTCCAAGAAATTAGGGTGAATGGGAAAACGTGCCGAGCACTTAGAGACTCAGCGGCAACCATGGATGTTGTCCATCCTTCATTGGTGTCTCCGGATGACTTTACAGGAGAATGCGCGTGGATCAGGCAAGTCGCCGAGGAGCAGAGTGTTCGCTTACCAATCGCCACGGTTGTCATTGAAGGCCCGTTCGGTGAGCTTCGCACCGAAGCGGCTGTGTCTGCCGCGCTAAATGATCGTTTTCCTTATCTTTTCTCCAACAACTCGGAGCAGCTTCTCAAAGAGCAGGGCAAATCGTTCTTCCCCAACTTAGCGTGCATGGCCCTCACGCGATCGCAAGCGCGGAAGCTTGACCTTGTTCAATGCGGTGAACTCTCAAGTGACCTTGTCGGCGGGTCGACGGAACCCCAGAAAGGAAATTTTCCGCATGAGTCATGTGAGCAGTCACGCGAGCGGCCCGTCGCGGAAGCGGCCGGCGCGGTATGCGTTGAGGGAGACGACATGGCGCCATTGAATCAGAGCGAGAGGGCTGCAACGCTCTCGCCTGTAGCAGAAAGTTGGAGCGAGCTGCCGAGAGTTGGTCGAGAGACGCTCATTCGAGAGCAGCGTGAGGACCTCTCGATTGAAGCGCTAGTGGAAAGCCACAAAAACGCGGCACAAGTGCTGTCGAAGGAGCACTACGAGAAATCGGTGAAGAAGCGTGCTTTTGAAGTGTATAATCAGGTAATGCTGCGGCAGCCGTCCAAAAGGAACAAGCTTGAGGTTGATTGGGAAGGGCTTGCAAAAGTAGTATTGAAGCTTTCTGATACCAATTGTGAAGTTAAATTAGGAAGGCGGCCGAACAAAATTTATCACAGTAACTTGAAAGCCGTCGTAAATTTACTTTTCAGTGCTTCAGAGGAAGAGGAAGCAGAAATTTTTAGTTCTAGTGAGGTAATCGAAAGGAAATCAGAGGTAATCTTGGAGCCGTTGAACCTAAAGCCTAGGTTAAGTGAAGTCCAGGAGGAGGACCTGAAAAGGATTGTTTCCGAGTTTGAGTATGTGTTGTCGGACCGTCCCGGAGACACGACGGTGATCGAACACGATATCGATCTAAGCGGTAAGGAGTCAATCCGTAGCAAGCCGTATCGTTGTTCCCCTGTGCAACGTCGCAAGTGTGAGCCGCTCTTGGTGCCGCATAGGTATCGTCGCCTAAAAGTGGCCGGTTACTGAGGTGGAGCATGTTGCTCCACGGCGCAACTTTGACGTTCGCTATCAAAAAAAAAGAAAAGCTAAAACGCTAATGCAGGTGCATTGAGCAGTGCGTTCTAGCTAGTATACATTCTCAACCTTTCGGTTTCTCGCTGGCGATTCGGGGCAAAACTTTGACCTCATCACGACCTGGGCTGAGCGCTCTCGTTCAGAGTGATCTCAAGGGGCCAACTTTATGTGGTATTCTAATTCGTTGCGTTGTTGTAAGTGTGAAAAATTCAAGTTCTTACTTTAAGAGTCTTGTGTCCCACATGTGCCTCTTGATGTAGAGGGAACTAAATTCCGATAGACACGTAGATAGGTATATGTTGTACTATACTTTGTCTGGTGTTCTGTCGGGTGACCGAGGGCACTTGCTTGTGTCGTGTGTTGTTTGTAGTTGAACCGTTCTTAGCAAGTTGCAGAACCATCGACAAGTGCTGAAACCGAAGATGGTCAGAAGAGACGAGTGAAGCTGGTCGACAAGTTGTGGCGACAAGCCAGTGGAGCTGGGATCCGTCGTCAAGAATGGGATGTGTTCCCGGAACGGTCTGGAGCTGCATTCTTCCCATGGCCCTGGAGGCGAACCTGGAGGGACCTGGCGAACGAGCGCGCCTGTCATCCGAGCCCCGTGGAAGCAGCTCGTCTTTTCGGCGCAGTGTCTGGCGGCGGGGGTGCTGTTATGCCAGCGAGTCCTCAGCAAACGTCCGTGCCTCTGAAAAAGGCAATCTGGGTCAAGGCCAGCCCGCAGTCCGCCTGACGCGAACAACTCAACGGCGTAAACACGCGCGGCGCCTCTCTGGCGCCCACGTGCAGTGAGTCAGCAGCACACGTGACTGCGAGCCCCATCGAGTAAACAATGGGCGTCTTCATGTCTGGGGGTCTGACGTTGCCCAGCGGCGACCCCATTGGAGGAATCTGCCCTGACGACCAGCGGCGCTTCTGATTGGACATTTTGGTTGGACCCGGTGCATATAAAAGAAGCCCTGCGGCGCGTCGCGATCGGCGGTCTTGGCGGTCCTATGTGAGAGGAGTCCCCGTGTCGGAGAGCCGACATGTGTGTGAGTCGGCGGCCCTGGGTGAAAGCTGACATGTGTGTCAGAGCGGACCCGTTTGAGAGCAGACCTATGTGTTAGAGAGGAGAGCTCGGCTCTTCGAGTCTCTGTCGGCCCCAGTGCCGAATTTGTAACGCCTCTGTATATATGCTGTACATAAACCTTGTTTAACTCACCGTCGTCTCGTCCGCTCGTCTTATCAGCTCTGCGCAGAAGCAGTCGCGAGCTGAGAAACATACGCTACCAAACGGCTGGTGACCTTCCCGGCGGAGTTGGAAGCAGTGGCGCCTTCGGGACCGTGTTGGCGTCGCCGTCTTTCGCAACAGTGGTTGCAGCGGTGAGATTTCGAGGCGCCCTTCGTAACGTCGTCGGAGGTGGCTTCGCAACAGTGCCCTGTTACTGGAATGGTATGAAGCCTTTGTGTTCTGTACATGCTGTAAATAAACTTTTTCTAAACAAGTAACATTTGTATCAGATGGAGAGAAGTAGCACAAGCAGAGACCAGGAGCGTAGACAGGGGGGAGATTACCCCCCTTCGAAATTTTTCAATTTTGCACATGTATATATACACGCACACATACAAACGCACGCACGAACATACACGAAGTACGGTCGAACCCCTCCCCCCACCCAAAAAAAAATTCTGGCTACGCCCCTGGCACATGCCTGCGTGCAGCGCATATAATCGCCCATCGTAGCAGCTGCACGCCCAATACTTCTTTCAAATGTGCCCGCGTGAGAGCCTTCGTCTGTTTTTCCTATTCTTCTAAGCTTGATTGGACCTGTTGTAGAGCGACATTTTTAGTTCGGTACTCATAGGCGTCTACTAGTGACGCGAGCGAGCACTGCCCATGGTTGCCAGGCGTGGCCACGCATGCGCAAAGGAGACCCATGTGGAACGTACTGCAAAGAACCTCTCCCATCCATCCATCCACCCATCCATCCATCCATCCATCCATCCACCCATCCATCCACCCATCCATCCATCCATCCATCCATCCATCCATCCATCCATCCATCCATCCATCCATCCTTTCGTCCGTCCGCCCGTCCGTCCGTCCGTCCATCCATCCATCCATCCATCCATCCATCCATCCATCCATCCATCCATCCGTCCGCCAGATAGCTCCACGCCACACGTGCCTTTTCTGAGCGTTAGAGATTTTACTCACGGCAACAGCTAGTATGGCGAAAACGGACAGGTCGGCTAACATTCGGATATATGTTGCGAACACTGTGTAGTGCAGGTCGCGGCACGTGCCCGATAATGCTGCCTTTAGCGTTCGCATCACGCGCCAGCTCATTGACAAGCCTCCCTACAGATGTGGTGTCGCCTAGAAAGTTCCCGTGCACCTCCAAACAAGCTCCTCTATTATCATTCACTTTGTGGATATACGGGGTAAATTTTTTTATATCTAATTAGGGATTAATCAATTCACAGCCGAGTTCTCGGCTTCTTAGGGCAGACCATGTTTATTTTCTCCACTGTTCAAATATGCCTGAAAGGGTCTTGACGCCGGGGCAAGTTGACGGTGAATATTTTATCTTTGCACTCCGTTGCATCGTCTTTTATGAATCGTTTTATGCGCTGCCAGCATTTTATATTTGTTCTTTCTTTCGGGTATTCGGCCAATAGTAATCAATGGGACGTCCCACGACCATGATTTGATTAAAGACGCTTTAGTGGTGGGCGCCAAGAATTTCGAGCATCTGGTGTTTTCTAACTTGGGCGGACACCGGGCACATTTCGAAATTTTTACACATTCAGTGAAATGCATCCTTCTGCCAATACGTTTAGTTTTTCAATGGAAGCCAGGTGCGCCCCACCCAGCCGTTCACCACCCTCTCCTTTAGCCCATTACTGCTCTCACCCATCACCTAGCCTTCGCGTGTGCTTTGTGGTCAAAGGGGAGAGAACCCATCGAGTGGTGCCTCTCAGCGAAATTTATATGAAGTAACTTTTAGCTGAATTGTGCACAGATTCGAGGTATGGTGTCTTTCATTCCTCGTGTTCGCAGTGCTGGCGGCCACGCTGGCTTATTAAGAGATATGTTGCTTCGAATGGCATGTCGCCGTTCATGACGTTATGCAGGCAACAACTGCACAAGTGTCACTGCATGGTTGCTGCGTGCTCTGACATTAAGAGCACCTCTGTATTTCCTTACGCATTCCCTTTCTTATTTTAATTCTTTATTTGAAACAATAAAGTAGAAAGTCGTAAACGTCGACAAGTAATGGTGGCAGCTATTTTGTTTATTTTCTATTTCAATTAAAAATAAATCATGAGAGCAACAGAGAGCGACTGCGCAGGAAAGATACCACAGTTGTGCCATGTATGCACAAAGTTACGTATACTTGAAGAAAGTGGCAGACAGGCATGTTTCCAAGTGGTTCTTCTTTTCAGCGCCAAAAAAGCTCGCTGGTTTGGGTCAAATTTCTTCAGGAACGGCCGTAAGTTTTCTGAAGTATGCCACAGGAGTTGCGTACCACATCCTGCTCACGTGCGGTCGTTCGTGCACGGGACAAACAGGGTGCTACATTGAGGAATGAATCGCAGAAAAGCAGCGTCAATTACCAAAAGAGAAAGGGCGAACTTGGCCACGCATCGCAGCTCATGCATGGGGTGCGTGCCCATGATCTGAAGGGTTAGAATTCCGGGCAAAAGTAAAGATAGACTAGGGCGTGAGCTATCAGAAGCTTCTTATATTAGGAGAAAAAATAGGTAACAACTGCGTTCGTGAAACTGTTGTTGCCCTCTATAACGCAGAAAGTAGTTTTCTGTGCAGCTTTTGTTTTCTACCGCTGCCCATCCACTGCTTTTTTAGGTTTTTTAGAACGTGTGCGAAAAATTGTATGTATATGCAATGACCACATGAAAAAAATTAGTTTATATTTAGCACTCTTTCCAGTTACTCTGTCTTTTTTTCTCTGTGTTTGTCCGATACAATGTGCAACAATTCAAGTCTAAGCTCTTATGATACGTCAAACAGCTCTGAATCATTACCTTTCTTCATTGAACATCTTTATGGAAATGGCAGGCCACTACAGTCTTAGCTAATACATAATGCCACCGTGGAGCGATAAGAGGGTTTCTGGCCTGCGAGAACCTGGAAAGTCAGCTGAGGTAAATCGACCATGCCCACAGAGCGGCTGCTTCAAGCGAACCGCTCAAATGAACTTTGTTTAGAGGTTTTGTGGGGGTGACTACGCCTAAGCGAAGATATCACAAAATGTAGATTGCACCCACATGTGCCACAGTGTGTGGCTAACCAGCCATCGCCATCTTTCCCGATATTGTTGTCACGTGAGCCGGTCATAAAGATATCTCGTTCTAACTACGTAATGTTTACCGCATGATAGAGTGATCTGGTAAACAACATCTTTTGCAGGGCACATAACGTCTCCTATGTAGCTAACTGCAGTCAAGCCTTCCTTAAGCGTAAGAAATACCACGTTTTCATTCTTTAGCCAATTATATTTGAGGTCGTGAGCACCATGCCAAGGTTTTCCCGAGCACATAATTATCTTTGTTATCATACGATATCCTGTGCAGGGATGGCATAGCGCTAAAGTTTTCTCGGTCATTTGACTAGCTAATCTTGCAGCCTGGCTACTTGAAGATACTTTTTGAGCGGGCATTCTGCGATCGATACAAAACGTCACCGACATAATCTGCTCGCTTCTCGCGACTTTTGTGGCATATAAGTCTCTGATATAAATAAATGAATAATAAAGGTACTTTGAGTCCGACAGTTTTTTTCGAGTGAGGTGGGGGGAAAAGAAATTAACTCTTGCCCCGTCCAACCCTTCGTCAATGATGATGGCTGAACAAGATTTTTTTCTTTAGGATGTAATCACGGAAGTATTGGACAGCGCACTTATTAACCATATTTAGTGACAATAATGAAAAGGTAGCAGTGGCTTCCTTCCACTCGATTCGTAAAACAAGCACGTTTGCTTTTCGCAAAAGAAATCGTACATTGAGGAATATCATTGTCCAGTACTCGCCCGGAGGCTCGTGGGTGAGCGTAAGATGCTCTAAACAGTCACGTGCCAGTAGTATGTTAGTGGCTGCAGATTAGAAAGAACCTTCGCCACCCTTAATGAAAAACAGTCATCAAGATATGTGAAAAAATTAGAACTTTTGTGCAAAAAATATTTGTTGAGATAGTTTTTTAGGACTGTAAAAAATACATCGTTAAAATGAAGCACACTACACATTCCAATGCAAATTTTTTGCCTTAAAGTAAAGGGTTTCTTATTCTATTGGAGGCAAGATGAGTCCTAGTACGAGGCTAAAGGATCTGAAAGATGCCTGAATGAGACGCTTAATGTATCCCTAAAATCTATCCAGCCAAACTGTTTCAAGAAACTGATCAATCCCAAGAGCACGAAAATAGATGACTGCACACATGGAAACATTGTCCGTCATGCTTAATAAAACCAACCATGCTTTTCTCGTGAGAAGTGCAGTTATATTTTTGTTTCTTCATGAAAATAGAGGTAATTCACCTGTACCACCACCTGGTGGCAGAAATTTCAATTATAATGTGTACCCTGCCACGTGACTACACCTTAGTGTACGTGGTGAATAATTTTCTTGTTAGTATTTAAATACGGTCCACCTCTTTACAATAAAACTTATTACTCCATAAAAATTAGCCCCGTATAGGCAATCTGCAAACGTCGTTAAAAGAAAACAGTCTTGCGTGAGAAGAGAGTGAACAAAACATTGATTTGATGTTCTGCGCATGGAACTCGGTAAATGGTATTCTAGAGGCGCTGCGTTGAGGTGCCTCGATTGCGGAGGAGGCGAACGAGTGCATCAAGCCACGTCACACGCGAGACATGAGCGCCATCAGGCAGTTTTTTCGGACAACGAAGCGTGCGGCTCTGAGACGGGCGTGCGCACCCGTCTTAGAGGTGATAGGGTGTAGAACGCAAGTCGACGTGTAGGTGCCACCACCGTGTCGTCTTAGCAAAACGTTGCCAACACTTGCCTTTTCGTGCAAGCGTTGCATGGCCAGCGCAGCGTGATAAACGCTACGGTCCTTAGAATTACTTATGTATGCCTTTTCTAGCAAAATACGCACATACACAATATATACGGGCTGTTATGGTGTCTAAGATATGCGCAATAATTGTTTTTATTTGAAAGTTATACAAGGATGAACGCTGAAGTGAGAAAAACAGTGGTGGGCGCTGCGGATGTGGTCGGCCATTTGGGGCAGTGGCTGGTGCCATTTGGCGTACTCAATACCGTAGGTGTGGACCAACAGACAAATGTACAGACAGACAGACCTAAATTTTTGACTTGAAGGTCTCCAAGAAAGACTTTTGTCTTTAAAATGTACATATAGGCCTGAGTTGAGGCCTAGATAGCAAGCGGAGCTTTCGTAGTAAATCGATTGACGTAACGTAGCCGACATGAGAAGATATAATTTGAAGAGAATTGAGCAGGCTTTAAAAATCGGGAAAAGCCTAAAAGTGGCGAAAAACAAACTTCTGCATAGGCAAAATTCGAATTTACGCATTAGGGACCAAGAATATAATGTCTTAAGCAATTTCAATAGGATATTTGAGGTGGCGGAGGAGCTCTACAGAGAGCTGTGCAGAAGCCAACACAACCAGGATTATTTCGTAAGAAGCGATATTTGCTCAGGGTAATTTCACATCCTACCAATAACGAGAAAGGAAGAAACGAAAGCCCTAGAAGGAATGCAAAGAGGAAAATAAAAAGCCGCTGGTGAGGATAAAGGAACCACGAACCTGCCGAAAGATTGCGGCGAAACTGTGTTAGAAAACATGGCTACCCTATATACGAAGTGTCTCTTGACGGAAAGGGGTGTCAAGAGACACTTCGTATATAGGTGTGAAGACTTCCGTCTCTTGGTGTCAAGAGACGGAAGTGTCTCTTGACACCAACATCATCCTAAACTGTAACATAACGAGACGTCAAGGACTTATGTCAAGTTACAGACGTCAAGTAAGAGGGCGGTCAGCTTGCTGTCCGTTTTCTGCAAACTACTTACAAAAATAATAGGTAATAAAACTAGGGTGACAATATAGTTAAATCCACTAAAGAATCAATCAGAAGTTCGTACAGGCTACTCCATAATAAGCCATATTTGTAATATCAATCAGGGGATAGAGAAATGCGAGGAATAAGACCAACCCCCGTACATCGCCTTCATATATTACGAGAAGGCGTTTGACTGAGTAGAGACATCAGCAGTGATACAGGCACTATGTAATCATGCAGGGCGTCGACGAACCCTACATAAACATACTGGAAGAAATGTACAGTGGATCCTCGGCCAATTGTTTATTTGTTTTTTTGTGGAGAGCTATGAGCATAGCTCTCTAAAAAGAAAGCGACAGAACTCGAAGAAGGATGTGAGGCAGGGAGACACGATTTCTCTAATTTTACTCGCCGCTTGTTTACAGAAGGTCTTTAGGTCTCTATCACGGAAAGAGATAGGGATAATTGTTAATTGAGATTATCTAAGCAGCGTGCGATTCACTGATGACATTGACTTCAGTAACTAAGATATGAATTACAGCTCCTAATTACTGGACTGGACAAAGAAAGCAGAGGTGTAAGTCTAAATATAATATGCGTAAAACTAAAGTAATTTGCTGCAGTCCCGGCATAAAACAAGGCTTTACAATAAGGGGCAAGACGCTGGAAGTTGCACAGAAACATGTCTACTTGGGACAGGTAGTAACCGCGGTGCTGAATCATGAGAGTGAAATAACTAGAAGAATAACAGTGGAATGCACCACTATCGGTACGCTTTCTAACATCATGAATAGCAAGATACCGCTGGCCCTCAAGAGGAAGGTATCTAACAGCTGCATCTCGGTGTTACCTAGCGAGTAGAAACCTGAAGGCTTACAAAGAGGGTTCAGCTTAAATTAAAGATGACACAGTGAGCGATGGAAATGAAAATGATAGATGTAACTTAGAAGACAAGAAGAGAGCATAGTGGTTCAGCGAAAAAACCGGGGTTAAGGATATCGTAATTTGGAATTTAGAAAACGAAATGAACATAAGCTGGGCACTCCATTATTCTTCCTTTGTTTGCAACAAAGGCCTACTTACTCATTCTCGAACCAAAGAATTGTCGGTGCGTGTACGAAAAGTGTTTCCTCTGGGACCATGCCATTTTCAAGTCCAAAGTGGCGCCAACCCGCAGAAAATAGCTGGCACCACTGCCTTTCCGCCACCCACCAACTGGCAGGTCACAAGCCTATTTGTCGGCCTCTGCATCCAGTATAGATTCATTGCGAGTTCAGCTTCCTAGAACACCGAGTCACTTCCGCACTTCACGATGCAATACATGAAATTCAAGTAAAGATCAGTGCAAATCAAAATATTTCAAGGACTGTAAGAAGGCCTCCCGACACGCTGGAGATTTTTTTTTTATTTCGATTACTACAACATTACAGAAATCAACGGCGATGCGTGCAGCCTAGAACTCGGTGCCATCGGCTTGCAGAGCACCGGTGCAGCCGACAGGATATTTAGTTATCCAGGCCATTCACTACTAGAGTCAGAAGAGAACTATTTTACAACGAAATACTGTCATCATCTCGGAAAGATGAAAGATTCTTCTCGGTGTTGTTGTGCTACGAGAGTGACGAATAGTATCTAAGAAATCCTTTTGTGTACCTGTATTTTATTACTGATAGGAACGAAAATGTCTCTCTGCATCTTAGTATTGAGGTACGTTTACGATGTATTTATCCATTGTATCGAGATACTGCACCGAACAAGAGTATCTCATTACTCTTTTTGCCAGCAATGATCTGACGTGTTTGAAAAGGCACCAAGACTGATTTGTCCTAAATCAAGCAAATGCGCACCACTGGTCTCCGACATGGTGAGGGCCACTAAGTGTTCTCCACTCGCACAGAATCCCCCTTGTGACAAATTACTCAACGTCGCTCAGCATAACCACAATGAATTATTGTCTGTTTCGCCGACAGTGTCATTATCTTTCGAGGTTGGTGCAGCAGCCCTAAACTTTTTTCGAAAGCCTGCTCTGTGGCGAAATCACGAGTCTTGTTTAAAATCTGAATCAACGCTGTCCAGCACACAGTATATCTGAGAAGCATTTGTTCGTGAACTGCAGTTAAAGGAAGAGCTTTCTTAGTAAAGAAGGTTTAAGTAAACTTATTATATGCTTTCTCTACAGTCACTCGAATTCAATAGTAAATCAAGCAATGTGGTTTACTTGTAATCGTCAATATACTGCCATATTCTTCAGTGTAATAAGCTGTATTTATTGTCAATATACTGTTATATTCTTCACGGTAACAGGCTGCGGTAAGCTGCGATTTCATATATACACTTTCTGTTCACCATCGTCCCCGAAATAAAAAAGAAGGATTTTAGTGTCTGTTCCTACAACTCCATTCTATCTCTTCGAAATCTGTCGCCAAAATATACCGCTACGTCAAAGACAAGCGTATTTCAGTATCCGTATTTTATTCTTCCAGTGCATGTACTTCTACATCTGTATTACATAATACATTGGTGTACAGAATACGGAATACTTCCCTGTACACAATACATAATACTGTCTCTGTAGTGTACAGAATACTTTTCACCGTAAATAGTTAAAAAAGCGTTGGCTTGAAAATATGTGCTCTAAAGACACCTTTTTAGGTAATGGAGGTAATTTTAAAACACGTGCTCTGATTCAGCATCATTCACTTACCTGGAACAAAAAAACTAAGCCAATTCCGAAATAAAATGAACTGAGCCAACACACAACGCTTCTCCTAAAATTAGCTTTAATTTTTCACACGTAACAAGCAGTATTCCTCAGTATAGCACGCATGTTCAGACACCAGAAAATTCTGCGAGACAGCAGCCTTGCAGCAATGTTTTTGACGTACCGCTGCGGAAGCGTATACACCTCGAATGCAAGGTAGAGAAGCGTGACGCACGATAACTTGTCATCAAGTAGGAAGGCGATATACAGGCTCATTTATAATCAACAAATTAATATTTTGAAGCTGTCAGAGGTGGCTAAAACTAAAACATAGTATAGTGAGAGCAAAACAGATCAAAAGTACCAATAAAAATTTTAAGGCGTTTGCTAATACTAGAACTACTGTCACAAAAAATGTCATAGTATAAGACGAAGCAGCTTAGCATTGTCTAAAGGAAAGTCGTTTTAAAAAGCCTGTGTGTCACGTTGTGTACACTAGTCGCGATGGATAAACTAAAGCTATGTGCCCCGTATTTCTGCTGTCACACGGTAAATATAATGGCACACAGCATTACTAAAATAAAGGAAATAATAAAATTCAATGTGTTGCCACAAAGAATGTAAAAAGTTCAGATTTACAGCCTTTTCGCAGGACGTGCATAAATATGGAATTGTAACATGGCTAATTGCCCTAGGAAATGCAACACTATGAGTCAACAATAAATGTCTTTCTAAAATGATATTCGTTTGATGAAACAATAACAAACTAAAAAAACGCTCGCGCACTGTGATGGTTTTTGGTGGGGCAGTTCCTATCACAACTGATTTGATAATGCTTGAATGTTATGTGTGCGCTGACTTTCGTTAAAGTCGTTGTCACTTGATTGGAGGGCTGACGCACAATAACACAAACACACACATAACAGTGCGGTCCCTCATATGTCAACGACATCGGTGAAGCTGAGATAGGAGCAGATGCGCGCCTGCATGGCACGTCCAATATTGTCGAGCAAAGTCACTTTCTTCTTTGCCTTGCGATTTTGACGGCATACAATGTTAGCTTTCGCAATGCCCACGAGGAAGAAGTAGTTCAAAGCGAGCCTCTCGCGTGCCTCAGCGATCTTCTCGAGTGCTTCCTACAGGGAAATGTCGCCAAATGTGCGTATGCTCAGTGGCACCGAGTGACAGTGATACAAGGTCTCGAATGCCAGGGCGTCTGTCTTGTCCATTGAGCCCTTGACGAAGTGGACGGCTTTTTGATGAATGCCTGCATTTTGTAGCGTGTGCACGGTTAACGGGGTGAACGCTCCGACACGCACGATAACATTTTGTAGGTACTTTCAGATCACAGAGAAGTTTTCTCCTCGAATGAAAAAATCAAAGACGGCACAAGCCAGAAAAGGATAAGAGTTCCTCATGTAATGCATGGAAGCTACACTTCGTAATGCGTCAGTACATAAGGGCCTGTACACGCGCTACCCGCATAGCCGGTCTGCATCTGGTGGAACACCTGTCACGCGCAAGCTGAGGGTAAAAGAATATCACCGATTCACTCTTTTGTGCTTGCGTGAAACACGTGTGTGTGTGTCAGGCTTGGCGGTACGCCTGCAACAGACACGTACGTGGTGAGAAACTTGCAAACGTGTAGCAGGTGCCCCGCCACATACGGTGGGGCTGTGCAGATAGTGTGTGTACAAGCCCTAAGATAGTAATTCCATTGGCTCCAAAACATACAGAATTTGCGAATGAGCAAGAAAATCTGAAAAGGTAGGGGGCGGGGAAAGGAATGGCAAAATATTTTCCTAATACGTGTGCACAGGGACAATATCTTTCAAAAAACCAAACACTTCTCTGTCAGGTGATTGCAGCATTATAACGTTGAACCTTTCGAACAAATTAGGTATAACCTCACTTTACCTTTCAAGATTTTCTTCTAGTGTACTTTACATCCATGAAGTTTTTTGTCTTTTTTACATGTCGACCGGACATGCAGGTGAATCTCTACGTAGTGTCTGCGTCTTTCTCAAAACGACTTCTTTGGAGTTTCTGTATTTTCTGCGGCAAGCATCATGCTCCAGAGAACTGAATTTTTTCACATGAGTAAATTTTCCATCTCTGTGTAACTGGTACTGCAGCCATTACTTTAGGTGCATTTGTATTTTTATATACAAATAATTTACTAGTGGCGATTTCATTATATCGACAAACGTAGACCTATAAATTCAATTTTGTTTCTACGCTCACGACTTCAGTTCCTTTTGTGTAATACATTAGTAGGTAACAATCTTTGTGCGAAAGTGCATTATTCTGCTAACAGGAGATCTTAAAAAGTGCATATGCTGGCAGCGGGCCGCAACTGTTGTTGTTGTTGTTGTTGTTCACCTATTGTTAGTGGCGCATACCCACTATGGGGGATTGGCCAAGAATCAAGTGGTTTTACAAATTGCTGTTCACATTTGGAATAATGGAGGTATAACAGAAAGATTACCGATGGCCTAGGAAAGTGTGGTGCTTGTTGTATTGCATACAAATATTTACATAAACGAATTTCCCTCTGCCAGCAGCTGTCACGTGCCACTCGGCGCACGCCCAATCATCGTCCTCCTCTTCCTTCTGTCATTGGCAGGCTCGTGCCTGCTGCTCCCATAATGTATGCGTATTCACACATGTCAGAAAGAAAAATAATCTAGAAAAGGACTTCGGTGCGCGGAATTGGACGTTCAACCTCTTACTTGTGAGTGCGAGGCGTTAACCACTGAGCCATAAAGGAGCACCTGCTTTAACGTGTAAACGGCATGTTATTTATGTTTACCACTTGCCGCTGGCGAGTGACATCCCGGGGGGAACTGTCGTGTTTTTAGCATTACCAGCAAGATTGCGCAATGACCGTGCGTCCACAAATCATCCTGACGCGGCGGCGCGCGCTCTCATGTTTAACACGTACTTTGCCCCGTGGAGAGGCGGCCGGGTGGACGATCACTAATGCGCTGACTTATCTCGCTTTTGCAAGACAATCGTGCGTCTCTGGCTTTCAGGAACGATTCTATAGTACTTACCGGGTGCACGAAAGTCATTGTACTCGTTGCACAGTGTCCGTTTGTGAAAAGGCGCGCTATGAATTCAGGCACAGCAAAGTAACAACTGAGACGCTTATTCGCGTTCATGTGTCCTAGTGAGTACGTTTCGCACGTCATTTGTGCGTCAGAAATGCGGGGCATGTTTAGATATGCTTGTCATTTTTTGCGTCACCTTCAAATTCGTTGCTATCGCGTTCATTGCTTCACCCTTGCAGCAAAGCTGTGGCTTCTTTTTTTTCACAGAACGGTTACCAGGCCGCTCCATGCATTGCTATTGGTCAATGACAACTGGGAGCTTGACCAAAGTGTTAAACATGGAGGAAGAACTCGGCCTCAGATCATGCGCCTACGAACATAATTAGGATTTGATGAGCATGTATGCTTTCAGTCTCACTTTTTTTACACAATGGTGTGAAAAAAGTCGTTTCGAAGATATTCCGGTGTCGCCGTCAGCGTCATTGATGTGTACGAAAAATCGATCGAGATGCAGAAATAAATTCAACAATAAAATATTATGGGTGTGAGTGAGAATCTCATCTCAGCCGTTGACATAGCAAGTAAGAGTTTACAATCGTGGCATGCGTCTGCTCGGAAATACAGTGGAAATAAATTCCCCTTCTACAAAATGCAGTGAAAGTAACTTGCATGGTTTAAAAACACATGCGTCCTATAAACATGTTTCACAAAGCAACATGTAATGTTGCCGTAAGGAAGCAAAATAGGAGAAAAAGGAAGGCAGGGAGCTTAACCAGCATATAGGCAGCCAGTTTCTTAACCTGCGCATGAGAGGGGGATGGGAAGATGAAAGAGAGAGAAGAGAGAGGTAAGAAATATAAACACAGCACATTCGGCAGCTTACGCGCGCACACTCATAGTCCAGTCTTGTCTTTCGCGGTGTGTGACATTAATGTTGCAGTAGTAATGCATAGAATAAGCGTACTCAATCTGGTGTCAGAACATGTGAGTATCATTTAAAGCCAGTGACCCACTATAAAAAGCACACACGTGCAGCGTTCTTTTTCTTTATGGCCACGTAGTGGGTGCATAGCACGTTTGAAATTTCACATGAGTGCACGTGCATTTTTGTTTCGTTTTTTTTTGCTCTCTACCGCATCTTTCTCACCACTATTTCTGTACGCCCAGCGCTGGGTAGCAAACCGGGTGCCAATATCTGGTTAATACCCCGGCTTTCCTTTATCTTTCTCTCATGCTCACAATTGCCCGTGATTGCTTGATTGATATGTGGGGTATAACGTCCCAAAACCACCATATGATTATGAGAGACGCCGTAGTGGAGGGCTCAGGAAACTTTGATTACCCGTAGTTGTTTAACGTGCACCTGAGTCCGAGCACACGGGCCTACACAATTTTCGCCTGCATCAAAAATGCAGCCGCTGCAGCCGGAAATCGATTCTGCGACCTGCGGGTCAGCCGCCGAATACCTTAGCGACTAGACCACCATGGCAGGACACAATTGCCCGTGGTGTAAAGCATGCCACTCATTACACAAATGAAGCCGCATGTGTAAGCTTCACTGACAGAAGCCATTTTGAACTCAATACGCACTAGCGACAGAATAGTGATGTAGCATTTTTCCCTTAAAGTTGAAGCCTGATGTTTACCCTATTTTTTATTATTTGGTACCGAAACCCGTGAGTGGACCGCCTCGGACAACAATGACCGGTGGAGCGTCTTCGAAAGGTGCGTGGGACTGTTGAGGCCGGCGTTTTAGGGAATATTACGCTCCTGACCGGAGTACTGCTGGAACGGGACACCGAGTCACGTGAGGTCCACAGGCAAGTCACCATCTTGATGGCCGAAGAAACTGATCTCCACCAGTTGAAGAAGAAGGTCCTCGACCTAACTCAAGCCGAGGTAACTGACGAGGAACTCAAGAATGCTGCACACTACCAGGAGAAGGTCTTGCATGCAATTACTGACGGGTAGTATTTACTGTCCGAACGCAAGCAGTCTGTTTGCCTGAATGAAACGAGCTGTCACTCACATTTTCACTTCGCACATGACTGTGGAATCCCTAACCGAGTTTTCTGTAAAATCGCTGTCGGTCCCCGTTTTTCTTTCGAAGCGACAGTGACTTCACACAAACAGCTGAAGAACCAAGGCAGTTGTCGCCGACCCGTGTTCAGTACGCCACCGTAGCCAAAGAAAAGCCCTTCGCGTTTTAGGAATCATTTAAAACATAAGTTTTTGCTCACCGTGTTTTGTCCGAGGACAGACTTGATGGCAGGCTCCTTGGAGGAATCACCGTTCCCTACGTTGACGTTTACGTTAATGATGAAGCGGTTCTTGCGAAGCGCCTCTTTCAGTTCCCGGTACACATTGCGGAACTGCACCATGCGGTCGACGCAGGGATCACCGTGTCGAAGATCGAAGGTGAGGGACATGAACGCTCGGTTACGTTCGACTAATCGCCCCAGTGCTTTGAAGTTCCTCTTGTTAAATGTAATGGCAATGAATGTCATCATAAATATGGTGCGGTTGCTCTCGAGGCTGCGAAACAGGTCGACCACGACAGCATCAGGAACGCATACCACGGTGAGAAGCAAATTCCTGCGTAATCAAAACAATGTTATGGCAATTTTGGTCCAGAGAATCCCTGCTAACGTGTGTAGTTTTTTTTATGAGTGATGCAGATGCATTGCAACGCACACATACTCTACATCGTTATAGAGTCGTACGGTCTTCAATAAGCTGCAGCGATGGTTAAATGAGAATAAATAAATTATCATCTACACAGGCCTCAAGTAAACATGGAGACTTTTGTACGTACGGTCGTAATATAATGCTCTGGAAGAAAGCTTATTTCTCACTTCTAATCAAGAGCTGTTTTAAGTTAACACTCACATAAAAGATGTATTAATTTAGATGCATCTACACGACTCTACTACGAAATGCATTGTCACTCTAATCACAATTCGATCCTCAGAAATAAGGTTACAGCTAGTGCTTGCAAAACTGCATGAACTTGGCGGTCAACCGAGTGTTTCTCTGTTTTTAGGCACTTTCTTCCATGTAGCTGATGAGGCCCACAAACGGAATCAAGTTATTAGCGCTATGATCCACTATGCAACTTGTTGTGGAAGCAGTGTGTAGCATTAGCATACGTACCGTGCGTTCTTACATCAGTTACGTAGAGCATCTACATCATCAGGCACCTCTTACGCGTTCATTAGTGCTTGTCGAATTAGTTTTGCAGGTAGTGATTCCAGCTTAAAAAACGTGGTTGTCACTTTCATGGCACACTGGTTTTACAGCGTCAGCGATCACATTCCTTCTTCGTGATACGGATGTTTTCAAAGACCATACAAACATTTATTTTGGTATATATTCAACAAAAAAACAAGAAATCTTGTTTGCATTTTTATGTTAAGGTGACCTATATTTCTGCGTCATTATATCGGCGTGTATAATTTATGTGGAGTGCGCATGTACTGTCCAGCTGAACTCAAGTGCGTGCCCTTTAAACTGTGTTCTTCTGAATATAGTAACGCACATTTCCAACGCACACTTAATAAACCAACGTATGTAGGCCAAACCTGTGCCCGAGAATGAAAAACAAATTGAACTACGTAGTCTCCCGGCAGTCCCGAGAACAAACTTCTCTTAAAGAAAAGTCTTTTTTGGACCCCTTCGAAGCAAAAATTTTGGTCTGTCTGTCTGTCTGTCTGTCTGTCTGTCTGTCTGTCTGTCTGTCTGTCCACCCTTAGCGGTACCGGTCACTTTAAACGGCTGACCGCATACGCAGCGCCCACCAATGTTGCTCAAGGTTCAGCATTCATACTAGTGCTATTGTCAATTAAAAAGCAATTATCGCGCATATCTGAGGCACCATAACAACACGTATATATTCTGTATGTGCGTCTTTTACAAGAAAATGCATACACAAGTTATTCTGAGGACTATAGCGTCTATCACGCGGCGCTGACCATGCAACGCTTGCACGAAAAGGGAAGTGTTTCCAACGCTTTGCTAAGACGACACGGGGGTGACACCTACCCGTCGCCTTGCGTTCTGCACCTTACACCTCGAGACGGGCGTGCACACCCGTCTTAGAGCCGCGCATTTTGTTTTCCAAGATAAGTGCCAGATTGTGCTCATGTCTCACGTGTGACGTGTCTTGGAGCGCTCGCTCGCCTCCGCTGCACGCTCGAGGCACTCTTGCGCAGCGCCTCCAGAATACCATTCACCGATTTGCTTGCGCCGAGCATCAAATAAACGTTTTGTTTTTTTCACTCTCTCCAGACGCAAGACTATCGTCCTTCGACGACATTTGCAGATTACATGCAGATACGGGGCCATTTTTTTCTACCTTCTTTTTGTATCTCGCACGGGTAGCGCGTAGCTGAGTCCCGCAGGCACACGCATCGTAAGCCGTTCGCAGGGCATAAGAATCAGACAGCGTGCGTAACTTGTAATAACTTGGTGTAATTGCTCCCGTTTCCCGAGTACATTGTTCCGATACTAGCAACAAACTAGTTGCATGGTAGGCGTTTATAACACCACTTAGTGATAGAGTCGAACAGCGTTGTGTCCTCAATGGTTCATTGCCTGTCGTAGTACGGTTTCATCCTGACGACATGCTTTTTCCGTGCGATGCTGCCATCGTGATGAAATATCTAGTGCCACGTCCAGCCAAGACGGTGGAGCACTCTGTAACAGACCGAAATAGTGGCGAAGTAGTTTTTCCGATAGATCACGCACCCATGCGGAAACCCATGCCCTTTCTCTGTCTCCCGATGCGTACTGAACGTCCCTTGGCCGCAGCTTGCATCAGTGCCTGTCGGTTTTCTGCTCTTGGTGAATACAATATCACGCCAACTTTCGTGCTTCTTCTGCTCTTCCTATGTAGTTGCCGAAATTGTAGTCATTCTTTGAAGTCTCGTTAATGTTACCCACTGCATATCACCTAAATGTGTGCTGACCTTCCGGCGAAAAACAAGTTGCAATGCTGTCACCCGCGTTGTCTCTTGCATCACGATGTTATAGGCGAATCTTGCTTTGCATAATACTTAATTCCATTCACGGTGCTCTATATTTACGTACATCAACAACATATCGGTGGGTGTTCTGTTCAGTCATTCGGCGAGTCGTAATATCGTCCGCAAGCGATTCACTTATGGACAATATTCCGTCATTTTCTTGTGACGGGTGTGCGTGAATTTTATGATATACTTCGTCACATCGGCCGTAAATGCAGTTTCTCGGCCCGGAATCAACACTCTTAGAGCTCCATGCCGCCGCACGAAGTTGAATACAAAAAATTCGGCTTCTTCAACGGCTGATCCTCGAACAAGAGACGCGGTTTCAGCATATCGGGTTAGGTAGTCGCTCGCAACTATTATGTACCTTTTCCCCAACGACGTCGTAGTAAATGGCCCCAGTATAGTCTATTTATATAACTAATGGACAAGCCTCAAAAATCTCTGGTCGTAGAAGAGGAGCAACAAGCAGGAATGACGCTGTATTGTTGTCAGAAATACACATGATGTTGTTTCCAGGGACGAACGCTGACAAGCCGTCGGCAAAATATGGTGCAACATTGGCAGACAGCCCCTGTGAATACTTCATCAACAGGGATAGCTAGGGTCGGATTGCTGATGATGTACCATCTTCGACACTGTCACACCTCCCAACAAAGCAGTATCCTCTCCGTGTTCAGCAGAGAAGGAAGCAGTGGGTTGAATCGGAGCACGTGATAAGCAATCTGCATCACTGTGCTTGCGACCGGACTTATAGACAAGTGTACTACTATACTCTATTTATCGCATGCTACATCTTGCAAGTCGTCCACCTGGGCCCTCGAGATTAGCCAGCCAACATAGCAAACGGTGGTCGCTTACAGCTCGAAAAGGCCTGTCATATAACTATGTTCATAACTTGCTGGCAGGCCATATCACTGCAAGGCATTCTTTCTCGGTCGCCGAGTAGTTCACCTCAGCTTTTGAGAGAGTGCAACATGTCATACACAATGACTCGTTCTTGTCCATTTTGCCGTTCGATGAGAGTCCACAAGACCTAAATAGCTTGCATTTATCTGGCCGCTATTTTGTCAAAATACGCCAGAACTGCATGGCTTGGAAGACGCTTCCATAGTTAACTGAAATCACCCTATTGTTTATTGAGCAATATGAAATGCATGTCTTCCTGCGTCAGTCGCATTAGCTGTTTCACTATTCGCTAAATAAAATTTGAGTGAGAGACCACAAAATCATCTCACAGCTTTTGTGTTGTCCGTTGACTTTGGAAATTTTGCTATGGCCTCTTTTTTTTCTTTTTTCAAGGTCTGGGCAGATGGCTTCTGCACTCGAGACATGGCCGAAAAAAAGAAACTCTCGGAAGCCGACAAGGCAATTGTGCAATTTTATCGTCAAACCCACTCACTTGATAGCAGTGAACACAGTCCGGAGCTTTCCAAATGTTGGTCGAAGGTTGCAGAGAAGACAACAGCATTGTCAAACCATGCACGACTGCCATTTCAGACCGGAAAGCACTGTCTTCATTATGCGTTGGGGCATGAGGCGCGTGCTAATGAAGGCCAAAGGGTAGTACCTTGGATTCGTAAAAACCATCCAGTGTCAAAAACGCTGCCTTTTCACGACCTCTTTCTTCAGTTTCCATCTGTCAATATCCACTTTTAAGATCCAGTGAGGGAAAGTAGGTGGTCGAAATTTCCGGAGCCCTCCACTACGGCGTCTCTCATAATCATATGGTGGTTTTGGGACGTTAAACCCCACAAATCAATCAACCTATCCGCTTACTCCTACGGCCCGCAGCAGGAGTGTGGGGTGTCTACTCATTTTACTGGGTGTTTTCGCTCCCTGAGCGAACCTATGCTGCCGTGCTGGCCCGTGGTTTTGCGAATCGTGCCATTACGGACCCTGTGTAAGGGCTGCAGCAGCTGATGCTCAAGAGCGTGCACGTGCACGGAAAACATGACGAACAAGAACAGGCAGTGCGAACAGCTGCTTGCTGACTAACTGAAAGTCGTAGGCTCTTGTTTGACCAATCACTGCATATTTGTGCTGCGCTGAGAGATTCAAGTTCTCAGCGTCCCGTGAAGGCCTGAGGGCCCGAAAAAAGGAGATATTGTGTCTATAAATTAGTGGCGCACCTGAGGTTATAGCGCTGCCACTTGTCTATAAAATTGTTAATCACGTCATTGCGTACACAATGCGCGTATTTATTTGAAATATTTCAGAAAAAGATGTTAGGAGTGTTTGGACCCTTTTATGTATAGTTTATAGCACTGCAAGCTCACCACCGATTCATGTATTTAGTGAAAAGTAAATGGTTATGGTAGACTCGAGAGTTCATTGTGCCTATAGATTAAGATAACGCACAGAAAGCGATCGCAGTGGTTTTACCATTACCTCGTTCATGAATATAATTTTTATGTATACTGTCATCTATTACATGCGTACGTCTGTGTCATTACGACTCATTTTCGCAAAAAAAATGTTTCCTATTTTGAAGTTCATGTGGCAAGAATATTGTTGATCTTGCCTATGATCACATGCCGTCTACATCACATAGGCAATTAGAATCCTTAAATAAAAGTTTAGAAATAATTGACAATACCCAATGCCCTTTATTGAAATCAATCGTAGAAGCCCCAGCCGAATAACCAAGTGTAGTTACCAGCGTAAGCGTAGTAAAACGATTTGATTTCAAAACTTAGGTTAGTTTTAGCTAATCGAGCGCGTTAGTTATACATTTTCACTGGATTGTTCTTAACTTTAAGACGTTTAGCACAGCTCTAAGTGTCAGAGGTCCTCAGTTATTTACGCAACAACGAGAAGCCTCGGTCATTCGATATTTCACACCTACAAAAATATCACAATCCCGCAACCACAGCCGTTAGATATACCACGAACAAAATATAACTAATCTAACAATATGGAGCCTAAATAAATTCTGGTGGCAGCTTTTGAGCATTTACTGATTACTTTACCTATAACGGCGTGCGAAAAATTATCCGCTGTTTTTACTCCATAAATATACCCTCAGTACAAGGAAGAAATGGTTTACATTTTCCTCAGCCTATTTTTTTGCATAACGATTCGTGCGTTTTGCAGCATTAGGAGTATGCACACCCCTACCTAACAAGGAGGTAAGAATTAAGCGGTACTTTCTTAAGAGACTTGGTGCTTGCGAGAGTGTCGGCCAATTTTTTGAGCACGTATTGCCGCGTCTTCGCACTGCATTCAAGTGAGACGTAGTCGAGGTTTCCACTGCGGACAATGGCACCCAGTGCTTCCGCCGCGTCCTCTGCCCTGTAGTCGTCCAGGTTCATAGAAACTGAGGGCGTGTGGGCCGTAAGGACGCAATTCGGAAAATCCAGCGCCTGAGGATAGACCCAGTGAAGCCACAAGCGAGGAAAGGCGTCGATCTGTCGGATCATGTCAAAAAGTGAAGAAACTTGTCCCTGCGGATGCTCGGCTGTCATGTTGAGCACCAGCACCTTCAGCGTCTTGTTAACCTGCATAAGCGTTCATGCTTGCAGCTCGCTACTACACCACGAAACTAGGCAGACAAAACCTTCACCGACTACACGGCGGAATCCCTACGCGCCCTGGCGCTAACTTCCGTCTTCTCCTGCTCTGTCACTTCGGACAGAACCTTCGCCGACTACACGGCGGAATCCCTACGCGCTCTGGCGCTAACTTTCGTCTTCTCCTGCTCTGTCACTTCGGACAGAACCTTCGCCGACTACACGGTGGAATCCCTACGCGCTCTGGCGCTAACTTCCGTCTTCTCCTGATCTCTCATCTCCGCTGCTCTGTTAAATACCTTCCGCGCGCCATTCCAGAAAGTTCTCGTCATTTCTTCAGCGCGATACGCAGCGAAGGCTGGGGAGAAGCGCGAGACGGTACGAGGGCAATCCCCGACAGATGACTCAACCCGGCATAACACACCCCTTTCCTTCTAGAAATTTCCAGTGCATGCTCGGCCGCCGTTGTGGGGTGAGGAGGTTCATCGGCGAAGCCACGCTTCCGAGGGGAGAGCGTCGCGCACCCGGGGAGCCTTGGAAGCTTGTTTTCTTTTTCTTTTTTTGTTGACCTCGCCGCGTCTCTCCTGCGCGTTATCGCAAGCAGTTGGCAAAATTTTGTTTGTAAAAAGATTTGGTCCGTAACAGGAGTGATCTCGTTGCCACGTCATTCTGCCGCTTAAGGTGAGCCTTTAAATATATTATGCGCCATTTATATCACACCTAATGTATTGCAGCCTAGCATGGGGCACGACAAACAAAGCAAACATAAATATGGTCAATACTGTGCAAAAAAACAGTCTGCCAGATTGATAATATTAACCGTTCGTAAGGATGCATGGCGCATTGATGATGTGAGGTGTTTTGTGGCGCAAGGGTCATTTGATGGTCAAAGAGCGCCAGGTCCTAAGACGACATGTGAACCATGAATATGTGGGTGTCTGTATAAGGGCCTTCCAATTCATCGTGTGAAAGTGAGTAAAACATAGAAATAATAAAATAATGAAAGTGACGTGAAATGTACAGTAAAATTGGGTGGCGAAAAGTTCTGATGATAAAAGCATGTGTGAAAATATTTGGCACTAGCCCAAGTGTTTCATCAGCGCCCTTGTGTCCGAGGGCCGCGAGGCAAGTGCTTTTTAATGGAGCCACTGCAGCAGCAACCCCTCTTGAGATATCGCCCTACGCAATGCCTGGGTATTTTGCATGATAGAAGCAGACATATCTTGAGAAAAGCTAGCACAGATTTACGAGTGAAAAGTGGTTCCCTACCGACGAACATTTCAGGGTGTAATGATGTATTTTATTGGTAGGGTAATGGAAAGTGTTGTCTTCTTAGAGTGTCTAATTGTTCACACTGGAATAAAATGTGAAGAACTGTTAGTGGTTCACAACATCTGTCACACAATGGTGGACGGCCACCAGACAAAGTATACGAGTGTGTCATGTATGTGTGTCTTATCCTGAGCCTTGATAGTGTTACCTCTGTACGACGTGATTTCGATACTGGCGGCCAATGACCAAGGTGTGGCTTAATAATGTGTAGCTTGGTTTGTGTGTGTCTATCCCACTTGGTCTGCCAGTAGTCTCTGATCTTTCGTTCGAGAGATGGTTTAAGGTCAATGGCCAGGAATAATATAGCTGTAGGGGCAGTGCTCTCGTGTACGGATGCAGCAAGCTGATCCGCCATCACGTCGCCTTGAATCTCACGGTGCCCTGGCACCCAGCACAATACATGTTGTTCGCGTGTGTTGCGTGTGTTTAAAATAGAGTAAAGTTAGACGAAGACAGTTTTTTTTTGTTTTTTAAGAGTTTGCAGAGCTGTTACCACAGTGAGGGAGTCTATATAAATTACTGTTTTTTTGTAGTTGTAATTGCTGGATGTGTTTAGCAGCCACAAGTATCGCTTAAGTTTCCGCTGTGAAGATACTTCTGTCTGGATGTATAGGTCCAGCATCCGAAAAGGATGGGCCGACAGCAGCGTAGAACACAGGGGAGTTAGACTTGAAGACATCGGTAAAGAGCTTAGAACGTGTGTATTTGTGTTGAAGTTCCAGGAAGTATGTTCAAATATGGGCAACAGGCACGTGTTTTCTAACATTTAGGAAAGGCACATCGCAGTCTATATTCTGCCAGTGCCACGGTGGCAGGTATACTGCAGGAGCCAATAAACTGGGTTCAAGTGACACCAGTTTCCTCAGCTATATCTTTCAGGCGAAGTGAGTAGGGCTGCCTCATCACAGGCCTGTTTTGAAACAGAATGGAGCTCGACAAGTCATTATTATTGGAATATGAGGGGTGCTTCCTGTCTGCTTTCAACTTAAGGAAATATACAAAGGACATGTAAGTTTTCTGCAGATGAAGCGACCACTCATTTGACTTAACGTAGAGGCTTTTTACGGGGCTGGTGCGAAAAGCACCCGAAGAAAGGCGGAGGCCCAAATGGTGCATGGGGTCCAGCATCTCCAAAGCAATTTGAGTCGCAGACTGATAAATTACAGCCCCTTAGTTTAAGCGAGTGCGAATGAGGCTTCTATACAAATTCATGAGACAATGCCTGTCACTACCCCACGTAGTACGTGACAACAATTTATGAACATTCATGGCTTTTACACATTTTGTTTTTAATACCTAATGTGCGGTATGAAGGTTAGCTTGTTGTCCAAGATTAGGCCTAAGAATTTATGCTCGGCATTAACAGGCAGACGTTGATCATTCAGTCGAATATCAGGTTCCGAGTGTATGCTTCTCTATCGAGAGAACAAGACACGTGCTCTTTTGTGTGTTCAGTCGGAATCCATTTTCCACTACCCATTTGGGGACCTTTTTTAAACCTAGCTGAACCTGCCGCTCACACATTGCCAGATTGCATAACTTAAAGCCAAGCTGGACGTCATCGACATATGTGCAATAGAACATATTGCGGGGGATGGACAGGTGCAAGGCATTCATCTTGATAATATAAAGTGCACAAGTAAGTACGCCGCCTTGCGGTACTCCAATTTCTTGGACAAATGTTTGGGAGAGAACACTGCCCACACGGACACAGAATGTTCGATTGGACAAGTAACTCACGAATATGGAAAGGATTATACCGCGCACACCCAGGTGAGACAAGTCTCTTAATATACCGAAACGCTATGTTGTGTCATAAGCTTTCTCCATATCAAGGAACAAAGAAAGGAAGTATTTTTTGTGGACGAAAGCATCTCGGATATCTGCCTCGGTACGGACCAGATTGTCGGTGGTGGATCTACTCTCTCGAAACACACCCTGAAATTGGTCGAGCAGATTGTGTGTTTCAAGGAAATGTAAAAGTCGGCGGTTTATCATCTTTTCAAAAAGTTTACAAAGCCAGCTTGTAAGTGCAATGGGCCTATAACTCCAAACTGAGGAAGAAACCTTGCTCTGTTTCAAAATGGGATAACAATAGCCTCTTTCCAAAAAGTGGGGATGGTGCAAGAAAGCCAGATAGCGTTGTATAGGGAAAGTAAAGTTTTTCCTGTTTTGAGCGGCAGGTTTTTCAACATTTCATATCTGACGCAGTTGTAAACTGGGGCAGAAAAACTGCAGGAGTTAAGTGAAGTTTGCAGCTCAGCTGAGCTGAAAGGTTGGTTGTATGCCTCGTATTTTGTACACTTGTGCTGTAGTTTCTGCTTTTTATTCTTGTTTTATATCTTTGGAAAGCTTCAGCATAGTGTGACGAACTAGACACCTGCTCGTAGTGTACACCGAGGAAGTTCACCTAATCTTCCAGGCTGTCACTCTGTTTGTATACGAGTGGAAGTGAGTGTACTTGTCTTCCTGCTACCTTACCAAGCATGTTCCAGACATTAGCTTCTTTTGTATATGAAATGATCCTTGATAAAAGCTTGTGCCAGCTTTCTCTTCTGGCTTCCCGACGCACTCTTTTTTCTTGAGACTTCATTTTCTTAAAGCTGTCAAGCTTTCCGGCTGTCGGTGAGTTCCGAAGCAACCTCTATGCCTTGTTCTGCTCCTTTTGTGCATTACGACACTCAGTCTTCCACCATGGGAGGTGTCGCTTGCCGGGCATTCCAGATGTTTGTGAGATGCACTTGGCTGCCGCTACTGCATCAATAAAGGAAAGCTGTGAAGTACTGCACACCTTCATCTATGCTTAAACCAGACATGTCAGTCCGAACTAAATGAGTAATGTTATGCAACTGTCGGCTTTCTATGTCAGCCCAGTCGGCTTTCTATGTCAGCCATTTGAGAACATGTGAAGGACATTCGTATCATATTGGTGTACTCAAACGACAGGAAAATGGTCACTTCCGTAGGGATTATTTATAATTTTTCAATGTAATAATAGTACAAGTGAAGGAAATGTGATACTGAGATCTATAGAGGAGTAAGTTTTGTTTGCAAGGTTATATGTTACTTCTTTCCTATTCAACAGGCGGACACCGGGAGAGAAAAGGAACTGTGCAATGAGAGGACCTCGTGCGTCGCATCGAGAAACCGCACAAAGACCACTATGACCATTTAGGTCCCCAAGGACCAGATAGGGTTCAGGCAGTTCATCTATTTTGGACTGGTATTCCTGTTTTTCAAGACGGCGGTGTGGACGTATGTACAGAGAGCAGATGGTGACGAGTTTGTTGAAAAGAACTGCTCAAACAGCCACTGCCTCAAAGAATGTTTGTAGTGGTAGAGGTGTAAATGCTATGCTAGGCAGGATATACATTAACGCAGTGTACATTCCTTAGGAACGTTTACTATGCCCGTGTAATGCTTTTGCATTGTAGGAAAAAGGCATTTTACCACCCCAAACGCCACTGTGGTGCGAGATCAAAATCGTCTTAAAACTTTTATTTTTGAACGTGGTCAAACATAATGGCTACCATTCAGGTAACATCCACCTAAATCAACGTAGGAGGCACATATACGCGTCAAACCAAGATAGCATTGCAAAAGGTGAAATCGACTCAGTACCATCACGCTAACCCCACAGGGGTCATCTGGTGTAACCAATAAAGCCCCGTTATATTTAGCCCTCAGTACTGGTGTGAATATTTCTGTTCTGCGAAAATGAGGAATGGCCACTCTGATATTGGAGGTATATACGGGCAATCTCGAGCACTGCGTCGAAAATTAAAAAAAAACGTAATCGAACTGCGAAATTCTGTCGATGCTTTCGTCATCCCTTTGCCTGTATGGTGGCCATTTTGAGTTAGTTGTAAACATCATTTGATATAATAAAGAAGAGTACATTACTTACTTTTATATAGTGGAGTTTGGTGGTTACATTACGTAGGAGATTTGGAGTATGCAATGTGAAGGAACTGTTTCCACGGAGACCTTGAAAAAGCTGTATTCATGTACTAATTGTATTGTAACAAAACTAAAACAGATTTACCCCTTTAGTGCCTCCATTTTGAAACTTCCGAAGAAAACAAAGATTGTTCTCTTTTTTTCGGCTTTAAATGGCAACGTTTAAATGATTCCGCCATTAAATACTTTTATGTATATGTCGCGAATTCTCCTCATGCCAAAGAAGCGAGGACTATGCAACCAAAATCACACTTCAGAACTACGCAACATGTCCTGTGCCACGCCTTGAGCATGTACACTCCAAATAAACAAAATTATTTAAGATAGAACTTGCGTCAGTCAGGCGAGAAAAAAACGAGGAAGGGAGCGCTCTCTCATGAGGTTCAAATATGTTGCGTTTATTTTTATTTGTGAGTTTCCGTTATTTGCTGGCACTCTGCCTGACGCGCTACAGGTGTCTCGAAGAACTATAACCCCCTCAGCTCCTAAAGGGTGTTTTAGAGTGAACGATAACCCTTCGTAACCCAATATGATAGTGAAGCAAAGGAACCTAACACACTTGTCTTTGAAACGTTTCGTTATTATAGGTAGTGCATGTCTAGCTTTTAAATGTTGAAGGGCACCAAGTGAACCACGTTGCAAATACTCTTGGCCGTTACAAAATCACAGGTTTTGTTGACTTCTCAACATGTTTTGTGTGCTGGTTCTTTTTGTCGGTTTTGCGATTGCCATAGAGCAGCAACATATACACGTGGAGGTAGGTGCATTACTGAAGACCCGTTTTGACAATCGGGCCTGCCTTCTGGAGGGTGTCACACAGGTCCCGTTAATTTGGGAGGCGATCGCTGGGCTAATTCCAAGGGCCGAAGTATCGGCCCCCCGAACCGCACCACGAAAGCGTGGACAATTTAGAAGTGGTCCTTTTTGGGGCGCCAGCGGACGCCGGCTGTGGCCCAAAGAACAAGTCAGAGCCGAGAGTTGATAAACCAACAAAATTATATTCTCAATAATGGCAGATCTAAAACAATACACAAGAATGCACACTCCACAATAGTTGCATACAATATGTCACCAATCTAACAACGTACTACACAGTACAATCAGCCACACTGGAAACAACGGACACAGACAACAATACGCACTACAATGCAGTCGCATGCATCGAACAACCAAGCCACTTAAAACTAAAGAGTTCGAAAACTTATTCAGTCCAAAGTTCTTGGAACAAAAGTCTGGATGATACTCTTCCGAGAATCACTCACTCAAAGTCCAGCGTTGTTGTCGTTCCGCTGCCCCCGAAGTTTCTCTTCCAGGAAACCTCGCCGAAGTTTCTCTTCCAGGAAACCTCGCGTCTTCAATTGGCCACTCTCCAAGCTTCAAACTTCTTCGCCGGAAACACGTCGGCTTCACACACGCAGCTGTTGCCACGCGTCTTCGCTCGATAGCGGTAAACACACGCTCTTGCCTGTAGCTCGAGCCTTCACCCCTCAGGTGGAAATCCTCTTTTCCTGCTTTGTCGCTACGGACAAAACCTTCGCCGACTATACGGTGGAATCCCTACGCACCCTGGCGCTAACTTCCGTCTTCTCCTGCTCTGTCCCTTCGGACAGTTGCTTCGCCGACTACACGGCGGAATACCTTGCGCTCTGGCGCTAGCTTCCGTCTTCTCCTGCTCTGTCACTTCGGACAGAACCTTCGCCGACTACACGGCGAAATCCCTACGCGCTCTGGCGCTAACTTCCATCTTCTCCTGATCTCTCATCTCCGCTGCTCGGTTAAATACCTTCCGCACGACATTCCAGAAAGTTCTCGTCATTTCGTTGGCGCGATACGCAGCGAAGGCTGGGGAGAGGCGCGAGACGGTACGAGGGCCGTCCCCGACAGATGACTCAACCCGGCCTAACACACCCCTTTCCTTCTAGAAATTTCCAGTGCTTGCTCGGCCGCCGTGTTGGGGTGAGAAGGTTCATCGGCGAAGCCACGCTTCTGAGGGGAGAGCGTCGCGCGCCCGGGGAGCCTTGGATGCTTGTTTTCTCTTTTCTTTTTTTTCGTTGACCTCACCGCGTCTCTCCCGCACGTTATCGCAAGAAGTTGGCGGCGCGCCCATTTTAAGCGCTCGTTCTGTGACAGAGGGCCTCCATATATTTGTGGCCATGAGGCACGTTTTCCGCTGAAAGAAAGCACAGAAGCTCTACGAATAGTTCTGAGACTGTAGTTACCGAGAATAGAAGCCATAATGGTACCTATAAAAATTTTTCAAATTCATGTCTCTCAGTTCATAAGCAGTCCACCCTGGTTCGGGAATGGAACACTTCCCTTACGCCTTTCTGAGTCGGCTGCTGGTCTAGGGAGCTTCTGTTGCTGAACTAAGATGTTTTCTCTTTAAAAAATTCCTAAAAAGCTTTTCGCAGCTTCACGGAGCCGCCAGTGGTGTAACCCTTTTTTAATCCTACCACTGCCCTGCGACATTGTGTAAGATTGTTGAAGTTTATATTTTTAATCATGTTCACTGATCATGCTTATAGATTCATTTTTTGCCTGAAGATCTCGCGCAAACCTGACCTTGTTCATTGAGAAAGTTTCAGCGCAAGTAGGACACAAACGTAGGCAGGATGCAAATAAAGGTAAAAAAAACACCACTTGCACCACCAAGTCCACACAATGAAAGCAATCGGTCCAATTTGTTCTCTGCCATAAAAAACAAAAAACCCTCTTAGATACTCTTTCAGGGGATATTTCTTCTGAACTGGTGCACGGTCACCGGTAGTGATAGAATTTTACGTGCACGACAGCTTTTTCACTGAAATAGAATTCATCCCGTGTACCTTTAGGAGCAAAGGAGTAAAACATCATGGCTCATCATCATGTGCCACACGTATTAGCGAAAAAAAAAAACAAGTATTATAAGAGGTTTACAGCTTTTCTATAGGTGTTGAGAAAATTGCATAATCATGTAGAACTCACGCGTAGGACTTCTATCATGCTTAATATTATCGCTTTGATCGAGAAGGGGTTAATTTCCACGTTGAGTTCATGGAGCCGCCGGTCAGAGAGCAGCCTGTTCACTGCCCGCTCCACGAACGCTTCTCCCAGGCCGCATTGAGACAGTTGCAGCTCGACCAGAGCGCCTACGTCAACAGGATGCGAAATAATGTCAATAAACACCACTTGCACCTTCGAGCGCACACACTCATGGAAATAGAAGCATTTTTGTGAGATTGTAAGTTCTTGTCTTGAAACATGGTAAAGCAAGAAAAGAAAAAAAAACGTGGACTAATAACGACGACGGAGTGATGCACTGACTTCAAACGGTAGTCGGTGTGCCTTTAGACATAAGAAAACAACCCGGGCTCGGCAGAGGCCAATGGCTGCTAATGAAACAAGCGAAGAGGGGTGAAATTTATAACAAAAGTGGTTCAGCGAACTGGAAATAAAATTTGAACGAGTCCTCCTCATGATTGTCTCCTCTAAAAGAGCCAAACGGGAGGAGACTGCATCTAGTGTGGCTCAGGCAACTAAGCCATTCATTGAGGTTCATTCACAGCACTCAATTCAATTTTGACAGCAGGAAGCACACTTTGGCGTGATGCTTTCAGAACATATGCTTGAACGCCACGTGCTGCTACGTTGCGAGAGATCAGGAATTTGCCTGAAATAGAGGCAAGAAGAAAATAGCCTAAAAGCAGCCCGAATGTTTTGCTGCTCCCAGCAGCCTGAAAAAGTAGCCAAACCTGCAAACCCTGAAGTGTATATCCACAAACAGCTATTTGCATAGAATCTACGCGTTTCTCACATACCTCGTACTTCAGTCAGTGTGGTTGCCACTACAATTCTAATAATACTTCGCTTTGCTATGGTCAAGTTCCCCGATGAACAGTTCCGTTTTTCTTCAGGCTATAGCGTACAATTTAATTTATTCATGCCATGGCATGAATGTGTAAGACAATCGCAATCAAGACAAAGCACGACCCTAACGGCAAGAATTCACTTGCCTCCAATGAGCTTCGTGTATGCCCGCTGCAGGTGCGAGGAAGGGGGCACACACTTTTTGAAGGCGAGTTTTCGTAGTTGGCTCATTGCTGGAGGTGCCATCACTTCTGCAACGAATCCAGGAAGCTGCACAGGGTATCGCTAACGCGGTGGCCATTTTTTCGATGTCCACCGGGTCAATGAAGGATTCCCGCAGTGTAAGCGCCCGCGATGACCGGCTTACATTCGCCGCTGACAGAAGGGCACACGGGCTGTGTTGTGGGGATCCCCTCACCTGCAGCACAAGTACAGCATCACGCGACGGGTACATTTTCGCACGACAATGAAAAGAGTGTAGTGCGGTAAGATATCCTAAAGAACCCATACCCCCCCCCCCCGGAGATCCAAGTTAAGTGGTCGTGTAGCACCAGTCACCCCCACGAAGAATGTTCACAGTTGTGGCGCAATAGCTGAGCTAAATTCGTTTGGTAATGAAAAGAAGACTCCGGCTCGAGTTGCGGCGTACCACACAGGTCTACCAGAACCACTGCCAATCCAGTAGCTGTTGTTTCGTGTTTCGCACCGTTTCTAGTTTTCTATGAGCATTTACCGACCAGTCCAACTATCCAGTCATGCTATCCAGTCTTGCTAAGCTACATTCCTAGACCACTCTGTCCTCCTTGCCGAAAACTTTTCACTGTGGGTGCAGGAAGGGGGACGACCTGACTAACTGTGAGCAAACGGGTTTTGGGGGCAGAACAAGGCGCAAATGATCTTGTCAGGGCCAACTCTCGTCATTTCCGAAAGGCCCAAAGTTGCAAACAATTGTTCCTTGCCTTTCCGGTGTGCTCGCAACTTGTGGTTGTTTCGGCCCACGTGAGTTGTGTCCTTGACTGTTCATCGGTTACAGTAGATTTGACTACACAAATTCTAAACTTCGTAATCCTAACTGTCGGTGAATAAATTTTCATTACTTCCATAATGCGTTAGAAAAAGGTCTTAAACGAATAAAACTCTCTGCCGAGCACAGCTAGAATATTGTGTTCAATTGAAGTTTACATTGTGCCTTACATTAAGCTTCTCGAGAGTAACGTGGTGTAAAACGACACGAGCGAGAACCTTGCCTTGTCTAGCGAGCAGGAAAGGTCCGTGCACGTACAGAGACTTCAGAGTCTTGTTGCGAGTCAAGTGGTCCAGGAAGAGGCCAGCGTTTGTGTCGTCAGCCAGCAAGACACACAATTTAGAGAGCAATATAAGCCTCAGACATTGGATGGAACGCAGGCAAGCTAGTTTCCTTGAAATAAACATTTAGAGTCAGCTTTCCTTAGCTTCGTTTTTATATTGCATAAACTATAAGGTGCGCCTCAAGGTTAACAAAGAAGCAGTGCCTAGGCGTCTTTCTCCTCCTTTTGTTGATTGCTGAGGTACATATGAAATATGGCTGTATGTGAAACGGCTGGCCACAGACAGGTTGTGCCTAGAGCAGGTTAATGGCACCGAAATTTGTGAAACCTCACTGTTCAGCACTTGGCAAGTGGCGGGAAAGCAGGAATGCGACAAGGAAACAGAAAGACATGAATTTCATCACAAAGGCCAAGCCATGAGTGCAATATCAAGAAACTAATGTCAGTCGATGATTGGCAAGGAGCTCGAAGTGGCGCATGACTCAAGCACAAAGGACACACAAAGAGAACACACACAGGACTAGCGCAAAATAACGACGTTAATAGCTCGACACTTCGAGCACTACTGACAAAGAAACAAACAGAAAGAAAGAACCGACGAAACGTACGCACAGACATACATTGGACGAGCTCAAATCACAGTTGTTTGAGTTTGAATGCAGCGTGCTTATTTCGTTTGTACAATGTATGTCCAATTTCGCCCTCGTCTTCATGCCCAACCTATATATATGATGGACATGAAGACAAGGGCGAAATTCAGCTGACAGTGTTCACGTGTTTGTTGACTGTTGACGATCGCAATAAATCATGGTCGCTGCTTCAATGATTCAAAAATATTGTGCCTAAGCACGTGCGAGAGGGTGGAAAAGTCACATCACATATGTTGAAGAAAAAAAGACGTCTGATGCTCTCAAGGAGATAGCGCTACACCTAAATGGTAGTTTTCTCACCCTAATGAATATTGTGTTTTCTGTTCTTCTCATATCTAAAGGCACTCATCTCTGTGTCAGAGCTACGAAGCTTCACCTGTCGGACTCCTTCGCACGGTAGAGTTACTTCGCAATATGTAAACACAGTGCTACACATCGCCGCTACCCCTTTCAGCTTCGTTTGTCAACGATCTCAAAAATATATGGTAGTTATTTCTTCTTTCGTGTCCTACGCTTTAAATAAGCTTCTTATTTCAACTTTATTTTTCTCCTGCAGTAATGTTCCTCACCTACTTCTTTTGATTTTCCTGACTACAAAGCTTCTTTCGGAAGCTACGTATCTAGACTGACAAGCCACGCGAATACACCAGATGTTTTCAAATATGTACGAACGAGGCAAGCTGTTAGCGCAAGGGGAAACGCATTTTATGCTATCCTCCAGGATGTAAACGTGGAAATTCATGGCTAAATGATGTTCGCTCTTTCATTGACAGCGTCGCCAGATATTTTCACATTGCGATAACCTGCAACGGTAGTTGTATTGTGCATTGCGGAACCACGTTTTTATTGTGGGGTACACTATTCTAAAGCTCTCTGAAAATTTAGACCACCTGTACCTGTTTAGCGCGCACTCAAATCTAACGATCTTCTCTAATCAGAATTCTATCGAAACTCGGAAGGCCTGACCGCCATTGAATCCCGTGACTATCAGTTCAGCAGTGCAGCAGAACTACAAAACCAGGGTGAGTACCCGAGTAATTTTAACAGGAACACCCATTCGCTGCTACGCGACGTGGCTCTCACGAGCAAATAAACTCAGCAGAGGTTATAGTAAAAGAACAATATTCCGTTTAAGCTCGTGAGTACGGCACATATAGACTACTAATGTGTGTCTAATAAGGGAAAGAATGCGCCCTGCAGTGTTTTAGCCCGTAGGTGCGTGAATATTAATTTACCGCAGTCCACTACCAACACCTGCCAAGATTTGCCCGAATGCTAACATAGAAGTGGTTGGTCAGCGCTCTCACTATCTCTCACCTCAATCTGAAGTAACTCCAGGGAAGGGCGAGAAGTGGTCTGCTCCATGTAGCTGCCAATAACACGCACCGATTCTTCACGAAAGCACATGCTCGAAAGGCTGAGGTAGGTGATGTTCATCATGCTTGCGATAGCTTCGCCACAAATGGTTGACTCGGTCAAAGAGATGTGAAGTGATAAAGAAGGCAGATGAAGAGCACCTGCCAGTAGATTCTGCTCAATTGGTGCAACAGCACTCGACGGACTACCATTTCTAAAGACATTTATTGTCACTCTATTCACAGTTGCAGCCTATGCAACGTATCTTTAATGACAGTATACTTACGAGGTGTGGGAATGCATTTGTTTAACAGCATGTGACAGTTATTTTCACGTATATATATTCAAAGTGGGTGTGCTTAGTGCATAACGTTCAAATTTTGTTAAGAAAATAGCGAGTGCAGGGTTTGAAATGAAAAACAGTCTTCAGACACGTCGGCGATGGTCTGTGACGAAGTTATAAGCATCCTTTTTGAACTGAGCGTAAACGGGAAAAATGTCGGGTAATAGAATGTAAACGTAGTAAGAAGTTTGAGCTTGCTAGTTGGCGTTTTCGCATTTCCTTAGACCTTGCCGGCGTGTCTCTCTACTTAAACAGATTTCATAAGCGTTCCCCATTTCCGTGTTTTAGAGCCCCTGCAGCTAGCCTGAAGCACCTACAGTCAATATTTGTCCATGCAATCGGCCAGTAAATGACTGAACGCCACGTCGACCACATTGCACACACTCTAAATGCTCACCACGGCAATCATGTCGATGAAGTTTTGCTTGTACTGCAGTCGCTTCACTCCCATGGCGCCAGTTTTGAGGGCGTGCCACATGACATGTCTTTCAATTTTCGTCCGAGCCAAGTCCAAGAAAATGTACGTCACACACCTGCACCATGTAAGTGCTGGTCACTGCTCAAGCAGGGAATGAATCAAGAAATCACTAAATTGTGCAACTAATCAATCCCAGAACTTTATCCTTCCCCCCCCCCACGGAAAAAAAAAGAGTTACGATGAAAATAGGCGGCCGGGAAAAAACCAGTCGAACGACAGCTTGACAAAGCCCTAGCCAGCCGTTGCAAATTTGCGCCAACGTTTACGAGCATGGCGCCCTCAAACATAAAGGCAAAAGTCTGCCGTACGCTTTTCTAAGGCATAAAGCGATTTACTTACGCACCGGGGTTCTTAATATTATCTCTAATTTAGCGTCATAAGACCACGATATGATAATTAAACACGCCGTATAGTGGAGGGCTCTGAAAATTTCTACCATCTTGTATTCTTTAGCGTGCGCTTAAATTTAGTGTGAACGCTAAAGGTGCACGTGCACGTTTAGCCTGGACTCGATCCCGGGTCATTCAAGTTTGCCGTTGTGTGACATAACCACTACAACACCGTGGCGGGGCCTCTCTTCACAATTGTCGAATTGCGCAAGCGTTCGAGAGCATGCCACGGTCTAGCACAAAGGCTTAGAGAGCCTGTACTACGCTTTTCTAAGGCAGAAAGCGATATAAGTCTGGACCACAGCCCTTGCAATGACATAGGCGTCAGTGTACGAAACGTGCACTTCATTTATATTACTATGCCGTTATTAGTCGAAGACATTGTTCCTACTGGCGGAAATTTTATGCGCCAGACGCGTCGTCACAATACCTCCCGGATCGACCAGCAGATTGCACGCTCTGGGAGGGCTTTCAGACGTCGCCACATAAAGGTATCATTGACTCATGCTACGTGGGTTTCTTTCCCTATCCACTAATCGTGTTTCGCTGAGGGAGCTACTCAACAAGACGACTAAAGCATCCACCTAAGGATTAACAAATTGTGGTTGACCGATTCGCTTGCTTTGATTGACAACGTTGAGTAGTGAACAAGTGAGCTGAAACAATGAGAGTGGGTATTTCGCGGTTTTTAATTGATATTCTGTAGAAGAGATGACGATGTCTCAGCCGTTTATGGCCGCGAAATCAACTTTGGTTGTGAATATTCCAGAAAAGCTATAATATAATCATCGAAATGTAGATTGATTGAAGAACATTGTGAAAGATTTGTCAGAGAAAAAACGGACCATCCGAATAATAATAATGAATGCTAGAAAGCTGATTCCCAAAGCCCCAAAGTGACCACAAAAAGCGCCTAATTGCACACTCTCGGAAATCGACCTAAGTCTAAGTACAGTGGTCTCCTTTTTACTTTTACTAACTGCAGCAGCCATGGCTGGTAGTCCAGCTAATGCCCTCAAGCTTGGCAGCAACTCTACCTTGCACTCTACCTTGAATTAACATCCAAGCTGGAACACAACTTAAGGTAAACCTACGAGGAGGTATTACCTTAATTCAGCATTGGTATGAACGATACCTTTGTGGTTATCGTGGCATACACCAATTCAGTGATTTATACTGTAACAGTCCTTGGTCAATGGTTTATGTATAAGAGAACCTCCAAGAAGCAACATGGGAGGTGGAAAGGATCACTATAATGTGCAAACTATTGATGAGAGACTCCGCAAGCGTCATTGTTACAAAAGTGTAGATAAAATGCTTAATTTCCATGGGCTGTCATTCCGTACTGACCGAATGGCAGTCAGTAGATAGATTCAAGAGCTCCCTTAGAAACATATATCTAGCATCTATCATTTCTTGCCACACAAAGCAATGACAACCACAAATACTTAAGGCTGACCTGACCGGATTAACGTAACAGTAACTAGAGTGATCTTTAAAGCAGTCATCGAAGTTGGAGGTAAAGCGCTGAGCCAATAACTACAGGCAAGCTTTCCTAACAAATAAAAACTTACTAAACAACCGGAAACACTTGAGGGAGATAGCTCAACATCTAAAATACAGTTCGTTTATCTGACAAAGCTTACCAACAAGAGGTTTGAAGTGTGAAGTTTATTAGTAACGAAGTAGCGATACATAAATTGAAGATGTTTTCAGACAAGGGTCCCATAATATAAAGACTGTAGGGTGAACTACGATAACTCTGATGGTGTAGTGTTAGTCTACTGTTGCTATTGCATCAGGAAATGACAAGCTAGGTGATGCTACGTGTACTATTATCAGTTTTATTTTTTCTTGCACTGTTTTATAGGTGCACCTTCATCCTGTATACAGACATAAAAAAGAATGTCTTCAACTCTGTGGTATGAGATATAATAATTATTGTGGTCTTCCGCCTGTCGGCTTCGCCCATGGAGCCCAATGAGGCTTTGACAAACCAATTTAGTATCTCTGTGTTGAGCTTATGAAATGCAAATGAAATGTGATTATTATTATATTATTATTATTACTATATTATCAATATTTGTTCCTGCTTTGTTCCTCACTTCTATTTACTGCCTGTAAAAAAGTGGTTATTATTATCAAAATTATCACTATCATCACTATCATTATCATTATCACAATCACTATCACTATCATTATTATTATTATTATTATTATTATTATTATTATTATTATTATTATTATTATTATTATTATTATTATTATTATTATTATTATATTATTATTATTATTATTATTATTATTATTATTATTATTATTAGAATGAAAGACCGGGAATCTGTCCAACAATCATTCGGTTTAGAGTTCAGCCTTGAGTGGCGGCTACAATTGCGAATTTAATGTTTTTATTTACCGCCAAGCATTACCGCTGCCATGTTTATGATGGCATGCCTTCTACGGAACCTGCGTTATCAACTACGAATGGGCACTAAATTATTGTTTTCGGGGACTTTAATGTGTCTGTTATAGACGGGAGCACGCTTTCCTTTTCTCATTGTAAACAATTCATTGAGAAAAACTGCAGCTTGCTGTTAGCTTTTGTGTCATGTAATTCCCTACTGCAATATAACACCGTTATCAATGGCAAAGACAACGTCTTGCACCTCTGTCTGTCGAACGATCTACCTGTTGAAATTTCATGCTCCGACATCTGTATTGTTCGCCCTAAGAAATTCGTACGCAATATACACGTGCACATCGTAAATATCTCCATTGGTTCTCCTCTGAAGTTAAGAGTGCATTGAACGATAAAGATCGTGCGCACGAGAATGCTAAATGTTCTCTATTCAGCAAGTTGAACGAAGATTTCAGCTTTTGCCGAGGTTTTGCTCAACGGGACCACATTTCATACAGTGTATTTCTAGAAACAAATGATGCCGACGGGCCAGCTGAGTTTTGCAAGCACGCACCTAAATAGTCCAGCAAAAGTGGGGAATCCTTTAGACTACTGGACTCGGACGGTGTCGAAGTGCATGTCGCCGCTGATTGCTTCTCCAGGCATTTTTTCGTTTATGAGGCCTCAGGCTAATACTGAGATAGTAGAATAGCCAAAAGCAGTCAGCACATCTAGTGGCCTATCACTGTATGAGAAGCTTATCTGCTCATGCATTAAGTGCTTCAAACCATTCTTATCGCGTGGCCCAGACGACGTCTCTTCCGCCAAACTAAAGGCTCATGGTACTAAATTTGCCCCAGTACTGACTCATATGTCAGAACTGTCTGACTCTTCCACTTTTCCCAGAAGGTGGAGAACTGCGGGCGTTCTTCCAGTGTTTAGGTTGGTCGGCAAAACTGTTATTTCTGATGGCTGCCCGATTTTTCTACTGTGTACCACACAGAACAGCTTTGATATGGCTCTTCACATCATATTGTATGCCAGCGTGAAGAATTCGTTGATCTAATCAACTCGGATTTCTCACTGGCTACTCAATAACCACAAATCTTGCTAGTTTCATGACGAAACTCTCTTCACCTGTTTTTTTTTTCAAAGAGTACACGTCGACGTTGTCTACTGTGTCTTCAGCAAGGCTTTTGACGTAGTCAGTCACTCACTGTTCTTGGTTACACTTGTTAACTTTGATGTTTACTAGTTTGTTCGAAATCTCCTGCTTGTTTACACTTGTTAACTTTGATGTTTACTAGTTTGTTCGAAATCTCCTGCACAGCTATTTTGTTAAGAGATTACATTATGTTGCCGTTAATGACCAAATGCCTTTCTTGTACAAAGTGGTTAGAGGAATCCCTCAAGGGTCTGTATTAGCCACACCACAACAGGTGTTTTTCGGATCCCGCATAACTGTCGCCAAAGTGCAAGAAGTGAAGCGCTGAAGCGCAAAGCATAAACACATTCTCCTAATACCTGTGTTGTCGGAGCAGCACATGAATGAGTAGTGAGGCCCGAAGAATGTCTTTGTCTTCGGGTTGCTTTTCGGGCCACTGGTAGCCCAATAACGCGAGCTCACACCACTTGATCTCTCAAAGTTCAATGCAGTCATCCATGAGATAGTGGTTCCAAGACTCCACGTCGGACATGATCCAACAGCGCTGCTTGTCGGGCTGCCACGTGCAAGAGCGTTCGAAGCCCACGGCGCTGTGTGCGATTGCGCAGCCGTCGCCGTCGGCATTTTCACTTGCAACACTGGCACGTGCAGCTGGAAGCGTTGAGCAAGCGGCAATCAAGACTTGAGATACAAGCTACATAGTGCTGCAGCTAAATAGCTTGCTGCCGAGTTCCGATTCAGCCTTTATTATGACTGTTTAAAGTTGTGGGTATACTTCTAAAGGTGGTAGCCCGAAAATAGTTTAGCAACTTTGGCAACACAGCGCTGCGTCCGGTGCACGGTCTCTCTCGTAGGGTTCTGTTTCACTGCTGTCATTATGTCAATACTGTACTTGGTGGTTATATGTTTACTGTATTAATGATGATGTCCCTGTTTGTTCATTAGGTTACAAAGATGATTTCTTATTTGCAAGCACGTTGCTTCTACTGCCGAAGTGTGGTAAGGCCTTGTCAGGAGGTTTGAGTTCTCTTTTTGCCTTACCTCGCGGGCAAACTCTGTACGTGTTGCACCCAAAATAAGGGAAACAAGAAGTGCCTGCTTGCGACGCATTTAAGGGTGCAGTGTTAAATCAAACAATGCGTTGTGTTAGATCAAAATTACCTTTCCACCTGAATCCGACCTTCAACTGTAACGAAGGTTAACCCCTGCTATATACATTTGCTAAAACGCTAGGGCAGAGTTTTCGCGAAGACACGCATCAGCTCAAAGTGAATCTTTCGCACCTCATTCGCCAGAAGTACCGCCATGATTCAAGTTCATCGCACGCTCACTCCGAGAGTGCCGATCAGGTTGTGTGTTCTCTTGGAGCGCGACATGTTGACTCCCCAGTCGGGCATGCATCCATGGCGTGTAGCCGAGCCGTGTAGACAATGTAATCATGGTGTTACAAGGGCTAAACTTTCTATATTAATATGAAGTAAGCTGTACTGGGGAACGGCGGAATTTAGTTTGTCTCGTGTTCTTTACCATATACATAAATTTACCCTGACCGGGCCTCCATCACTTTACCATGATCGAAATGCGGCTGCCACAGGCAGGAATTGCCAGTTTTGCCCCTCACTCGTGGAGTGCCACAAACCGTATGCTTGGTCCACTGATGTTCAATGTCTATATTAGTAATAGTGTAACTGGACACAGCAGTTACATACATCATATAGGCGGATGATTCAGCAATATACATTGATGGCGCTAACTTAGACGACATTGTAAGCAAACCAAAGATATACTTTCAAAAATCAATCATTGTTCTAAAATGAACCAGCAATAAATAATGTAAATAAATCTAAAGTCTTGTTTCTTCTGCCAGAAATAAAGTATTCACGGCTCATCAAGCCTTAGATTTTTTTAATAAGTGCCGGGAGATAATGTTGATGCATACAAAATACTTGTACTTTGTTTTTCTTCCAGCCTAGGCAAAGAGGCGTGTAAATTTTGTTTGTAAAAAGATTTGGTCCGTAACAGGAGTGATCTCGTTGCCACGTCATTCTGCCGCTTAAGGTGAGCCTTTAAATATATTATGCGCCATTTATATCACACCTAATGTATTGCAGCCTAGCATGGGGCACGACAAACAAAGCAAACATAAATATGGTCAATACTGTGCAAAAAAAACAGTCTGCCAGTTTGATAATATTAACCGTTCGTAAGGATGCATGGCGCATTGATGATGTGAGGTGTTTTGTGGCGCAAGGGTCATTTGATGGCCAAAGAGCGCCAGGTCCTAAGACGACATGTGAACCATGAATATGTGGGTGTCTGTATAAGGGCCTTCCAATTCATCGTGTGAAAGTGAGTAAAACATAGAAATAATAAAATAATGAAAGTGACGTGAAATGTACAGTAAAATTGGGTGGCGAAAAGTTCTGATGATAAAAGCATGTGTGAAAATATTTGGCACTAGCCCAAGTGTTTCATCAGCGCCCTCGTGTCCGAGGGCCGCGAGGCAAGTGCTTTTTAATGTAGCCACTGCAGCAGCAACCCCTCTTGAGATATCGCCCTACGCAATGCCTGGGTATTTTGCATGATAGAAGCAGACATATCTTGAGAAAAGCTAGCACAGATTTACGAGTGAAAAGTGGTTCCCTACCGACGAACATTTCAGGGTGTAATGATGTATTTTATTGGTAGGGTAATGGAAAGTGTTGTCTTCTTAGAGTGTCTAATTGTTCACACTGGAATAAAATGTGAAGAACTGTTAGTGGTTCACAACATCTGTCACACAATGGTGGACGGCCACCAGACAAAGTATACGAGTGTGTCATGTATGTGTGTCTTATCCTGAGCCTTGATAGTGTTACCTCTGTACGACGTGATTTCGATACTGGCGGCCAATGACCAAGGTGTGGCTTAATAATGTGTAGCTTGGTTTGTGTGTGTCTATCCCACTTGGTCTGCCAGTAGTCTCTGATCTTTCGTTCGAGAGATGGTTTAAGGTCAATGGCCAGGAATAATATAGCTGTAGGGGCAGTGCTCTCGTGTACGGATTCAGCAAGCTGATCCGCCATCACGTCGCCTTGAATCTCACGGTGCCCTGGCACCCAGCACAATACATGTTGTTCGCGTGTGTTGCGTGTGTTTAAAATAGAGTAAAGTTAGACGAAGACAGTTTTTTTGTTTTTTAGGAGTTTGCAGAGCTGTTACCACAGTGAGGGAGTCTATATAAATTACTGTTTTTTTTTGTAGTTGTAATTGCTGGATGTGTTTAGCAGCCACAAGTATCGCTTAAGTTTCCGCTGTGAAGATACTTCTGTCTGGATGTATAGGTCCAGCATCCGAAAAGGATGGGCCGACAGCAGCGTAGAACACAGGGGAGTTAGACTTGAAGACATCGGTAAAGAGCTTAGAACGTGTGTATTTGTGTTGAAGTTCCAGGAAGTATGTTCAAATATGGGCAACAGGCACGTGTTTTCTAACATTTAGGAAAGGCACATCGCAGTCTATATTCTGCCAGTGCCACGGTGGCAGGTATACTGCAGGAGCCAATAAACTGGGTTCAAGTGACACCAGTTTCCTCAGCTATATCTTTCAGGCGAAGTGAGTAGGGCTGCCTCATCACAGGCCTGTTTTGAAACAGAATGGAGCTCGACAAGTCATTATTATTGGAATATGAGGGGTGCTTCCTGTCTGCTTTCAACTTAAGGAAATATACAAAGGACATGTAAGTTTTCTGCAGATGAAGCGACCACTCATTTGACTTAACGTAGAGGCTTTTTACGGGGCTGGTGCGAAAAGCACTCGAAGAAAGGCGGAGGCCCAAATGGTGCATGGGGTCCAGCATCTCCAAAGCAATTTGAGTCGCAGACTGATAAATTACAGCCCCTTAGTTTAAGCGAGTGCGAATGAGGCTTCTATACAAATTCATGAGACAATGCCTGTCACTACCCCACGTAGTACGTGACAACAATTTATGAACATTCATGGCTTTTACACATTTTGTTTTTAATACCTAATGTGCGGTATGAAGGTTAGCTTGTTGTCCAAGATTAGGCCTAAGAATTTATGCTCGGCATTAACAGGCAGACGTTGATCATTCAGTCGAATATCAGGTTCCGAGTGTATGCTTCTCTATCGAGAGAACAAGACACGTGCTCTTTTGTGTGTTCAGTCGGAATCCATTTTCCACTACCCATTTGGGGACCTTTTTTAAACCTAGCTGAACCTGCCGCTCACACATTGCCAGATTGCATAACTTAAAGCCAAGCTGGACGTCATCGACATATGTGCAATAGAACATATTGCGGGGGATGGACAGGTGCAAGGCATTCATCTTGATAATATAAAGTGCACAAGTAAGTACGCCGCCTTGCGGTACTCCAATTTCTTGGACAAATGTTTGGGAGAGAACACTGCCCACACGGACACAGAATGTTCGATTGGACAAGTAACTCACGAATATGGAAAGGATTATACCGCGCACACCCAGGTGAGACAAGTCTCTTAATATACCAAAACGCTATGTTGTGTCATAAGCTTTCTCCATATCAAGGAACACAGAAAGGAAGTATTTTTTTGTGGACGAAAGCATCTCGGATATCTGCCTCGGTACGGACCAGATTGTCGGTGGTGGATCTACTCTCTCGAAACACACCCTGAAATTGGTCGAGCAGATTGTGTGTTTCAAGGAAATGTAAAAGTCGGCGGTTTATCATCTTTTCAAAAAGTTTACAAAGCCAGCTTGTAAGTGCAATGGGCCTATAACTCCAAACTGAGGAAGAAACCTTGCTCTGTTTCAAAATGGGATAACAATAGCCTCTTTCCAAAAAGTGGGGATGGTGCAAGAAAGCCAGATAGCGTTGTATAGGGAAAGTAAAGTTTTTCCTGTTTTGAGCGGCAGGTTTTTCAACATTTCATATCTGACGCAGTTGTAAACTGGGGCAGAAAAACTGCAGGAGTTAAGTGAAGTTTGCAGCTCAGCTGAGCTGAAAGGTTGGTTGTATGCCTCGTATTTTGTACACTTGTGCTGTAGTTTCTGCTTTTTATTCTTGTTTTATATCTTTGGAAAGCTTCAGCATAGTGTGACGAACTAGACACCTGCTCGTAGTGTACACCGAGGAAGTTCACCTAATCTTCCAGGCTGTCACTCTGTTTGTATACGAGTGGGAGTGAGTGTACTTGTCTTCCTGCTACCTTACCAAGCATGTTCCAGACATTAGCTTCTTTTGTATATGAAATGATCCTTGATAAAAGCTTGTGCCAGCTTTCTCTTCTGGCTTCCCGACGCACTCTTTTTTCTTGAGACTTCATTTTCTTAAAGCTGTCAAGCTTTCCGGCTGTCGGTGAGTTCCGAAGCAACCTCTATGCCTTGTTCTGCTCCTTTTGTGCATTACGACACTCAGTCTTCCACCATGGGAGGTGTCGCTTGCCGGGCATTCCAGATGTTTGTGAGATGCACTTGGCTGCCGCTACTGCATCAATAAAGGAAAGCTGTGAAGTACTGCGCACCTTCATCTATGCTTAAACCAGACATGTCAGTCCAACCAAAATGAGTAATGTTATGCAACTGTTCCCAGTCGGCTTTCTATGTCAGCCATTTGAGAACATGTGAAGGACATTCGTATCATATTGGTGTACTCAAACGACAGGAAAATGGTCACTTCCGTAGGGATTATTTATAATTTTTCAATGTAATAATAGTACAAGTGAAGGAAATGTGATACTGAGATCTATAGAGGAGTAAGTTTTGTTTGCAAGGTTATATGTTACTTCTTTCCTATTCAACAGGCGGACACCGGGAGAGAAAAGGAACTGTGCAATGAGAGGACCTCGTGCGTCGCATCGAGAAACCGCACAAAGACCACTATGACCATTTAGGTCCCCAAGGACCAGATAGGGTTCAGGCAGTTCATCTATTTTGGACTGGTATTCCTGTTTTTCAAGACGGCGGTGTGGACGTATGTACAGAGAGCAGATGGTGACGAGTTTGTTGAAAAGAACTGCTCAAACAGCCACTGCCTCAAAGAATGTTTGTAGTGGTAGAGGTGTAAATGCTATGCCCTGATCAACTATATAGGTCACACCATCACATGACTCTACAGCGTCATTGTGGTCCCTTCTGAATATTATAGAACGACGTAGAAAATTGTTCCTGGAATTTAGGTGTGTATCTTGTACACACAGCACTTTCGGTGAATATTTGTGTAAGAGTTCCTAAATATTGTCGAAGTTTCTAAGCAGTCCGCTGACGTTCCACTGTATATTTTGTGTATCTATTATGAGTGTAAATGAGTGTTTTGTGTACTAAACAAAGTTTTACATTAGGTCAGGAGCCCTTGTCAGGCCCCGTGATGATGGCTTTTGACATTCTGGCACGCTCCAAAGAGCCGCGCCGGTCCTTCGGCGGCGAAGACTCCGTTGCACTTGCTGTTGTGTCAATCACCTCGGACGAGGTGGTGAATGCCCGCTCGTGGTTCACGCGTGCAGGAACAGAAGTCTTAGCGCTGTCTGTCAAAACAGAATTCCCTGGGGCTTCAAGTCTGGAGGCCTGCAAACCTTTTGGTGAAGAAAGAGCTTGTGCTACTTCCACTGAGGGGCTGAATGGCGCTGCCGCCCATTCGCTTTGTGTGGAATGTGCGGGCGCCGCAAATCTTGGTTGCACTGCCCCTTCGTGCCACCTCCGCCAACGAAGGACCCTGCAAAGGTAGACGCTTGCGCACCTCCCTAAAGAAGATGTTTTCATTTACTTTGAGTGCAAGTATTTTTTTGTGTTTCTATGTAGGGCATGCGCGAGAGTAAGCGGGATGTCCTCCATCGCAGTTTGCGCAGTGGGGAGTTTCCTCTTCCCAGTTGTCTGCAGCGTGTTTGTGCGAAGTACACTTTGCACAGGTTTGACGGCCGCGGCAGCTCTGAAAGCCGTGGCCGAAACGCTGGCACTTAAATAACGTCAGGGGTCGGGGATATATAGGCCGGACCTGAAACTTTAAGTAGCTTGTTTCGATACATTCTGTAAGTGTGCTTGTACAAACTCAAACAATAAGGTGCTTTGTCAGGGTTTCTTTGTTGTCACACCTGATCTTAATTCCCTGAAGATGCGTTACGTGCTGTTCGTACCAGACCTCAAGGAGCTCACTGTCAGGTCGATTAGGTCTCGATCAGACACTACGCCTCGGGAACTGTTCAGTGAACGATGCAGTGTGACAGATACAAGTGTGGTTCCAAAAAAAGGTGGGTTTTGACAGATTTTCGCGCGGGGCTTGCTTTGTGCTTCGAGAAGAAGGTCACCACTAGCCATGCGTGTAGCCTTATAACCTGGACCAAGGGTATAGGGGAGGCATTTTGATACGACAATTGGGGAGATTTTTGTTGCGTTCTTTGTATTTCACAGTGAATAACATGGAAGCGCGGGAAGATTTCTTTGGGTTTTAGCAAGACATAAAGCGTTTCATCGGTGTGCCCCCTCTTAGAGGGAGGGCGATCAGACAGTTAGGCGAATAGGAAAGAGGCCATAAGGTATATATAAATTCGGCAGCCATGCCAGCCGCCCTCCATGGAGCCCAACGTGGGGCCGCAGCATCACAATGATAAAAAGGCATGCGATCATCAGCTGTACAAAGCCACTATAACTCAATAATATGTGACCAAGACAGGACACATACACAAGGTTAACCCTTGCCGCCTGGAAGATGGAAGTAAACAGAAATGAGTATATGGCGGGAAAGATTGAAAGAAAGAAAAGACGAAGATCAGGGGAGAGAGAGAGAGAAAGACAGGAAAAGGTGACTGCCAATTTTCCTTGCGTGGGTTAGCCAAGGGTGCCGTCCACGTGAATCCGGGGCCAAATGGGTGTGTTGCCTCAGCCGAGGGGCCTTGATAGGCCCAATCACCCGGCGTCGACTCAACCGTCAGGATCCCCTTTTCCGCGGACATGGCAAAGCCACGCACGGCTAGGCGTGAGAAGGAGTCAACCCCCACTTCCCTCCGTTAACTCGGGTCCGTGGTGTCGCTACGCACCAAACGCCTGCTTATGCAGACGCCCCTGTGGGAGACGCATGGGGCTTTCCAAGAATTTGATATAGTACGAGCTGATCTTTAAACATTTCACTTATTTCACACACTTTGTTATTCGAATAGGGAGCTCTCCAACTTCAACAGATTACTGTCACGTATAGAGCGGCATGTCATTACAATTGCCACAAAAAGTAGAGAAAGTTGGTTTGTACCGCGTTTACGCACTACATATGATACTACGCCTTGGCCTACAACGTTTACACAGCACTTAACACGCACTAAAGTTCAATCACCTGCTACAAGAAGCAACTTCACTCACATTTCTGCTCTCTCGCTTCATAGGAACATGCGCAAAAGCTAATCACAGTCTGTAATATTTTTCATAGTTTAATGTAGTGCAGTCACCCCTGAGGAAGGAACCAAGTCGATTTCGAAACGTCGAATTTCTTTAAAACTATCGGTTGCAATCTAAATCATCTCCCAGTTTCATACCGAACCAGACAGACTTCTGTCGAATGTTTACATTCAAATAATTTGCATTATGTTACATCTTGTTATCTTGTTTCGTATTAGCAATATGAATATACGAGTGTTCACGTAAACGTATGCGTGCTCTTTCCGTTTATAAGCGTCAATTTATACCATCACTTATGCACGGTGTATATTGATTTTTCAAAACCCCCTTCTTTACACATTTATAATAGGCGTTTTGAAATAGTCATTTGTGAAATCATTTTCAATTGTATGTACAAGCCGTTATCATGGCTTTTAGTCTTGTTGACGTACCAACTTTGTCTGGTAAACGAAAAATTTCAATTTGAAGATATGAAGCACTATGGGAAGCTAAGCAGCTTGTAGTGCGAATCTGCTAGCCTGTTAAGACTCTCCCTACAGAACCGGGAGTCATGTTTCATACTAGCTTTTTTCGTCAGACATGATTTTTCTCGATAATTTGCATTTGAATTACCGCCGGGTGCCGCTTTGACTGACGAGAGATGGCGCTACGTGGAGATAAATAAAGTATTATTCTGGTCGGAGGCGCAATTTGGTTGAAAGAAACAAAACTGTATTGGCTGTAATACCTTTTTTCCGCGTCTTTTATTGACAGCGCAATACTCTAAGTTGTGATAGCACAGATACACCAGCACATTTGTTAAATACGTTCTGCTGTGGCAGCTCAGCAAGCATCTGCAGAAATTTCTCGCAAACGCTAGCGTTCTATGCAAATATCTCATTGGCACTTCATTTAAGGAACAAAAGTTCACAATGTTGATAAGGGAAATAGAGATGAAAACAAAAGAAGGAGTGTCACTATGTACATAGCTTCCAAACATCACAAAAATTTTCGTAGAAAATTATTTCATGAAGATTTAAATTCATAAGACATATCTTAGTCCACCGTGAATGAAACAACATCTCATTCTAATAAAAATAAACTACGTGACGCCTCATCCATGCTCGACTCAAACAACAGGGAAGACCTGCAATGATAATCTCGATAGTACTGGATACGCGCCTGGAACTCGACTTATGGTTATTCAACATTAGCCGCGTGGTCTAACGCAAAGAGGTTTTGTCTAAAAACAGAATACTCAAGTTAAGAAAAAAATGTCATGCATGTTTCTTCATGCCGAGTTGCAAGACGTACACGTCCAGCTTATCGCTTTTTGTGGTGTAAATCCAACAATGCGAAAATAAAGCTGAAAATAACAAAAGCAGAGGCTGCTTACCAGGTTTGCCGCCGCGTTTTTTGAAAGCGCCGTAGGTGGTCGATGACGAAGTAAGCGATTTAGTAGATGGCTCGAGCTTCTTGGGGTCTAAAGCCTGGCGGAATTCCCTAAAGATGGCGGTGACGTCATTCAAACTGGGCTCGGTGATTACGCACAGGCTCTGAAGCAGGGCTATATAGTCTGGATCCAAGAAACTAATTTCTGTGCTGGGCTTTTCTGGCGATGCCACGCCTCTGATGAGATAGAAACCAGACGTGGACCAGCAGAAGGAAAGTGGCGCACTTTTCTCAGGTTGTTGCGAGTGTGAAAATACCAGCAGTCAACGAGTCATATAAATATTCCCGTAGTTCCCTGTGAAGGAAGAAATAATAACCACAGCATAATGATGGCGGTCAGCACAGTCACTAGTATTCGAAAATCTAATCTTGGATTCTAACACTTGTGTCATATTAAGACCAATTGGAAGGCTTTCAAGTTGGCGCAGAAGTACTTCGAGATTGTTTTTCAATACTTGAAGCATTCTGAGCGCCACGAAAAAAAACATTCAGAAGGGTTGGATCACTGCGATTCATTCCGGAAGAATGACTACACCTATACTAATGTTAGCCCGCCCTGTCGTGATAGACGAGTGGGTGAAATACTCGGCTGCTGACCTGCAGGTCGCGGGAATGAATCCCGGCTGTGGCGGCTGCATTTTACAGGGAGGCGAAAATGCTGTAGGTACATGCTTAGATTTGGGTGCGCGTTAAAAAACCCCAGGTGCTCGAAATTTCCCGAGCCTTCCACTATGGCGTCTCTCATAATAAAATGGTGGTTTTATGACGTTAAACACTACATATCAAATCAAATATAATTGTCAGCTCACGAACGCAGCAACGCAGTAAAAAACAGATAAACAAACGTGCGATAAACAGATAAAAAATAAATAAGCGTGCGGTAGCCACCATAATACAAATATCGCCCTTGTGCCGTACGCACAACACAAATGTATAAAACATATATAGTATAAGGAACTTCATCCCGGCTGCGGCGGCTGCATTTCCGATGGAGGCGGAAATGTCGTAGGCCCGTGTACTCAGATTTGGGTGCACGTTAAAGAACCCCAGGTGGTCGACATTTCCGGAGCCCTCCACTACGGCGTCTCACATAATCATATGGTGGTTTCGGGACGTTTAACCCCACAAATCAATAAGTATAAGGAACTTAGCAAGGTAAGTAAGAAATCAAGCTCTAAATGCAGGCTGTTCAGACGCTTGAAAACCAAACAGCCCGGGTTTAGGGCCCCTAACACTGGTGCAAGTAATTATCGAAGGACTACACAAAAAGACTGTTTCCTGACGCACTGACCGCCACAAAATTTTCATCAAAGTACGAGCAGACATGGTGATTTGTGGAAGCTGTATCTTCTCTCCTGCCGACGACATAGCTCGGGGCTAAGCAGGGAGAAGTGACATGGGGAAAACAATCCACGTTGCCCACGCATCCGGACATTCAGCAATTATTTTCCCTTAAAATACACCGTCCAGCTCGTATCACGAGGCGCTCGCAAGGAGACGCGGTAGTCGCTTGTGGTGGTCGCAGTACCTGTACTGCCATGATGCTGGAACCAGTCCATTGCCGTGAATACGGATACACGGCACGTCATTTCATTGCAAGACATCACGTGAAGTTGGGCAGCGATTTCCAATGAAGTTGGATAAATCATTTAAAATTTCAAGTCGTGTGCTGCGAGGACACGTTTGGCTCACGTGTTCTTATGAGCGTCTACTTTCTATCAGCCTTGTTTTGTGACCAAGGTGAAAAAAGTGCTGCAGTGCCTATTTAAGACATTTATCGATCGCACTAAGTAAACCACAAAAGTGCACCGCAAGCACGTGCTAAACTAGACTCACCGTATTGGTGCCTTCAGGTATTAGATACGTACGTAGGTCCTGCCAGCAACGACAGCTATGCGGCTAAGCCACACTGCTTCTACAGGCAGCCTTCATGTTAACGTAGGTAGCGGGTGAAAACAATGTACTGAAATAAGAACAACATGAGATGAGTACTCGTGTGCTTGCTACTTGCATGTGTCGTTCTTTCGCGCAACCAGCTTCAGCATGCCTTTATCGAGGTGCCTGGCGTGTCCCCGACCGGTAATGAACTACAAAAGAAACGCTGACCTGTGGTACGGATGTACGTCACATGCAGCTGTGCACTTTTGGGGGGTAACGCCTATTCAGTACAGCCGAAAGAAGTTCATAGCGGAGCATGCTCTGAAAAGGTAATCCTGTTATCTGCACATGTGGCGGAGTGTAAAAATAATTGGCTCGAGTTTCACCTTCGCCAAAATGAATATGTCCAAGTAGCGTTTAAGAACAGACGTTCAACTCAGACACTTTATTGTAACACAGAGTACCATCTTCTGCACCTGTCCGTGCCCTTTTCCTTCTTTTCTTTTTGTTTATTGCCCAATATGCCATCCCCAATGCAATGCCCACTCTCCCAACGCTCAGTTCTTTGGTCCAAGATACTTGTCAGCGCCAACTAGTGGTGCGTCATGTACCGTCGACCACAGCGCTGCGCCACAAATGGGTCTTCATATTCGTTTGCATATGACTTTTTTAATCCAGCAATGAACATCATTAATTGGTCGCTTTCACTGAAATCACTTATCAGTGGTATCAGCATAATCTTTGAGCTCCGCAGCAATAAATCTACCACTACGTGCTTCCTACAGTGTTATGCTGTGTAGATGTCTCTTCGTGAGAAAGATTGCCACCGAATACAGTCTTTCGGACAAGCTGCTCTCGAAACGGTTGGCGAAGGCAGTATGGCGTTAAAAATTCAAAAATGGAAAATTTCGCGTCCAGCGAGATAACAAGCATTTCATCAACAAAGCGATGGATGCGTCTATGGAATAGTGCTGCCGTGAATAACCGTTACGTAACGGAAATGCCGAAAAAAGGCTCAAGGCCACACACATGACTAGTCGGTGGCCCCACTGCAGCCACTGGCCAGTCGCAAGGCTAGGCGTATAGTCACACACCGTGGAACGCCGTTGAATGGAAGCGGAGCACTAGTGTGCAGAAGGTCCTCTACGACTAGAGTGAAGCGAAAGTGGCGCCATGGCGGCTACTACAGGCAGTGCTCCAGCGCTAAGCAAACGACTCAAAGACCATTGCGCGCGAGAGGCGCCTGGCACAGAAAGTTTTCAAGCGTGGCTACGGCGGTCACTTATCGATGAGGTCGGCCACGTGCACTTACATATATTTTAGTGTGCGCTGAAACCGCCAGGTAATCGGGGTTTGCGGGACGTTCAGTATACGGCGTGTTTCAATGTCAGTCATAGCCCGATTTCGGCAAGTAAAACTTCAGGAATTATTAACAAGGATAATATGAAGTAGCGCGTGCGGCCACTATAATCGCATTCCGTCCTCTGAAACGGAAGTTCAATGAGCCAACACTTCAGACTACTTTGCAAGGTCCAATTACATCGAGATTACCTTGTGTTGTGCGGAGTAACATGTATACAGAAAAGGTCGAAAGTTCCCAGGCAGCCGTCATGTATTTATTAAGGCGAACTCTGCACGATCTAAACACTTGCGAACTCTGCACCTCCTGTAGATTGTTTGTGTAACCAAGTGCCTTAGATTAAAGCTTCCTTAATGAACTTTGTGGTAATCTAGTGAAATACTCACGTGAAGCTGGTTAGTACCAGTTTACGCTGCCAGCAGCAGTTTGCAAAAAAAGTCGACAACATTGCACTGCGTGAAGGTTGGGGCCGAACTGAGCTGACGGACGTTCTGCTCTCGTCGTCGTTTTTCATGAGCATGCTTTTTCTCTGACGTACTCACAAACAACTTATGTGGTGCAAAACGACACACAGACACAAGAACAAACATTAACTCCACACAGCGCTAGCAACATGTTGCTAGTAGTGCTGTGTGCTGTTAATATGTGCCTTCTCGCGCCGCATCAAAGCTTTTCAAATGAATCACCCACAAAGCAACATTGACACTATGGTCCTTTACAGTACCCACAACGCCCGGGCCACACGAAATGGCCGCTTACGACCATGCAAACGCAGCGCCTCGACTTGGGTGACGTAGCCAAACACGAGCTGACTAAACTCGGATTCAAATAAAAAAAATTGCCGTTCATCAATATCTCATGATCTGCCCACTTTTGAGCGCGGCCATTGGAATATCGGGTTTTCTAACAAAAACAAAGCTTTTCACCAGACCAATGCGTCTGCCTTGGTCTGTCCGAACCTTGGTAACGCATCTTTAGCCAACAGTGAATCGCTTAACCAAACGAGAAATCAAACGTTTGTTGGTATTCATATAGTGATCCGCAATAGAGTGTTTTTTCATGGGTACGCTCGAACGTGCCAAGCTTGCCTTCAATAACTGTCGATGAACGGTCGTACTGTGAGGCGTTTAGCGGAGTGCACCTGCAACATGAATGTCAAGAAAGCTGAGTTCCATCGGTTCAGCTGCCACGCTCTGCTCTTTGTGGTAAAGGTTGCGAGTGCAAGCTGAGCTGCCTAACCTAGGACGTCACTGAGCGGGAATACACATCCGTGACACCTATGGGCGTCACGCATACCGACGATTTGTGCAGTATATTTAGTAAGCACCGAGTGCATTCGATTTTTAAAAACGCGAGATAGCGATGCCTTTTATCCTATATTTACACCCTTGCAGGTTTTTAACAGTATCACGTAAGCAGTGAAGGCGGGATATGGTAGATTCTAATATTTTCGGAAGATAACAAGATCTGCCGACGATCCAAATAAATGCGCATGCACCCGTGCTATGCTGCTTACTGCGAGGTACTTTTAGGCAATCGTTACTTATTACGAACCACGAAAGATGAGCTAGTTGAATGTTACTGAAAGTTCGCACATTTATATAGACGCAATAGGCAACAACACGCGCAAATTTTTGTCAAGTTTCATAACTTCTTACAGAAGTTACGTAGTTGTACTTCAGAGAGTACGTTGCGTTCTCGAGATAGTAGAAGGAAAGCTGGTGAGATAAGAATAGAGAATATGCTAGGCCTTTTTCCAACAAATACCAAATCCATTTTGGCCCATACAGCCTTGTGGAAAGCATAACCTCACGCTTCCTGCAACACTATTTCATTGTATTGTGGCATACCTGCACTGTTTTCGTAGCTTTGTTTCCCAAGCAAACTCAGCAGTCGTTAGAGATCTCTTGGCACTTTTTTCAGGTACAACAATGCCAAGTCTTGCTACTATGAAACATTAGGACAATAGTCGTAACGTAGGGGGCCTTTAAAACATGAAGTGCTGTTGCACACCCCGTATGTGTCGTCTGCCGCCGTATTTATCATCTCCATGGGTAAATGTGGGCATGTACCAATTTGTCTTATGGATGAAATACCTATAGTTGTTCACAGCACGGGCACAAAGCTCAGCCTTTTCGATGTCATTGTAACAGCTGTAGATGATAGTTCACAATTACATTACGTTGTTCTTTCTTTTTTTTTCAGTGGGTGACCGTGCAGTTTCAGAACACACAAACTTCTGTGTTGTCATTCAGCAGCTTAGCCACTATGCCCCTGTCTTTCACCTTTACGAAGCAAAAATATTTCCCGTGTCAAAAGATAACCTATACTCCCCTCATTTCTTTCATTCCATACTTCTTTTTATTTTTGGCAAACAGTCCCTCTTGTACCGTCGTTTATTAAACTTCCGCGGCGAAGTGTCTGTGTTAGGGTCAGAAGCGTCAGTGAAAACCTCAAAGGGCTCTCACATATTCGCAGCGGCATCTGTTGCAGCCTCTTGGATCTCTGATAACCAAAAAACAGCATTCTTTCAAAGTAAACGGCTTATTCAATTTATGAGGAGCCGCACATTAGGTACATGTCTACTGCCTCGAAGTCACATTGCTCTATAAAAAGTACTCTTATATGTAATTACACTTTGATATGTGTGGTTTAACGTCCCAAAACTACTATATGATTATGAGAGACGCCGTAGTGGAGGGCTCCGGAAATTTAGACCACCTGGGGTTCTTTAACGTGCACCCAAATCTGAGTACACGGGCCTACAACATTTCCGCCTCCATCGGAAATGCAGCCGCCGCAGCCGGGATTCGAACCCGCGCCCTGCGGGTCAGCAGCCGAGTACCTTAGCCACTAGACCACCGCGGCGGGGCGTAATTACACTTTCGAGAAAAACTATTCACTCATACACTTTTCGCGCTGTGCAGTAATTATTCGGTTCCATCTGAAGCACAAGCAGTCAATTTTTTTCAGCGAATAATTTGTGAAAACTGAAGTAAATTAAACAAAAAGTTGTGACCACGTGCGTTTGACGGGTTCTCGTTTTTCTAAAGTTGATCAATTCTTAGAACAGAAAAAATAGACCAGAGTCAATGTGTCAAGTTAGCATTATCTTTCGGCGGCCCTTGGCCTCCAAAATTTTATTTAAAAAATCAGATTATTGCGTTGGGTATTTTTTTTCCGAATAAGAAAGTGTACATTGGAAGGAACACTGATCCTCAATGGGTTAAGTAAACAACGCCGTCAAGAGTATGTAGCTGCGCGTTTTCCGCAGCCAAATGGATTTGTCCATGGTAATGGTAGTCGTAGTACCTTTCAGCGCTATCCGCATTCTTTTGTTTTTCCTTTCTTATGCACGCCTTTCACAGATAACTGATGATGATGATGATGGCCATTGCTACTCTGGCGCACACCCACAAAGGGGGAACAGCCAAGAACCAGGTGGATGAACTGTGCAAAGCGCGTGCACGTTCTCTTCATCATTTCACTGGTGTCTTCCATTGTGAGGCTCAATTTACGGTATTAAGAAAGAACTAACAATATCGGGCGCTCGTGGTCACCACAGGCGCCAAACACATCAACGTTCTTCAATCTGCCAAGTTCTGTGATGAAGCTTTCCCGTCTTCGTGAATTCAATTCCCGTGTACTATGGGTGACGCTTATGTCAACCAATCACGCAGCACTGTTCTTCTTAGATTTGCAGGCTACTCTCATAACTTCATGGGCATGGGAAGCGCTGGTGTCACGAGGGATCACTCTACTGTATGGTAGTACACGTCATAGTTTGTCCTGTGTGCTGTTATGCAGTTCGAAATGCCAGACATGGACATGTTTATTAGCCAAAGTGTTTAGCGGTCCTTCCATTGAGAGCAACGCTACCAACTAGAGTGTTTCGAAGGAAAGCTCCAGATGTCCATGTCGGGCCTGTGAAATGCAATGCATCGCTATGTTTTGCGAGCAGTGCCTCTTTGGCGTCGAGGCACCCAGCAGCGCAGGTCTACGTTAGTACTATTAAAAGCCACCTGAGACAAGAAGGCACCAGAGACCATGAAGTCTACTACTGCAAAAGTGCTTCATGCTTTTGTTGTTCCGAGCACTTGGCTGCAGCTGCTTCAAGCTATCTCTTTGTATTTTGTGAATATATTTCTTTTATGTTCTCACCCTGTTTACACTTCACCAATTGACTCGTAACTGTCCCTACCGTATCATTCCGAAAGGAATTTGGCTGACACCAATGAGAATGCCACATGGCAGAGGTGAAATGACGGCGCAGCTGTGGTATTTGTGTATCTTTACGAGAGCCATTGCACATGATAGTGACCCGCGCACTAGAGCACGTGATAACCATCTCCTTTATCACACGTCCAGACAAAGGAGGTGTGCGGCGTTACGTTTGACCAAGATGTGTTCTAAGCCGGACAGGAAGACGCCGCGAGAAGGAAGAACATAAGTTTTATAGAGGCATGCTTGCCGTAAGAAGGTGTACAAAAGAAAGATGGCCCATGGTTTGCTGCGTAGTCGAATATAAAGGCACGCTGCGAACGCAGGCGGCGGGAACGCACTTGAAGGCACATGCGCGATAACAGATTATCGTCCGGAGCAGATGAGCCAGACTTGGGTGTTGGCTGATAAGTTGCGAGTGGTGCGTAACGCAACAGTGGTTTTAACAGGTGCACGCACTCACCACGTCGCCGCTTCAAAGAGCTCGCTGTCTCGCTTTGCCGCTCCGCCCTCGGTGTGAACGAGCCTTATTCACACCAACGGTCGTGTTCACACAGAAAGCGACAGCAGAAAAGTGAGCGGATAAGCGAGCTGAAAACGGGGGAGCGAGCGTTTTAAGTGCCAAGACGGCTAGTGCGTGTTCAGACCACACACCTCCTTTGTCCGGCCATGTGGCTGCGGAGGCAGGCATCTCGCGCGTTTTCCACTTGTCGCTATGAAGTGGCAATGCTACTCCCAAAAGTACAACACCAGCACAGCCACTGCACCTCCACCACGTCGCGTTTTGATAGGCGGCGGAAAATTGGCGAGCGCAAAAAATTCTTCCGGAAGCTATCGCACTGGGCGCTGTGTTTTCCGCCCGCTTTCCCCGGTTGGAAAGGAGCTATTTTCTGCTTTCCACTTAGGCCTCCCCACATTTGATGTGAACGGGCCTTTAAATACACTGAGATTGACGAATGCTAGACCGGACGCCTATCGTTGTTTCTTATCTGTTAACGTTGCATCAGTTGAGCTTAGTGAACACTTATTTCTTATTTAGGAACAAATACTACGCACATGGGCATGACACTGCAATAGATTCATCCATGTCTGTGATTTTTGCTAGTTTAGTATAGAAGCTGTCGAAAACCGCGCTTTGAGGTGAAACCACGCACTTATGTTCTTCTAAGAACTTTTCGTCGATATATGGTAGATTGTTGTTGTATGCTGCATCGGGATGCCCTGCAAAATTCTGGAAAAGGATGAATACTATGGAAGCCACCATTTGTACAATTTACCATGCGAGAGGAATCTTATAAATGCCTTCCCTCTCTTTATTTCTGTATAAACGAGTAGCCACCTGACATTCAGCATTTATTGAAAGAACACACATACCAGACATTTCGTACGCCCTAATACTATTCGCCCTTGCTGCTATAAACATCAATTCGTGGCGACATTTGGGCAGCGTGCCAGCAGACTTGCTCTTAGCAAGAATATATTCAAGGTGATGTGGAGACCTATCGACGGAAGCTGGATGCTTTCGGATACCGGCCATCATTTATGAGCTCGGTGTGGCGACAACTGCAGCGCACAGTTCAATACCGCACCTCTTCAAGAAAACGCTCATTAGTACCTTACGCCACAAAAGTACTCACTCGGGTCTTGCGCGGCTACAACGTTCAAATGGCTCAGGTGCGGGCAATGGAGCTCCGTGGCAGTCTCACAAATGTCTGTACTATGATAGACAGAGAAGACATTTATCGCCTACAACAAGAAATCTCTTGCGAGGACAGCGAACACGTACATATTAGTGAGAAAAGTCTCCAAAACACTTCAAAGAAGTCATGAACAAGAATGTTGCTTCTAATGCCCTTGCATAAGATGCGAAGTCTACTGGACCCAAAACCATGCGCAATCGTTGACTATTCAGATTTCTGCGCCCACACTGTACATAAATATTGGCACACACCCTCAACTTATGTGCGGTGTTGGCAACACGTGATAACACGTATTCAAGATTGTACTATGACCTTAACTCTCAGTGTGTAAAAGGCTCGCGTGCGGAGTACGAAAATTCTTCTTAAAGTTTTGTGTATTTTATCTCGGTCAGCATCTCTATTTCGTTTTGTTCTTTTTGTCCTAGTCCAGACAGTATTACGTTAGACTATCGGCTACAGATTCCCGATTATAGAAAACGGCGCCTTTCAATACGTGTTGACCAGCATATCTTCAAGAGCAGCATTTCATTGAAAGCGTAGGCGTGGGCTTTTGTTGGAGCGAAACTCCCCATGTTCTAAAAACGTCTCTTGACATGTGTGCTAGTTCTTTAGAGGCAAGCGCTTTCTGATGCTTCCTTTCTGTTCGTCAGGAGCTCGGGAGTGCACATCTCCTCGCAGCTACTCATCATCACCGCCTTGGAAGCAAATGCAGGGGCGCGGAAAACTGGCAACGCCGCATCAATGTGGGCTCACCGCCAGGACATCAGGGTGAAAGCTCGCGGGACTGAAGAAAGACGGGAGCGCCTGCAGCAGTCGCAAGTTAGTCAGCATCAATTCGGAGTTGGCGGCAGCGGCGAGAGCTCGCGTAGCCGAAGCAAAGTGGGCTTGTCGACAAGTGGATCCCAAAATAAGAGCCTGCGAAGCAGAGGCGGCCCGCAAGGTGCGGCAAAGAAACTGAATCAGAGCGGGTGCGGTAAGCAGTGATCAAGCGCCCAAACTGGTTGACGACTGAAGTTGGTGGCGCGGACGCCCGGTTCAAGCGCGACTTCCTCGATCGCTCATTAGGGTATCCTGTAAGGTATGCGACAGCTCGTGGTTTGACAACCTCGCTACCATCGCCTCCATCCACAACTAACAGTCCCGCTCCAACGTCAGCGCAGTGTTCCATCGAGAGTTTCCTCTCGTGCCGTGGCTGCAGCAGAACGTTCCCAACGCCGGTACATCTTAAAGGGGTATACTGACAGAAAAAATTTAGCCGCCTGTTTTTCTGCTGCAATGCGTTGCTGTAAGGCTGTTAGTCATGACACGACACATTGTTTGCTGCAGCACACGATAGATAATTAAAAGAGGGCCCTCATTATCGATCAGTTTCAGTTTCGGTTTGAGAGAGTTCCAAAAACTGCGTGCAACTGTCGCCAACAAGCGTGTGCAACTCTTGACCACGTCAGCACGCAAAACTGTGACGCACTCGCACACGATCCGCATCAAGAATTACTTGCGAAGAGGAAACGGCACTTCAATGTCGCCAACCACAAAACTTTCTAAGCGTGCGCCACGGCCACGCACTCGCAACCAGCTGCCGAGAAATGTAGACTTCGTGAACTAAGGTGGCAAAAGAAAAGCGGTGGCTATGATGTCATGATAACGTGTTTTTTGACCCCAGCGTGGTGACGTGATGGAAGTAGGGGGTCACTTCGATGTCACCTCCGAGGGGGTCTATAGCGCTACGGAGTCGGTCACTCAGGCAAATTTCAAAATTATTTTAAAATACCTTCCAAGATACATTCACTGTTGATATCTTGCAGATGATATACAAATGTTCACGAGAATTGATACCGCAGGCTATCTCGCTCCCAAATTTTTGTGTCAGTACCTCTTTAAGCGCCGTCTCACTGACAAGCCAATCTATCTCGCTCCCAAATTTTTGTGTCAGTACCTCTTTTAGCGCCGTCTCACTGACAAGCCATTCTGAATGTACCTCGCCAAGAAGTTTGACGACTTGAACCGATTTCTTCCGAGCAAGCTCCTCTATCATCATTTACTTTGTGCAGATGACCTTTGTTTAAAGCACGATGCCGAAAACTGCAAGTTATAAAAAGAATTGGCAGATCTCACGTACAGTGCGAATCGATGGTATGCGAAGCACGAATAGGAAAAGTTGATATGTCACTTTAAAATCAGCACAACATTACGAGGTTGAGGTAAGTGATGCTGTACATGACTTTCGTGTCATGATTATCATGTCTGGATGTGTCGTTTACCTTCGTCATTTATTCACGTCCCATGATACCGAATTTTCTATATGTGGAGCGAGCGAAACGACCATGAGCACACTATGAGCGGGGTATGTTGTCTTATTCTTACATGAAACGCGTGTCCGGATTATCTTGTTTGCGCCAGTCATAGGCTGTGATCATACATTTAGATCACGCAACACCAAGTTTGGTATATGTGGAGCTAGCAAAACGGTCACGAGCGCATTATGAAGGGCCCCATATACTCCAATATAGCGTTCACGTGCGCACACGCTGGGCACAGTGACGCTACGTTAGCAAAACGCGAGCACTTTATGGTATGACGCCAGGCGCGACCGGCTCGACCAGCGTCCGTCGGCGCAGGCCGACGGCAGCCGGCGTGAATCGCGACATGCTGCATTTTGCGCCGATGCATTACCCAGACAACACTGCGTCTCTCTCTTTTCGTGACGAAGGGACGTCGGACGCGCTGAACGCGCATGCGTCAAAGCAACGCAGCGCGGCGCACGCCGGCGAGTATATGGCAGGACCGGCGCCTGGCGTGCAACACCGCAGAAACCGGACGAAATTAACGCCGGTGTGCACGCGCACTGCGTCACGTCGACCTGTAATGGCGCCTTGGCTGTGGCATGTAGTCATGTTCCCGCATAACACGCATCTCATGGTTATCATGTTTGCACCAGTCACATACCTTCGTCATACATTGACGTCACGTAATACCAATTTGGCATATGTTAAGCTGGCGAAGCGGCCGCATCATGAGTGTGGCATGTAGTCATGTTGTTACATGAAACGCATGTCGTGATTGTGATGTTTGTATGTGTCGTTTACCTGTGTCCTCCGTTCGCGTCGCGTAATACCGAGTTTGGTGCAAGTGAAGCCATCAAAACAGCCGTGAGTGCGTCATGAGCGTAGCATGCAGTCATGTTGTTACATGACACGCATGGAATGTTTAGCATGTTTGCACTAGTATCATACCTTCATCATTCATTCACGTAACGTAGTGCCAATTTTGGTATAAGTGAAGCTAGCGAAACGACCACCAGTGCATCATTAGCATGGCATGTAGTCATGTTGTTATAACATGCGTCTCATAATTATCACATTTGCTCCAGTCACATAGCTTCGTCATTTATTCACGTAATGTATTACAATATTTGGTATATGTGACACCAGCGAAACGGCCGCAAGCAAATCATGAGCGTGACATGTAGTCATGTTGTTACATAACATGCATGTCATGATTTTCGTGTTAGGGCCTGTCGCTTGTGTTCGCCATGCAATCATGCCATACCATATCAGTATTCAAACAGGCCATGTGAAGGAAACCACCACAAGAGCTACAGGCCCATGAAATGTATATCGTGGCAATCATGACATACACTTCATGATTTTTATGTTATTACTACTCAAATGTGTTCTTCATAGAGTCATGTTATGTCATAGTAAGCTTGGTATCGATACCATCATTTAAACGGCCAGGAGTGCTAAGTCTTAGGCGGAGAGATAGATAGATAGATAGATAGATAGACAGATAGACAGATAGACAGATAGACAGATAGATAGATAGACAGATAGACAGATAGACAGATAGATAGATAGATAGATAGATAGATAGATAGATAGATAGATAGATAGATAGATAGATAGATAGATAGATAGATAGATAGATAGATAGATAGATAGATACATAGATAGATAGATAGATAGATAGATAGATAGATAGATAGATAGATAGATAGATAGATAGATAGATAGATAGATAGATAGATAGATAGATAGATAGATAGATAGATAGATAGATAGATAGATAGATAGATACGCTCAAAGTCACCGAAGTTCGCTAAGAAATGCTTCTCATTTAAAAGCTGCAATTAAAATACTGGGTATGAACACAACCTCTTTAGTACTACTTGTAACACAGAAAGGTTTTTTGATGCGCCATGATGCCCTCAGTCTAGAGTCCTAGAGCGTCGAAATAAAGTGAGTCCAATCAAACACATTACGCTTTTTGTAAACTCATTTTACTTTTGGTGGTACACACATTTGCATTCAGAGAAAATTTACGTCTGCGAAAAACTCTTTGATCAACTGATGTTGTCCTAATGCTGTAGCAGGCGCCGATGCCACAAAAGAATGGAAGAGGAGCACTGTACGAAGACGTGACGAATCAGCTTGCAAACAGGGTCAATGGTTAAAAAGACAAGAGTACAGAAGAAGCATTCAAGGATAAAGTTTATAGGAGTGAGCAGTGAGTAAAAACAAACTTATCTCGGTTTGCGAGAGGAAACCACTTCGGTAATTCAACGCAAGTGTATGATATTCACAGTGGTGTAATCAGTGAAGAAAAAATGCATCACTTTATAAGGCAAGGCATCTAGCATAGCATTGTCTATTGAAGAATTGTTCTAAATGATACATGCTTGTGTTCTATCCATGCGCTATGGTACAGAAATCTAGGTTACGCTGTATATAGATACCATGATCCTAAAATAAATACACGAGTAAAAATAAAAAGTACTGGCGTAAAGAGTGCGTGAATCTAGAAATGTTTTGTACTGATGCTATGTACGTAAATATAGAAGTATAGCGAATCAGCCGACAAAGTGCGACAGCATGGATCAATAATAATTAGCAATTGTAAGATGTCAAATAAAATATCGTTACATTTAGGTGTTGCAAATTAAAATTTATGCATGATGTCATCTTTTAAGTTTTTTTACAACCAGTTCAATAACAGTTTTGTTCTCGCACATGGCGATGTCATTGTACGTTTAGAGTCGAGCCACGAAAGTAGAAGATAATGGCGATTCAGATGTCCACAACGTCGTTCAACCGGAGGTAGGCGCAGATGCGTGCTTGAAGGACCCTGCCAATACTGTCGAGCAAGGTCACTCTCTTCTGTGCTTTGGGATTCCGCTGGCACACTATCTCGGCTTTGACGACACCAGTGAGGACGAAGTAGTTCCGATTGAACCTCTTGCGCGCCTCGGCTACCTTCTCCCGTGCTGTCTCCTCGGACATGTCACCATACCAGTGCATTCTTATCAGCACCGAATCACAGTGCTGCAGGGTCTCGAATGCCAGGGCGGCGGCCTTGTCCATGGCACCGTTGACGAATCGGATGGCTTCGTTCATCAGCGCCTGCATTGTGTAGAGTTAAGCTAATGGCAAGGACCTTTTGACAGCACATAATACGATGTAAGTTTCTAGCTACTTTCATTATAACGCTGAACTTATTGTCCTCGCATTGAAACTGCTAGAATAAAAAAAACACCAAAGAAAGCACGTGAGTTTACCGCTTGTGGAAGCAGCAGCCCTTGAACATGGCATTTTTTTCTCAGCAGTAAAAACTAGACAAGTCTTGTAATTTGATGATTATTATTTTCTTGGAAATCAGTTTCATGGAAAGGTTGAAATGACGAATCTGATTGCGAGAAATTGGTTAATGATCCAAAAAATGACAGGCAGCTGGAAACTTGCACCATGCCGCTGAAGCTCACAGAAGTAGGCTCGAAAAGAACACACATGCATGCACAGGACAAGTGTGAACTGGCAACCGTCATGGCTTCTACGCCTTGGTGTTTGAGTAGTCCATTGGAAAGATCGACTATGTAGAACGTGAGGCTCTGAGATATTTTATTTTTCTTTCAAACTCTGGCTTGTGGAGCGATACCTCTGCATCTCCTACCATGCGGTGGCTTCTGACGCAAGGTGTGTCCAACGTTGTTTTAATTACACATCACGAGGTATTACACAAAGCGGCCACGTTTCTGTTCAAAGCAATGGGTGAGCTCATATTACATTACACAAGCAACAAATTAACAGCGTTAAAAATGAGATGGAAGTGCGCTGTAGGCATACAAGCTCCCTTACTTTCTTTCTGTCTGTCTTTGTTTATTTCTCTTTTACTTTCTTTATGTTTTTCTTTTTTCTATTTCTTCTTTTCTTTCTCTTTATTTTTTCTTTTCTTTTTTCTTTCCTGCTTTCACTCTGTTCTTCCTTTTTCGCAATGTGCTTGAATGCCTGCTAACGTAAGCGTTCAGTTATGTTATAGGTGTTGGCCGTCCCCGCATTGATTCTGTCTGGCTGTATGTATTGATGCTGTCTGGCCTTTTTCTTCCGGCGTCCGGGAGCCCCTAGTACTGCCCAACGAAACACCAGGCCCCGCCACAGTGGTCTAGTGGCTAAGGTACTCGGCTGCTGACCCGCAGGTCACAAGCTTCAATCCCGGCTCCGGCGGCTGCATTTCCGATGGAGGCGGAAATGTCGTACGCCCGTGTGCTCATATTTTGGTGCACGTTAAAGAACCCCAGGTGGTCAATGTTTCCGGAGCCCTCCACTACGGCATATCTTATAATCACATGGTGGTTTTGGGACGTTAAACTCCACAAATCAGTGAACGAAACACCATCCTATGATGGCGGATATGCAAAAATAAAAATACTGTTATCTCAAATCGGAATATTCCTGAAACGCTGAATTCATCACATTGACTTTTTCGCACTATTCACGTGATCACTCTTAGTCCGCCAACATGAAATACATCGATGAAGCATTCATAGCAACTGTGCTTCTTCCCAGTCGTTTCTTGCACCGTCATTTCACCGCGTCCACATGCTTCGCATTAGTTACCACTTGGCAGACATGATCAGTCCAAAATGACAATCCAGTCAGCATTCGGTACCTTGGCATTATACTGATTACAGGCCATTACTTTCTGACCTAGTCTTTATTAGTGTTCTGTTTAGTTTTCGCAGAATACGTCTCAGAAGTATCGAACCTTCGGAAACGTCGCCGAGAATGTGTACACTAACTAGCATGGCTAGTTGAGGTTCTTGTTGCAGGTGACAGATGGTGATTAATGCTCCAATTGCACGTAATATATGAACGTTGCTGTGATATTTTGCACCTGTTTTTGTGCTTGGATTGTGTCTACGTGTGCATAAATACGTTTACTTATACATCGTTGAGCGCCTTGGTTTTTATTCCTATAATAAAGAAGGAAAATGGCCTCGTGGTCCACCATTCAAGGCATCGGATTTTGGACGGACGAAAGAGGGTTCACCCACCAGTAGAAAAAAACGAAAATTTATTGAGCCGTATTTTGTTGTTACGCACCATTGTGGGGGAGGACGATACTTGCGTAAGCCTTTTCCCAAGTTTTTTTCCTCTGCTGTGGGTTCTTTAGAATAACATCAGCATTAGAGGTCAGTCAACACAAGCCTCGCTTGAAAAAAAACATGTTTTCGCCTTCGCGTCATATTAGGACCGCATATGAAAGAGCATGTAATATTTTTGTTTGCCTAACAGTATGGTTATAAGTGAAGGTCGTGCACAGCTCAGCATGCCAGAAGCTTCACCCACTTATGCATAATTATTGTAAATGCAAAGAAGTTGGGTAAAGAATGGAATAAACACTACAGAAGAGAACAACACAGGCGCACTTAGACTTTCAGTTGCGCCTCGCCGCGATGGCCTATAATGGCTAAAGCACTCGGCTCCTGACCCGCACGTCACGGGATCCAATTCCCGCTGAGGCGGCTGCATTTTCGACGGAGGGGAAAATGCTTTTGGCTCATATGCTCAGATTTGGGAGGACGTTGAATAACCCCAGGTGGTCAAAATTTCCGGAGCCCCCAACTATGACGTCTCTAATAAACATATAGTTATTTTAGGACGTTAAACCTCACATATCAATCAAATCAAGGCTTGCAGTTGCGAGGTGCGCTTGTGTCGATCCTTCTCTAATCAGTGTTCCATAAGTTGCTCAATTTTAGGGGCGAAGCTCCTTGTGGCGTGGCTTGGGCGTCCCTCGTATGTAACCACCAGTGGCACATACCCGAAATAGGTATAACACTTGACCTCCAAGGTGGTGCCAGCGAGAGATTTCTTCTGTGCGTTGTTTAACAATAAAAAATAGTGCTCAATGTACATGCCAATGGCTGCTAATGGGGAATGAGAGACATGAGCATTCGGCGTTTAGTCAACGCGCACGCTGCGATCCCCATTAGCAGCCATTGGCATGTACATTGAGCACTATCGGACAAGAAAGGGATGCTACATTATACTCGCTGGGTGTAACCTCCTTAGCTTTAGAAAGGTTTAGCGAGCGTTGAGCCGCAGTGCCATGAATACAATGAACTTGTATATACCGTGAATGACCTCAAGGTGGTTAAAAATGAGAAGTAGATACGAAGCGCAAGCCGTAAGAAAGTAAAAGCCGAATTCTCCTGTCTCTCATTTCTCATTAGCAGCCATTGGCATGTAAATTGAGCCCTATCTGACAGAGAAAGGCTGCTACGTTATACTCGCTGGGCGTAACCTCCTTGGTTTTCGAAAGGTTTAGCGAGCGTTTGGTCGCAGTGCCATGAATACAGTGAACTAGAATATACCATGAACTCGAGGTGGTTAAAGGTGGGAAGTGGACCCAAAGCGCAGGCCGTAAGAAAGTGTGCGTGTGCCACCTCTCGTTTAGTCCTTGGAATGTCCGCTGGATGGCGGTGCTTCTATATGGGGAATATATGATAAAAAGATGCGAGATGGTGAGACTTGGAGTGTTGAATAGATGAACGAACGGACACACAAACAGATGCATGGATGGACGCATAAACGGACGCAGGGGCGGATGCACGAAAGAACGCAGGTACGGGCGCACAAACAGACGCATGGACGGTCACACAGACGGACGCATGGACGGACGAATGCTTCGCCCTACTCTCCATCATTCACTCCGTGGATGTGCTGCCATTTTTTTGGTATTGCCAATGAACAATTACCCGCTAGCCCAAATGGCTCTTTTGCAACAGCGCACACGTAATCAGTTGCACTACTCAATTATACGATCATCCAACCTACTGAAATCTACAGGATCCCTTAGAGATAATTGCTCGCTCACCGAGTTTCTCCTGCACGCATCCTTGATGGCCGGGTCGTTGGCGAGTTCAGAAGCGCCTGTATTTACGCTTACGTGCACAATGAAGCTGTTCAGGCGAAGCGCCTCCTTGAGTTCCCGGCAGATGTTGTGAAACTGGACCATGCGATCACTGTTGGGATCGCTCTTTTGAAGATCGACCGCGAGTGATATGAACGTTCGGTTGCGTTCGACCAATCGACCAAGTTCTCTGGCGTTTCTTTTGTTAAAAGTGATGGCCTTGAAGGAGATGAATTGAATGGTGCGATTGTTTCCGAGGGCGCGAAACAAGTTAGCCACGTCAGTCTCGGGCACCCGGACCATAGACAGCGACAAATGCCTGTGTAAAAAAAGAGTCATGCCTATTATCATAAAAGAAATGCTGGTAATATGCGAAGGTTTCTTTTTTTTTGTAGAGTGACAAAGGCATATGTGCAATATTACATTGGTAAACGAATGGTTAGTGTACATCAACGTGCTCAGCTAGTGATTCGCTCATAACAGGCAAAGGTTGACATAGCAGATCTCAAACTTAAATATATATGGTGCACGTATGGTCTTGATAATTGCATTCGGTGAAAGGCACATGGTCCACTTAGACCATTAGCTTTTTTCAATCAACGTTTCCCTAACCGGCTTTGATTGCTCAGTGTGTTCTTACATTAATTTATTCTGTGCACGGCTGTGTTTTCCACTGGCAATATTATCGCCGGAAACAATTTTGCGCTTAGCAAGTATTACGAACTCATTGGCGAGCAAAGTTTCTATGCTTAACTATGTATTTCCGTACATGCCGTTACTATAGCGCAATCGACGAAAACCAAATCCTCGCAATGATTTAGAGGATGCCATGCTTCTCGGAAAGATTGACGAAAAATACCATAACGAATGCCGGCCTGCTACGCTCAAATTTTTATGATTGATGCCGTAGTGGGCATCAAACAAGTGTGCTTGCAGCAGTTACTCAATTGGTGTTAATAAAAAGCTCTGAAAGGCCGCTCTTCTAGCTTTCGCAGCGACTGTGCTACGCCTTCCGCGCAGGCCTGGTCTTCTACTGACATGGTTGAAAATTCGGACGCTTTCACGACTGCCAAAAGCCCCATGAAGCCAATGTGTAACAATCTCTCGAGTTTCATATGCCGAAACTTTTCAAAACTAAAATTTTTATCATACTGCCCAACACATTGTCAGTAAGCGTACGTACACAAAACACAGCCGATTGAGTGCCGTGGCAAGCTCTTAAAGTTAGCTCTGCGTCAATGTCAGAACACTATGCAGTAAAGCATACCATGAATAAAGGGGCACTGGGAGACCATGGAGTTGTGGGCCGGGGTTTGGCTGCCTGAATTTGTCGTTTTCTTTTTTTTTCACAGAATTAGCGTTTCATTGCTTGTTGGCATGGGCGCCCAAAAAGCAAAATTTACTGCTAAATCTGATAATTTGGCATGCGGGCATTGCTGTAAACAGATTTTTTATCATAGCATTAATACAAAATGTCAAGGTATATCAGCGTTTGATTGTTATAACGAATATATCGTTAGAACTGGTGCTTTATAAGTGAGTTTGACTGAACTTCATTTTTAATGGGATCAAAAACACTACCACGGCCGCTGGATAAAAATTGAAATTGTTTTTTATCCAGTGGCCGTGACACTACCTTTCAACTGCACGATCGAGGCTTGCTTATGATTTTTGTCGGCCGCATGCCATGTGCTGTCCATTTCGAAGTCTCTATGTTCATTTTCAGGAAGATACAAGCGCGCCTTTGTTCTTTAGCGTAATCTGCGGTCACATGGCTGGCATGCTTGCGGTAGGGCGACTCGTGGAATAGTTAACAATGGACTTCACCCACTTCCCACGTTTATGGCAACCTGAAGTTACACTTATTTTGATGTTTTCACTCTCATTAGCATAAGTAAACACTTATTCGAATTGTAGTATATAGTTAAACTGCATATTTTGGTAGTACGGCTGTGCGTGATTGCACAGACAGACAAAAAACTAACTTGGGGTCACCGAAATACGGTTGCTTACCCAAGTGCAACCTTTCAAACTCAAAAGGAACATGTAAAATTCACAACGACGCTTTGTGCCCTCAATGAATATCAACATGGTGGAACACCACCACCAATATCAAAAACGGTTACCCGAATAGTTAAAGTTGGTATGACAAGAAAGTAGAACGTGCCTTTCGAGGGGTAATTGAAGGCTTCTTTCACACCGATATTGAACAGTTTGCACAAAACGTATTGTGTTGTTCAGCAGCTACTGCACTGTTTAATCTGGGCGAACCCAAGTTGGAACTTGGTGCTAGATCTTCATCCGGGTGAAGGAGTCAGTTCTCAATGAATAAGGAAACAATTGTGGTAGCTGCAGATGTTTACGCAGAGAGCGCAATTATGAAAAGGGGCGTTATAGCTAGTAAAGTGTCGCACACCGGAGGCCTAACTTGAACTAAGGTCACCATTCTGCGGCATGTTAAAGTGTTTTGGGGGCGATGATCTCTAAGCCATGGGTTGTGCGTTGGCGATGTATGTATGTATGCATGCATGCGTGCATGCATGCGTGCATGTATGTATGCGTGCATGCATGCGTGCATGTATGTATGCATGTATGTATGTATGTATGTATGCGTGCTTGCATGCGTGCATGTATGTATGCGTGTATGTATGTATGTATGCGTGTATGTATGTATGTATGTATGCGTGTATGTATGTATGTATGTATGTATGTATGTATGTGTGTATGTATGTATGTATGTATGTATGTATGTATGTATGTATGTATTGTAGGCATCTAATATGCGCTTCATTCTCATCTGAACAACAGTCAATCATCATCATATGTTCTGGCTGACAATCATCATCTTCTTGGAACGTGCGCTTCATTTTCGGGTCCGTTGCGCTTGTTCGTTCCCGAGTTCACGGCCAATAAACCTCGTTACAACCTAGTCGTCATACGTGGTGGAGGTGGATTGACGATCCCAGTACCTCTCCTTACAACGTCTACTCGCTGGAGCTCCGTTCAGGCCGCCGCTTGGACCCTCTGACCGCCAACATGTCTCAGAGTAGGTGGGTGGATGCCCTTTCTGCTCCCGTCTCTGCGCCGCAAGCCGCCACTGCGCCGCAAGCCCCTCCTCTTTACATCGTAAACCACCAGCGTGACCCTCCGATCTTCGCTGGTCTCCGCGGCGAAGATGTGGAGGATTGGCTCGATAACTACGAGCGAGTAAGCGCAACTAATCACTGGGACGACTCTAACAAGCTCCGCCGAGTATCGCTTTATCTCATGGGCGTTGCCAAGACATGGTTCTTGAACCATGAGATCAACCTCACCGACTGGCCTGCCTTCAAGCAGCAGCTTCTCCAAGTATTCGGCGCGCCAGCCGTTCGATCCACTCTAGCGAGGAGAGCCCTAGATACTCGCCAACAACATCCCGGCGAGTCATACACATCTTACATCGAGGATGTCCTTGCGCTTTGCCGGCGCGTCACTTCTTCGATGTCCGAGTCAGACAAACTGCGCCACATCCTGAAGGGCATCGGAAGCATTGCCTACAATGCCCTTGTTGCTCAGAATCCTTCTACCGTCGCTGACGTCGTCTCTACGTGTCAGCGTCTCGACGAACTTGATTCTGTTCGCCTTCAGTCGGGCAATAGTGAACACCGCACAGCAGACCGGGACCTGCGTGACATGATACGAGAGATCATACGAGAAGAACTTCAATCAATGGGCATCTCACAACCTTCTCCATCTGTCACACAGCCTTCAAGTATGGCCCTCCGTGACATCGTAAGGGAGGAACTAACATCATTCACCGGTCCAGCCTACGTACAGCCACCTCCGTCTAGCCCTCCAACGTACGCGCAAGTTGCGGCCGCGCCTCCTCGCAACGTAAACTCTACTTCGCCGCTGCCATCATTCACGCCGGTTGCTGCTGCACCACCGGTCCACTTCCGGCCAATGCCACCAGACTCTCCGTCTGTCCACTTGAGTGCGTTATCTCCCAGTGCGCCGAACGCCTTCTACTACCCGCCTTGGCGCCCGTCTCGCCCAACATGCTTTTAATGTGGATATCGTGGCCATATATCGCGCTTCTGCCGCAAGCGCCAGCAGGACAAGTGTCGCGGGTACGACATGCGCGAACGGGACTTTTCCAGTGGGGATTCTTACGCTCGGCGTTATTCATCTGGACAGCAGCGGTCTCCATCTCCGCCCGCGTCGACTGAGACGCAGAACACTAACCGTTCAAGCCGACGCAGATCACCTTCGCCCTTCCGTCGCTCCTCCTCTCCTCTTCGGCCAGCCTTGTTCACGACTGACAACCGGTCGGAAAACTAAATGATGCAGTTTTCGGAGGAGAAACTGCATGTAACAGTAGGACTCATATTCCTCCAGCACGCCCGTTCAGCATGGTTTCTGTTACGGTGGAAGGAATTCTCGTGGACGCTTTGGTGGACACCGGTGCTACAGTTTCTGTGATTAGGTATGATTTGCGCAAACGCCTGCAAAAAGTAATGACACCTTAAAATGGACCCACTCTAGTCGAAGCCCAGGGGAACACTATCCGCCCTTTTGCTCTTTGAACTGCTCATGTGTTTATTGATGACATTTTGCATTAAATCGAGTTCACGTGCTTACCCGGTGCTCTCATCAGCTAATTCTAGGGTGGGACTTCCCATCTTCTTCTTCAGCCGCTATATGTTGTGGTGAACGGATTCTGCACCTAACTAATACGGACTCCATGTTCGACGAAGGCGTCTACAAGCCACTACGCCTGTTCGCTCGCGAAGATCTCAAACTACCGCCACATCAAGAACGAATTGTGACCCTGACCTCTAAGTACATCGACCACGGTGACGTCTTGGTGTCCCCTTCATCATCGACTTGCATCGCAAAAGTCGTAGTCCTTGCATCAGGTGTCGTACGCTTTTACCATGGCTCCGTTCTCGTCATTGCTACGAATGAAACGCCATAGAAAGTTCTCCTGGCAGAGGGCACTGCAGTAGCCTGTGTTGTGGATGCTGTGCCTGTCAGCGTCACGCCACCTAAACCTGCCTCTACCAACGACCCTTCTATGAGTAAGCCTGGATCATCCTCTCCCTTCCCAGCCCTTATCAGTGATGACTTAACAGCTATGCAGGCGCAGCAGTTGCTTGCGTTATTAACGAAACACGCCGATTTTTTCGACATCTGCTCCTCAACGCTGGGCCGAACTACCACTGCAGCGCATCGCAGTCAGACGGAGAGAACATCTATTGTACATCGCCGCCCGTACAGCGTGTCTCTCACTGAGCGAAAAATCATCGAGGAAAACGTCGCTGACATGCTCCAACGAGAAATAATTCGTCCATCAACTAGCCCTTGGTCATCCCCTGTTGTTTTGGTACGAAAAAAATATGGCTCCGTGCGCTTTTGCGTTGATTACCGGGCACTTAACAACACCACACGCAAGGACGTATACCCCATGCCACGCATCGACGACGCCCTTCATTCACTGCAAGGCGCCGAATACTTTTCAAGCCTTGATTTGCGTTCGGGATATTGGCAAATTCCCATGCGCGATGACGACAAAGAAAAAACGGCATTTGCAACCCCCGATGGCCTGTACGAATTTAACGTCATGCCTTTCGGTCTCTGCAATGCGCCCGCGACGTTTGAACGCATGATCTACACTGTCCTGCGTAATCTCAAATGGAAGACGTGTCTCTGCTACCTTGATGACATTATCATCTTTTCATCAACGTTTTCTCAGCACCTGCGGCGCTTGGATGACGTCCTAACATGCCTCGCTGGTGCGGGTCTGCAGCTCAACACTAAGAAGTGCCGTTTCGCCACCAAATCTATCAAGGTTCTCGGTCATGTCGTCAGCAAGGACGGTATTCGCCCTGACCCCGAAAAGATCATTGCCGTCCTTCGATTTCCACGCCCCACAAGACTTAAGGATTTGCGAAGTTTTCTTGGCCTCGCATCATATTTTTGTCGCTTCATACGGAATTTCGCTTCAATAGCTGCGCCACTTCACAAACTACTTGCATCTAATGCACCCTTTGTGTGGTCCGAGGAATGTCAGTCGTCGTTTCACCTATTGAAGAAAGCTTTGACGTCAGAGCCTGTACTCTGCCATTTTGATGACACCGCCCCAACACTCCTGCATACCGACGCCAGCGGTTGCGGTATAGGTGCTGTTCTCCTCCAACGCGACAACTCTGGACGGGAAAGGGTCATCGCATATGCTAGCCGAGTGCTTACTTCTACCGCAAACGACTATACCATCACTGAGCAGGAGTGCCTCGCTGTGGTTTGGTCCATACAAAAAGTACGTCCTTATCTGTACGGCCGTCGATTCACCATTGTAACGGACCACCACGCCTTATGCTGGCTTTCTACAATGAAGAGTATGAAGAACTTGCCCGGACGCTTGGGTCGTTGGATTTTACGCCTACAGGTGTATCAGTTTGAGATTATTTATAAATTGGGCAAAAAAACATCAAGACGCCGACGCTCTTTCTCGTTGCCCACCACCTACGGCTTCGTTCGACACTCCTGCTACCACCTCCAACGACACCAGTGCGGACGTGACTGCCACTTCTGCTGCCTTGCTCGCCTCGCTGTACCAACCACCAATCGACGATGAACAACCCTTCAGTTCTCGCCAGCAGGCTGACCCGTATTGTCGGCGCATTATAGACCACCTCTCAGGAGTTACGCGTCCACCCAATGCTCGCCTTCGTCGACAACTCGAGCGCTTCAAATTTCGGGATGGTGTGCTGTATCCTCACATATATCATCCTGACGGCCAACGCTGGGGACCTGTTCTGCCACGCGCTCTTCAACATCATGTACTTAACGCCTTTCATGACGATTTGACTGCTGGCCACCTAGGCTTTCACAAAACCTATGACCGCATTCGAAGCCGCTTTTATTGGCCTGGGATTTCTACCAGCGTAGCAAAGTACGTGGGTTCCTGCTCTCCGTGCCAACTTCGTAAACTTCCGACATTTCCCCCGGCTGGTCAGTTACAGCCAATGACGTGCCCTACAACACCTTTCGAGGTCGTCGGTGTCGATTTTTATGGGCCCCTTCCTGTTACTGGTGCTGGAAATAGATGGATAGTCACCACTGTAGACCACATGACACGCTACGCCGAGACAACTTCAGTAGCTACTGCTTCAGCATCGGAAGTTGCTGACTTCGTCCTTCTGGCCATAATACTACGTCATGGTGCTCCTCGTGTACTTCTAACTGACCGTGGAAAGGTGTTCTTATCACAGCTTTTAGGTGAAGTTCTTCGCGTTTCTGGTACTACACACAAGATGGCGTCTAGCTACCGTACTCAAACAAACCGTCTGACCGCGAGATTTTATCGAACCCTTGCCGACATGATCGCCGTATACACTCAACCGGATCACAGAAACTGGGACAAACTTCTACCGTTCCTCACTTTCGCCTACAACACCGCTGTTCAGCGCACAACCGGCTACTCACCGTTTTATCTAGTTTACGGACGTTCACCTACTTTCTTTATCGATGTTTCCTTCTTCACCAGCAATGGCCCTCCATCACCATCTTCTTGCGAAGAATATATTTCTCGCCTTGCCCAGTGCCGCCAGCGCGCTCATATGAACACGGAAGCTACGCAACAAGCAAAAAAGGCCGTCTACGACACCTCTCATTGTGTGGTATCATTCCGACCGGGTGACGACGTGCTGCTATTGACACCAATTCGCACACCTGGTCTCTGGGACAAGTTCCAGCCTAGATTCATCGGCCCATATGTTGTTTTAGAGCAGACTTCACCTGTCAACTATCGTGTGACGCCTCTTGTCGTGCCAACTGTCCGCCGCTACCGCAGCACCGAAATTGTACACGTTTCCCGCATGAAGCTTTTCACACGACGTTCCTCGTCACCTTGACTACCCGCCGACAGCGCCCAGGCTGGCCGCTTCCACGGGGGGGGGGGGGAATCAGTGTAAGCATCTATTATGCCCTTCATCCTCATCTGAACAACAGTCAATCATCATATGTTCTGGCTGACAATCATCATCTTCTTGTAACGTGCGCTTCATTTTCGGGTCCGTTGCGCTTGTTCGTTCCAGAATTCACGGCCAATAAACCTCGTTACGACCGAGTCGTCATAATATGTATGTATGTATGTATGTATGTATGTATGTATGTATGTATGTATGTATGTATGTATGTATGTATGTATGTATGTATGTATGTATGTATGTATGTATGTATGTATGTATGTATGTATGTATGTATGTATGCATGCATGCATGCATGTATGTATGCATGCATGTATGTATGCATGTATGTATGTATGCATGTATGCATGTATGCATGTATGCATGTATGCATGTATGTATGCATGTATGTATGCATGTATGTATGCATGCATGCATGTATGCATGCATGCATGTATGTATGTATGTATGTAGTAGTAGTAGTAGTAGTAGTAGTAGTAGTAGTAACAGGTAGCGACCTCCACGACCGGACTGCAGGAGCGGCACGCGCGCACCCTTTTGAATTATGGAAGAAGCGCGCGCACGTTGTATATAAATAAAAAGATAGTTGTTTCTGTTGAAATAACCTAGAGACTAGTATCGGTGACTTATTCTCTAATAAAATTTGCCTTGAATTTGATGCCTATGAAAGAACTAGTATCAAAAGGATGCACTTTGAGCACTATCTGATCAGACATGGTTGAAACTTAAAACTCGCTGAGCTTAACCTCTTTGGTTTAAGCAAGGTTTGGTGAGGGTTTGGCTGCAGTGCCATAAACTATAGCGGCGGTGAGACGTAGGAACTAGGTAGATAGACACGAAGCGCAGGCAGTAAGAGTGCGCTCATGCCGCTCCTCTAGTCCGGCAGTGCCACCTCTCATTCAGCCCTTGGAATGTCCGCTGCATGGTGGTACTTGTATATGATGAATATATGTTGAAAAGACGCGAAATGACGGTACTTGCAGTCTTCACTAGATGGACGGACAGATGAACAGACAGACAGACAGACAGACAGACAGACAGACAGACAGACAGACAGACAGACAGACAGACAGACAGACAGACAGACAGACAGACAGACAGACAGACAGACAGACAGACAGACAGACAGACAGACAGACATGGACGAATGCATGGATGAATGGTTGCACGGACGCATGAATGTACGGGCGCACGGACGAACGCAGGGAGGGACGCATGGATGGGCGCGCAGATGAACGGACGCACAAGTGGACGCACGGATGGACGGAAGCAAGAACGAGCGGACGGACTGATGGACGCTTCGCCCTACCAATCATCATTCACTCGGTCGATATGTTGCGATTTTTGAACACTATGGCCAGACTTTAGGGAAATGCTAAACTCGTCATGTCGCCGTTGTAGCCCGGTCATGTTTCACGTTTCTACTGTGGGTGAGCGTAAGCCAGGAACGCTGCATTAAATTCTGAGCAGGCAGGAGCACGTTGGCGAGCTATTTTAGATGGGAAACAGCTCTGACTCACTTGTGTACCACCGTACGTACATGCGTCCGCACGAACGCGCCGGAACGCGTTTCCTTCCGTGCAGGTGTTGAATTGTAGCCAAGTAGGTCACTCTACATTGTGTCTCAGTGGCTCCCAGTGGTCTCTATAAACGGGGACACACTGTGTCCACCAGCGTGCTGAAGCGCACTGGAATACCCTGTAAACGCTGTTTTTTATAGAAATCTAAATCCAAAGCACTTATTCTCTGCTGCGGTTATCCAATCGGCATTCAACATCAACAAAAGTTTATGCTGATGGTGAAGTGTGAACGACTTCGTATCCTACGAAATAAATAGGTCTTTTTTCGAAGCGCACAATGAATTAAGGAAGAATCGGAAAATTACTACCCTCGTATTTATGATGACCCATAGGTAAATTGCTGCGAATAAACATCAACAAACTCATTGATGTGCCGATCCTGCTGAAGAAACTATATTTATGTGTTTATCCACTATGAATCAAACTTTTATGTCCGGCTGCGGGCATTTCGTTCATTATGACTTCCTGGCAGAAGTGTTCGCTAAAGTTTGTTAGAATATAGGATATGCGTGCCCTCATTTGAACGGCACATAAAAAAGAAGTGGTACTTTCCTAAGAGACTTGGTGTTTGCGAGAGTGTCCACCAGTCTCTGAAGCACGGCAGCCTCTGTCTCTTCCCTCCAATCAATTGCGACGAGCTCAACGTTGCGATTTCTCGCAATAGCGTCCAGTGCCTCCACGCCGTCGTATGGTCCGAACCCGTTTAGGTTTATGGCAATAGAAGGCGTACGGGCAGCAAGGATGCTCTTCGAAAGGTACGATGCCTGAGGACGGACCCAATTAATCCAGAGGCGGGAGAAGGCGTTGGTCTGACGGATAATGTCAAACAGTGAGGAAACGCCTTTCTGTGGTAGATCACCTGTCATGGTCACGACCATCGTATTCAGTGTCTTGTTAGCCTGCAAAGACATTAATGTTTAAAAACTCGTAATATAGCACACAACTTGGCAGCATGAGCAGCAAACCAGTTCACAGCCTTAAGGTGGTTTTGCGGTGTTCAGAACTTACACTCTTACACCACAAACAAACAATTGTCATCCATCAAAACAACCATACAATATATACTGACAGTCACCTGAAAACAATTATTACTGAAACCACACTAAATATTGTCTTACAATGAATGTTCAGCCAACAATGAAGAGCAAACCAATATACAACCTTTTGTTGGTTTTTGCGATGTTCATGACTTTACACTCTTACGTCGCAGACACAAATTCTCACGAATCACAGTAGCCATGCAATAAAGAATGACAGTCATGTGATCGTGGTTATAACTGTGAAAGTTTGCGGAAACTTCTCTGACGACGACTGTTCCTAAAAACCTTTGCTAAATGCGCCTTGAAAACTTTAAAAACTGAGGAATCGCAAGGCATGGACAACCAGTTATTCTAGTTCCTATCAAACCAATGTTTTTGTCAAACGGGGTGGTGGAAACCGAGTGGTGGAAACCGAGTTGTGGAAACGGAGTTGTGGAAACGGAGTGGTGAAAACCGAGTGGTGAAAACCGAGTGGTGAAAACGGAGTTGTGGAAACCGAGTTGTGGAAACGGAGTTGTGGAAACGGAGTTGTGGAAACGGAGTTGTGGAAACGGAGTTGTGGAAACGGAGTTGTGGAAACGGAGTTGTGGAAACGGAGTTGTGGAAACGGAGTTGTGGAAACGGAGTTGTGGAAACGGAGTGGTGGAAACGGAGTGGTGGAAACGGAGTGGTGGAAACGGAGTGGTGCAAAGGGAGTGGTGGAAACGGAGTGGTGCAAAGGGAGTGGTGCAAAGGGAGTGGTGCAAAGGGAGTGGTGCAAAGGGAGTGGTGCAAAGGGAGTGGTGCAAAGGGAGTGGTGCAAAGGGACTGACGGGAACAGGCTGGTGCTAACGGACTGGTGAAAACGGAGTGGAGAAAAAGAAGTGGCGTCAATGGGTTTTGAAGGTGCACGCGGCTTTTCCGGCAAGAGTAGAACCATGTTAGGGAAAATTAGACACTGGGCGGCTGTCATCCTTTATTTCTACAGCAAATTCTACCAGATAACAACTCTGGTCGCGTGCGGCGCCGTAGTTGTCGGCCGCCGCCACCGGTTTCTATAACCACTATTGTACGAAAAGGAAAAAGAACTCAGTAAATAAACAAACAGTCAGGACACAATAGGATTTTAACCCGGGTTCTCTGCGTGTCCGCTCCGTATTTTATCTCTGAGCCAAGTCGGTACTTGAAACTCGCTTGCAAACTGGCTTTTAGTAGGCTTGAGGTCGGGAAAGGAATCACGGTATTATGAGTAATAAAGCGTTTTATTTAGAACAGCCGAGGAACAGCCAGGTGTCATACATTGCGAATTGCGTAATGATTTGGTCGTCCAATACTCCTACCCATTACAAAAGTTTGTTTTCGATACCCTGTTAACTGTGGCGCATACTCGCATTAGGCATCGTTTTCATCGCCGTCATCCATTGCATAAAAATCTGCAGAAAATTTCGTGCTACTGTGTAGCGAATATGATACTTCTTCAAAAAATAATGAATAGCATAGCGAACGCCGATCTACTACACAAAAATTGTGATTGTTTATTGTGTAGTCGGTACCCAGAAAGTGTACATTTTTACGCACTCGTCCGCGTGTACGGTTTTTCGTGATTGTCTCGGTACTTGCACCAATCAAATCAATGTCAACCTTGGTCAAGCACTCATTACCGCTCTCCAGGTCTCCAAACTGTAATCAGCAATCTCTCATCGTTTTCCAATTTTAACAAAAATCTGAAGAGTTACGGTGGTTGAGGTGCTATTTAAACTGACAGTGCATGTCGACAACAGTTTGAAGATGCTAAACAAGGTAGAAGTTAAGTACAGAATAAATAAGCTCCTGATAAAAAGAATGCTTGAGCAGAGACTTCGCTTAAGAGAACGTTTAGACAAGTGGTTTTTTCCTGACAAGAGCAGTTGTAAAAATTGTGAAGCCTTCAACAGGAACTGTTTGCGAAAGATTCCAACGACATGACTTCGTGAAGAATATTCACAGCTTCGAAATATTGGTTACAAATACACATAGGTGATGAACCTAATTTGCGTCCTAGCTCTGTTTTGTACATTTAGAAGACGTACAGAGTTAGGGGGTCAAAAGCACCCAAGCCACTATCCTATGTATTCCTATGGAAGCGTGGCCTAGCGAGTTTTGACTGTCACGGTACATGAGAGGTAATAACTAAAGGCGAACCATAGCTAGCACTGCACGTATTTTAAATGAAAAGCATTTCTCAGCGAGCTTCGGCGACTATGAGCGTATCTATCTATCTATCTATCTATCTATCTATCTATCTATCTATCTATCTTTATCTATCTATCTTTCTACCTATAAATCTATTCTATCTATCTATCTATCTATCTCTATCTATCTATCTATCTATATTTATCTATCTATCTATCTATAAATCTAATCTATCTATAAATCTATTCTATCTAAAAATCTGTTCTATCTAAAAATCTATTCTATCTAAAAATCTATCTATCTATCTATCTATCTCGCCGCCTACGACTTTTAGCTCTCCTGGCCGTTTCGTTAATCATATGATTACCAAGTTTGGTATGGCATAACATGACTTTATGATGAGCATAACTGACTAGTCATAACATGACTGTCAAGACATGTATGTCATTTATGTCATGATTTATGTTTCAAGGTCTTGCTGCTTTTGCGGTGGTTTCGTTCACATGACATGTTCCGAAATTGGCATGGTATGACATTACTGCATGGCAAACACAAGTGAGAGACACTAACGTGGAAATCATGACATGCATGTCATGTAAGTCATGATTCATGACATCGCCCCACGCTCATGGTACGCTCGCAGACGTTTCGTTAGCTTCCTCTATACGAAATTTGGCGTTACGGGACGTGAATGGATGACGAAGGCATATGACTGGTTCAAAACATGATAACCATGAGACGCGTGGTATGTAACAACATGACTACATATCATACTCATGATGCACTCGCGGTCGTGCTGCTCACTTCACAAACACCAAATTTGGTATTACGTGACGTGAATCGTTGACAATGGTATGTGACTGGTGCAAACATGATAATCATGAAAGTCGAGTCATGTAACAACATGAATACAAACCGACTCATGATGCCCTGGCGGTCATTTCGCTAGCTTCACATACACCAACTTTGGTATTACGGGACGTGATTGGATGACGAAAGTATGTGACTGTTGCAAACATGATAATCATGAGATGCGTGTCATGTAACATGACTACATGCCACACTCATGATGTGCTCGCGGCCGTTTCGCTAGCTTCACATGTACCAAACTCGTAATTACGTGACGCGAACGGATGGCATATGTAAATGACATGTTCAAACATGATGATCATGACATGCGTGTCATGTAACAACAAGACTACATGCCACACTCATAATGCGCTCGTGGCCGTTTTGCTAGCTTCGCATAAGCAAAATTAGGCATTACGTCACGTGAATGGATGGCGAAGGTATGTGACAGGTGCAAACAAGGTAATAATGAAATGCGTGTCATGTAAGAACATGACTACGTGCCACATTCAAGGCGCCAAAACACTTCGACGTGACCCGACGCGCGTGCGTGCTGGCATTCGTTTCATCGCGTCACGCTTGTGATGCCACGCCAGGCGCCGATCGGCCTGGCATATACTCGCAGGCACACGTCGCGGTGCGTTGCTTCGAGGCATGCGCGTTTGAGTGCGCCCGGCGTCCTTCCATCATGAAGCTAAGCAGACGCGGTGCTGTATAGGTAATGTCGTCGGTGCGAAACGCAGCATGTCGCATTTCGAGCCGGCTGCCGCCGGGCCTTGCCGACAGACGCTGGTCGCTCCTAGTGTCAGACCATAGCCTCCTATATTTTTTTGTGCCCGCGCATTAGCGCTAAATACATACGCGCCATCCGTCCCTTATAGTTTTGGCGCTCGCCGCCAGATGCCGCACAGATCCCATAATAACAGCAGACGACGCGGCCTATGCACGCTTGCGTTTATGCGAAGTTCAGAAAAAGTGGGCGGAGAAACTTCACGAGCACAACCTCCAAAAGTTTTTTATGATGTCCCGGGGTCGAGCACTTGAGTTTGTCACGTTTCTGTAGTATTTGCGCGGCGTTGTCAACGGCAGCCTTCAGTGGCTGATTCATCTTTCTCGCTCTTGCGAGGAAAACTTCCGCGTAATTCTTTAGAGAATTTAGAACCATTACGAGCTCAGTTGACGGATACAGGAGTACACCTGGGTGGATATCTCCACATTCAATCAGAACATGCTCCGCCGTTTCCTTATCTTTCCCGCAGCATGTGCATTGTTCTTCTTCTTTACTGAATCTTGCTTTATAACTACGCGTTCTAAGGCAACCCGATCTCGCTTCAAACAGTAAAGCGCTTCCCCTTGAATTATCGTAAAATGCCTCCCTCCTTATTTCATTTTTGCCCTTTCGGTAGTTACTCAAAGCCGGTTTTTTCTCCATAGCTGCCATCCATTCTCTCGTTTTGCGCCTCGGCGCTCCGCCAGGAGCGCTCGCATCCCATAATAGCTCGGGGGACGGCGCTGAGGGACCGACCGCTCGGGCACAAAGTTATAGAGGAGGCTATGGTCAGACAAGAGTGCCCACGTTTTGCTAGCGTAGCGTCGCTGCACCCTGCGTGAGCGCGCATCAACGTTACGTGCGCTCGCCGCCGTTTCGCTAGCTTCACACATACCAAGTCTGGTATTACGGGACGTGAATGGACGATGAAGGTATGTGACACGTCTAAACATGATAATGATGATATTCGTGTCATGTAAAACAATACTAAATGCTATGGTCATTGCGTGCTCGCGGCTATTTCGCTAGCTGCACATATACCATATTCGTTACCAGGTGACGTGAATATATGACGAAGGTAAATGACACATCCAAACATGGTAAACATGATATGAAAGTCACGTATGGCATCATTTACCTCCGCCTCGTATTGTTGTGCTGATTTTAAAGCGACATCTCAAGCTTCCTCATTCGTGCTTCGCATATCGGCGACTTCCACTGTACGCGGGATCTGCCAATTTTTTCAGAAAGAAAGTATTTCTAAATGGAGAAAAACTGTTTTCTGGTACGAGTAATCGAGTCGGCCATTAATGTCACTTCACCAATAGAGGTTGTCTGGACACTAGCAACTGATTATGCGCCTCGGCGATGCCATGGTAACGTTGCTCAGCTGCAGACAAAAAAGGCGCGCGTTCAGCCACTTCCGCAACGGTTGCCCATAGAAGGAAATGAAGAGCTAGAGGTCCCTTTACTGCGCATTGTATATGCAGATCGAAGATGGGATGGTCGAAATTTTTGGAGCTTTCCACTAGGGCCGTATCGACTATCTAATGATGTTTTTGGCTCGTAAAACCCCTGGTGTTACACCAGAGGAGTCCATAGCGTTAGGGCAGATTAAACAGCAACTGAAAATACATGGACACTGAGCTTTGCCTCTGTAGGATAAACGACAGTTTAGTGATCTTTTTAGAGACCCATGGGATGGCAATTTTGGTCTGTCTGTAAATGTTGCGTTCTATCGCGATGTTCTGTTGGATTGTACTTGATGTTTACTGTACCTGAGAACAAGTTTTTCTAAACCCCAAAATGCTCTCCCATAGTTCAGTACAAAATCGTTGAAAACTTTTTTTGAACATGGAAAAACGCAACCCTAACATCAGGATCAGACAAAATAGCGGCTTTACTTCACTAACAAGAACTAGTGGCAGCTTTTTCCTGGTCTCTGCGGTGGATATATCGCTTCTGGTATCACGGTGCGAAATTATGCCAAGTGATATCGCCTTTCAACGATGTGGCTATCATATAAAAACTCCACCATACGTCCGCGAAAACTGCGCAGCTTGCTCAGACTCACTCATGAAATACGTTTTACGTTCAGGGCTCACTAGGACTCCGACTCACCACCAATTTCTTAAGCAGGACTCGCTCAGACTCGAGGCTGAGGCTGAGTAAGTCCGAGTAAGTGGACTCATGTTCTCGTTTGATTAGAATAAGCTTTTTCGACCTTCCTGTCAATGCATCTTAACATCAATATCTTAGGTTCGGTGCTCTTCCTGACACGTTTTACTTTAATACCTCCGAATACGGTTTTATAAGTGGCTGCAAATCTGTAAGAGCATTTCTCCTAAAAGAGAAAGCAAGTATTTTTCTCACGAACTTCCCTGGAAGAATAGGCTGGAAGTTTTGGGGTCTACTCACTGTTGCACATGTGAGTAGACACGAGAATGAACACGAATTCAGGTAAGGCTGACACTCATGCTAGAGATCAGTAGATAGGGCCATAGGTCGGAAAAAAATGGAAACCACTGTGACTCACCTAAATATATCTCGCACTTGGGACTCACTCGGACTAAGGCTCACCAATGTTTTATTGCGCTTGACTCGCACTCAAGATTATTTTCTTCAGCCGGACTCTCTAAGACTCAAATAAACCAAACTATTACAAACCGGGCTCACACATACTGAAACCATATCCGAGACTGAGTGAGTTCGAGTGAGTCGACTCACGAGTGAGTTCTCAGGCAAATAAAGGGCACTACGCGTATTCTAGCGCATTAGAGCGTCCGCTTGTTGTACGCTGTTACGAAGTGCGCTTATTGTAACTCAAGGTATGCTTTGTGGTATGCGTGCCTGTATAGTTACTCCTTATTCATGGGACACGGAAATGAAGTTCCGTTTGCCTCACAAACGAAAGCGAAGCATCTCATGCATTATCCACCGGATTCGCCTCGGTGTAGCTTACACGAGACGTTACACCCACTTGACTGGCTGTGATGACACAGGACCGAATTGTGGTCACTATCGGTTGCCAGAAACGCTCGAACATATATTTTGCGACTGTCCAGCATATATGCAAGCGAACGTCAACAACTGATATCTTCGATTGGCCGATGTATTAGTCGACCATTAACAGATGAGGTTGTGTTAGGTCCTTGGCCTGACGCCAGCAGCACACATGAGGTTATACGAGCCGTCATCGCTTTCTTAGAAGCCACTGTCCTGGATGCACGTCTGTAGAGTTACCAAGCCTAATAAGAACATATCATCTTTCTACCTTAACATCGTCATTCATTATTCTTTCACTCCCCAGTCACCCTTCCCCAGTGTGAAGTAGCAGGCAAGAGCAAACTATAGCTCAGGCTGACCTCTCTACCTTTCTGTAACTAAATTCTCTCTCTCTACTCATTATTACATTAAAACCTGGTGCGTTGACAAAGTATTCTTACTAGCAAAAGAGCAGTGTTAGCGAAACATTTAACAACTTCAATCGATGGAGTATTGTTTGCGAATCTTGTCCAGCCATATTGACTCCATCTTTATGATGATTTCCTCTCCAAGTGCTCGCCCCTCCGTCACACCGGTGTTGAAGTATCGATTCATTGTTTCGATTTTAAAAGAGAACATCTGAGTTAGTTTACTCGTTAACAAATTTGTATCTTCTTTTTAGAGAACGAAACCACATATGCATTGTGAAGTGCGTTTCTTTTTAACTGGTGGTTACCAGGAGGACTGACTAGCGTTACAAAAGTGCGCTGTCGGCACAAACACTTCTTTTTAATAAAGTGTTTCCTAAGTACTTTAGAGAGCAAATCTGCCGCGTGCACAAAAAATGTAAATACGGCGCATCAGACTTTATATGCACCTATAAAAGAAAACAACTGCATACTGCTTTCCTTGTGTACAAAACACTTTTTGTGTGACATAACGTTTTTTTTCTTTTCCCTCTATTCCCTCTTTCTTATCTTTTTTTGTCCCCTTCACTAATCCTCCAGTGTAGGGTAGCTAACCGGATGTCTCTCTGGTTAACCTCCCTGCCTTCTCCCTTTTGTTGCTTCCTTCCTTCTATATCATGTATGAACAAAGAAAAACAAAATCATGTGCAACTTACCTGCAGGACTCCTATCATTCTCCTGAGCGAGTTGATTGAGAAACTGTTACCCTCCAGGTTGAGTACACGCAGCCGCCTGTCCTTGAGCAATCTCTCCACGGCGTGCGACGCAAACGCTTCACCCAGGCCGCATTCAGACAGTGTAAGCTCCAGCAGCACACCTACGTCAACAGCATGAGAGTGCAAGTGGGTGCTTTGGTGCCACGACACACCAGCGGGAAGCGAAATGCGTTCCCGTGTTCACTGATCGAGAAAACAACCCCGCCATCGTCGTCGCCTCTGTGCAACATGCCTCAGAACTGGCCCAGTACACCACCTTGAGTCTTTGACCGTGGGATTCGCAGACCTTAACGATGCTCATTACATGAGTTTATGCACGAAGTGAAGCGGCATGAGTAATTTCAGGGGCGAAGCTTGTGAAGGAGTCACCTGATCGTCCTCTGTACTAACTACCTCTATCAGATATGTGCCACTGTAGAGTCTAGTTCTTGGAATGTCCGCTAGCTGGTGGTACTTGTATGTAATCAATATATGTTGAAAGATGTGATATGGTGGTACTTGGAGGGCTCACTAGACGAACGGACATACAAAAAGATAGACGGACAGACGCACGGGTGGATAGATGAACCCACGGATGTGCGCATGGACGGACGCACGTACTGACTGATGGACGCATAGACAGATGCAAGGACGAACGCACGGACGGACGGACGCACGATTGGACAGACGGAAGAAGAAGGAAATGACGGATGGATGCCGGAAGTTGCTTGGATGACGAACGCTTCACCCCATTCATCATTATTCACTCCGTGGATATGCTGCAATATTTTAATAAATATTTATTGTGCCTATGGGCAATCTTTTGATATGAAAAAAAAAGAAACTGTGCTTTTCACGTTGCCAACGAGCTATAAAATTTCAAACGTATGACCACAAGGGCAGATTGGCACATTACTAGGGAGGGAACACTTTGCCGTTTGTCTCTTCAAATGAAAATTATTTGAAAGAGTACACATCGGTTACCATTGCTTACTAGGTTTCTGCTGACGGGTGTGCAATACAAATACCACAAACTTTTACTCGTGATCATGGACGTTAGTAGAAGAGATGGATATGCGCGAGCAGGCGTAAACGAGGGTGCATCCACATGAAGAAGTGGCATATCTGCTGATCACCATCAAGTTGAGGAAACTCACATATACATATAAGGGAAATAATAAACGTCCGACACCTTCTGTGAGAAGACGTCTTGCTTTCGTGTTACACCAATTTAAATACTAGAGAGATCCAATATCTTTCTCTTCTTGCCCTTGCCAATGCTACCGTCAGGCACCGTATATGTACACGTATCTATATGTAGGAAAGCTCAAGAAAGAAACAAAGCCGCCCATGCTCAAAATCCAGATCGTCGTGATGCGCCAACGCACGTTTATCTCCCAAGCTTACTTTGCCCCACGTATGGGGGCGGGGGGTTTAGGTGCTTGTGCGCTTGCGCTTATCTTTCGGTGGGGAGAATCGTGTGCCTTGGCCTTCCACCGCAGTGATTGCGTTAATTGCCTGAACCAAAAAGGTAAACTTCGCTCACTGGGAGGGCCCCGTTTGCGAAAAAAAGTGCGATTTTCAATTACAGCGAAGTAGCAACCGGGACACTCGTTAGTTCTCACTTATATGTCTACCTGTGTTTACATTTTTGTGCGTCGTTTCTGTTTAAAAAGCACAATAAGTGTCGAGTCGTAAACTTTGTTAGCTGTCGTCCTGTGTGTGTCATTTTTGTGCGTCATTCATGCCTGACCGCTGCGCTGCATGTTTCGATGTGCTAGTTATTCTCAGCAATAAAATCAAAGCTATTTCTATCGCATTCACTGTTTCCCCCTTGCGGCGAAACTGTGACGTTTAATTAGCACTTGTCTAGTTTTAACATACCAAACTACAATATGGTGAAGTATTGGGTATCGGAGGGCACCGTAAATTTCTGCCACCTGTAGTTCTTTAATGTGGGCTGAATTGTAAGCACATGGGCGTGAAGCATTTTTGCCTCCATTGAAAAGACGGCCACCACGGCCATGATTTGGTTCCACAACCTTCAGATCAGTAGCAAACCCCATAACCACTACACCACAGTGGTGGGACAAGGGAATGGAGGAGGGTAATTGCCGCAATGTTAAGCCGCCACAGCGACGAAAATAATGCACTTGCCTCCAATGAGCTTCACGTAAGCCTCGTCCAGTTTTGAATTACAGGCTCCACACTCAATAAAGGCAACTTTTCGGAGTGAACTGAATTGCGGAGGTTTTATCCCCTCCGCTTCAAACTCGGAAGGTAGTGTTGGCAGCGTCAGCCAGGATGCCATAGCCTCGACGTGTGCGGCATCAATAAATGATTCCTGCACTGTAAGTGTGCGCAATGAGCGGCCCTGAGCAGCTGCCGCCAGCAGGGCAGACGGGCTTCGGTGTGGGCCTCCTTTCACCTGCAACATGAAAGCGAGATAGCACGCACTAGCTGCACCTGCGTGCTTGCTATGGGTTTCCTTAAATGTTGGGCGCAAAAAGACAACAACAAAGGAAAGAAAGTACACACGCACTGCCGATTGTGCATGTGTCCTATTTCTTTATTTCTTTCTGTTCTTTTTGCGCCCAATATCTAAAAAGCATGTGAGACTAAACAAGCTTGCATCATTACCCTTTGCATGGGGCACCACACAACTGTGGTGAAACTTTTGAAAAGCTTTTTTTTATTGTTTGCCAATTGAATTAACGAGACGCTGAATGTGATACAGCTTCATTTATTAACATCGTGAACATAAGCAGCATATTACGATCCTAATACGAGACAATTTGCATGTTCGTTGAATAAACCATTCGTGCTACTATTGCCAATCAATGTATGACTGTATCACTTGCATATTGATTATTGTCAACTATCCCACCGCCCAACGCTACGATCTATAAACTTTAATGTTTTCCCTCACTTTTTGTTTCGTTCAAGCTTTTTCGCGTTTTTCTACGCAATTACGTTGCTCCGCCTCACCCGGGCTTTCTCGTTTTGGAATTAATATAGGGATATACAAGCTCTCCCAAGTATCACGCAGCACAATTGAAAAACAAATAGAAACGTAGTTACGGAAATGCACACCAAGTTCATTTGTTCCAAGTACGTTGTAGAATTGAGCGCTACTTTTTTTGGCAATAACATCTAGTTGATTAGTCCTAGTTATGTTGCTAAATTGGCAAACACTCAACAAATCATTAAAATATCAATGAGGGATACGTGCGATTGCTTAAAAGAGCTTTATCTGGCTAATATAGGCATGCACAAAGGACATACAGTGGTGACATTTAACTGTGTCATCTCTAAAAATACAGATGAATTCTGCACATACAATAATGTTACACAGCACTTCTGCACATGCAGGAGGGTCTACACTAAAGCGACTATATTCCGAAGATTCCAAGGCGGGACGGGCAGGGATGAGCAGGCTTGTGGAATGACAAGAGAAAATATGTTATATAGCTGAAACAAAAGAGAGAGAAAAATGAATAAAAGGAAGAGACAGGGAGGTTAACCTAGACGAACTGGTTTGCTACCCTGTACGGGGGTAGGGAAAATGGTCGGAAAGAGGATAGAAATAGAGAGATAAAAATAAATTAGAAAAAAAGACACACGCGCACACATTCAGGGAGTTCCGATCACAGTCGTTTGGACAGGCCGATTGAACGCAAGAAGTGTAGGAACGCCTTCACAGCCTTCTTCTGCGACATAAAGTCCTGTCGGCAGCGCAGGATTTTTTCTCCTGAAAGAGGCTGGTTGTCCAGTTCGTCTAGTGCATTGCAGAGTGGCTGTCTCTGCGAGCAGTATTGTGGGCATTCACACAAAATGTGCCCAGTTGTTTCATCACTGCCACAATGGTCGCATGCAGCAGTGTCGGCCATTCCTATGCGGAACGCGTACGCATTGGTAAATGCGACGCCCTACCATAATCTGCACAGCATAGTAGCGTCTCGTCGGCGTGATTCCGGAGGAATTCGGACACTAAGAGTTGGGTCCAAAGTACCTAACCGTGCATGGATGAAATGTGACTCGTTCCATTGTGACGAGGTGCGCTTGCGAGCAAACATGTGGAGTTTCCGTGCAGCGTCAGTTCTGAAAAGCGGAATTGATATTTCATCGCTTTCAGTATGGGCAGAACGGGCAGCTCGATCGGCCCGTTCATTGCCAATTATTCCACCATGACTTGGGAGCCATTGAAAGGCTACTTCATGTCCTTCCTCAATGAGTTGGTGAGTGTTTTCTGCAATCTCTAATACCAGCTGTTCGTACGGGCCGTGGCGTTAAGGTGATAGAAGGGATTGCAGTGCCGCCTTTGAGTCACTGAAAATTGTCCATTTTTGTGGCTGTTGGTCGTTGATGCATTGCAATGCGGCACAAAGAGTTGTGAGATCTGCTCCCGTTGATGTCGTAAGATGGGAGGTCTTGAATTTTCTTGTCGTGTCTTTTATCGGTATAACAAATGATTCCGTTGAACTCTGCTGTAAAACAGAGCCGTCTGTGTATACGTGTATACAGCCTTCATACGTCTCGTATAACAAGAGCAGAGCAAGCTGTCTAAGAGCAGGTGACGACATATCTGCTTTTTTTCTGGATGCCAGGTATAGTTAGCCTGATGTTAGCCTGAGTCAGGCACCAGGGAAAAGTCGCAGGCCTGGCGGCGGGTGTGAAGCATGTTGGCAAAGAATCGCTATATGTGGTGACCGTTTGGCAAAATGACGAACGTGGTCTGTCTGCTGGTAAAGAGGCTAGGTGGTGGCAGGGTGTTGGAGCAATATGCCTTATATGTGTCATGAGTGCCTCAACGTCGATATGTGTCATGATGAGGTGGTCACCGGCGATAGCTATAGTAGCTATTGTCGACGCACTACGAGGCAAGCCGAGGCAAATCCGGAGTGCCTGGGACTGAACACTCTGTAGCGTTCGAAGGCTTGTTTCGCTTGCATTGGTCAATGCCGGAAACTGTACCACAGAAAACCGAGAAAAAGTGCTCTGTACAGCTGTAGAAATGCACTGGGAGACATTCTCCAAGTCTTCCCTGCAAAGAACTTCAGTATACTACAGATGTCCATTAACCGTTTCTTCATGTACGAAACGTGATCACTCCACGAGAGATTCCTGTCAATTATGACGCCCAAAAACTTGTGTGATCGAACGTATGGTACAGTTTGAGCATTGATGCTTATAGTGTACTTATCCATAGGCTTTCGTGTAAAAGCTACGAGGGCGCATTTCTCGGAAGAAATTTCCAAGCCTTGATTTCGTAGGTAGCGTAATGTTTCAGTGGCAGCTTTTTGAATTCTCCCACGTAACTGCAGGCGTGTTACAGCCGATGTCTAAACGCAGATATCATCTGCGTACATTGATAGCCTGACCGTGCTTGGCAGATGCCCAGTGAGAGCAATCAACGTAAGATTGAACAGCACAGGGCTGAGTACGCTACCCTGGGAGACGCCGCGGTTGCTGTAATGTGGAGAGGTTGGACCGTCTTCAGTGCTGACAAAGAAGGATCGCATTGACAAATAACTACGTATCCAGCGTTACATCCGAGCACCTACTCCTATATCTTCGAGAGCGGTGAGAACAGCTTCATGCGTAACGTTGTCATACGCCCCTTTAACGTCTAGGAACAAAGATGCGCAGAGACGCTTACGGCCTTTCTCGTGCTGGACGTAAGTGACCAGGTCGACTACGTTGTCAATCGATGCTCGACCACGCCGAAAACCTGCCATGGCATCTGGGTAGATGTTGTTACACTCCAAGAACCACTCCAGGCGTCCCAGGAACATCCTCTCCATAACTTTGCCTACACAACTAGCCAATGCGATCGGACGATAAGATGAGAGCTCCAACGGTGACTCGCCTGGTTTCAGCAGTGGAACTAGGCGACTTGTCTTTCAGCATGTCGGGAGCGCTCCATCTTGCCAGGATTTGTTGTACAACTCCAAAAGGAGGATTCTCGCGCGTTCACCCAGATGACACAAGGCCCTATAAGAAATTCTATCGGGCCCTGGTGCCGACGTGCGTTCACACAAAGCTAGTGCTGCTCTGAGCTCCCCAATTGAAAAAGGCATATCCATGCGGGAATCCAGTGTTTGTGGACAGTTAGTCGAGGGAAATAGGCCACTGGGAACTGCGAGTGGCCCAGATACTCTGGCACAGAAGTCGTCTGACACGTTAATGCCACGTCTCTGTTCAGAAAGTGCGAGAGCCTTGAATGGTGACAACTGAGTGGGTTTTGTGCGGAGTCCTCGTACCGTCTCCACATTTCGGATAAAGGTTTTCGTGGGTCAAGTGACTCACAAAAAACAGTCCAACGTTGTCACTCGAGTTTAGTTATCCGGCGCTAAATCTTCTTTTGTATACGTCGCGCAATCCGTAAGTCTTCTATTGCCTCCGTGCGTCGGTATCTTCGTTCAGCACGCCGTCGGATTGCTCGAAGTCGTTCTAGCTCGATGTCAAATTCCGTTACTTTGGGAGAGCTGGTGAGGGTACACGTAGTATCGTGTATTGTGCTTTTAATTATCTCCTTCATGTCGAGGGATATGTTTGCTTCACATTGCTCTTCCATGCGAGACTGGAATTTCAACCAGTGCACTCTCTGAACACTATCGCATACCTTAGCATGGGACAATCCTTCGATTTTGACGTAAGTGGGAATGTGGTCACTTCCATGCGTTTCTATGTCTGGAAACCACTCAGCATGCCTGACGAGGCCTCGTGAGACAAAGGCCAGGTCAAGGCAGCTGCTATACCTTGCACCACGTAGGAACATTGGACTGCCATCATTTAGCAAGAAAAGTTGGTTGTCGGAGGCGAAGGACACCAACTTTCTTCCTTTAACATTGGTCTTCGAACTTCCCCATATAGTATGATGGGCGTTGAAGTCGCCAATTATAATGCATGGGTGACAAGTTGCTGACAGGATACCTTGTAGTCTTGTATGGTCGAAACGGCTTGACGGAGAGAGGTAGGCACCCACAACCGTGATGGTAAGTCTCCTTTTTACTGTTATACTTATATATTGATTGTCGTCATGGGGTGACACCGGATGATGGATGTAGGTGAGGTCGCAGCGAATAAACATCAGAACTTTGCTATTGTCTGCAGTTGTAGACGACATGAATGACTCATAACCAGAAAGTCTGATTTCGTTCTGTAAATTTGGCTCGCAGATGACAATGATGGGGAACTTATTGGTGTACACGAACCGACGGAAATCGGCGATGCGTGACCTCAGTCCCCGGGCATTCTATTGAATAATCGCTGCCTTTCGGACCTCTTCTCTGAAAGACAGTGACTGGTGAGCCATTATTTACTCAAGCGCCGCTAGTACTGGACTAAAAGCGTCCAGTAATTGCAATGCACTTCTTGCTGACGGTGTGTGCATGTTGCTTAACAACAAGCGAATGGCGTTAAGTGTCGCAAAAGAGCTATCACTTGCTGGTCTGCGTTCCGCAAGTCCTCCATTGCAGCAGCTTGCTCTGAAGAAGACGGATTCTGCTGCGGCTCTTCTAAGCGTTGTGTACGCGTAAGTGGAGGCCACTCTTCTGTAGAGACTTGCCTGCCCCTTTGCTCTTTTCCAACGTCTGTGTTTGCCGTGCTGGAAACTGCAGCTGGCGATCTTTCCTGATGCGTCGACTTATTGCCTGAAGTTGGCGCTGTCCGACGTGAAGACCTTCGACGGCGACGTCGTCTTCGCCGGATTTTCTCAGCAGATTTTCTGTGGGTTGAGCTGTCTCGTACCATTTGCTTCAGAATAGAAAATTCTTTCTTTATGTGCGGACATTCTTTTGAACAAGCCTTGTGAGCACCCTGACAGTTAGGACACCTCAGTGTGGTAGCGCTACAGTTGTCTTCCGCGTGTTGTTCGGTGCAACGGGGGCACGCTGCGGAGCTCCTGTAAACACCCTGTACATGGCCGATCTTCTGACAATTGAAGCAATGCACGGGTTTAGGAATAAACGGTCGGACTTGTTGACGAAAGTGGCCAACCTTCACGTATGCGGGAAGACAGTCACCTTTGAACGTTACTCTCACACAGCGTGTGTTACCAAGCCGTCCAACACTGACAATGACGTTGTCTTAACTCGCTGGTTTTATAAGTATTGGAAGGTCTGCATTTGGGATTTCCGTGTTAATGTCGTCAATGACTCCTGATATGGTCGCACCATCGGCTGGTATGATGGACCTAACTTCAATGTTTCCCAGTTGTGTCACTTGTTGCAGCGTGCTCAGCGCACTCGGGTGCGCCACATCGACAGCAAGGATGTTTCTTCTTGTATTAAGCCGAACTTCTTTAATCTCCTTCGGCACAGTGTTCTCGAAACAGAGCAAAAGCGCTTGCCTGTTCAGAGCACGCAGGCTTTCGGTAGCGTTCTTTGGCACGAACAGAATGGAATGGGGCCATCGCTGGGGCGCCGTTTTCACGGTGGCTGTACTTGACACCGGCGATGGATTGATGATCCGTCGCTTGGCCTTGCGGTGCAGGACAGGTTGAAAGCCGTCGTCTGAGGACTCGTTGCAGGATGCGGAGTACAGCTCAGTGTCCTCGCTCTCACTGGAAGTGTTTCCTCACTTCCTCGAGGTAGTGGCCGCGGTCGAACCGGAGTCGGACGCCACCTCGTGAGGTTGTACATCCATTACCGCAACGTACGGGGCAATACACCCCAACACTGCAGCGAAAACTCCAGAAAAGCACTGAGACGAGCGAGATGTCTTGTACGAAGAAGAGCTGAAACAAAAAATTACACATTTAGTAGTCGAGCTGTTTTAGGCTTGGACTTAATACGGGTAGTGTACGCTAAATTTATGAAGTGCAAGTTCCACAGCCGAACGGAATCAGGCAAACTACTACCAAGTACCGCAGGCTCGAGGGAAAGCAAAGTGGTTATAGGGAGTAAGTGAAGCAAAGAAGAATTATGAATATCGCTGCGTGAAGATGGAGCTCTGCGTGGGCGACTGTACAGCTTCGTCAAACAAGGACTGCTGCGGTGAGGACTCTGGAAAGACGACAGCGTTAATCAGAAACTCTGCTAGATGAAACGAAGGCATACAAAATGAGAAAAGGGGGTGATAAGTCCATAGGACGAGGTGAATAAAAAATTCACTCATGGCCAGTCAAATGAATCTTAGCGAGTAGGCGAAGCCCTGTGAATTGTATCGGTGAGTAACCGTACGTTACCCGAGGGTCAGCCCACATAATCTACATGAAGTGACGTAAAGTGAAATGAAGTATCAAGGAGATAGCTAGGTCCTCAGGTCCATGATATTGACGTTGAGATTGCTGACCAGCATAAAGGGTTACCGTTTGTAGAGATTTTATATTGTCTATTCACAGTTATGAATATTATTTGTGTATTAATTGTTAAACTTCTTTTTTCATGTTTCTCATGTGTTGTGCCTGTATCGTACTATATCCAGGAATTGCCTTACAAAATGTAGCCATGACAATGGACATTTTGGATCGACAAGACTCGCCCTTTAGGTACCTCCCCCCTGAAAAAAGAACAATGAATTGTGAAAGTGGGATTGCAACACGGGTATTGTGGTGCAGACGCGATTGGTGTAACGACTCGGCTATTCATGCACACTAGCCTAAAAGGCGTCTATGGAAAGCGTAGAATTGTGTTGCAGTGGGTGGAAGAACAAAAAAAAAACCCAGGTAAAATGGGAGAAAATAAATTAGGAAAAACATAGCAATATTTTACAGCAAGACCGAAAAATTTCCCATCTGTAGTATAGTATAGTATAATATAGTACAGCAAGAAGGTGTGGTTAACGGGCTTGTTTACCACGACTGCGAGCAGACTTTCCACCAAAGGTGGTAAAGTGGGGAATACAGCGAATAAAAATTGGCAGATCCCAAGATCCCATGTACAGTGAGAATTGATGACATGCGATCGTGAATGCGAAAGGTTATCTGTTTTTTTTTTTTTCAAATGAGGACAACTTTCAAGGTGCATGTAAATGATGCCGTACATAAATTCCGTGTCAAGGTTATCATGTTTGGATGTGTCATTTACCTTTGTCATCTATTAATTCAGGTCACGTGATACCAAATTTAGTATAAGTGGAGCCAGCGACACGGCCACGAGTACTCTATGAGAGTGGTATGTTGTCATGTTCTTAGATGACACGCGTGCCAGGATTACCATGTTTGGACCAGTCCTATCTTTCGTCGTCCATTTACGTCACCTAGCATCAAATTTGGTATATGTGGAGCTTGCAAGATGGCAGCTAGCACATCATGAAGGGCCCATTATACTCCAATTTAGCATTGACGCGCGAACACGCTGGGCACAGCAACGTTGCGTTACCAAAACGCGAGCACTCTATATACACGCCAGGCTCGACCGGCGCGACCAGCGTCCGTCGGCGCGGACCGACGGCAACCAGCGCGAAATGCGACATGCTGCGATTCGCGCCGATCTCTTACCCAGACAACACTGCTTCTCCCTCTTTTCGTGACGGAGGGAAGCCGGAGGCGCTGAAACGCGCATGCGTCAAAGCAACGCAGGGTGGCGCGCCCTTGCGAGTATATGGGATTCGCTCGCAGGATTTCAAGCTGGACGGTTGTGCCCTCGCGATCTCCGACGCCAGCGTAGCTCCCGCTGACTGGTTCGCCCTCCGCGGTCTCCTGACGCCGTGCAGCTCTCGCATTGTGGCGCCCCGCCCTTGGACTGCTTCGACCGGATCCCCACTTTCCTATCTCCTTCTTTTTCCGTCGCTTGCCTGTCTTCTTCTTCGTCTATTTTCCTTCTTTTCGTTTTATCCCTCCTTCCCCCACCCCCATAAGGCACTGCGCCGTGTCGCCTGAAGGCAGACAGAAATTAGGTGCCTTTTTTCCTCTTCCTTCTAACCACTACCACTACCACCAGTATATGGTATAGGACAGGCGCCTGGCGTGGCAATGCCGGCCTGAAGCGGCGAAATGAACGCCGGTGAGCACGCGCATTACGTCCCGTCGAAACGTATTGGCGCCTTGACTGTGGCATGTAGTCATGTTCTCACATGACACGCATCTCATGATTATCTCATTTGCACCATCACATACCTTAGTCATCCGTTGGCGTGACGTAATACCAAATTTGGCATATGTGAAGGTAGCAAAACGGCCGCGAGTGCATCAAGAATGTGGCATGTAGTCATGTTGTTGCATGACACGCATGTCGTGATTATCAAGTTTGGATGGGTCATTTATCTGTGTCGTCCGTTCGCGTTGCGTAATGACGAGCTTGGTACAAGTGAAGCTAGCGAAACGGCCACGAGCACATCAAAATTGTGCAATGTAGTAATGTTGTTTCATGGCGCGCTTTTCATGTTTATGATGTTTCCACTAGTATCATACCTTCGTCTTCCATTCACGCCCCGTAATACTAAGCATTCACGTCTCGTAATACCAAGTTTGGTACAAATGAAGCTAGTGAAACGGCCGCCGCTGCATGATGAGCATGGCATGTAGTCATGTTACGTGACACGCATGTCATGATTTTCATGTTAGGATCCGTCGCTTGTGTCCGCCATGCAATTATGTTATACCATACCAGTTTTGCAACATGTCATGTGAACAGAACCACCGCAAGAGCTGCAGGACCAGGAAATGTAAATTACATTCATGACATACATATCATGATTTTCATGATATGACTAGTCAAATAAGTTCTTCATACTGTCATGTTATGCCATACCAAGTTTGGTATTCATAACCATTATTGAACCTGCCAGGAGCGCTAGAAGTCTTAGGCGTCTAGATTAGAGTAGATGAGTAGCTAGATAGATTAGATAGATAAGATAGATAGATAGATAGATAGATATGAAGATTAGATAGATCGATAGGATAGATAGATAGATAGATAGATAGATAGTAGATAGATAGATAGATAGATAGATAGAAGATAGAAGATAGATAGATAGATAGATAGATAGCTAGATAGGATAGATAGCTAGATTAGATAGATAGATAAGATAGATAGATTAGATAAGATAGATTAAGATAGATAGATAGATAGATAGATAGATAGATAGATAGATTAGCTAGATAAGATAGATTAGATCGCGATAGATAGATTAGATAGATAGGATCGATAGATAGATAGATAGATAGCATAGATAGATAGATTGATAGCTAGATAGGATAGATAGATAGATAGATGATAGATAGATAGATAGATAGATAGATAGATAGATAGGATAGATAGATAGATAGATAGATAGATAGATAGATAGATAGATAGATAGATAGATCGATAGATAGATAGATAGATAGATAGATAGATAGATAGATAGATAGATAGATAGATAGATAGATAGATAGATAGCTAGATAGATAGATAGATAAGATAGATAGATAGATAGATAGATAGATAGATAGATAGATAGATAGATGCTCAAAGTCGCCGAAGTTCGCTAAAAAATGCTTCGCATTGAAAATGGGCCCACACTGGGATATCTGATCGCTTAAGTCTACGCCCCTCCTCACACGAAACTATCCGCAGCCTGGGAAATGAGGCTTAAACCTGTACAAACAGATTCTTATCCAAAATTGGCTCTATTCCGTAAAGTTCATCTGCATACTTAGAGTAGCAGCTCATTCTCCCGTTGTGGGGAAGTAACGAACAAGACGCACATTCTCTTACCCTACTTACTGGGAAGCGTATTAGCTGGACCTGTCAAGTAGTGGTCCCCCATCAGAAGCCCCAACAAAGTGGATCAGGTTTCAGCCACACAAAAAGCCCATAATGTGAAAGTCAGGCTTAGCGTGCCCGTTCCAACGTGGGAGAAGCCCAAGTCGGGATGGGCAGACAGAAGACGTCTTAAGAAGAGCGGTAGTGACGTCCCTCAGGATTATAATATTATACGGGGCATTTCGTCTCAAAACCACGCTATGATTATGATGTACGCCATTGTGGAGAGCTCCGAATATTTTGAGCATCTGGTGATCTTTAACGTGCACTGGTGTCGCACAGTGTTCGCGCATCTACCATTTCGGCTACATCAAAGGCAATGTTTTACCGAGGGAGACTCTCTCAAGATTCTAACCAAACATTCGCCACCATTCCATTCCGAGAACCTCTATACCCCACCGGACTTCACTACTAGGAACAGAATGAGACGATGTGCCTCACCTTCACTTCTTCCAGGGTCACATGCTTCAGGATCACATCTGCGAGAGCATTACCCTCCTGTGCGAACAGCATATCTTCGTGCACATATAGGTACTTCAAAGTTCGGTTGCGAGCCAAGTGGTCCAGGAAAAGGCCAGCGTTGGTGCCATCAGCCTGCATTTCCCGCAGTTCGAGTTTCAGTTCGAGCGTAGGTAATAAACACATACACAGTGGCGAGCCTTAGATACAACATCAAACCAGAAAATTTGCCGTCGGTTTCGACACGAACAATTCAACAATCACATGATAACGTTATCACGTTACGTCGTACAGACAGTGATCCTGAAAGTTTGTGATGTCACAGGACATCGCCGCTTTGTGCAAGGTGGCCCGAGGAAAAGCAAAATGACGCCCACAGAGCATGCAATGTCTCCAATACTGGAGGAAGCACAAATCCACATAATGTTCCGACAGATTTAGTAGGGGTACGAAGTAGGATCACTACATCTACTACATCGAAGAAAAGGAACAATTTTTTGCCTTATAGTGGCCGTCGTTGTTGACGCACACACATGAGACCCTTCGAGTTTATTATTTCGATTCTTGTAAGTGCGTCTCTTGTTTATTGAAACAAGTGTCCTTGGCGAGTCACAGGAGAATCACTTCGTTAAAAAAAAGAACGTGCGGAAACGAAAACGTAAAGAAGACGCAGAATGACAAGGTGTAATCTTGGACATCTTGACATCCATGTCTTGCTTAGAATAATCTGTTGTAGTGAGCATCCTGATAGCTCTCTGGTATAAGGCAATGAAAAAGAAAGACAGCAAAAATATCGCAAATGGAACCTTACGGCATTGACGAACTACGCTCCGAATTCATCAATCTGGACTTAAATTGGTCCCTCTGCCACCATTAAAATACTGAAGTACATGAACAGGAATTTTAGTGTTTTGTTGCAATAGAAATTATATGGACTCTGTCGATGCGTTTTCGTCGCTAGCACTGCTGTTACGCTGCTTATCAAGTACAAAATCCTACATCCCCTTTGAATCGTATGGTCTATTGTTGGTGGACTACCACGCGAGAACGGCCATGGCGATCGCCGTTGCAGCAGACATCAAACGAGCAGGCCTGCACGCATCGCTCGGAAGGCTTACTTCGAACACCCCCCCCCCCCCCCGCACATTAGGCCAGCTGTCGAATGCTCACGCAAAAATGAAACCCCCGCTCGTCTTTAACTAGCAAGAAGAAACTCTACGGGGCGGGAGGGGGGGGGTGCGGGCCGCAGCTGTGAACTTTGATTTTAAATGCATGGTCGCTGCAGCGCGTGCTTTTTCTGCTAGCATCATTTCGGATGCTTCGCATACCGTTTCATGTCTCTCAATGCGAAGCGACTATGGAAAGAGCATCCCTCCATTGAGCAGCCGTATTCTCTTACACCAGAGTTAGCCAGATTTGGGTGATATCCAATCCGAACGAGGTTACTGCTGACTGATTATGTATGCGCTTTTTTTTTTACTGAAGACTCTCTGGGCGCCGCCGTAAGCCCCTCTGGGCTGTTGCTAATTGTACATAAGCCAGATGGGCATGCAGGTGTCTCAATTCCAGGTCATCTGAACGCAAGTAGATAGTAAAAAAACACTATCATGAGAAGTTCACTCAGCTGTGGTTTAACTACGGGCGCTCTGTGTTGCATTTAGAGACGGGTGTCCTCTCTCAAACCAGGAACAAATGACGCTTGGAAATATCGTTGCCGACTTAATTGATAAGCTCGGTGATCAGAGTGTTATCATTCCTTTGATAGCTCTTCATAAAGGCTAGAGTTGCTTCGCATAGTGTGATTATCTTTGTCTTGAGGTGTTTCAGGGCTAGAAGTTTTGTTTTTCTTTAGATATAAACCAGGCAGAAGTCAGCGCTCGTTCTGTGCCTTCGTTCGTCGTTCTTTGCTCTTTTATTTTACAAATATATAGGGAACACTGTCCATGTCTTCAACAGGTCCCTAATAGGCTCGTATGTGTGTGGTTGTTTATTTCGGCCCTATACTGCACTCGTCAAAACCACTTAACACTTAAGTAGAAGTCGTTGTTAAGGACTTCTTTCACACTCACCTCAATATTGAGTAACTCCATGTGTGTGAGCGAGTTGGCCCGCTCCACGTAGCCACCGATGATACGCACTACTTCTTTGCTGAAGTGCATGCTCGAAAGGCAGAGGTAGGTGACGTTCCTCAAGCTTGCAATAGCCTCGCAACAGACGGCTGTCTCGGTCGGCGGTACCTGAAGTAACAGAAAAAAAGCGGCTTGTCCCTGTTTTAAAAAATCGATATCACATGAAAGTAAAACAGGTTTTCAAAGAGGCATTTGAGCATTTATTGTGCATTGTTCCACACCCAGAGTGAAGAAATGACTGCTACAGCAACAAATTGCATTGTCACGAGGAGAACAGCAAGCAGCCCGAAATTTGCAGCGCGCCGCCCAAGCAGATGACACGCACGGTATGAGCATACACTGAAAGAGCGTGGACAAACAGCTGCCACACCTCGACACTCAAAGCACGCTGCTCAAACAGAATGAAAGACGCATGAAATGAACGCGAAAGAATACACATGACGAGCAGGAGCATCTGCCACAACTCTTCGCGTGTGAACAGCTCGCCCCTTTCGTACACGTGGCTGCAGAAGTTGGCGAACAGACTTTCGTGTCTTCTAACAACTGTAACTTCAAAACAAACTTGTGGTTGAGGCACAAGAGTTACAAAACGATCAAATCTGGAGACAAGCGCGCGCGTGAAGGTGTGAGCATGCCACAACATCTATACGCACTTTGACCCCGCGAGATAAAGGCGCGCGCACCCTTAGCAACGAGTGGGTTGGCGTGGGGAGACGAGCTGATGAAGAAAACGATGTAATGTGGATGAGCTGCGAGGATGGCCAACGGTACATGGTGTATATAAATGGTTCGCCCTTCACAGGCTCCACAATGTACGTTTTGTGACTTTGTGGTTTGCAACGCGCGCTGAGGAGAAGATGTCGCTAGCTCGATGCCCCTCTACGATAATTTTCTTCGAGTTTTTTTTTTCTTTGCAATTGGTAATATTTGTTTTAAAACGACATACCCGTCACCCATATCGTCAGCATAGCCATGGCGGACCCCGGCATGAACTACTTTTGTGTTCAGTATAAGCAGAAGGAGAATGCACACTAGCGCCACTTGCGAAGTATACTGCCATGTTCCTAAACAGGAACAGTTGCACATTTTGCGAAGCATTTTTGAAGTAAAGGTCCCGCATTTTAGGGTGGGGGGATATGGTTCTAATTGTCTGCATCATCCTTTCTTGGGGGCGCAAAACCATGTTACATCGCGGCAGAGGGAGAAGGAGGGCACGTGTGTAGCTTGGGTGAGGTCTAGTGCTGAATAGTGAGGCTTGTGGGGGCCAAGTGCCCCTATTGCACCCTCCTCCCGACGCCTATGTATGCAGTCAATGAACGCGATGAAGCTGCCACTTTAACGACATGAAAGCCAAGTGCGCAAACGAATGAATCGTGACTTTTTTTAAAAACAGTGGTCGCAGAGTTCTGAAGCAAACAAAAAAAGTGAGACGCACTTCAACACACGTTCCTCTTTCTTGAGAAGGTTCTAACACAAGGTTCGAACTCATAAAAAAGTGTTCTTGCTTTTGTGCGAAATTTGTTGCAGATGTATTTCGCTAATTGAACGAGTGCAATTCAGTGTGTCATTTCCGGGTTTGAGTGCCTTTGTAAAAGTCCTCCCGTCGCGAATTCCTACCAACTATTGATGTATCGAGAACATCAAAACTTTCACCAGTACTCACCGGGCACCTCGCGTCACCAGGACTTTGGTTGTACTCTAGCCGCTTGAGTCCCTTGGCCCCAGTCTTGATAGCATGCCACACGACGTACCTCTCGACGACGGTATGCATGAAGTCCATGTATATGCGTGTCACGCACCTGCACCGTAAAAATGTTTGTCACAGATGGCAAATTGCGTATATGTGTGGTGGTATGTTACGCTGGGTAACACTTGCAGATAAAAGCTTGCTGCCCACTCAGAAATGCAACAAGCTATGTAATCACATACCCGGATTTTCGCAAGACATAATAAACAGATTCAGTCACGTGTCCAAAGTATCCATACGAACGCAGCCTGCCAGCAATTTCCAAGGGAGGCTGTGTCTACACGACTGCTGCGCATGCGCAACTAAATCTGTCTGATAAGCCGCAGCAAGCGAAAGACGCTTCGAAATATGATTACCTTGACCTTCAGGGCTAATTGCATTGTTCCTCTTCCTAGAGGTTTCCTATAATTTTTATTAATAGGAGCAAACGCTAGCGACATTAGAAGCTTTGACACATGGCGCTTTCATCAGCATGGTAATGATGGGTTGTAGATAATTTGTCAAAGCTTCGTTGTTTCGGCTCTCTTTGTATACATGTGGTTTGCGTACACTTTGCGACACAAGGAAGTTCCGCAAAAATTCAGCAGGAAATCTTCACCTCTTTGATCACTTTATACTCGCTTATTCTGAGTGGCTCACTAATTTCTCACCAGTTTGTCGTTTTATCTAGAGCAAAATGATAAAACAGGGATAAACAAAGCGACAAAACCACAAAGCGTTCAAAGTCTACAATCATGAAGACTAGGCAAATCCATGCATCATTCATCATTTCCATGGAGGCTAAGCGATCGCAGCGCCAGAGTTCGCTTTATTAAATATTGTTCGAAATATGATGCTCCGCCTTACTGAATCTACCCGCAACTCACATGGTGTCACACTACATCCGGCATCGGCTCACGTATGGTCAAGCGGTGATGCCAAGCGGTGATGCCATACGTTGGCGCCGCCACGTTACGTCAAGATATGACGTCACTTCGTGGCGTAAAAATGGAGCCGCTACATTGTCACAACCGCGTGAGATTTTTGACGACACTATGATTTGCACACCGCATTACTTCATCAATGATAAATCTCAAGTGAGGTTTTTACCACTTCATTTTCTTAGCCTATTCAGCTAAATGGTGTAGCCCGACGAGAGAATTAGGCCGTTCGCTTTATGATATACGATCTATGTAATGGCTTTCCTTAGACAGAAGCGGAAAAAGGGCACAGACAATGAAGTGACGGGGAGCGCAGGAGCGAGATGCATAGGCACATTTTTTTATAGGGAAGAGGGGGGAGGCTATTGGCTATTCCTATGGTGGAATCAATATAATGCGTGTTTTTCTAACTCAAATGAAGCCATTACGAAATAAACAGTAGTGACCATTCGTCTGCTTTACAGCCACATAAGGAGTTAGGTATTACTCGACCCCTAAATGGTAGATGATAATTGATAATAAAAACTGGGATAAACTCCAATAATCAGAGCACATGTTAAAGTCAGCATCTTAATTATATGGAGTCAACCAAACAACCATAATTGTTTCGGTATTACGCAGCGAAACACTGAAAATAAATAGACCCACCGTAGTGGGGACTCGCATTTAGTTTATTGCCCTTCAAATAATTTGGCGTAAGCCTAAATGTAAGCATACGGGTGCACACTAACATTCAACGCCATACATCCCTTCCTTTCCAGCGAAATTATTTCTAGTTTGTCCTGTTTTGCACGTTCAATACAAGACTTTTTTTTGGTGTTGATGACAGTGGAGATTCAAGCTGGACCAGCACTTCTGTATCACATGCACTCAAAACATAAATGTTCAGCCCTCAGAAAGTTGAGTCAGCCGTTCACACTCAAATGATTGCAATATATTGCAATGCTGGCATTTACGATCTTCAAGAGAACAAAGCAGCAGAGAAGGGCCAAATGGAGGAGACCATCCTGGGTAGCTTTGAGGGGTTCCCGAGCCCTTTGTGATGTCCGCTTCACCTGCATTACTTCGGTATATTTTCTCGAAGGGAACCAATAGTTTCCTTGCGGTATATAAAAATATATAGTCTTTCACTTTAACAAGTACTCTTTTATACGCCCACACATCACAGTCTCATTGAAGTAAAAGTCGACACTGTTCCTGTTACTGTGGTTGTTGACACAGGCGCCGACCAATCTATTATGAGCACACATCTACGATGCTGTTTGCAGAAGATCATTGCGCCCTCTACGACTCAAGCCATACGTGTTGCCGATGGTGGCGCCGTAGAAGTTGTCGGAATGTGCACAGCTCGTGTCAACATCGCTGGTCGTCCCGCCGTAGTCCTTTTTCCGTTCGAGATCGTTGCCCGCATGACCTCATACTAGGTCTTGATTTCTTGTCTGCACACTCGGCTTTAATTGACTGTTCTCCTGGCCAAAACTCAGCGGGGAACTGATCGTGTAATTGCATATGCAAGTCGTCTCCTTTCAAAGTCTGAGCGTAACTACCCTATAACATAACGAGAATGACTTGCCCTTGTCTGGGCGGTTTCGAAATTTCGTCGTTACTTGTATGGCCGCCCGTTCCTTGTCGTCACAGACCATCACGCTTTCTGTTGTCTTTCCTCACCGAAGGACCTTCCGGACGGCATGGTCGTTGGACGTTGCGTCTTTAGAAGTATTCCTACTCAGTTTCCTACAAGTCTGGACGCCTCCATCTGGACGCCGATTGCTTGTCCCGCTACCCTATTGACCAACCAGATTAATCAGTCGGCGAGCCTGGCCCCAGCGTCATGTCCATGTCTAGGTTTCGTCAGATTGGTGACGAACAGCGTCGCGATCATTCCTTGCGGTCACTCGTTGCCCGTCTGGAATCTGACCATAACGACGTGTCACTCTGCAAGTTCGTTCTCCTAAATAGCACGGTGCACGGTCGTAGCGTAAAGCCAGATGGCCATGAGCTACTTCTTGTCGTGCAAACCATCTCCATTCAGCAGTCCTGCATGAGTTTCACGACGAACAAACTGCCGGCCACTTAGGCGTATCTCGCATGTACGAACGCGTGTGGCGCCGATTCTTTTGGCGTGGTCTTGCGTGGTCCGTTCAACGTTACGTGGCCTCCTGCGATAAATACCAACGTCGAAAACGACCTGCCGCACCCCCTGCTGGACTCCTTCACCCGTTCTCCATCCCTGCCAAACCATTCTTCCGTGTTTGGTTAGACATCCTCGGACCATTCCCTGAATAAACTCTGGGAATGAGTGGGTCACCATTGCTATAGACCATAAGACCAGGTTTGTTATCACTAGAGCGCTCCCCTCCAGCACTGCTGCTGACAGTGCCAACGTTTTGTTGCACGATGTACTTCTACACTATGGTGCTCTTCGGCAATTGCTCACTGATCGTGGACGCGCATTTTGGTCACGCGTACTCAACGACCTTTTGCGCTCCTCTTCAATGCAACACAAACTGATCACTTTTTACTATCCTCAAACAAATGGCCTTATTGAACGCCTAAATCGCACACTCACGGACATGCTCCTGATGTATGTCTCATCTGACCAGCATGACTATGATCTAGCGCTACCTAACGTGACGTTCGCCTATTATTGATCTCGTCATGATACCGCAGGTTATTCACCTTTTTATATGCTCTGTGGCCATATTGCGACCTTAACACTGGACACCCTACTACCGACTGCTACACCTCCCCCGAGTGAATACGCACGTGATGCTATCGCTAGTGCCGACTACGCACGTCAAATTGCCCGCTCTAGGCTGTTGGCTTCAGAAGCAACCCAGAAGGTTCTCTACGACAGCAAGCATGTCGACGTTGACTTCTCACCTGGTTCTCTAGTTCTTCTCTGGTGCCCAGTTTGTCGTGTTGGATTGTCGGAGAAGTTGCTATCTCAGTACAAGGGACCTTACCGTATCATACGACGGGTAACGGACGTTATCTATGAGGTCATTTTAGTCTCCGGAAAGAATCTGTCTGCAAACACCCCCAATGACGTAGTCCACGTCAGTAGGTTGAAACCATACAACCCTCCTTCTGAAGAGCACGTATAAAGTGCACCAAGGCGGTGCTTTACAACCGGTGGGTAATGCTGCGTAGCTATCGCATGAAGGGTGAACCATTCTGTGGACAGAAGACGATGAAAAGGACTGGTTTGCTCGTTCTGTTTGCTGCGCTCCGATTTTATCAGAATAAGTACACTGGCAAATTGTCACGTCCCGTCTCAATTTAGGTACCAATATGAATAACACCTTTCGTACTTCACGCACTTTGAATAACAGGAGAAAATGTGGGAGGTGTAGTCGTTGGTGCTGCAATTTGCGCACGTTACATTGCCTCTACTTCAATGAAAATCAGGTACAACCCCTTCGACTATTATTATCGTCCTGAATTCAGCAAATACCACCAGGCCTTCACGTTTACAGACCATGTCTTCGGAGAGACATGACGCTGTTACCAAAGCAGGTGATTGCTTCTTCTGATACAATGGTCAACATTTTGGTTCGCTGTTGTGCAAACACTGTGAGTAAAATTGGGTCCTCTAATGATAAGCTCGGTAAGCATGAACTGGAGATTACGCCCAGATGTTCATGTGTGACGACCATTGCACGCCACCGTGGTGCTAAGGTCATGTAAGCAATGTGCTTCCAATAAATGGAACTTCGTAACCTGTTATGCTCAACATGATTGCAATCTTGTTTTTATTGTATCCGCATAAGAAAGCCATTTCAGTATATGAAATTAGGGGTGCCTATCCCCTTAAAATGACGTACTCAAGGATTTTGATAATGTTTTAGAAATCATACCGAATGTTCGGTCCCGTCGACAACACCTATCACACCAAAACACCTGTTTTCATTGTAGCATTATGTTAACCATTCATTATGATATACCCCTAAACGGTGTCATTTAGCTAAAAAATGAAAAAGAAAATAAATAGCTAGCCAATTAAAAACCATACAGTTCATACTCTCCAAAAAATGTTATACCTGCATAAGTCATACACAAAAATGCAATGTCACGTACTGAAACCACCAGCACAAAATATGACAATCAATATCATGCGAAGCAGTCAGTGTGTAGCAGCGTAGGCAGCGTTTTTTTTTTGCTTTGAGCCAAGTGTTACAAGATGGAGGGGGATATCTTCGCGTAAGTTGAGTAGTTTTACAAACGGTCTTCCTAGAAAATTTGACTACGCTGGTGTGTGAAAAGTCAACAAGAGCAGCAAAGGTGTCTTTTTGTAGATCCTTAGCAGTCTATGTCTATTTGCGCCCTTGTTTGCCCCTTTACCGAGTTTACGAAGCAATCGAATATTTATATTGTAAACGTCTGGCGTAATATTATCAGCCACGATACTACAAAAAAGTTTCTTTGCAGCGAAGTGCACACTGTGGTACAGTCATCTACATAATAATATTAGCCTTATCCAATTTAATTGTTTGGGCTGTTGTGGCTTTGGCACTGTTGGGAATTCATGACGATGTACTACGTGCGTGAGAGCACACAAACAAACAAAGAGCGTGGCAAACAGAGGCGTGTTCAAGTTAGTTCTATTGCTGCAGCCGCTTCTCGCGCCTAAATGCATGATATCGCTACGCTGCTTTTTACAGCTTTGCGTCCAGCGAGCAAGGTGGCTCGACAGGGTTAACATATCAGGAATAACCATCGCCATGACCCGCAGGCGCGACACGTGGACTCAGCCAAGAATTCGTGAGTAAATCATCCGCGATTACCATCAAAGGTTACAAAGGCAAGGTACTGGCATCGGTGACCATCCTCGCCAAACGTGTGGGCAGGGCTGAAGAGGCTGCCATAGCACTCGCCACCCAGGCGACTGGCGATTTATCTCATCATGGCCTTCACCGACTATACCTCCACGGTGATGACTGAAGTACCAAAAAGGATTGACGCTCCTTCCCCTTCACATCCATTGTGCAGGCCACGAGTCACAAAGAACTTGAGGGAAATAAAGCTGCACACACCACGGCCGACCAGTGCGTCAACCGCGCATCCCCGTACGAGAGCTCAGGCATCTCTTACTCAACAACACAAGCAGAAGCAATAGAATCCGTACCACTAAAGTGCCATGCATTACTGCAACATTGTGGCTCCAACGCAGTTCATACCCTCCACCACATCCGAAACTAAATAAAAAGACAAAGACACCAACTACAGGTGCCTTCAAAGCAACCTTTTCACTCACGGCGTACCGTTGAACCGTATGAGGCCAACGTTCCTTTGCTACATCTGTCCTCACAGCAACGTGGCAGACACTCTGGCGCACCTCCTGCTGCAGTGCAAAGTAAGAACCCCAAAGCTATGGGCAGCAGCAAGAGATGCGGACCCAAACCTCCTCAGTGAAACGTGGTATGGTGCGTTCTCCCAGCCAGACCTGGTCTACTATCGTCACTTTGTCGCACGAGACCGACGGATGGTCAGAGGACAGTGAGTTCCTGAAATTAGGTACCCTCACACCTTCATTCAAAAGCTTTGCGAAATATTTTTTTTTCTTTCTCTCTCTCCACATGTATTTAAACGTATGGAAGGACCGTCGCAATAAAAGCCTGTTGTAACAGCGTAGTGTATGTCAGCCATTTGTGTGTCAGCCATTTTATGTAGCGAATCACTCAGCCGTCTAAGACTTCGTCACAATGGTGTAGACGATCACATAATACCACAGCTTCACTAGGCAACCATCTTGACACCGCAATTCTAGATTTTCATAGCGAATCCATATATGACAAAACCTCAGCCGTCCTGTGAGTGCCAGCATTCGTGGCTCGTGTGTGCCAGAGTAATTGAACAAGCCCAGCTATTCGCCACTGGTGCAACTAAAAATGGAGTCACAGTGGACGAAAACATGTGTTTTGTAGAAGCTGAGCGAATTCAAACTATTCACCACGGTTCGGTCCGCTAGAAATGAATAAGGCCGCACGTGGGTGGTGAACATAACTTGTGATTTATTGACAGGCATAGTTGCCAATGGATAAACTCAATAAAAACTCGGGATTGACGCAGCGATGAGCAACAAGTCAACACAGTTTATATCCCAGGATTTTTACGTATATTATTGACTTCTGTACAACATTGAGTCCGCATTCGGGTGAGGGTAGGTATACTTTCTATATGGTGCTCTGCGAGAGCCTTGATGATCGTAAAGAACGCCAAGCATTTTAGGGGCACGTTCTGTTGCGTTCCCTCGTCACTGGACGCAACGCAAGCAAAAACCACATATAAAATACAAAAACAGCAAGCAGGTAAGAAATATATAGGGTAAGCTAAAAAAGAAGAACGAGAAATAAAACAAAAGAGAAAAAGAAAATCTCAAAACAGGAAAAAGAAGACAAAATTATAGAAGTCGTAACAGGCTGGCCATGCAAAACAGCTGTCCAGGCTTGAGCCCCTGGTGCGAAGCTACCATGATTTTGTTTCCTTTGAAACAGAGAGGCAGGTACAGTAAAACACAGGAAGTTACCCCTGGAGATGCGCAACAAGTTATTTTAATTTTGGTGTGTCAACCCCCAAAGTACATGGAACGAAGCGCTGAACGGAAATGTGCGTAAACAGATACCTGTGTTGCCGAAGTAGCACATGGATGAGTAGCGAGGCGCGAAGCACGGATTTGTTTCCGGGTTTCTTTTCTGCCCACTCGTAGCCCATTAGAGTGAGCTCACACCACCTGTACTCTCGAAGTTCCATGCAGTTGTCTGTGAGAATGCGGTTCCACAGCTCAACGTTGGACATTATCCAACAAGGCTTCACGCCAGGCTTCCAAGTGCACGAGCGTTCGAAACCCACAGCACTGTGGGATTTTTCGAAGCAGTGAGCATCGTCACGAGCCGCTGAAAAAAGTTGAGCAAGTGGCAGTCAAGAATTGGGATAAAACGTAAAAACAATGCTCCAGCTAATGATATTGGGCTGTTTCGTATCGATGAAACCTCCCCTACAAACATCTAAAGTATGAGAAGCACTGCCCTAGGTACTAACCGAAAAACGCCTTAACTTCTTTTCGCGCACAAAAACGTGATATGTAACACAGAATACAGGGCTGTGTCCGGTCATGTTTCTTGTTCAGTTTGTTTGGGCTAATAGTTACAATATAGATTAAGCACCAACTATCTCTTTAACTAGTTGTCTTAGATCAGAAACGCTTCTGGAGTCCCGACAACGCCTAGAGGTGAGTGCGTTGTCTCAGGGTGAAACTCGTTGACGCCGTTGTCGTGGTGCGCATCCAAGAGGTGCAGCTAAAGCGTGTAAATTAACTCCTCTTGTTTAACATATCAAAAGCACAATATGATTATGAGTAGCACCGTAGCGGAACGCTTCGAAAATTTCAGACTACTGGTGTTCTGCAGCGTGCACCTAAATCTAAGTACACGGGCCAGTAATGCTCATGTGTACGCTAGAAGTGTGAAACGAAAGCGCATGGACGTGTACTATCCGAGAAATAAGTATAAACTGGCTGGGTGCAACAAAATTTTTCTTTCCTTTGGTGTGTACGACATGGAAGATAAATTTTCTTTGATTTACCATTATGAGTTTGTAACATGGTCGTGATGGTGCAGAAGTCTTCAGCAGAACACAGCCAACATTTAATTAGTCAATTTGTACCCGGGAAACAAAGTTAAACCAGGCCCCAGAAACTCAGCGCTAGTTTCGGTTTCAAAAAACATGCACGCTCGTAGCTGTTGCCGGGCTTCCGAGAATCCGGTTGATTGGACAGAGGTTGATGTGAAAGTTCGCATTTATTGCCTTTCACAAGTTTTTACAAACAAAAAAAAATTCATACTCTGTGAAAAAATTCTTTTTTGTCTGTAGGTTTTTTCTTATTCCTTATTTCGTGAATTTTAAAAGAAGCAAAGTGCGAGAGGTGATTGATTTGCTTTGATAGCGCTTGCCTCCGCTCCTTCTCTCGCCTCTCTCAGAGATATTAGAACTTGGAGCGGGCTTACTTATCTCGCACAGTTAGAGTCAACTAGGAAAAAGAAAAATGCTGCAAGTTGTGGCGAGCAGAGAACGAAAGCCATAAGTCGCCGAACAAGTCAACCATGCATTCGTCGAAGATGGCATTATTCAGGCAACACATCTTTTCCGCGACTCTGTGATGTGCTTAGCCGGAGATTTCTCGATCAGCGAAAGATTTTCAGCGTTTATTAAAAGCAACGGGTGAGCACAAGAACTTGGACCTAATATTTGAGCAGGTATTCATTTTGCAAAAAGCAGCGAAGATCCTGTCGGGAAAATGCATTTACTGAAACGCTTGAATTCAAGTTGGCTCGACTATATGGTTTTATATTAACGAGTGGAAATTACTGCAGACGTCTGATGCAACACAAGAATGACGTCGCCAAGGGCCACACAGTGACAAATGCACTCGCAGAGCATGCCGAGAAGACGGGCCACGAGATAAGCTGGGACAACGCACGCATCATGGCCACGGAGAAGAATTTTACAACCAGACTGAACCTCGAATCACTAATCATTCAGACGACATGTAACACAATCAATAGATCATCTGGCACACTAAACCACGTGTACTCCCGGACTTTGCGTCATGCGCTCAACGTTACATAAGAACCTGTTGCTCAGCCGTCATCCCATTGTGAACAAGGGATCCGTACGGATCCAGAAACGTCTTTGTTTTTATTTGACATTGGTCAGTGACCTGTTTTTTTTTTCAACACTATATGGTTTTACTTTCTTTTACTTTTGACGTGTAGCTTAAATTACGTCAGATAGTTGTAGGCTGCTTCCTGCTCATCACATTCTTGTAGATACCGTTTCAAAATTTCCAAGTATTTACTTATAATAGTGTCACTCAAGTAAACAAGAGTGACTAAACTTCCTTAAAAAGTATTAACGAGAATGCCGATGGAGCCAACTTTACGACAAGTGAACTTTGCTTCGTCGAGGAGACGCTGTTACTCTGACAACGACAAGACAACTTGCCGAAACACTCCTTCATGTGGCGTTCATTCTCAAAAAACTTCTGATCGCTTCCAGCCTCTCTTTGCCTCTGGACTTCAGTCTCCTTTGGCACTGAAGTTCGATAAAATAAAGCTATGCGCGTCGTCAAAACAAACGTGACAGTCAAATACAACGTGTTCTACTCGTGATTGTTGATAATTTTCGCAATGATTCGGATATCCTCGGTTGAACGTTTGCTCATAATGTCCGTATGTCAGTTGCAAGTCAAAGCTGCTTCTAGAAAATGACACTTTCCCACTACGCCTATGTATCCGTTATTTTTCATACAAAACATGCAATAAAAGGTGCATTTCATTTGTGTCGATAGAAATTCGTCGTACTGAGAAATCACTCAGCTTAACGTTAGCCTTATCAGAGAACACAAACAGAATAAAAAAACGTTAACGAAGCTTTATGGCTGCATAGCCCAAGCGGCCAGTGGACCTGAAGCAAGCTACGAGCACACTTCACTTGCATGCGAAGTGGGAAAAGAGAGCTTCCACAGCAACCGTCCTTCTCTCAATTTTCCGTTCTTTGCCTCTATTTGTGGACCTCACCAGTGAAGTCAGGAAAGCAATTTTGTGTTCATGATTAATTTCCAGTAGGATGACTGGGAACCGCCTTTGTTAAAAGCGGCGGTGCCGCTGCCAAGAGCAAATACATGGGATGTATAGGGAGGTTCCGTCCCCTGGTTTAACTACAAGCGAGCGATGCACGTTGTTCTGTCGGGCACGATTTAGACGTCATTGCGTGAGCATCGACCAAGAACTAACACAGCTCCACTTTTTCGAGGACAGAGTCGTATACCATGAAAGTTTCTGCAATTCTTCCCGTCTGAGCAATCTTATAAATGGACTACTTGCAACACCAGCTTTACCAGCATATTTTACAGCACGTTTGTAATCGCATGTAGACATAGGAGCTCACGAAGAACGCGTTTGATTTCCACGAATGAAAGGCTCAAAATCAAGAGCAATGGTGTACACCATAGGAGCGATTGTTGTTGCGTGGAACAGCGAATCAGGGAGAGAAGAGTGCAAAAATCTAGACTTTCACTGTTCCCAAACGTGCCGCAAGCCCCTTGGGACATGATGCAGGTTCACAGTTTCGTCAACTGTGCGTCGCAACAAGAAGTGTCGGCCGTCGATAAAGTGTCAAGCTGTGAAGCTCGTCGGTATTTACACACGCGCTGTCGAATAATCAAGCGTGATGGCTATAGCGGCCCCGTAAATGGTAAAACAAGCTAATGTTCAGGTTGTGCGCGTTATCTCACCGCACGGTTTTAAGATTATCTACATCATTGCCAGTCATTTGGCGTGGTTGGCGCAAGGCAGCATTTGGACGAGCTGTCAGGCCGCAGCATAAAAATCAAAGGCGGGCGTGTAGCAATATGGCTGGACTGCGGAAAGCAGCGTCAGTTTTTACCGAATGGGACAACACGTCAGTACGTATGTGACAGGCCGTTGCAGATAGTGTGATATCAATAATATTGTAATTGATCGCTCTTTTAGATCCCAAGCCATAATGTGGTTATGACGCTTCCCTTAGTGCGAAATTATACTTTTAACCAGCTGCTGTTTTTTGGCGTATGCTTTCATCAAATACCCGCAGTGTCTTTTCAGTTTGCCCTTCTTTAATATGGCCGAGAATCATACCTGCATAGACGACCTGCAAAAAGTAGTAGTATGAAGTATATATATATAGATACAAAGTGTCAAGTGTCATGCTATCATGTCATCGTAACGACGCTGGGCCGCCAAAACTTGTAACGCAATCATCACGCAGTGGAACTTAAGGGCTCGGCTGAATGATTGATTGATTGATATGTGGGGTTTAACGTCCCAAAACCACCATATGATTATGAGAGACGCCGTAGTGGAGGGCACAGGAAATTTTGTTCTTTATTGTGCACCCAAATCTGAGCACATGGACCTTCAACATTTCCCCCCTTGATCGGAAATGCAGCCGCCACAGCCGGGACTTGATACCGCGACCTGCGGGTCAGCAGCCTAGTACCTTAGCCACTAGACCACAGCGGCGGGGCTTAAGGGCTCGGCTAGTGTGCAGCATTATGGTGTATCGCTTAGCCAAGGTCTATCTGAAAGCGGGTATGAGCCACAAACATTGGGCGTGCATGCACCGCAAAAGCGCGAGCGGGCTTGAAATAGAAGAGAGCTGCAACGAGTTTGATATCATGAAGGCAACATATATGTTGTGTTCTGCAAGGAATCGCGCCAAACCACGCTTGATCTGAGAGCGCAACGCATTCCTGCATGCACGGCTTGAGAAAGTGAATGGACATGCGAAACGAAGCTTGGGAGAACGAGACGTGCGTTGTACGAAGGAACGCTTCGCATTAAAAAGTTTTAGGGAATTCTTAAGGACCCTTTATGGTCCTGCTAAACACTCGCGTAAGGGAGCTGCGGCGTAAGTTGGTGTCACAAGTTTGTCTACGTTATGTTCCCGTGAAAACCGAGCATTCTAAACACCTTCCTGCACCGCAACGCATAGCCTTGACGCGTAGAAAATTTCTCAGCCCTCTCTTCTTTCTCTGTCTCTTTCTCTATTTATTAGCTTTATTGCACAGTACGTGTGTCAGATTGGCGTACATGTTCTGAGAGCGAACAATAAAAGGAAGAAGAGTATAAAAAGAACGCGGGCCTCTTTATTACGGCTATCATATCTGACCCTTTTTTTACTTATCTCTTTTGGTTAATAAGTGCCGCGAGAGAAAGGATATCATCATCATTTCTGTTCGCTCGTCACGCACTAATACATTTACACTCTGAAAACCGTCATAAAAGGGCAGCCTAGTGAATATAGACTGAAGGAAAGGCACACGAACACACACTATTACCAATCCGGCCATCAAATCTATCCGAAACCCCGTAAGGGCCTCATGAAAGCAAAGGAGCGAATTCTCCTATGCCTTTACACCAAAACTCGATAGTGCCCGGCAGTCTTAAAGCACTTCAACCCATCTTGCGCGGCAAAGGACCCGCAATGCGGGGACACTTCCTGTGACATCTTTCCTATTGCGTGCATGGGCATGCCAAAAAATGAAACCTCACCCCTCTACCTATGGCCCTTCGCGCTATAGCTGGGAGACAGCCCTGCGGGGCTGCTTTGATCTGACTGCCCAACAGGGTGGCCCCATAAAGATCGCTCCGCACCTTCCCTGTACGTAACTTCCAGAAATAAATGCTTTTCATCATCTTCATCAGACAGACGGAAGTGTTCGTTAAACCCCTGTTCACAAGCGTACACTTCCGTTTATTTCCGAACAGGCTCAAGAAACAGTGCACTGTTAAAACCGAGGTCCATGCCACTTTACGCACCCAGATTGCAGTGCTCGCTTACGTGGTGAGTACGTGTGAACAGCGTATTTAACCTGAATCACTGCCACCTGTGAAGGTCGTGAACGACCACGCGAAACCACGAGAACCATCGTGTGGCTACGCAGCAGTTGCACCTAGGTTAATCGCGAAATATTTATACCTCTTCTTACTTCGCACCTAATAAAATTTTTACAAAGAAACGATGATCCCACAGATAACTTTTCTGCAGAAGCGTATTTTTTTCTTTTTATGTTTTTTTATCACGGTATGCGAATGAGAATTACTAGAGATGAAAAATGCATGCACCATAGCAGTGGATGCTCTTAGCGAAAAGAGAAAAAAAACCGTTCCTTAGAACTAAGGGTAAGTTATCGCATTCCACAGCTTTCGAGCAATTGCATGCCGTTCCGTAGCATTTTGTTTATCTGACTATGATTGGTCTAAGTGATATACTGTTGTTCAATATTCGTAAATGCAGGATATGATAACTATTTAGGCTTGCCTTTGCAGGTGATTTAGAATCAATTTCAACGCCTGAAGCAGTGAAACAATATGATGAGAAAAGAATTATCCCTGAAACAAATGGACAGTACATATTAGTAGCACCCATCCTATGAAATATGCATTTTACCTACTATCTCGAAAGATGAAAATCCAGCATAAAGATGCTCCGCAAGGACTATGGTCACAATTCGGACAGAAGATATAGCGATGCAGAAAAATATCTGGGAATACCCGCCCATGCTCTCAGTGTAGTCGACAGCGAAGGCAAAGAGAGAACGGCCGCTGGCATCTTAACTGCATAAATCGATAGGGCCGAAGAAACAGCGATAGCGCTACCAGTCTCAATCTTTGCCGACACAGCAATACTATTAACCGATTCCCAAGCAGCGTGTCAAAAGTTTATGCGAGGGAGAGTTTTCAAACCAGCCTCAGATATTCTCGCCATTTCAGCAAATAAGAATCTACCTGAAATGTACAGGCTGTTTGTTCCGCGGCTGCCTGCAAGGAGCCCGCTCACCTTCTGCACTGAATGCGCTTGCTCAAATAAGAGTTTATTCTTTCACTCTGAAATCCTTGAAATATGTTTGCATCTGAAACATCTGAAATACGTTTCATAGGTGTTCTTACCTTTTTTCACCGTTACCGAATAGCCATCGTATTTGCCAGAAATCCTACCCAGGGTCTTGCATTCGGGAGTTCTATAGACCATAGCCGAGTTTATTGTGTCAGGTATATGTCATACGCCGGCAATGCTAAATTAATCATACGCAAGAAAATTTGGGCTGGCGGAAAATCAAGCACATGTTAATATATCTGTTCGGAGGGTAAATCTGGCTCGCAAATTCTGAGTGTATGCTTTCTCCTGTTGAATGGATACGACTACAGAGTATGGAGACTAACCGAAGGTCAGATGTACGTATAGTGTGACCAAAAGAAGTGAAGCCAAAATAATGATTCTGGGATAAGATGAGCAGCTTGCTCAATTAATCTGCAACACTTCCTAAATGCGAGCACAGCCATTCTTGCTGAATACGTTTCTTGGGTAGCAATTCATCAATCATCAAATATAAGTAACCCGCACACTAGCGTTCAGTAGGAGTATCTACCCACCAGCGCCTATTTTAAGCAGGAAGTGTGCAGAATGCTAAAGCAGAGAGAAAAAAATGGGAAGCGAGCAATGACAATGGGTCTACTCGAGATCACGAAGGACCTATTTTTATACGAAAAAATAAATGCTTAGGATTTACACTAAATTATTCATAAGGAAGACCAGTCATAACCATACTAACAAAAACTAAAAAAACTAACATTCATGCACTTGAGATGATTCAGCACAAAGCGGTTCGGTGCGTTTACTCTAAATACCGTTCGAGCGATTCCCCAACCCAACTCATGAGAGACCACAACATACCAACCTTACAACTAAGACGTAAAATCCCAAGATTAAAATTTCTTTATCTTCTCAAGAATAACAAATTGTCAATGAGACCAGAACAATACATCCAACCACTCACCGCTCGCAGAACAAGACACCGGCATGCCGACTCTCTAACGCCCTTCACTGCTAGAACTAACATTTTCAAATTCTCCTTTTTCCCGCGCACTGTAACCGAATGGAATCAATTACCAGCATTGTTCATAAATAGCATAGACTCAATTGAACATATTGTATCTTGACTTGAAAGTGTTAAATGTCTTTCTTATTCATTGTTTGAGTTATGTCCTTATTCTTCGCGCTTTTTATGTTCTTGATCTTCTGTTGTCCTTATTACGAGATTTGTAAATACGTCCCTCCTGCTTGGGCCCTTCACTGTGTCTGCAGTATTATGTAAATAAATACTGCGATTGTGATTTCGACCGTGACACCGAAGTCAAGAGCGAAGCGATAACGCATTGCTGCTAAAGTGGCTTTGCAATAATCACTCACCCTACTCCTCTCTTTGCTATAGATACAATAACGCGTTAACGTAAATGAAAAACAAAGGCTGCTTACCAGACTTCCCACCTCGTTTTTTGGAAGCGCCGGATGAACTCGACGTTGACTTGGATGGTTTCGGGGAAGGTTTGGTATTGCTGTCATCCAAAGCACGGTGGAACTCCTTGAAGATGGTGGCGACATCATTCAGACTCGGTTGAGTGATTACGCACATACTCCGAAGCAGATTCATGTAGTCTGATGTTAAGATACTCATTTCTGAGCGTTGCGTTCGTGCCGATGCCATGGTATGATCAAAAAGAAGCTAACTGTGCCTGGACGGATGGGGAGAAAACGGGTTCGTTAGATTTCGTTAGATTCGTTAGAAAAGGGTTCGTTAGAAAACGAGTTCGTTAGACCAGTAAAGACTCCAGCAACTAATGAGACAAAGAAACGTCGATATTGTGCCCTGAAAAGAGGCTGCAATCGCAGCATACATGTAGATGTGAGAACCGGGCAAGGAAGGCGTAAGTCTGATTTGGGAATTTAACAGTCTGGCGCAAGCAGAATAATTACAGTGGATTCTAGCACAACTACTGGTGCTCAAATACGTTCGAAGTTGCACGCTGCTACTTCAACTAGTTTGAACGGAAGAAATCAAGACACTGGGACGTGTTCCGAGAACTCCGATACAACAAGGCCGAGTGATCGCATATTTACCTGGACTGAAGAATGAAATTGAGCTAGTTGGGATTGCATTATTATCAAATATTTATCAAAGGTGCTTAACACCTGTTTACTAATGTTTACAATAAAAACACTATGATACCTCAACAAGTTCGCCCAATGATACGTGCAAACTTCCCCATGTGACAAAACATCTATAAGTAAGCTTAACATAAATGTGTGAAACAGATACAATAACACAAGTTAACACAAAAAATAGATCAGGTTGTATATGCAGTCTGTTCGGGATTTTTGGAAATATATTGAGCACAAAATTTGAGGTACTACCGCAGAGGTGGTGTAGAGTTCAACAAAGAGTAATTATTAGCTGAGTGGCTGAATGGGCCAAACATCTCTGTGGAGAGGCCGCTGGAGGGCCAAACAAAAGGAAGAATAAAATAGCAGAGTGAATGCTCGGCTATTCTCAGCGGGAACAGCGGAACGCATCGCTGCGCCACCTACTGAACATGCTTGAGGCTATTGTCGATCGAGCAGAATATTTGCTTGAAGAACATTCCCACACTGCCAGGCGCGTGGCCGGAAATTTTTTTCGTTCGGAGTGGCACCCCCTGAAATTGTTATTTTTCACTCTCTATGCCATGGCGGAAAGAAATGTTGAGGGTGAGGTGGCAGGGACTGGTCCGCTGCGCGCTAGCACACGCTACGCTGTAACGCCCGCTACGCTGAAAAGACGAAACGAGTGGGCGAGTGGCTCGCTCATTAAATTGCTAGCTCGCTCAGTGTGCCGCGCCTGCGCAGTTTGAGTCTCGGCTTGTTCGTTGGGGAAGCTGAGCCGCGCAGCGGTGGAGTACTACGGTGGAGCACCGCGCTCGGAACTGTACCAGCGACTCCGGCAGTCGTAGATAAGCCACATCAGAGTATTCATTGCACCATTGACGAGCCTTCCTTGCAATCTTTTTTATTGTTCTTTATAAAAGTGGTTGCAACAACCGCTTTGCGCTTCGAAAGTGCTTCCGTGCAGAAATAAAAGAACAAGGAAAACGATCCAAGAGAACCAATCTCACCATGATACGATACCACGAACTGAGACGGGTTTCGCTCTGGGTATGACACTGATCCATGATTGCGCTATTGTTTTTTTTTCTTTTTTGCGGTATATGATGTTTTGCGGATGGCTCTGAGGTCCGACCTATTGGGCTGTCAACTTTTGTGTTTTGAATCTAAGCAACTAAAGGAGCAGCGGTACGGAAGAGCATACTGCCAATAAGCTCTCAAGAAATTCAAAACGGCGCTTGCATTTCGCCAACACGAACACAAGACTGCTCGCTTTCAATTCATTGATCCGGCCGTCTCTTGAATACGCTTCAGTCATATGGCATCTTCAATCAAGGGGTCTTACTGACATGCTCGAATGGTACAGAATAAACCTGCCCGTTCTATCTCGACATCCTTCTCACGTTACATGAGTGTTTCGCTACTCAAAACAGAAGTTAGCTTTACCACACTTGTCATGCGCAGGCGACATACTCGACTATAGCTATTTCACTCCTATTACAGCAACTCATAATTCGATCAGTCTGATATTTTTAGCCCCTTGTACCTCAACCCATCCGCCCCGCCATGGTGGTCTAGTGGCTAAGGTACTCGGCTGCTGACCCGCAGGTAGCGGGATCGAATCCCGGCTGCGGCGGCTGCATTTCCGATGGAGGCGGAAATGTTGTAGGGCCGTGTGCTCAGATATGGGTGCACGTTGAAGAACCCAAGGCGGTCAAAATTTCCGGAGCCCTCCACAACGGCGCCTCTCATAATCATGTGGTGGTTTGGGACGTTAAACCCCACACATTAATCATCAAATCAGCGTCAACCCATTTAGATCACACGCACAAAGTGGCCTCCACTTGTGCCAAAACCAACAATTTTTGAAATTCACCATAAACACTAGGCAAAATCGAGTGGAACTTTATTGCGCCAAGCATCATTGGAATACTAGATCCTCCCTTATATGGCTCGATGCTGCACGACTATTTGTACTATGAGGAACACTAGTAACATTGCTATTATTTGTCCTTGTTTTATTTATGTACGTTTTTTCGCTATTTATAGTCAATGTTCTTGACGTAACTTTCATAAGTGTTTTCATGATTACTTTTTTCGTTGTTTGTATGTACACTCATGAATATGTGTGTATTCGGCTAATGTTGGTGAATGTATATGACTAGATTGTAAAATTCAATATACTCACAGTTTCCTTTTTCTTGTTTTTTTCGTTCTATAGTAATTGTTTGCTTTCTATGTGGTTTGAAATGTAAATATTCTCCTAAATTTTCCTTCTTATGTAATGCCCAACAGGGCAATCAAGTTATCAAAATAAGGAAAAAAATGAATAAAAGCGCTGGGTTGGTACATACGATGTTTCATGGCCCTAATCGCACACGTCGCAACAAACACAAGAAAATTAAACTATGGGCTTAACAGCCCAAGACGGTGACACCCAGATATCTTGCGGGAAAATGTCTATACAGTTTAGCGCCCTTCTCTCGGCCAAAAAAGTTATCATGGCCGCCGCGATAAGCAAGGACGAAAGCTGCTTGGCAGGCAATAGTTTAGGGCCGCACGGGCAGAGAATTGGCCAGTAGGTGCCGCTCGTATTGTTCCTAGCGTGACGCTCCGTCTTCGACATCAGCGTTCACCACCGTAGATTGTTTACGGTGCTAGGCTGCCTACCGGAAAGTTGCAGTTTCGACTCAAGCTTCGTCGGCAACCTATCGGTGATGTTGAAAGGCACGACTCACGTGTATAGGGGCTCCAAAAGTAAAACGGAGCACGAGAGCTGTGGCCAAGCTATTTGCGAACTTCAGTACCAGTGCTATCCATCAGAACAGTGGTTGCTTATTTTTATACAGGCACTATCATCCAGATCCTTTCCGTATTAAAACAAAGAACAACTTATGCGCGATGTGACAAACCAACTGTCAAAAATCACGAATAGGTGCGACGATACAGAAAATAGGTTACGTTGGTCTAACCTTCTGTTTTTCGGCATTGAAGATGACTCCAATGAGAACTGGGCAGTCTCAGAAGATAAAATAGTGAAATTTTGTTCAGATCACCTAGGCACTTCCGTATATAGTCCACAATTAGAGCACGTGCAGAGGCTGGGCAGATTTAACACAGATAGACGAAGGCCAATTATTGTCAAGTTCACATTTTTTGAGGACAAAGAGCAAACTTTGTCAAATTAGCGTAAGCTTATGGGAACTAATTTTTACATACGCGAAAATTTTTTCATGAAAACGCGACAAGCTCGCCAAAAACTTCTGGAATACGCAAAGGCTCAAAACAAACACTTTAAACTATCCGTTGATAAACTTCGCATTGACAATAACACCTACGTTTTCGATCACTCTAGCAACGTAGTTGTGCTGTCTACGAGATAGCTAGAGGCTAACACGAGCACGCGTAAGCGGAGTCAGTTTAAGTCACCATCTTTGTCTGTGTCTTTTACTAACATTCGAAGCCTACTTCCCAAGAGGGATGAGTTGAGTTTTTACTCAGATGATAGTGATGCCGACATATTAATACTCACGGAGACTTGGCTCTATCCTGACGTAACCAACGAGGAACTGTTCCCAGATAAAGACAACTATGACATATATCGACGTGACCGTGTCGATAGAAGAGGAGGAGGCGTCCTAATAGCAGTAAAAAAGACAGTGTCATCAGTTCCCCTTGATACTAACCCCTCTACAGAGATAACTTGGACAGCATGCGTTACAGCTTATGCAAAAATACTTATAGGAGCATGTTATCGTCCACCGGATGCCCATTCCTCTTTCCCCAAAGATCTACGTGACAACATAGAACGAGCTACGCAACTCTATTCAGCTGACATTATATACCTTTTTGGCGATTTCAACTACCTGCTCATTGATTGGTCTACCATGACTACCAAATGTCATGCCTCATCAAATTTTCTAGAAGTAGCCCTCGATTACAACTTATCACAAGTTGTTCACCAATGCACCCGTGGTACTAACATACTTGACCTTGTTTTCACTAATGCACCAGAAACCACTGGAGCGATTTCTTACATAGTTGGATTTAGCAACCACAAGCTCCTTAACTTCCAAATCAACCTACCTGTAAATTCCACAGGCTCAGTGAGAAAAACAATCCGGGATTATAACCGTGCTAATTTTCATCAATTCATGATGGAGCTAGAAGATTTTTATCAGGAACTTTTTTTGCCGTCATTTGCCTCTCGAACCGTGAACGAAAACTGGATTCATTTCGAAGAAAAATTATTAGAGTTAGTTGACCAGCTTGTGCCGCTGATCTCTACTTCCAACGATAAAACTAACCCTTGGCTTACTAAACATCTTCGAACATTACGAAATAAAAAGAAACGCTTCTATGATACCGCAAAACGCATTGGCTCTGTGTCCTACTGGGATAAATACAAGGTCTGCTAACAAGACTATTGTAAAGCCTTAGACACAGCTAAGAAGAAATATTATTCGCAGGACTTGCCGTCACTTCTCAAAAATAATCCCAAAAAGTTCTGGCAAATAATTTCACCCTACAACAAGTCTCCTAATCACATTACAATACACGATAGTGAACTAACGCCGCTTTCTGATGAAGCTTCAGCTGTTGCTTTCAATGAGTATTTCGCGTCTGTTTTTACACAGGAAGATTGTTCCAATGTGCCATTTGTTCCAGATCACCCTTTCGCTTTAATGACCCCAATCATTGTCACTGCCGAAGGTATAGCCCAACTCATCACGAATCTTAAGGTTTCTACTTCATCAGGTATTGATAACACCAACTCTAAAATACTGAGGAACACCACAGATATTTCCAGCCGCTTCCTCTGTCTCCTATTTAACCAGTCGCTATCATCAGGCGAACTGCCCAAGGATTGGAAGATTGGTAAGGTGATTCCCGTATTTAAATCCGGTGACAAGCACTCGCCCCGTCATTATCGACCCATTTCACTTACATGCATCTCTTACAAACTACTGTGACATATCGTGGCTTCTCATATCTACGATCACCTTGAATCGCACAGCTTCTTCTCCCATCAGCATGGCTTTAGAAAGGGCTACTCATGTGACACCCAGTTATTCGAATTCACGACTGACCTTCACTTTAATATGAACGCTAACGAACAAACTGATTGCCTCTTCCTTGATTTCGCCAAGGCATTCGATACTGTCCCTCATTGTCGTTTATTGTCTAAATTGGCCGCACTCCGTATTGATTCATTAATCCTGTCTTGGCTACGAAGCTTCCTCTCTTCGCGTGAGCAACTTACGGTGATCAACGACATTTCATCTAACCTTTGCGACGTCACATCCGGTGTTCCCCAAGGCAGTGTAATAGGTCCGTTACTTTTTCTAATATACATTAATGATTTGCCCGATAACCTTTCATCCACAGTTAGGTTGTTCGCTGACGATTGCGCCATATACCGCAATATTAAATGTTTTAATGATCATTCCGCTCTCCAAAAAGACCTTGACCTAATCTTCCGGTGGTGCGAAACTTGGCAGATGTCCCTTAACGTCTCCAAATGCAAGTTAATCTCGTTCACTCGAAAGCATAACAATTCAGCATTTCACTATAAGCTTAATAACGCCGTTGTGTCAGCTACACCATCTTACAAATATTTAGGCGTTCACCTTACATCAGATCTATCCTGGAGTACGCATATAGCAGCTGTCTCATCGAGAGCATCTCAATCTCTCGGATATCTCCGCAGAAACTTGCGCAACACTCCTTCTAGCGAACGCGCATTATCATATATTACTTAAGTTCGCCCACAGCTAGAGTATGCATCATCCACATGGTCACCATATCAAGATTACTTGGTACGTATGTTGGAAGCCGTCCAGAATAGGGCAGCGAGATTCATCTCCGGAAAATATAACTATTATTCAAGTATTACACTAATAAAACAAGACCTTGAATTTCAGTCACTAGAAATACGCCGCAACATTTCTCTTTTATATCTGTTTCATAGGTACATTTATAGTAACGAAATTCACTGCTTGCCACCTTTTCTCCTGCGCGCACTTCCCAGCGCATTCACAACGCCCGTAGTTTTATGCGCATTCATGGTCACACGCAGGCATTTAACTTATCATCACTACCTCGAGCCATTGCATATTGGAACGATCTTCCGGATCATGTTCTATCCATTTGTAACCGTGAAATTTTTCGTGACAACCTGATTTCGTTGCACTCTAGTATTGTATAACGCTGCTGCACCTTGATTTTTGTAATCTTCTATATATGTATATATTTTGTCGTCTGCTTTTCTCCTTTATTGTTATTTCGTTTGTATACTGATGCCCCCCTTACTCAATACCCTTCAGTGGGCCTGTAAGGTATTTTGAATAAATAAATAAATAAATTATCTGGTTAAACGTGCTGGCATTCTCTTTTGCGTAGTTTGACCACGGCTCGCGTGCTTCATTTTACTTTCGGAGCGCTGGTACCTATGTTTAGTCGCCCATCACAAGAATTCAGGTTTTCTGAGCTCTTTGTATGACACGCCTCAATCATATGCTAGTTGCGGTGAGTGAAACAACAGGAGTTATTTGGGTCACAACGTGGGGCTGCTATGGTTGCGTAGTGTCTTCAATCATCGAAGTCCAGTGCACTGACTGGTGAAAGAAGTTTCCAATGTCAAATTCTCATCGCAGAAGCTTCTTTTATTAGGTCTTGTCGCGCCGTGCAAAGGAACATATACATAAGGTTGGTGATAAGTTACCGGGCTGCTATCCCGCATTAATAAAGCAGCGTTACCTCAAAAGCTCGGTCTACCTCTGCGGTGTTGCCCATTTTCACTCTCGGTAGCCACAGCCTTTTGCTAGTGGCTTCCCAGGAACACCGCCTTATTATATTGTAAAATCCCCATGTGAAGCCGGTTTGTGCCGTTTTAGGCCGCGTGCGACAAATTACAAAAAGTCGACATCATTAATTGTGCTATGTGAAAATAGGTGACCAGCATAGCTTACGGCTGAGTTCCAGTCTCTGCTGCCCTCACCATTCTTCCTAAGTGCGCTGCTGATCTGATATCATTAATCACATGCGCAGGTTTACGCGCCGAAACTAAGATAGTATTAGGCACGCTGTGTTGGAGCGCAAAGAGAATTTCCACCACCTGGTGTTCGTTAACCTGCACTGACCTCGCAGTGCACGCGGGCCTCTGTGCATGGTGCCTGGATCCCGACCGCGGATGCCATATAACGAAGCGATATACCTCCATGGACTTGCTACCACCACGGCCGGGATGGAACCAGTCGCATGACAGCAGGTGAGCACTGAAACCGCGGTTCCACTGCGGTGGACGCTCCTTGGTCGTCGCCACAAAGGGCGGCTGGTTTACCAGTGTTATGAACCACCATGCCGACGCAGCGTTCAGATACGACTGATATGGCGAAAGACGTTTTCTCTGAATCTTTCAGTGCTTAAGCAGAAAGAAAAAAAAACACCATGAAGACAGAAAACTGTTTCACTTTACGTAACACAGGATCTTCAACCACATTCTGCATTGTGCCATGGTCAGGTCACCTTTGATTGATTGATAGAAGAGATTTAACGTTCTCAAACCACGCAATGATTATGAGAGACGTCGTAGTGGAGGTCTCCGGAAATTTCGACACCCTGGGGTTCTTTAACGTGCACCCAGATCTGAGCACACGGGCCTACAGCATTTACGCCTCCATCGGAAATGCAGCCGCCGCAGCCGGGATTTGAACCCGCGACCTGCGGGTCAGCAGCCGAGTACCTTAGCCACTAGACCACCACGGCGGGGCATCAGGCCACCTTTGGCAGATAACTTTCTGCGACTGCATTTCTTGACCCTAATTTTTCGCCGGAACATTACACATGTCTTCGCTTTTTCTGAATCTAGGTAACGCATTTCTAAATAACAGGGCCTTACACAAGCAAGACATGACAACCAAGCCTGAAAATAGAGCTTTGCTACTACTAAAATGCTGATCCACTATGCCCTGCTTAACATGGATGCGTACTAACGTGCGAAGCTCACCTTCAATAGCAATCGATGAATGGGCGTGCTCGAACGTGTGATCCGTTTAGACACGAGCAGCGTGTGTGAACAGCACCACTCCAACTGTCAAATTCTACTTGTTCTGGTACGGTTCCGCCAACGCGATGAGCTCTTGAATGTCTGACGTTATCAGGTGTAAATGTGCATCCACGGAATCTACAGGTGTCACATGTAATGATGATGTAATATTACCCAACCCGCGCAAGCTACTATGGCCAACGCAAAATGACGATGCATGTTTTGTTATATGTATCGTGTTCTTGCAATTATTAACAGTATCACGTGTCGTTTGAGCGCCGGACATGGTAGCATCGTATAAGACCTGCTGGTGATGCGAAGGCGCATAAACCACGTTCAATTACGAGTGCCGACTGCTACGCTGTTCACTTCAACATATATTAAAGTAACATTTCACCCAACAGCACCGTACAACAGAGCACGACGGAGAAATAGCCAAGAGTATACGCATGCGTTCTGCGTACTATCATGTTGGCGTTTCACGACGGGGCTAGGCGGGGTGCAGTTCCGAAGTGCTATCCTCGTTTTTTTTTTTCCCTTGCCAGTCCTTATGAAAGTCTTAGACAACAAATATTTTGACCGGGCATAACACGCTTCCGCATTCTCTTAACCATTTCACTGATGTGCTTTGTTGTAAGCTTAACGTGATAGAAATCATCTGATGATGATGCGAAAAAAATGACGCGCACCTAAAAAAAACACGCCCGACATAGCTTCGTCGCTGCTTTAATAAATTGTAGAAGCATAACGAAAAAGACGGACGAATTGGCGGGGCTTATCGAGTCTGTTAAAGCTGACGTTGTTATCGGAACGGAATCGTGGCTGCACCGTGATATCAGCGACTGTGAAGTATTTCCAAGTGACTTTGTCGCGTACCGCAAAGATAGACCAAGCCATGGGGGCGGTGTATTCTTACTTGTGCGAAGTTCTTTGAAATCTGCTGCCCTCGACATTCAGTGTGATATTGAATCTGTTTGGTGCACGATTACCCTAGATGATAATTCTTCATTCGCTGTAGGTGCATTTTATCGACCCCCAAACTCGGACTACAAAACACTTCAGTCGTTAAATGAGATTATCTCGGAAGTTTCAAACCGAACATTCCTTCTTGCTGGGGACTTTAATTTGCCAGACTTAGAATGGCATGATGGAATATGCGTAAGAGGCAGTGGGTGCCGCACAAACATAGAAATGAAAAATATAATAGACAACTACGGCCTTACCCAGTTTGTTACTTGCCCAACTAGAAATAATAACCTTCTTGACCTTGTGATTCTCAAATTCACCCAGTTTGGTGAATAATGTCAATGTTATTCCAGGAATCAGCGACCACATGGCTGTTGTTGTAGAAATCAAAAAAGAATGTAAAAACACCTCAAATAGTGCGGCAAGAAAGGTTTTTCTGTTCAGTAGGGGTGACTACACAAGAATAGTTGAAAAGCTAGAAGATTATTTGCCCGTGTTTGAATGCCAAGCTGAACACTACAGTATGAATGATTTATGGCTTAGCTTTAAGGACAAGTTGTTAGCACTCGTAGATAAGTATATACCTGCGAAACAAGCCGGAGAGCTTCGTAAACGCAAGAAGCCATGGATGACGTCCGGTATTTTGAGATTAATCCGGAAAAGGCGACGGGTTTTTGGTAAATTAAAGAAATCTGGAAGCAGTGACCACGTGAAAGAATTACAAGCATTAACGGAGCAGTATAAATCATGTGTGGAAAGCGCAAAAACGAAATATTTCGAAGGGCTCAGCAATAAAATGAAAACTAATTCAAAGTGTTTCTGGCATTATATCAAAGAGTGTGGGTCTGATCATGTTGGAGTGGATGAACTAAACTTTAATAATATGGTTGTAGTTGATAAGGAAGCAAAAGCTACCTGTTTAAACAAATATTTCCAGTCTGTGTTCTTGCCCAAGCTTGACGTTCCTTCAAAACCACACCCAACCACGATTCCGCTGATGCCACCGATAGAACTGAGTGTCCGTGGCATATGTTCTCTTCTAGAAAACCAAGATGATTCCAAAGCAGTTGGTCCTGATGGCATCTCTCCTCGTATTCTAAAGCGATGTGCACTGCCAATTTCTCTTTATTTTTATATAATTTATTCAAAATCTCTTTCAACGGGAACTCTACCCGAAGATTGGAAAATTTCTCATGTTGTTCCGGTTCATAAGGGTGGCTCAAAAAAAGATGTAACAAATTACCGACCCATTTCATTGACGTCAGTGGCATGCAAAATTTTCGAGCACATTTTATCCAAGCACATATTGACCCATCTTACTGCTAATAACGTATTATTAAATGAGCAGCACGGTTTTCGTAAAGGCTTTTCTTGTACGACGCAACTTGTAGAGTTCTTTCACGAGCTGGCTTCCAACGTTGATGAAGGTGGACAAACAGATTGCGTGTTTTTAGATTTTCGAAAGGCCTTTGACACCGTGTCACACTCCCTTCTCCTGGCTAAATTACAGACTCTAAATTTCGACCCAAATGTGTTCATCTGGATAACCAATTACTCTGAACAGGCGTCAATGCGTTCTTTTAAATGGGAAGTGTTCATCCTATGTTAACGTTACATCAGGCGTGCCCCAAGGCTCTGTCCTTGGGCCTCTCTTATTTCTTATTTTTGTAAATGATATTTCTGTGGGTATTTCGTCGCGCATGCGTTTATTTGCCGACGATTGTGTGTTATATTGACAGGTTCAGAACAAAGGTGACTGTGCTTATTTGCAGAACGATTTGGATTGTATTGTACAGTGGTGCCAGAAGTGGCAAATGACGCTAAACCCCAAAAAGTGCGTTCATATGCGTGTTTCCAAAAAAAAGAAACCAATAGTAACGGCGTACACCATAGATACGCATACTGTTATTACCGAACCAACATGCAAATATCTTGGCGTTGTTTTGTCGCATGATTGCTCATGGAATGCCAATGTTGATCACGTTGTTGGCAAAGCGGCAAGGGCTCTAAACTTCATTCAGAGGAACCTAAGATTGGCACCCCGAACATTAAAAAATACGGCCTATCTCACATGTATTAGACCGATTTTGGATTACGCATGTCCTGTGTGGGACCCGATGCAGGCGAACTTGATTGATAAGCTTGAAAAAATACAAAACAGAGCTGCGCGGTTTGTTTTAGGGCGGTACGAGCGGAGAGACAGCTGCAGTGCTATGAAAGCTGAATTGGGTTGGGAATTGCTTTCTTTACGCAGGAAAAAACTGCGTTTGAAGTTTTTCTTTTCTGTTTTTCATGGGCGGACTGGGATTGACCGTCATAACTATTTCAGTGAACCCAGCTACATATCTAGTCGACATGACCACCGACGCAAAGTGAAAGAGTATCGAGCAAGAACGACCATGTTTTATAATTCCTTTTTTGTGATGACCATTAGAGGTTGGAACCAGCTGCAAGACAAGCAAGTGTGCTGTATAAACGAAGAATTGTTTTATTCCAGTCTGTAACCCCCCCGCTGTAACGCCTTTTTGAGCAAAGCGGGGCACTCACCGAATAAAGAATAAAGAATGACTTTGGGTAATCTTAGTAGCCAAAAGCACTCACCTGTCCAGTATCCACGTACCTACTCAGTTTAGCGGTAAAGCTCAGGCGTCTTGTAGTTCATATCCCATCTTCTAAGGGTGACGAAGATGCTGACCATCCACAGAAATTCTTTCTTGAGCTTGCTCTGGGCGCTCAGGTCTCCGTTTGGACGGATAAAGGCGGTGTCAATACGTACCACTGTACCATATGCTATGGGAACCTCGGAATCTGCCCTACACATTCGTAATCTTCACCCGCAGCAGAATCTGAACAGCACCCACTTCAAGTTAAAGGCTTCTACCATTTTCCGCTAATCAACTCGGTCCTTTGCTTTCTCGTTATTCCTGCAATCTTCTTATTCTCATGTACCAACATAACTTTCTGCCTCCCCTTCACATGTTTGCGTTGTCTCGTAAAACAGTGAGATATTCTTAATGAGCATCAATTATCCTGCATATGCTGTACATGCCCTGTTCATGTCTGATTCTTCTTAATTTTTACTATGATATTCTTAGCCCCCATTTGTACCCTGACCCACTCTGATCTTTTCCTGTCTCTTAATCACACCTATCATTCACCTTTCTATCATTCGCTCTGTCACCGTCAGTTTACGTTTAACCATCTTTGTAAGCCTACAGGTTTCTGCTCCGTAAGAAACAACCGCGAAGCTGCAGCTGTTATATATCTTTCTATTGTGGTATGGTGGTAGGCTACCATTTATTTGAGAATGCTTGTCGAATGTGCCATATCATTATTCGTCCAGCTATTATTCCTCATGGTTCAGCTCCATGGTTATGTTATGGCGCAGTTAAACATTCTAGATATGGCATGTGAATTAGTCAATGCTTGGAGGAGCTTTCATCAAGAACATGCATCTCTGCCAACTAGAGTACTTCAGTGGCAGGTTCGCGATCGACATGTCGCGCATGCGGTCTACCATGGCCTCGCTACGTTTATGAGACGCCGGTCATTAGTGGCAACGCACACAACTGTGCAGTTCTTCGCTAAAACTTCGCCCATTCTTTCAGAACTGAGGCTACCTTGTCATTCCTGAAATGATTTTGTCCACCCCTTAACCCTTCTTGTGAATATACACAAACTGCTACGATTTCGTGAGTTCGGAAACGAAAGACAACAAATTGGGGGACCCTTAAGGTTCGCCTTTACGAGTTGAACGCGTTAGCGAAATTCTGCCCCTAGTGCACCCTCCAACCGCTAAGTGCATACTTATTCATATGTTTTGTTACGTACATACGCACTCACAGAAACACGTACACAGTAGATTATACCAGCGCGTGCCATTATCGCCGAATAGGCTCGTTTTTGTTGTGACACCTATCGAACAAAATGCGTTAAAGGGGCCTGAAACACTTTCTCAAGTACCCATAAAATAATTCACTAGAAGATTTTACCACCTCACGAATTCAACACCGCAAATAATTTAAGAATCCGTCCAGCCAGTGCGAGTGGAGTTACAAAGTTTGTCGCTTGCTGCAATTGCATCATCTCTTCTCTCGTCCCAACGAAAGCGCTGGCAGCTGGAAGCTATGCAGGGAGGGTGGCAGGGGAAGGAAACTACCGCACCTCGTCACATTGAGCACTTTCTTTTCCTTTTTAATGCGCGGTTTTTTTTTGTGACCACGCGTGCTCGCGTGGACAAGTAGCGGCCTCCCGCGGCTATCTAGGTAACTTGATTTTTGATCACAGACGCACAGACGATTGTTCGCTCACAACCAACGGGGCCGACGCCGGTGAAGGGTTTTCTGCGATACGAGCTCTTTAACGCTATTGCGTTAAAACTTTTTCAGCTCAGGCATCTGTCGATATCTTTCCTACGCCAATAACGCCCATAACAACAAAAGAGTATCCACTTGCCCTAAATTGTTATGACGACAAGTGTAAGGTGCGTAGCCGCTTTTAAGGTAAATGAAACAGATGCCTAAAGCAAGGAACCAGGAAAACAACACGTTTCCCTTTGACGTACAAAAAATGAACTTCGGCGACAGCGTCTCATGCTGCATAGGGGTCCCGAAGAAGTCGGTCTTTGAGAGAAGTGGACACTCTCATGCTATTTCTCAACAAACGAGTGCCCATTTATTAACATGTGTTATATAAAGGCTAGCCTTCCAACCTAGTATAAGGAGTAGCGCATACCATGAAAAATAACTGAATGTAATACCAACACATGTGGTTTGTAGAGTGACCATATACGGAAGCAAAGTATTACCCGTGTCACACGGGTGTCTAAAAGGCCATTGAACCAATGGTCTATTGAGTCAACGGGCATACAGGCGCTGCCACACGGGAAATTTCGAAGGCTATCGAGTCGATGGCCAACCGAATCGACGGAGCATCTCACAACTACATTGAAACTTCAACGGACATTGAGCGGCGGAAGAGAAAACAGCGTAATCATGCCCTCTCGTTCCTAGTGTGCTCGTAATCATGATTAGAAAATTAAATAATTAACGAGTATGCATTGAAAGTAGTGTTTATGGACACTTCAAGTAATTTATTATATTATTTGTGTCACTTAGAGAGCACGAATCACTCTAGCTCAATACTCGCCCGAAACCGTGCTCCTTATCGCGGACGCGTTTATCAAGCGCGATTGCTTCGCGCATGTCAGTGTTTTGCTGCTCGAGCAGCGGTCTGACTGTTTCGACGATGTAGCGAAAAGTCCCCGGCAGAACGCGGAATGCTCGCTTAAAGTAGTTCTCGCCAAGCAGTGTCACGGTCTCCTTGAACCGCATCGTCTGCCGAATGAAGGACCACCTTTCCCTGGGTCACGAGGCTAGTCAACCCACAAGCTCTCGTGTAGGTTCTTGTGCATACAAACCGATGAGAAAACCCACATCGGTAAAGAGAACATGAGACCGTTTATGCACACAAGAAAAACAACTAAATATATTTTCAATAAACTAGATAAAGAGAAAGGGATAAGAGGAAAAACAAACAAAGCACATGAATTCGAGGAGAAGTTAACCTAATGACCGCGAAATGCTAAGGATGCGTAAGTTCCCCAATAGCAAAAGCGACTGTCACCGTTCGGTCGCGGCACTCTTGTAGACGGCGAGGGTTGATGCGATAGGGTGTAGACAAGGTAGATCAGAGGTCCAAGCGTTGCTCGTGGTTGAAGGTAACTCCGGGCGCACCAAGGTCAGTGACCTCTCAGCGTTCGTCCTCCGACGCTGGGACGTAGCCCTGGAAACGGGACGAGCCTGGCCAAAGCCAGATGGTGAGAAGCCTGGCCAACGCCAAACGACGAGCAGCCTGGCCAACGCCAGACGACGAGCGGCCTGGCCAACGCCAGACGATAGATGATGCTCGGGTGCCCGACCAGGTGGGAGCCCGCAGCAGCCTTGCCTCAGGAACTCGGCCGCCACCCCCGCGCCGTGGTAGCCTGCTTGCCTCCGTCGCGTCCCGGCCACGTCTCCCCGTTCTTCCTTCGGGCTTCCTTCAAACCAGCGTGGGGGCCTCTCATTGGTCCGAACTTCACGCGCCTCGTCTGCCCATCGTCTTTCTCACCGAATACATCGCGAAAGCGCGCGTCCACACCATCGGTCGTCGTCGTCTTCTTCCCTATGCCGGTGCACTCGCGCACATTTTAAACCGAACACTGGTTGCACTCGCGCACTTCACGAAACGCGCACTTCACTTATCACAACATGCCCCTTTTCGAAAAGTTTTTTCCCAACGGAAACAACTGCCGGATGCGTGTTTCACCACACAGGATACGTTCTTGGAGTTCGCATGAACACATGCACACTGATATCACTGCAACAAGTCTTAAGGAGCACACTTACAGGAAAAAAAATCAATATATGGTAAACGATGTTCCAATGGTTGGTTGAAATGCTTTGCCTCCCATCTTTAGCAACACCTGAATTGGTATCTATGGCCGTAACCTGCTCATGAAGTCGGCACCTGCGTTTTCAGAACCCTTGATATGTTGAATATGAAAAGTGTACTCTTGTAGTACTAGACTCCACCTTAGCAACCTACTGTTCAGGTGTTTTGCCTTCGCTAAGTATTGTAGCGGTTGATGATCTGTTTGTACAATAAACTGTACTCCGTACAGAAAAATATGAAATTTTTCTACCGCCCATACTAGCGCTAAGCATTCTCGTTCGATAGTCGAGTAATTCTGCCCCCGAGGCAACAGCTGGCGGCTGGCATACGACACTGGGTGCAACAGCCCCTCGTGTTCTTGCATGAGGACTGCACCGATGCATGTGTCGGATGCGTCTGTACGGAGTATGAACACACGTTTTGGGTCTAGTGCCTTCATGATCGACCCAGAAGCAAGGGCTTGCTTCAGCGTTTGAAATGCTCCTTCTGTTTCAGGAGTCGAACAAATCTTGTTTTTCTCCATTTTTCTGGTTAGCTGAGTTAAAGGCTGTGCTTTCTCCGCATAGCGAGGTATTAAATCTCGGTAATACCCAGCTAGTCCCAGAAAAGATCGGAGTTGCTTCTTGGTGTCAGGTAGAGGTGCACTGGCTATCTTCAAAACCGTAGTTTCCACAGGTTGAATAGTCCCGCCTCCTAGACGATGTCCCAAGAAGACTATCGACTCCACAGCAATTTCGCACTTCTGAGGCTTGATGGTTAAGCCAGACTCCCGTACTTTCTGCAACAAGCGTTGCAAGGTGTCTATGTGCTCTTCCCAGGTGTTCGTGGCTATGAGAACGTCATCGATGTAGTGGACTACATTTTCAAGGCCCTGTAGGAGTGTTCTCATTAGACGCGTAAACACCGCAGAAGCTGTCTTTATGCCAAACGGCATGTATATAGATTGGAAGTGACCAGATTGCGTTGAGAATGCCGTTACTCGCCTCGATGTCCGGTCAAGTGGGACTTGCCAATACCCCTTTGTGAGATCAAACTTTGAGAAGTATCTCTTTGTGCCCACCTCTGTAAGCATTAGGTCGATCCTAGGTATGGGTTCAGCGTCGGAAACCAGTATCTCGTTGATGCGACGGAAGTCGACGCACGTGCGATAGGTGTTATCCGGCTTCTTAATAAGTACCAAGGGCGAATTGTAGGGCGAATGGGATCGCTCAATCACACCCAGTCTTAACATGTCCTGAACTTCTCGTTCTACCACTTCCTTCATGGCCAACGGCAAAGGATACTGCGGTGTGTTGATTGATTCAGAGGTCGTCAATTGCAGTCGGCATTCCAACAGATTTGTCTTTCCCTGTATCTCACAGAATACATCTTGGTAGGTGGTTAGAATCTTCCGAAGTTCTGTACGTTTGTCTTCTTCTAAGCTACTGCCGATCGGAATCGCTTCTACACCCACAGTCGGCTTAACTGTGCAAGCTGGTAGAGGGGTATCTGTCTCCTCCTCTTTCATAACCACAAAAGATGCTGTTTGTGGAATTGTGTCTGGTTGCCGGTCTTCATATCGTTTTAACATATTAATATGGAAAAGTTTGGCACCATGCCCCAAGTCCAGCCAATAGTCGTAGTCACCCTTTTTCCCAATGACCGGAAACGGCCCTTTCCATTCCATCAACAACTTATTCGCTGTTGTAAGAAGCAAAATAAGAGCTCGGTCTCCAACTTTCAGCGGACGGCTCTTGCTCTTCCGATCATAGTGATATTTTTGAGTCGTTTTCGCTCGTATCAGGTTCTCATGGGCTAATTTTAGCGTTCTTTCCAGACGATCCCGGAGATAGAGGACATATCCGTAGGTCATTTTCACCTCCTCTTCGATCTTTTCTCCAGTCCACAGCTCCTTTAACAAGTTGAGTGGTCCTCGGACGTATCTCCCGTAAATGAGTTCGAAAGGAGAGAACCCCATGCTGGCCTGAGGAACTTCTCGATATGCAAATAGAAGTGGTGCAAGCAATCGATCCCATGATTTTGGATCCTCTTGGCATAGCTTGCGCAGCATTTGTTTCAAAGTTTCATTAAATCGCTCTACCAAACCATTGCACATGGGATGATAGGGCGTCGAACTCAGATGTTTGATTGCCAACAGATCGTTTACTTCTCTCATCAAGTCCGACGTGAAGCACAAGGCCTGATCGCACAGGATTTGGCGGGGAAATCCAACGCGGGAAAACATTTCGACCAACCCGTCTGTCACAGTCGCGGAGTCAATCGCCGGCAAAGCAATGGCGTCAGGATAGCGCGTAGCGAAATCGACCATGGTCAGTATGTATCTGTTGCCCCTATTTGAGACTGATTTTAAGGGTCCAATAATGTCCACGGCCACGCGCTCAAAAGGAGTGTCAATCAGGGGCATTTTCCCAAGAGGAGCCTTTCCTACTTTGTGCTTTGGATACATTCTTTGGCACGTGTCACAGGACCGCACGTATCTTTTAATCTCTTCCTGGACCCCTGGCCAATAGAATGAACCTAACACACGATCAATCGTTCTTGTTACTCCTTGATGCCCGGACATCAAACTCTCATGGGCCATCTTCAACACTTGACTTCGCAGCTTGAGAGGAACTACGACCTGCTGTATCAATTTGCCATAGGATAGTCGGTAATTTCGATACAACAATGACTTCTCCGTGACAAAGGAATACTGGGTCGATCCTCTGCCATAAAAAACCTGCCCTACTTTGTCCCTGCAAGCTTCCAGGGTCTTGTCTTCCGCTTGGGCCCTCTCGAGCTCCCTCCTGTTCATCTTCAAACTTCTGGCGCTAACTGCAGCTGAATCCGGCCGGATGCTTGTGCTCTTCAAACTACCAAGTGATGCCTTTAAACGATGGTCTTCTTTCTTCTTATACAAGGTCTCGGCTACGCCGTTCGGAGTGAAGTTCCCTTCAGCCAGTTTTTCTTTCCATTTCTTGTCAGGGTCATCAGCAGCACGGGATCCTGGCACATTGCCAACGATGATGTCATATAGCGGGGAGGACATGCATTTCACGATACACGTGCCTGAAAATATGGCGAAAAAATCTCCACCTTCGCCTCTGGTACCGTGATCCGGCTCCCGTCTGCTAAGAACAAGGCCGTCGTGGTTCCTCTCAGTGCTTCATCTGGCACCAAAGAACGCCGAACCACCATTGTATTGCTTCCTGTATCCCGTAGGACGGAAGCCGCTTGGCCGAATATAATGCCCTGCAGCACTGGCATCGGATGTTTTCCTGACTTTGGCTGCGTATTTACCGCACTGGTCATATTCTCCTCCTGCTTGTCCGCAGGTATATCATTCACTACTTCTGCTTTTCCCTCTGGCGACAAGATACAAGAAGTCCTCTTAGTGACGTTCTGCTATCTGGTACATACATTAATATCATGCCCCGTTTTGCGACAGTAGTCACAGTATAGTCTTGTCCGAGCACGACATTCTGCTGCCCTGTGACCTGTTTTATCACAGACAAAACATCGAGTGAGAGACTTCCCCGCGGTACTTCCGCATTTTCCTGCGGCGCCGTTCTCCGTTTTGTCGCGAAAAACCAACAAATTTGATTGTCGTTAGGCCTCTAAAGAATTGTCCGCAGCCTCGGCCATTTCATCTAGCTTACGACATTTTTTCTCACGTAGGAAAAGCGCCACGCGGTTATGGCATTGATTGATAAACTGTTCAGCTACTATGAGATCTCTAACAGACGAATATTCTTTTGCTGTCTTGGACATCTCCACCCATCTGTCGAAAAAACTTGCCAACCTGGTTGCATACTGCTTGCCTGTTTCTCCATCTTGAGGTCTGCTATGCCGGAACTACTCCCGGTAGCCCTCCGCCGTGAAACGAAAACGCTGCAGTAATGCTAGCTTGGCTTTCTCGTAGTCAAGTGCCTCTTCTGGAGACAAGCGACCAAATACTTTGAGAGCTTCTCCGCTCAGACACAGACTCAGTGCCGTGGCCCACTTATCCTTAGGCCATTCCTGACCGGTGGCCACATTCTCAAATCTCTTTAGATAAGCATCAAGGTCATCCCGGTTTTCATTAAATCCGGGTATGAAATTGTGCGGGTCAACGTTACACCGTTCTCGCACCTGTCGACCATGGTCCGACGCCGCGGATCCCCTGGCCCCTTCCACCTGAGCAAGTTGAAGACGCAGTTGAATCGTCTTCTGGCATTCGGACTCAAGTTTTCGTTCCAACTCCGCCTGTTCCATCCTCTCCTTTCTTGCCTCTGGCTCAGCTGCCCTTTCTTCGCGAGCTCGTGCCTCACGCTCATCAAGCCATGCCTTCAACTCGTCGCCCTCTAGCCCCATGCGTATCGCTAACGCCGTTAAATAAGACGTAGTCATTTTCTCTCCTTCTGTAAAAACCTTAATTGCATAAACAATCTCGTCCTGTCGCGGACACCAATTATCACGAGGCTAGTCAACCCACAAGCTCTCGTGTAGGTTCTTGTGCATACAAACCGATGAGGAAACCCACATCGGTAAAGAGAACACGAGACCGTTTATGCACACAAGAAAAACAACTAAATATATTTTCAATAAACTAGATAAAGAGAAAGGGATAAGAGCAAAAACAAACAAAGCACACAAATTCGAGGAGAAGTTAACCTAATGACCGCGAAATGCTAAGGATGCGTAAGTTCCGCAATAGCAAAAGCGACTGTCACCGTTCGGTCGCGGCACTCTTGTAGACGGCGAGGGTTGATGCGATGGGGTGCAGACAAGGTAGACCAGAGGGTCAAGCGTTGCTCGTAGTTGAAGGTAACTCCGGGCGCACCAAGGTCAGTGACCTCTCAGCGTTCGTCCTCCGACGCTGGGACGTCGCCATGGAAACGGGACGAGCCTGGCCAAAGCCAGATGGTGAGAAGCCTGGCCAACGCCAAACGACGAGCAGCCTGGCCAACGCCAGACGATAGATGATGCTCGGGTGCCCGACCAGGTGGGAGCCCGCAGCAGCCTTGCCTCAGGAACTCGGCCACCACCCCCGCGCCCTGGTAGCCTGCTTGCCTCCGTCGCGTTTCGGCCACGTCTCCCCGTTCTTCCTTCGGGCTTCCTCTAAACCAGCGTGGGGGCCTCTCATTGGTCCGAACTTCACGCGCCTCATCTGCCCATCGTCTTTCTCACCGAATACATCGCGAAAGCGCGCGTCCACACCATCGGTCGTCGTCATCTATTCCCTATGCCGGTGCACTCGCGCACATTTTAAAGCGAACACTGGTTGCACTCGCGCACTTCACGAAACGCGCACTTCACTTATCACACCCTGTCCACACTTCCTTCGGTCACCACGTCCATTGTTGGCAGCAAATTGTTCACAAGCCACAGCTCTTCCTCGATGGCGTCGGCTTCTTCTTTCGCCACTTCGATCGCGGCATCAAGCTCTATAGTCGTACTCATATCGAACACCATAGCGGCTTTGTCGTCTGCTTCGCGGTTCGTGACAGCTGCAAACAAGCAGATAACAGCCAGCTGTCACAGCGCACTCCAACACGTGTAAGCATGTAAACACAACCGCAGAACAAGGAGGTTCTATACTATGAGTTCTGGAGTGGAGGTGCGGCCCCAGAACTGACGCCGGTCGCCGCCATATTGGAAAAGGAAAGACTCGAAAGCAGACGACAAAGTGCGCTTCGTAGCTCCGCCCTCACAGTGGCCTTTGGAGACAGTGACATGCTTTTGTAAAGCAGTTAAAGATTTTACAAGGCCATGGTGACTTCGTGCGTCGCTTATGGCTGCACAAATTGCATCAAGAAGACGCCTAGGATCAATTTTCACGTGTAAGTATTCTCGCTTCGTTCACTAACGATCGCCTTTATTTTTCTCGTATGCTGGTAAATTAGAAACAATATGAAAAGTGCGCATGTGTGTAATACATGCATAAATCTCTATGGAAGGCAACTTGAAGCTTTCAATGCTCACTGACACGACGTTTTCTGTGAGTTTTAAGTTTATGAACGAAGCACTAGCTTGCAGTCTATGGCTGCACGTATCAAACATTAAAACGGGTAGGACATCTGAATGCCCTTTGAATTCCAAGTTTTCTGGTATTGTCTTACAAAGCAAGACTGACGGCATGCATGCATATTTTTTTGGCGAGTGATTATCGAATTTGGTGCGTGTTTATCGTGGCATTCGCAAACGTAGGGAACATCCTATGCCGTTATTATCCGTGTTACAGGTTTCTGAAAGACAGTGTGCTGCGTTCTGTCTGGGAGCATGCTGTTCGAAGAAATAAATGGAGGGCTACGGAAGGTGACCACCTCTGCTTCATTCACTTCGAAGAATGCAGCTTCAACAGAACGGGGCAGACAGACTGCGGCCTGGCAGTGCACTTCCCATTTTTTTTCTACTTTCCGAGCCCATCTGCACAAACCTGTTAGTTTCTACCTCCTTGACGTAGATTCAATAGAATGTTGTCACGAAAGTAAGCAATTGCGTCTAAAACGAGATGAGACACCTTTGAAATGCGTTCTATCTTGCCGGCAAAACTGAAACCAAAACGCCGAAAGAAGAAGTTACCAAAATGAGTGAGTGATGTTGTATCAAACATCGAGCTTCCTCGTTTCCAGGCTCTGAAGGCTGCGCTTGCCATGACAACACACGTCGCCAATGGAAGTTGATATATATTTTGCAGAACTAACGCTAGTGCAATCGTTCTTATAGACGGTTCATTTTGGGTACGTTTCCTGGAGTACGTCTTCTGGAGTTTGTAGGTTGCACGCGACATCAGTGCTTTGGTTTTGGTTCCGCCTGTAAAATGGTTAGATTTCGATAACTCTAGAAAAATTACTGGTGACTCCAAGTTTACTTAATGACCTCTCTTTTTTTACTTTAGCTTTAATTATTTCAACTTCCTTATATGTTCTCTGGTAATCTATCGACAGACACACAAGCACATATATGAAAGAGGCAAGCTAAGGTCACGTTGCCCTTTATCTTGTGTATCCGCTGGCACATTTCTTGAAATACCCATTATATACTATGACCCTTTTGTACCGCAATAGTTCGCCAGCAAGCTCGATATGCGAAGAATCCCTCGACAACAGATTGATCTGAAAGCGTGCACCTGACAATGGGTGCATGAAATAATTTGTTTCATAAACAAGAAGAGGCATTTATTCGTTGGTGTAACCTAAAAGTGGTTTCCATCTTATATTTTATCGTGGAACTGCAAACTGACGCGTGCAAAGCGCGTATTTTTTGACGGTCTATGGTGGTTCCGCCCTGTTTTTCCTCTATCAGTAAGGCCGCCGGAGGCTTAACTTGCTCCCATTGGCGGCTGCCGGGACTGCCACTCAAAAGACTCTATAGAACATCCTTGCCGCAGAACAGCAAATAAAGCAGTTATAGGGTTGCCAGTTTCGCTGCTCAATGATTGAAACTAATTATGCATTTAAAATTGCAATAAACATTTATTGGCATGTTTAAACACAAACAACAAGCAAAACTGTGCTGTAAAGCAGATTTATATGATTTTATTATGATGACATAAAAATGAAAATAAAAACTTGCAGCGCCATGAAATTTTGGCGGGAAACACCCGAATCACTAAAAGGCCGTTGAATACCGTCCCGTGGCAGCGTGAGAACTCCGTCGAGCTCGATAGAGTTGTAGCGTTTCGATAGTCGGAGACTCAATGGCCTTTCAAACGTGTCCATGTGACACAGGTATCACACATACAAGGCACCACTAATACAGCGTCACCGATGTTCGACGTACGACTCGAGTTCATGGGATCGAGTAGCGGTGTCACTCCTACGGACCACCCGCAAGACCGACCATCCGCCCCCATACTACGACCATCCACCGCCGGACTACGCGGAGAGGACTCCTCCGCGTGTACACATTTATCCTCGATCCCGCCACGCGGTGCCACTACGCGAGCAGATTGCCAACTCTCGCGAATACGTGCTAAAGCTGAGAACGCTAATTACGATGGGTAGGCACCCTCGCACGAAAGTGGATTTACAGGAAGTGAAGGCGTCCGCACGTTGAGCAAACATCATGATGCAAGTAAACTACCGAAGAACGCTGAAGTTAATGCGGGTGCTGTTTAAAGGCGATGTCGCAAGTACGTACACATATTAGAGTGAACTAACATGAATACTTCTGTGTGTATGAGCAAAACGAAGGCTACGATTTGCAGCCAACCATAGTAGGGTACTACGAAGTGAACTATTTGTACTTTTTAACATTAAAAATTGTAACTTTAGGCGCTGTCTTGAATCCTGTAACTCGCACATTGAACGCTCTTCTGCCAGTTATTAGTATGTTGGGATTACGTGTTGGGTGAAAGTGTGTAAGTCATATCAATCAGCACCGGCTATGGTAGATTGTAGGGGACACATCACAGATTTCCAAAGTTTTCAGAATATTGCGCGCATTATTTCGACAGTAGAGCTTATTGGGGAAAATCTGCAACTGCCAGTTATAACGCTACATTGTATGGTTTACATTGTACTTCCCTTGGCATTATTGCCTGTTAGATCTCAATAATATTGTGTGGAACACGGAAAAACGAGCCCATTAGTGTACACTTCTTTCTATATAGACACACACACACACACAGACAGACACACACACACACACAGACAGACACACACACACAGACAGACAGACACACACAGACATATAGATATATATATAGATATAGATATATATATATATATATATGTAGATATATATATATGTAGATATATATATATAGATATATATATATATATAGATATATATTCGCTAATAAATGCTTCACAGTTTAAGACCGAAAACACAGGGGGAGAAAACTGATTGAGGTTTTGGGGTTCCGGATTGTTGCTCGTCTTTTGAATCATCTGTGTCAACTGTGCGTGATGAATTTCCGCGTACCATTTCTTAAGATCGTAATATTTATCTAGGACGCACGGCAAGTTTTAATGATCACAGCTTTGCTTATTATATCGTATGAAACGATCCAAACACAAAGCGCTTCTTTGAAACTGTTTACTTCAAAGCACACATAGAGCGGCATTATTGGCACGTACACATTTCCGTTAGAGTAGAATGATATCCTAGGAAAACGCAGCACATATTTGCAGAAGTGTAGTCTCTTCAGCAAACGCCAACACCATAAAGGCACCGACGAGAACTATTGGATGACAACATAACTCAACTATGCGAACGCTGTCAAGTGATTGGAAAACCATTCTAATACGAAACATCAACCATGGTCTAGGATAAAAATGCATATTTGTTGTTACGTTGTGGCTAAAAAATACGAATGCAACATAAAGAGATCAAACCATTTCACAAATAGCACTACGGCTTCAGCGCAGTTCTATAAATGTAATAAAAACACAAAATTCGTCATCTTAGCATTTTCCTCAAGGAAAGGGCGGGTGAATAAATTACGCGTTCTTCTTCTGATGTGCAAGCGTTGCGAATCATAAATTGAACCTTTTTCATTTTATTTTCATGCACACCAAGAACATGATAAATGTTCACGTGCAAAAATAAAACAAAATAAATACTGAAACGAAGTCATTAAAAAATTGCGTGAAACTCCAATGTCCTGTGCTCTGATAAGACGCGATGTGCGTAAGCGTAGATTTCGCTCTTGGACCGTAATATACAACAGCATGATCACACAAATATTATTTTCTTAGTCTTCTCCGTTACAAAACAACACTCAATCTGGAGGGTTGCCCGTTAAAAAGTGTTCATTGTCTTTTGAGGCAGCTTATTTATAATTGGTTCGATAGTTCTTTTTACATGCTTCAACTTCATTAGGAGGCTGACGTAGCATGACGTCTTTGTCAGCAGATAGAGTGTTAGGAGACCAAAAAAAACAGTGGCCCCTCAGATGTCCACGACATCGGTCAAGCTAAGGTAGGAACAGATGCGCGCCTGCATGGCACGTCCGATATTGTCGAGCATAGTAATTTTCTTCTGTGATTTGTGACTTTGCTGGCACACAATCTTGGCTTTGACGATGCCCGCGAGGATGAAGTAGTTCAAAGCGAGCCTCTCGCGTGCTTCGGAGACCATCAACCCAGCTGACTCGATGGAAGCGTCGGTATATGTGTGCAGCCTTACTACCAACGATTGACAGTGCTGCAAGGTCTCGAAGGCCACGGCGTCCGTCTTCTCCATGGACCCGGTAACGAACCGCAGACTTTGGCTAATGAGCCCCTGCATTTTGCAGAATACAATTAACCATGCAACTTCAGCTTTTTGCTATCTCAGTATATCATTGAATTATTCTCCTTGAACTTGAAGTACACTGATATACATGTCGCCAGGAGGGCAATATATCAACCACTTAGAGTGCAGTTCCTTCACGGTATAAAAACGGTTTAGAGACACTTTTATACCTATGGCGGCTTTTTTCGCATGCACTGGAATAGCAAAATAACTGCGCGATACAGAAAGATTCATATATTAATATATAATAGTTAAGTTTAATGTCCCAAAACTACCACAAAATTAGGCGATACGCCATAGTAAAAGGCTCCGAAAGTTACGACACCTATAATTCTGTAACGTGGACTTCAATCTAGGCACACGGGCCTCAAGCATTCAACTAAAATTCCTAATGCAGCTAGAGTGCCCAGTTGCCTACTGTGTCGTATTTCACATTTCTTTCCATTAGTCAAGTAGCCTTAACGGACTTCCGAGGCAATGTGCATGACAACAAAACTGCTAGAATTGATGACATAGCGGATGATGATGAGTTAAGGCTGAGTCTTTCGTAAAAGATGGGGAATGTAACGCTCTGATTATGCAGATTCCGTGGTGTGACGCCTATCGCAAGTGTTACCATAATGTACTACATCACACGTGTGATGACGTGGCTCTTCGCACTGCATGACCCACGCATGCCCGTTTTGAAACAGCTTCAAAGAGTGCCACGACTTCCGGGTCGCCCAAGAGACTTCCACACAGAACGGCGGAGCTCGACTCTGGCTCAAGCCACCCATTTGAGATGTGAAGCAGCTTATGACAGGCGCTGCGTACGTTCCTCACTCCTTCCTCCCCTAGGTGTCCACAGTCCCACAGCGCATGCGCGTACCCTCCCACTCACTTCTCTCCTATGCTCCGCCTGTTTCTCCTCTGGAAATCCTCTACGCAACGGAGTGGCGTGCATGGCAGGTGGTGCGACAGCTTCATAATCTGGTGGGGGCGCCGTGGTTGTTCCTCGGTATAAAATGACTGAGTGCGTTCGCCTCATTCTCTCCTGCGCAACGCCAGCGTCAACGCCGTCGCCAGTGTCAGCGTTAGCGCCAGCACAAGCTCTTAATAAAGTACACCATCTTCAGCTCAAGCAAAGCATTTCCCCGCTGCTTCGCATCCATACCAGGTTCCCTGTAGTGGGAGATTGCGTACATTTTTATTGTTGCGATAGCAATTATACGAAACCTCTCGGCTGGATTTTGCCGCAGGCGTCGGTCGGCGTCACTCATTGTATATACATATATATATATATATATATATATATATATATATATATATATAGAAATGCAGAAAAAAAACACAAAAAGACTTCGGCATGCGGAATCGAACTTAGGTCCTCTGATTCGTGAGTGCAGGGTGTTAACACCTGAGCCAGCGAAAAAGAAGCCCTTCAACGCATCAACGGGAACATAATTATATCTTTTCAACTTCCACATATCATGATCTCTCGTTCACTGAGAACGCCACCAACTACGATACCGGAATGCCGGCTACAAAGGCTCTTTGCGGAGTGAAAAGCAGCGTCCCCGCTGCAATAGACTCCATGCACTCTGCGTGGCACTTGAAGTGTTATTACTTCATAGTTTTTAAACTGTTTTGATAAGATCTAGCGCATAACACGAGTACGCGAGCTCAGTCTGAAGCTATAACGCGAGTCCCACAAAGAACACGAACAGTTATTCATAAATGCGTCAAACGCGACGCTTTTGGTCACTGGCCAAGTTAGCCACGATTGACGATTGCGTTCCACGCTATTGTGCACTGATGTGTCACTCAGTCACACTATCGAAGGAGAAGACGTGTATAGAAGACTAGTTCTCTTCTGTCCTAGGTGAATGCGAAGGGGACAGGGTGACTTCTTCGAGTCACCCAGTCCTCGTGAGGCCTATAGGTTTGTTCTTCGTCGCCTTTTATTCTACATTTTTTAGTCCTAACTTCCAGTGAAACTTTTCAACATTAAGGTGTTTCTGTTTTCGTTTATTGCATTTGTTTTGATGCACTTTACAAATTATCTATGTAAACAAGCGTAGTGTTTGATTTTCATGTAGGGTTTTGTGCTGGTAAACTTTCTGCTGCTGCTGCTGTATAGGTGGCATGGCCAAGTCAAGCAAAGTTTGCCTTTAGCCGTGCGTGCTAATAAACAAATAAAGAAAAGAAAGAAAGCGAGGAAGAAGAATGATTGCGAGAAAGAAAGGAGAATAAAACGAGAAAAAAGAAACAAAAACAATAAAAAGGAAAGAAATGGAAAAATAAAGAAATGAAAGAAAAAGAAAACAAAGAAAAAAATGAAAGAAGAATTAAAAGAAGAGAACTAAAAAACGAACAAAGGGAAAACAAAGAGCGAAAGAAAGAAGAAAAAAGAAAGAGAATAGAAAAAAGAAAGAGTCCTAAACATCCGCCATTTCACGAGCCATAAAGTTAAGCTGGCCTTGCTGATATGTCACGCTAGCCAATGCTCTTTGCGTTTCAAAATATCTACGGAAGAAAAAAAATTAATACTCGCCGAGTTTTGCCTGATAGCAGCCTTGATTGCAGGGTCATTGGAAGGATTAGAATACCCCGTCCTTGCGCTTACGTTGAGAATAAACCGGTTCCGACGAAGAGCCTCCTTAACTTCCCGGCAAATATTGTGAAACTGAACCATACGGTCGACGTTGGGATCACTGCGTTGAAGATTGACGTGGATATAAACGAGCGATCGGTTGCATTCGACCAATCGCCCGAATGCCTTGGCGTTTCTTTTGCTAAAGGTGATCGCATTTAAGACCATCGTGAAGACTGTCCGGTTACTTTCGAGGGCGCGAAACAGCTTGACCACGTCGGCATCCGGTAAGCCGGACAAATTCAGCACCAAATGCCTGCGTAATAAAAAGCAAAAAAAACATCTCAAAGGTCATTAGAAGGAAGTGTTATAGTGTAGGAAGCTTTTTTTATAAAGTGGGACAGACGCATGGTGATGCATACATCTTAGAGAGAGAAACGAGAAAGAAGGAAGGCAGGGAGGTTAACATCTTAGTAATACGTTGTTATAAGGGGGATAGTAAATATTACTCTGCAGAGCACGTTGCAGGCGAATGAATATGTTTTTTTGCTTCACACAGTAGGCTACAGAAAACCCAACATCTGTAAAGTATATCTAGTCTGAATAAGGCATCTGGAGGAATATTTATGTGTGACATTGTTACCACTTTTAGTTAGCTAGTTCAGTTCGTTACCCTAGGTACCCTGCAACAGTTTTATTTGGGAAATTATTCGGAACCACATTGACAATATTATCCTAGAGAATACCGTTGTTTTTTCTTGCAAAATTTTACAAATTTAGCAATAAACCGACTATTCTTTTAGTAAATCAGAATTCTTTGCATTATTTAAAATGGCACACTCAAAACCAAGGAACTGTCGCAGCCATTTGGAAATTTAGTTTGTTGACTAAGCATTGTGCATAATAAGTATGAATATGATGCGAGTTTCGATCAGTAGAGTCATAACATGCACCATATCGGTTTCTTCCCACGCGTGTTAATTCTCCATGCAACAACTTCCCATTCAGCAACTGAGAGAAAGAGACGGCTGTCACTTGCACCGCGCCCTGGTCTCCCATGCAGCAAGGTTTGAAAGCATTTACATCCGAGATAATCAGAATAAAAAAGCTAGAAAGACCGTCACACTTGATTGTTCCTGTTTGAAATTTTTGCAAATACCCGCCATTCAATTGTTAAAAGTGTCACAATTCCAGAAGCAACAAAGGCACCGAAAGTAGCAGATTTTGTCCGGCAACGAACAAAGGTCGCGGATATTCTAGTTGACCCAAAACAAAAAGGTGCACCTGGAATCATTTGGCCAACCCCTGGAGAGATGACCGGTGCTCAAGGCCGCGGGATTACTATGGAGAGAAGCAGCAGATGCTGAATGCGAGTTACACAAAAGAGTTACACAAAATTATTTCGCCGAGAAGATATGAAATAAGCTCGCACAAAATGTGGCAAATTGGAGGCAACTGAGGCAAGCCTTAGTACTGTCGCAAAGACAGCCTGATACTGAAGAGTTTACAATTCCACGTCATGATTGTGTGGAGGCACTAAACAACTCATCGTGCTATAGTGATTAGCAGAGAAGCCCTCAACGTTGACGTTTCTTGTCTGATGCTTATGATGTGACGATGCTATCAACCCTGTGGCGTACAGCGGTGGATAGAGGTGAAAAGGATAAACATAAAACATGAGCCTTCATTTTTATTGCTTTCGTAGGTCGAAAAAAAAACTGGAAAAAGACTACTCGCATTTACGTGAAGCATGTCGAACGAAAGTGCTTCAACATTCAAACTTTGGGCTTTGGACAAAACTATAAGGATACAATGTACAATGTAAGGATACAATGTTCGAAACATTGTACAGTGTTTGAAGCATTGCTGATTGTGGAAGCGTAATGCATCCCCATCAGTTACCACACTTTATATCAGCATATGGTGTCACGTTATTCACTAACATTCTCAGTGGAACAGATACAAAAAAAAGGCGTCGAGAAGGGAGTTGAAGTTCACGTTCGGGCGTGAGCTGTACTGTGGCTTGCGTCTGACAATATTAAGGCCTGATAACATTTTGGGTAGAGGTGCGGGGTACTCTCTCTTTATAATGGAGCTCGGCAATGGATGCCTCCTGCAGTATATACTACCATAGCCCCGGGTGTGGACGCGTCTTGCCAACTACATCGGAACCATAACAGACAACCTCTCGGTGCGGTGCCATCTGGCAACCCCATGACCCCGGTAACTTCTCTGGGGAGAGCAACAGATTGGCGACTCCTGAAAAGACGCACAAGCATCGTTATGACAAATTACAACAAGAACAATGATTTCCAATGGGTTCCTTCATTCTTCTCTGCTCCCTAACGCGACGTCTCAGCGCCTTTGAGAAGCTACTTTCGCGTTTTACGGGCCCACAACGCGTGCTTCGGCAAGTAACGTACGAAAATGTCCCGGATAACCGCACACCCTCGGCGCTTTTGTTACCTCGTGACGTCGTCCACGTATCAACGCTCAAGCTTTACTACCCTCCTTGTTCTGTGGCTTCATAGATGCGCTGGGTATACACGCTCGTCCGTGTATACAAGGTGAGATATACACGGTCGTCCCTTATGAAACGGAACACGCGAACGCATGGCCTGTGCTCTGCGGCGGCTCCCTACAGCGCATTATCTGACAGCAAAAGGAAACACGTTCGCTTTCAGCGTCATCTGTTGCAGAAAAAAAGTAATGAGTTATGGCCGGTAGACAAGCGCTGCTAGAATGCACTCTCTGGTCAGGCCTGCAGCGCGTAGTTCATTGCCAACATATCAAACGTTTTTCGTCACTACGGCGAAAGCTGCAGCAATCGCTTGATATCGCTCACCGCGCGACTGATGAGGGAACGTAATCTAGCAGCGCTTGTCTACCGGCCATGACTCGTTATTTCATAGATGACACGAAAAGCGAACGAGCTTTCTTCACTTATCGGTTTATGGTGCTGTAGGCAGCCACCGCGGGGCGCAGGCCACCCGTTTGCGTGTTCCCTTTCATAAACAACGACAGTGTACATTGGTACAGATCAAAAAAGGCGTCATTAACTGAAGTTGACGTTCGTGCGTGAGCTCTACTACGGCTTGCGACAGACTGTGTTATTGCGACGTAACAATATGGAAGAAGAAACAAGTAAGATGCACCTCACAGGCACTCTTTTTATGGTTTAATAAAAAAGTGGCACTTGAAAACCTCTTAACATTCATTGTAGTATACAGTTGTCGGAGGCTTGTTTGGATAGTATAAAAGTAATTACAGCATGCTTTAACACTTTGATCTTTGCCAAAAAGCCGAGAAGTTTCAAAAACCAAGCTCTAAAGAAGTATAGAGGGGTGACGTACGCTAAGTGCACCATTGTTTTCTATGGCAATCTCGCTGCTAATGGGAAATTACCGACACTGAATATGAAGGCCCAAGACCCCAACCTGAGGTATTGGTCACATAGGTTTGAAAGAGATTTATTTATTGAGGCGCGAGTGGTACGACTCCAGGAACCAGGCTTCGAGGGATAAGTGTTTCCATCTCAGTAACGTCCCCGGAAACCTGCGTCCGAATGCAGCTTACGGGCAGCTTAACATGCTTCTCTCTGTTATTGCTGATTGGCAATGATTTTTTGCGTAAGCTGTCTTCGTGGTACACACAGCAACACGCTATGAGTACGCTTTATAGGATTAAGCAAGTGTTAAGCAAACATTAAGCAAGCATTCTCAAATCCTGATTGGTAGCTAGCACTATTCCTCACAAGGAGAATATATATATATGCTGGATCTTACTGGTACTTACCTACGCAACAGAAACATGGAGGCTTATAAACAGGTCAATTGAGGATCACGCAGCGAGCAATAAAAAGAAAAATGATTCGTCTAACCTTGGCTGACAGGAACAGGGCTGATTGTGTTGGGGAACAAAGGATCGGTAAGGACATGATATTTGAAGTGAAGAGGAAGAAATGCACATGGTCAGGAAAAGTAGCGAATAGGCAAGATGACTGCTTGTGAAGAGCAACTTACTGAATTCCAGACACGGCATAAGTGCCAGGAGGAAACAAGTTACGTGGGCTCGTATGATTAAGGAGTTTGCAGGTATAACGTAAAAGTAGCAAGCAAAGGACCGGGTTGCGACATGCAAGAGGCATTTGTGATGTGGAAATAGTCAAGTTGAATAAGTTGGTGCTGCTGCCTATTAGGATGATAATGTGGTGACGAGAAATAAATGGTACTTTCTGAAGAGACTTGGTCCTTGCGAGAGCGTCCGCCAGTATATGAAGAACGGCTGGCTCCACTTTCTTACTGCATTCGATCTCAGCGGCATCGACGCTGCGATGCCTGGCAATGGCACCCAATGTAACTGCCGCGTCCACTTCTTTGTAGTCGTCAAGTTTTATGGAAGCTGAAAACGTACGGGCCGTAAGGAGAGTATTTGCCAAGTCCGACGGCCAAGGATTCTTCCAATGAAGCCACATGCGAGAAAATGCGTTGACCTGACGCATTGTTTCGAAGAGGGGAGAAATATCTTCTTCTGAGTGTGCGGTTGTGAGGCTCACCACCAGCGTCTTCAGCGTCTTGTTTGCCTGTAAAAGCGTTCAAGTCGGATATATCGCAGGGCACTAGACAACTTGGCATCATAAACCGTAAACCCCTAATAATATTTTATGATGCCTTTGCGCATTAGGAAAAAGAATTTGAACGAATCAAAACACGATTTCATGGACCTCGCGATCGACTAAACCGTACTTATTCTCTTCGTTTTCTTAACACGGAGGCGTTTTATGCCGGGGTTCAAGAAGATTTGAGTGACGTATTTTCGTTACAGCTACATTGTTTATGACTGTGGTTGCGCAAAGCGTCACTAATTTCGTACACGGTATTTCATCTATTTGCGTTTACCACAAAACTGTAGATACTAAAAACCTTGCTTATCATTTTGCCGCAGTGCTGGTTCAATGTTATCGAATCTCACTATTTCATTATTTAAATGCAGTTACATTGTCACTTATCCCTTTTTCCAAACGTGCAAAAAAACGCTTACGCACTTGCGTAGATCTTGACGCAGAGACAGCTATAGCTTTGTTAAAATATGCATTTTTTGTGTCATTTGCGTCATTTTGCGTCACTCTTTTTGCGTCATTTTGGTTTTGAACGTCTTGCAAACAATTCATCCCCTGGACCAGATGGTATATGCCCGAAGTTACTTAAAATTACTAAGCCAGTCATATCCCGTATTTTTGTAGCTTTATTTCAGCAGTCAATTGACACTGGATGTGTGCCTGACACATGGAAAATCGCTCGCGTGACGCCGATATTTAAATCCGGTGATTCATCGATGCCATCTAATTACAGGCCCATTTCACTCACCAGCATACCCTGCAAATTATTAGAACACATCATATCATCTGCAGTAATGACGTACTTAACCGAGCAAAATTACTTTATTCCTAACCAACATGGTTTCCAGCGCGGGCGTTCATGCGAAACACAATTATTCGAATTAGTTACTGACCTCCATTATGCCGTTCATGCGTCTACAATAATTGATGCCGTATTTATCGACCTTGCCAAAGCATTTGACAAAGTTCCCCACAGTCGTCTATTAATGAAGCTAGACTGCCTTAAGATAAACCGAAACGTTACCACTTGGATAAATAACTTTTTGTGTAATCGTTATCAATTCGTGACTGTAAATGATTGTTCATCTACATTGATTCAAGTTAAATCCGGGGTACCCCAAGGCTCTGTACTTGGACCGATACTGTTTCTCATCTACATTAACGACATTTCTAAAAATCTGGCATCTACTACTCGCTTATTTGCCGACGACTGTGTGATTTATAGAAAGATTACTAAACCAAACGACCACACTGCTTTACAAAAAGACCTCGATAGCATCGCTACTTGGTGCGATCAATGGCAAATGAAAATTAACGCTTCCAAAACAAAAGTTATAACTTTTACGAATACTACCCAGCCCCCGATCAATTCCTATCTCATTAATGCAATGCCAATAGAACACGTTTCATCAATAAAGTACTTAGGCGTCCATCTTTCCGCCGACCTGTCATGGAATGCCCACATTGACGCAATAACATCTAAAGCATCTAAAACACTTGGATTCATTAGACGCCACTTACATCAAGCTAACTGGAAGACAAAACTTACAGCATACACCTCACTTGTTCGGTCTAAAATAGAATATGCTTCATTCATTTGGAACCCACATCAAATATACTTAATTAACAAACTTGAATCCATGCAAAATAAAGCTGCCCGATTCATAACCAGAAACTACTTGCGTCATTCGAGCATCACTAATATCAAAGCATCACTGAGCCTCCCATTACTAGAGAAAAGAAGAGTGCTGGCCCTGCTATCCCATTTTCACAAACTTTATCATAATCATTCGTCATTTGCTACCACTTACATATTGCCTGCCCATCGCTATTTTCCGCGCCTAGATCACCCCTTCAAAGTTTTAGTTCCATATGCGCGTACAAACATCTTCTATAACTCGCCTCTGTTGTGCGCACTCCGTCTTTGGAATGACTTACCACATGATGTTGTGTCTGTAAGAAACTTCGACGCCTTTGTAGAAATGTTAAAAAGCTCACCTAATATTGTATGAAAAAAAAAAAAAAAATTAACCCGTATGTCTAACCTTGTGAATTATTTTTTTGTACGATAGTGTTTCATTGTTATTTGTTGTGCTTTAGTGGTGTTACCAACTGTTTATTTGTTCAAATGTAACCTAACCCTCATCCCGTTTACTGTAACCCCCCCCCCCCCTATGTAATGCCCGGCAAGGGCCTTTAGGGTATGTGAATAAAAAAAACACGACAACGTAAAAAAGTATATGCGCAAAATAAAAGCCCCTATACTCTGCTGGAGAACAAAGAGACGATAATGCCTAAGAAATTTTACGGCGTCTCTGGCATTATTCTCTGTTTGTTCTCCTTGCTATTCTGTCTAACAAAAAAAGTCACAGCTTCGCCAAAAAGGCGAAGCAATGAATGCGACACCAACATATCTTAATGTATTACGAAGCGAGGCTAGCATTTTTAGGAGTAATATTACTTGTAGTAAACGTGCACTAGATGCAGTTGTAGTAAACCAAGTTTCCTGCTGCGCGGCCACAGTAGATTACCACAACAAGGCTAGTGCACACTGGCCACATTGATATACGAAGTAAGGCCGGCAATCATTTAGATCAGATCTCAAGTAGCTGGACAAAACGCTAGTGCAAGAGAACAAGGCCACTCCAAGAACAACTTTACCACCAATTTTTTCGAGTTGAGAGCGCCACGCGTAGAAGCTCCCGCCTCCTGTGCGGGCACAAGCCGCGCGCTGATCGTTGCCTAGGTCAACCATAAGCATCCCCTCCCCTTGCTAGCTCGCGAGATAAGCACGCGCGCTCAGACGACCCCGGCCTGAAAGGCGATGCTCGCTCCACAGAAAAAGGAGGCTAGCACGTCCTTCCCCGTGTATATATACATACACATGCGTGAACGATGGCGGTCGCAGCAGAAGCAAGAACCAGCCAAGACTGTCCATATCATTTCTATCGCAACGAATCGAGCCTGAAATCTACCAGTTGGCACACGTGTTGTTCATGGTGCGTTATGACGATGATTACGCGGTTGTTAGGTTAATTCTGTTTTCTTTGTTTTGTATTTTCTTTTTTGACAGATACTGCCCAAGTATATATTGTGCTGTTCTAGCAAATAAATCTTGTTTTAAATCATTGCCGCTGTCTGTCTCCTTTTCTTGTCCCTTGGTATTGGAACTGTTTTTTGTGAATCATGTCGTAACAACTCGCCCAAGCAATATCGTTAGCTGAAATCGACACTTCCCTTTCTTCTCTGCGGGAGAAGTTTACCGAGTGCTCAAGGCATCCAGACGGTTGCTCGCATTTGTCCAAGAGCAGATGATGCATCACTGCCTGCGTCGTTGCTTTTTTGGCCCACGTGTTTGAGCTTATTACACAATTACTTCAATGCCCAACTCAGTGCCTAGAAAACGAAAGTGAATCTTGTTCCAATAAACGAAGTGCTATTTAGCGAATATACAAAAGTCTTTGCATTTGTATCATGTTTCCCAGGCCACAAACGATGGCACCACACCATGAAATATGAAACTACTCCGCAAGTCCTCCGTATCAGCTGGAATTGTAAGGTGTACTTTATAAAAATCATACGTACGCGAACAGCATGACATTTCCGTGCAACTTACCTCTAGAGATTTTATCAGGCTCTGTAGCGAGTTGACGGAGAAAAGGTTACTCTCCACGTTGAGTAAATGCAGCCGCCTGTCGTGGAGCAGTCTCTCCGAGGCATGCGACGCGAACACTTCACCCAAGCCGCAGTCGGAAAGTGTCAGCTCTACCAAGGCTCCTACATCGGCACGATTAGAATAAGGATGAGAAATCGCTCTTGTGACTACCAGCGAATATTCTGAAGGCGATCGATGTATGTTAGTGAAATAGTGGTATTTTGTTGTAAGACGTAACTGGGAAGCTCATGCCACAAAAAACAAGGTATTGTGAGAGCACCCCCATCATGCAGTTGAAAATAGCAACAGAACTTTCCACAACGACAACAGATTTCGCTAGTACAATATTTCTGTAGTTACCGCAGATGTCCGACCTTCAACACACCTTGCCTGTTTTGGCAACAGAAGCGAGTAATCGCACAAGTGTGTTGTTACAACAGGGAGCTCGTGTGCTACTGTCTTCAGCATATTAGTTATAATTTATAAATAGAAAGCATGAAGCAATGAAAACAAGAAGAAAACGATAGAACTGGTGCTCATGCACCAACAAGCCCAAGAACGTGTACTACTTATATATTCGTTATATATTGACTTTTTAAAACCTAAGCTGGCCGTAACCTGTGCCGTAGAACAACTTCACCATTTAAACAACCACCCTCAAATTGATATAATAGGCTCATCCAATTACCTTTGTTAATCAATCTGGAGTAATCCAATTAGTGACGACATCTTTCCCTCTCGGCCTCAAAATTGGCTGCAAAGCCAACAAGTGCCTACCTATTATAGTTTAGGAAAAAATTTGATTGCAAAAAAACTATACTTAGCAAAGGTACTCGTTTAGTGATTCGACGGACCAGGTCACTTCTGGTAATGCCATTCACTTACTCTTATTCTGATCATGTTATCATCCGAACTTTAGTAACGTAAACATGTAAGATGGTTGACATTTGTGTTAATTCATTCCTTGGCAATATAGTCAAACGTACTTCGCTTAATTCATTCATGGGCTCAGCCTCTGTTTCCTTGTAATATCTCTAGTGCCAATAGGAAGTCCTTAAGTTGTGTCCGAAGGCGATAAAGATACCATACTTTTCTTTTTTTTTCATAACTGTGAAATGATATTGATAAGTCTGCTATTAAAAGACCACTGAACGTTTCTCGTACAATTCCTATACATGTGCCAATCTTCGTGATTCCATTGCAAGAAGTGTTTTACGACTTCTTACGTAGATTAGAGGCCATGTATGATTGTTCCATAATATGCGAATCATTGCCTGCTTACAGTAGTATATACAATGAGTAGGGATGACACTAAATGATCTGATGATGTACCGGCAAGTATGCGATGTGCATTCACAATTGCGCTGACATGGCTTTCCAGGTGTCGTCGCTTTATATGTGTTTTCCTGTGTAGCTGCCGATCACGTAGTATTCGAGAAAAGCCACGCTCGCTATGACTGAATTTCCAAACCAGACGAAAGCGAAACAAAGCGAAACGAAGGGAGACGAAGGGACCAAAGCGAAACAGCCATTTCTCTGTTACGGTGGCTTTATAGACCTGTTGTGATGCCGTCTGATTTAATTTAACACTAGTTCCAGATGTCAAGTTGCACACATCATATTAATACATTCCCGACACTGAAAAACAGCAGACGGTGGTCATCTCCAGAGACATTTTCACTGCGTTCAAAGAATTCACAAGGCACTATCAAGTGGGACATATGTCCTTTTCCCCGGCCACACGAAACGTCCTCTAGGCCACAGGCAATATCCTTTTGCATGCTTCAGATGGAAACATACCCCAGCCTCGTAAACTTGTTATTCCTCCAACATTTCAGCACTTTGTCCCGACTGCCACGATTGCAGTAGCTTTAACCACAGACTCCGGAAATACCCCTCTTCACAAAGAAAAGATCAAAAGTTTTCTGAAAATGCCTTTCGTTTGATGCTCAAAAGCCCGGTTCCCCTACGACAGCTGAAGACTGTCTAGAAGGCCCACGAAGCGGTGGTGAGGCTTGGCCTCCCCGTCTTTACGTAGGAACTACCCAAGATCCTCCCCCTATAAAACGGGAGTGGCACCCTTCAGGACCTCAATAAAGTTTTTCACCCATCCCCATCTAACGGTGGACCTCATGTTAGCTGCATTCAGTGAGAGCCCTTAGAGAGGCGGCAGTTTTTTTGCTAAATGAGCGTATTGGCGAGCAACGAAAGAGGACTAAGACGCATCATTGTGTCACACACTGCTTGACATCAGGTTCCTCGCTCTTTATCCATGCCGAGGAATATTTTGTGACCTCCTTGAAATTTAGAAATACGCCCTTTTCTGCCTACTCAATATGAGAAGCGCGTTAGTAGATGTTTGTTTGAGAACACATCGAAAGCCTGTCACGTGACTACGTCTCCAGGAAGCCAAAAATTACCAGTTGTACAGAGGCGAGCAGAAGTCCTGAGACTATTTCATTGGGGAAACAAATAAATGAATGATTTTAGTGACGTGAAATTGGCAAGAATGTGATTTGCATCAACATATGTCGTCTGTCAGAATACAAAGGCATTCTCGCTGCACCAACGGTTAACAAGCCCAACAGTGGCTGTGCATATTGACCTAATTTTAAACTAGTTATTCATTACTCCAGCGCTTTTAAGCAGTAAAACCATGTTCAGCCGCAATGATGAGCACCTTCAAATCTCGTATAAATTTTTTTTCAGGAATCAACTTAAACGAAGATGTAACAGTTGTATTCTGTGGAAAAATTGTGCAACATGAAATGCTTCTTTCGTAGATCATACGCTTCAGCAACCATTCTACACGAACACTGCGGCACATGAAGCGGTAGATAAGTTGTAAGTGACCAAAAGGAGACAAACGTCGCTTGAGGTCAAGACATAATGCAAGGCGAAAATCGATGAAGAGGCCTGCTTTGGTTAAAAAGAGCAATGGCGCATTGAATTAGGCAGGCCGGACGCAGCAGCCGCCACTTCATGCTGGGCCCTTGTCAACCAAGTAAGGTAACGAGAACAGAACAATCACGTTGGCCGCGGTCGAGTCTCAGCCTTAAACCTTACACGCCGACTTAAAATTAAACGCGACCATTAAATCAAGTTCGCCACAAGTTTGTTCCCTCTTTTCTTTCTCGAGAGGTGACCAACTCACTGCCTGACCCGAAAGAGAAAAGAACTAAAAACTATTTAATGATGAGTCAAAATACTGTTATTTCACAAGTTATCTGTTTATTAAGCTGTCTACTTACAAGGTTCACCAGTGATTACTGTGCAAGATATCTCACTCACTCTCTTCACTAAACGGTGTGACATAATTGCGATAGGTTACTGATCTTGTTTTCTAACCTTTCGTGCAGCTGTTAAAAAAGACGCCTTGTTTTTGAGTAGCCACTAATGATTTTTTACGTTCTTTACGAAATTATTTTCGTGTGCACAGTGCTGAACGCAGCATCATTGGCATGAAGCAGTGCTTGTCGTGTAAACATCACAAGCTTACAGCGCACTGAGGAGGCAACTAGATGGCATGGGCGTAGCCTCGCCGTAGTGGTCTAGTGGTTAACGTACTCGCTTGGTGACCCGCAGGTCACGAGATCAAAACCCGGCTGCGACGGCTGTGTTTTCGATGTATTTGAAAATGCTGAAGGCCCATGTGCTCAGATTTCAGTGCAGGGTAATAAACCCCTGGTTATCGAAATTTCCGTAACCCTCCACTACGGCGTCTCTCATAATCTTGTGGTGCCTCTCCGACGTTAAACAGATTGATATGTGGGGTTTAACGTCCCAAAACCACCATATGATTATAAGAGACGCCAACTCTCGGACGTTAAACCCCACAAATTGATCAATCAAGACGTCATGGGCAATCCATGTCCTGCATCACCGTTTACAACACGATGAAATTAAGCGCCACGTCAGAATCTCTAATATTTCTCTGTTTATCTGTATATCTATCTATCAAGCCACCAACGTCTGTGTTCTCTCTTGATGACCTAACTTAGGGTAGACACACACAGACAGACAGGCACATTTGCAGACACTCAGACACACTGACCGACCGTCCCCTCCTGTAGTTACCCAAGGATGGGGTGAAATCGGCCCCTTACATTGACTTAGTAGGACGGCGGGGGCGCTACGATATGACCTGCGCCCCCCTTCATGGAGAAAACTGCACACGCATACACACTCAATTGCTAATAGTCATCGACCAACATTTTATTTTGAACAAAAATGCGCAATGGTGAGCCTCACGACTAGTAAAATAGGTGTATTTACTTGAAAATTAAAAAAACCTATAAAAACATGACAAAAAACTGGAAAATTGTACAACCAATATGACGGAAGAAAAAAGCCCAAATCCGCCTATTTTAAGCGGAACTGGGAAATCTGGACCATAGCCACTGCTCCAGCGAGGCGGACCTTGTGCTGGCGCAATGTCAGCGTAACGTCATTTGTGGTTGCAGTGCTGGCTACTAAATCTTCTACCAAACCAATAAACATTGCATGTGCGAACCCACGATACAGGTGTGTCGGGTCATAGACGATTCTGGCTCCAGTGCAGGCACCTCTTTTATGGCAGTCTAATAAAAGATACATTTTATTCCTGTGGTTCAGCAAGCTACATTTAGGCACTTGTCGACCAGAAAGGAATACCCTAATCGAAGCGGCGTGTCATGTAATTGCATCATGAAGTGCATATTTTGTGGATATTACCAACATGTTTTCTCACACGTGAGTACTGACGCTCAAGCAAACCATAATCTGCTCTTTAAACTGCTATATGTTGACAAGGCAGGTATGCTCACGATGTACTCACAACTATTACACTTATGAAAACACTGCGCGCTACCACGCAACGCATGGTTCCAACCTAAAACACGGCAATGCTAAAAAACACGGATAGTATAAGGCGTGGTGTCGGCCACATATTTTCCCGATCAACTCAAAACGCAAGTTAGAGTACTAAAAAGTTGTCAAATGCCATCACCATGCTTCACAAAACACACCAGGGACACATTTGCAGGTGTAAGTTTCCCACTTCCCGAGTTGACGCGAGTACGCTGTAGTCTGAGACGAGCCGACGCGCTCAGTTTTGCACCTACATTGGACGATTTGAGAAGGTTTGAGATTTCAGTACCAGCGATACTTGATAATTCACTCGACATATTCTTCTAAAGGAGAGCTTGTAACGGAATGTTTAGGTGGCCATGCCGTTTACGGTTAATTGAGTGGGACATTGATTTGATTGATATGTGGTGTTTAACGTCCCAAAACCACTATATGATTATGAGAGACGCCGTAGTGGAGGGCTCCAGAAATTTAGACCACCTGGGGTTCTTTAACGTGCACCCAAATCTGAGCACACGGGCCTACAACATTTCCGCCTCCATCGGAAATGCAGCCGCCGCAGCCGGGATTCGAACCCACGTCCTGCGGGTCAGTAGCCGAGTACCTTAGCCACTAGACCACCGCGGCGGGGCAATTGAGTGGGACAAAGTATTTTAGTAAGATAATAACAAGGGTGGCAAAGCACAATGGACGCCGAAATAATGTACTTGCCTCCAATTAGCTTGGCGTATGCTGCCTCCAGGTCCGAGTGGAAAGGCTTACAACTGCTGAAGCATAGTTTTTGGAGTCGGCTCATTGGTAGCGGTCGAACCGTCAGCGTCTCAAATTCGACTGGCGGACTGGGTATCGTCAGTGCGGAAGCCATGACTTTGATGTGCGCAGCGTCAATAAAAGATTCCAGCAATATAAGTGACCGTAATGACCGACTCTGAGCTGCTGCTATCAACAGGGCAGATAGGCTTTCATCTGGAGATCCTTTCACCTGCAGTATGGAAGCAAAGAACACATTATGAATGTTTCTGTCTGCATCGCAGGGGGCCAAGAGAGGCACGAAAGCTTCAAAACAGTATTTCGAAATTGTTCGTTCATCGAAATGCATCACATTACCTACATGCGAAACTCGGGGATAAGGGACGTCGGTATGAAGTGGCAGGTGTGACATTGGTGCCATTATCGATCTTGATACGAATATAATCAAGGGGTGATTTACTGGTATGCGCTGATCAATGGACCACAGCACAGATCAGCAGGGGTTCGAGCCTCACTGCCTCACTGTCTTTGGTGCTAGGTTGTTTTTTTTTTCTAATTTTGTGCAATATGGTTATGGACACCGCTGGCGGTAGCAACAGCGGCAGCGGACAACTGCACATTACCCGAGTTGTCATGTTATAACGGCTTTCGCTGTAAAACGATTCGTTTGGGTTAACGGATGTCCAAGCCGTACGCTACAGCCATTCTTGCACGCAGATTTCACACATACTTTTAAACTCGCACGTGTCAATGGCATGTAGACGTACTCCGCCAGTACTCAATTCCCCTGCACAAGACTCCAGTTTGTAAACTTACCCATGCTCTGTCGCTCCGTTCTTTGTTTCAGTACCTTTCTAGCTGTATTGCACAATTCGCAACTCAAATGAACATGAGAGGGCACTGCGGAGTTGCAGCATGGCGGTTTCACGGAGGTCACCACGTCAGCCTTGGCTAACACAAATATTGAGTTTTCTGCAGTGCGATTGCAGTTCGCGCTGTGTTTTAGAAGGGGGCGGGTTGTTTACGCTGAGCATCTTTTTTTTAATCGGCACCAGTGGTCCCGCAAGCACGAGCGGCGTTCTTGAAGTGGTCGCGTTGGGTGTGTAATGCACATGGCGCACCACGTCTCTGCGAAATACGTTTACATGCTTCGGGAGCCGCAGCGACATGTAGTCACTGGATACAATGGTCATGTATTGAGTTCCAGTTAACAAGTTAACACTGGTGCCTGACCTGGAAAGAAGAAATCTGCTTGGCCGTTCGTTTTAAATGCGAAGCATTTTTCAGCGAACTTAGCGAAGCATTTTTCGCTTTTTAAAGGCGAAGAATTTCTTTGTGTACGACAGCCACTTTGACTATCTATCTATCTATCTATCTATCTATATCTATCTATCTATCTAATCTATCTATCTATCTATATCTATCTATATCTATCTATATCTATCTATATCTATCTATATCTATCTATATCTATATCTATATCTCTATATCTATATATCTATCTATATCTATCTATCTATATCTTTATATCTATCTATATCTATATATCTATCTATATCTATCTATCTATCTATATCTATTTATATCTATCTATCTATCTATCTATCTAAATCTATCTAGCTATCTATCTATCTATCTATCTATCTATCTATCTATCTATCTATCCGCCTACGACTTTTAGCTCTCCTGGCCGTTTCGAAATTGGTATCGATACTGAACTTTGTATGGCATAACGTGACTGTATGAAGATATTTGACTACTCATAACATGGAAATTGTGACATGTATGTCATGAATGTTATGATTTACATTTCATTGTTCTGCAGCTCTTACAGTGCTTTCGTTCACATGGCATGTTGCAAAACTGATATGGTATGGCATGATTGCATGGCGAACACAAGCGACAGACCCCACCATGAAAATCATCACATCCGTGTCACGTAACATGTCTAAATGCCCCGCTCATGATGCGCTCGTGGCCGTTTCGCTAGCGTCATATATACCGAATTCAGTATTACAGTACGTGAATGAATGACGAAGGTATGTGACTGGTGCAAAGATGATAATCCCGAGATGCGTGTGATGTAACAACATGACTACAAGCCACGCTCATGATGCACTGGCGGCCGTTCCGCTAGCTTCACTTATACCAAGTTCGGCATTAAGGACGTGAACGGATGACGAAGGTATGATACTGGAGCAAACATGATAAACATAAGATGCGTGTCATGTAACAACATGAATACATCTTTTGCTCATGATGCACTCTAAGCTGTTCCGCTAGCTTCAGATGTACCAAACGCGGTATTACGTGACGCAAACGGGCGACATAGGTAAATGACACATCCAAACATGATAATCACGACATGCGTGTCATGTAACAACAAGACTACATGCCAAATTGATGATGCACTCGCGGCCCTTTCTCTAGCTTCACATATGCCAAATTGAGTATTACGTAATGCCGATGGATTACGAAGGTATGCGACAGGGGCGAACATAATATTCATGAGATTCATGTCATGTGAGAACATGACTAGATGCTATAGTTAAGGTGCCAATACATTTTGACGTGACGCGTTGCGTGTGCTCACCGGCGTTCATTTCGTCGCGTCAATCCGGCGTTGCCAAGCCAGGCGCCGGTCCTGCCATAAACTCGCAGGCGCCCGCCGTGCTGCGTTGCTTTGACGCATGCACGTTTGAGCGCGTACGGCGTCCCTCCTTCACGAAAAGAGGGAGACGCAGTGTTTTCTAGATAACGCATTAGCGCGAAATGCAGCATGTCGCATTTCGCGCCGGTTACCGTCGTGCTGAGTGGACGGACGCCGGTCGCACCTGGCCTCAGACTAAAGAGTGCTCGCGTTTTGCTAACGTTGCGTCGCTATGCCCAGCGTGCGCGCGCGTCAGCGCTGCATTGGGGTATGTTGGGGTTCTTCGTATAATGGGCTCACGACCGTTTTGCAAGCTCCACATATACTAAATTTGCTGTTACGTGACGTCAATGGATGACGAAATATATGACTGGTGCAACCATGATAATCCTGACCCGCTTGTCTTGTATCGTGCTCGCGGTTGTTTCTCTAGCTCCACATATACTGAATCTGATATCACGGGATTTGAATTTATGGCGAAGGTAAACGACACATCCAAACATGAAAATCATGACAGGAAAGTTATCTCGGGCATAATTTACCTCCACCTCGTAACGTTGTGCTGATTTAAAAGTGGCAAATCAACATTTCTCATTCGTGCTTTGCATATTATCGATTTCCACTGTACGTGGGATCTGTCATTTTTTTTTTCACGGGCGGCACCATCCTACCAGGCTCATATCATGTAACAATGACGCTTGAACTGTTTGGACCTCAGTATGCAGCTTCCCTATATTCCCGCTTGGTGCCGCATGAACTGCTGGAGTCGCGAATGCTAAGAAATCGCGCAAATTTTCTCGTTAACGCTGAATTCAGAAACCTTTCTCTCAAACAAATTTTCTGCGCAGCTATGTCGGAAGCTCTTGAGGGCAACTATGCAAAAAACGCTTACCTATATTGATATTATAATACTGCGCGTTCTAGATACCTGTGCATTCTAGAATCACCAAAGAAATTTTTGTCAAGCACGCCGGCAATATTTACAAACAAAAGAGAACAAGGTGCTTTACTTTAAGTTCCTCCAAAGTGGCATGGTTTCGGATGGCATCCGCAAGAGCCCTGCCTTTCCGCTCGAGCAGAAAGTGTTCTTGCAAGTGCAGTGTCTTCAGAGTCCGGTTGCGAGACAAGTGGTCCAAGAATATGCCTGCACCTTTATCATCAGCCTGCAAGATTCGCCATTTCCAGAAGACTTCAGTACAGAGAGAGCCGGCAGACATACGTATAAGCAATAGAATTTTATGTCTTACCTACGTTAAACATGCTCTTTTGACATGATGCAGGGAAACCCGTTTTGTTTAAAACAAGCCCATGAATCCATGAATAAAAAAGATACCGAAAAACAAGTCGTTGCCTATTGCCTCATGCCATGCATGCTTCGCCCTAAAACATTACTATAGCGGCCACTTTACATCTTTTTTGGGACATTTTATTTATACAGAGATGTAGCACAGGAGAGCATCACGTAGAAATTGTCGAAACCGCAAAAATATTAGTAATGGTCACTGACATACCAGGACGAAGGAAGGAGGTAAAAGTTCAAGGAATTGTGAAAGCTTGAACTCACGAAGAATTCCTGAACACTCTTCGCGACCACGATTAATCACTGCGCCCGCCGTTTAATGACTCGTCGGCTGCAAGGCTTCAAACGTTGCCTGCAGCAAAACCCTGTATTCAGGAACATTTCGTCTCCGAAAAAGGGTGAGTCTCAAAACGAAACACAAAGAGTGCGCTATGAGTGAAGTCCCCTGGCCACACTCCCACCATGGAAATACTGAAGCAGGCATTTCAGCAAGAAGTCGGAAATCTCAACGCTTGATTCAAATATATATTCATGCCTTACAATCCTACCGGGTGACATTCTCAAGGTGGTAAAGCATAAAAAAATGATAGCTCGGAAATAAACGTTCCTACATGATATCAACACAAATCAGCATTTCGAAAGGCCGAACAGTGACGTTGGTATAATGCACTGGATAAAAGGGCTTGAACAATAAGGAGAAATTAGCCCTTTGCAACACTTAGGAAGATCGATGCCAACACATCTCTCGGCGTTTATGAAGCAATAATATTAGGGAAGTATAGAATAAATATGAAAAATATTTAGTGCAAATCGAGGTGGCTGAGCAGTGGTGCAAAATGACAACAGCAAAATAGAACAATTTTCTAGCAAACAATAAGGAAATGTTATTTAAAGAATATCTGTACGGCCCCCAAGCAGGCACAGAGATTAGTGCTCTAACTTTGCAAATTACTTTGTTTGCATTAGGCGGAAGTTGCTATAATTAGCAAGGCAAGGTCATCCGAAAGACCATCACAGAGACTGACAACACTTCAGTAAAATACTCTTAGAAAATATGGCCTAATCGTCTGGAATAGTTTGCTTCGAAAAAAATATCATTTTATTACAAGTAAATGTATTGTCTCATTAGAACAGTCCAGCCGAGAACTGTACAACGCTGGCATAATGATCCGAAGCGCCCGGCCTATAAATGCCGCCAGAGTAGACTTAACCAACGGTCGATATCATGTACGATGCCTTGTACTCTGAAGTTTCGCATCAAGTCGTCCCATTTGATTTGTACTGCGTCCGCATCGCAGCATTTCTTGCCGTAAGACGTTCCGATAAGAATCGATGATCCTAATGAACACATCATTACCAGGTTAACAATTTCGGCTTGTTTGTCACATGCACTGTGAAAAAGGTGTCGACGTTAACGAGATCAGCAACATGAAGTTGTTACTTGGAAAATAGAACTAGAACCTGCTATTGTTTGGATGCATGGTTATAGGTAATTTGTCAGCCTTCACATGTATCGTGCGGAAGTGTAACAGGGTTCAAATGCCCATGTGTTGCCTGTGCATTATTATTGCCATACTTATGGCTTAGCTTTTTTTTAACAGCATGACCATGGATAAACTTCTCTTCAGTGTTTCAGAAAGAACATTTCGGGCAATTCTCGGCATTGAGCGTCGCAGAATGCCAATACTCAAGCACGAGACTGCTCGAGTAAGCACAAACGACTCGCGCAGCGCAAACTTTCCGTTTCAAGTGGGACCCGGTCATTTATTCGCTTCATTTAGGTGTATCAATTTTTCGCCTGGTCTGAAATTCTAACTGAATAAAGGGCACTAGCGTCCATTTTCTCTTCTCACATTATACGTAGATGTGAACCACGGCTGTACAAAATCCTAAACATCAGTTGTAATACTGTGTGTAAATATTTTCGGTGAAATCGGTGAGGCAGAAATGTAGTGCGTCATGCGGCGCGTAACTCTAGAAGCTAAACGTGTCAAAACTCTGATATGAATAAAAGACACGCCATAGTGAAGAGTTTTGGACATTTCGACCGCCTCGTGTTATTTCTTAAAGGCCACCTAAATCTAAGCGCATAGACATAAAATATTTCTGCATAAGTAAATAATGTGGTAACCAGTGCCGGCGTTTGATCCCATGACATTGGTGTGAGCAGTTGACCACCATTATCACTAGACCATCGGTGGCGTATCACGAGGCACTTAAGGGATGTGCCACAGTATCATAACGTAGTGATTGATATCTAGGGTTTAACGTCCCAAAACCACAATATGATTATGAGAGACGCCTTAGTGGAAGGCTCCGGAAATTTCGACCACCTGGGGTTCTTTAACGTGCAACCAAGTCGGAGCACACGGGCCTACAACATTTCCGCCTCCATCGGAAATAACCTAGTGCAATACGCTCGTATCATTGATTGTCCCCTAAACAGGACCTTGCAACTTACAAGCGCCGTATGTTCTTCCCAACCACTTTTGTGCACTGTTGTGCGGAGCTAGACATAGATAGCAGAAGCTTATTTTTAATACAGATAACAAAGCACACGTGCTGGACACCTAAAATAGAGATGCTAAGGGGCATTTATCCTTGAGGCATGGTGTGGAGCATACACATACAAAGCACGACAAAGTATGTCGTAATACAGCCACAACAAAATATCTTATTTTAGAAAGGAAGGGGGGTGAGGGTGCTGGAACTACGCAACAACCTTTATTTGGAGCAGTATGTTGTTTAGGATATAGCTGCAGTGCATTGCACCTTGCAGTGAGTCCACATTATCATATTGTGCTTTGGGCCGTTAGACTCGAACAGTTACTAATGAAGCTTGAATTTCAAACATATAGATCACTTGCTCGCGCTATACAACACTTGCTTGCATGTCAAGCAAGTGTTGTATAGCGTGGGTGGGTCGCTACCACAATTTATTCCCAAGGCATACGTCGCATTTGCTATCAGTTTGTTTTGCCTTATATTGCTCAGCGCTGGTGATGTGGAGGCTAGTCTCCGAACCAAAGATCGATGGCGTATTATCACTTATGAGGGAATGTCATGCCAAAACTACTGCCTCCCTAGGTGAGATCAAAAGTGATATCAGCAGCAAAAAGGATCGCGTTCTCGTTCGAAAAAAAGAAGCGTAGAAAACGCCATAAAATCGGATAACATTGATGCGGTGGCTAACTGCATGAAGAATGTGAAAATGAACATAGAGAGAACCAATTCTGAACTTAGGGATGCTGCAGACGACATGAACAAGCAAATGAGATGAAATAACCGAATTATTAAAGGGCTGCCCGACGATGAACAGCAGGGATACGCCGAGTCGGAAGTAACTGTTAAAGATTTTTTTTTAGAAAGCACGTGGGCATAGAGGCTGGGGACATCGAACATGCGCACCGAGTAGGCCAGCGTAGAGAAGGTGTGAGTCAAAGATAGATGCTTTGGGAAACACCAGCAAGCTGAAAAATCTGAACTTGCCCTAAGTTTGATTGGAAGAACATTCTTCCCCAACCACTAGGCCTGCGTGAAAGAAACTGCGTTACTTGGCGAAAGCTCAGCGGAAACCAAACGAACGTTTTCCTATACATTTCAACAACCTTCACATGCACAACAGAATTGACAGGTGTGACGCTACCTCGGGCAAAGTGATTCCGTGCATGAGAAGGGAAAAAACGTCAAACCAAATGACAATCTGCTACTACACACCACGCGCAAGCTAAAGAAAACCTGGTATCGCTGCTCTTGGCCAACTTTCGCAGTATTTTTGAAAACTTGACTCATTGAAACGATCATTCATTCTACTTCATCAGATATTCTTGCACAGAAACATGGTTTTCTGATATCAATATTAACGACCTTGTGCTTCCCTCATCGTTTGTAATGTTTCGCAAATATACAACTGGGGGTGATGGTGTTCTTATTGGAGTTAAAGAGTAATATGAGCCGTCTATCACTGCAGTCGACTCTACTCTAGCAGACTAGTGTGTCTCCCTCAAACTCGGTCATTTGCGGTGTGTGTTAGGTGTGTGCCGCCTGACTGCCGTGCGGATTTCACTGACCCATTCAACGAAGCATTAAAGCTGGTTACTAACAGGTTTCCGGACTGCCTCTGAATAAAAGTTGGTGATTTCATTTACCCTGCGATAGATTGGCTAACAACAACGGTGTCTTCACAGTCAAATCAGGCTAAACGCTTTTCTTTTGTAAACTTACTTCACTATTGTGATCTCACGCAGCTAGTTCATGACCCTACACGCAGTAATCGCATTTTAGATCACTTATTCATAAACAGCCCCGATATTGCCAAAACACATGTTCTAGATTTTATCAGTGACCGTAACATAGTACGATACTTTTTCGCACTTCCTCCTACTGACAAAACACGCAGTAAAAAGGCATTCTTAACTATGCACGAGCTGATAATGAGAAGATCAACCAAATTCTGCAGGCATTCTCAACCGACTTCCAAGAAAACTGAGAACCGTTCTACTGATCTCAACTGGGTGATATTTGGCGATAAAATAAAGAAAATGGAGGATTCCTGCGTGCCGAAACTTATCGTTAAAACCCGTGACGATGATCAGTTGTTTACGCAAGAATTAAGACGACGTTTATATAAGAAATAAAGGTCATACAAGAAGGCATCACAAATGAACACCCCGTTTGAATGGTAAAACTACAAATCCATATTGCTACTGGCAGAAAAAGCTATACATGACGCCAAAATGAGCATTTTCACTTCACATTTTCTAAAATGTAAAAAGACTCGTAATTTTCGAAAACTCGTAAATCCAAGTAATAATGTGATAACGGTGTTGTATTATTAGTAGCTGAATTCACAGAGTCCTCCCACTTAAAACAAGTCCAGGTCCCAATGGAATCAGCGCTAAACTTCAGCCTCCATACTTTATCCAATCTTTCAGCAATCCACCGACACAGGATGTGTACCAGATGACTGGAAGTCAGCATTGATAATATCTATATTTAGGTCCAGTGACAGTTCCCTTCCAAGTTATTACAGGCCGATGCCATTAACGTCAATTAACTGCAAGGTAGTGGAACATAGTGGAACAAACATGTCATAGCGTATCTAAACAACAACAACCTACTTCTTATAAACCAGCTTGGCTTTCGCAAAAGCCTGTCTTGCCAAACCCAACTTTTTGAATTAGTGACAGGTATTCACCAATCAATGCACTAATCACTGTACGTCGACACAATGTTCAACTTTTCGAAGGCATTCGATCGCGTCTCTCACAACCACTTGACTTTAAAAGTAGGCAATCTGCAGCTAGACCACAAAACAACAAAATGTATTGAACATTTTCTACTAAACCGAAAACAGTTTGTGGAGATTCAAAACCATATATCAAATAGCGAACACGTAATACCAAGAGTACCACAGTGGTTAGTGCCGAGTTCACTTTTATTTTTGATCTACATCGACATAGCGACTGACATAAATGCATCAGTCAGATTGTTTGCAGATTACTACGTATTACATTAGAAAATATCGTCTCCCACCAACATCATTCACTTAAGTCCACCTTCGAGAAACTGACATATTGGGGCTCCGCATGGCAGACGCAAGTTATTACAGATAAAACAACCAACGCACATTAAGTCTATGACGGCCGCGAATTCTCAGAGCAACTCATACACAACTGAAGTATAAAAATTGGCGCAATTTCTACATATAAATACCTAGGTGTTATATTTAATTCGACGTTGACTTGGAATAACCACATTGAGTGCACAACTTTTAACACCCTAAAGAATCTCATCCTCTTGAGACGACGCCTACATCTCGCTAACCGGGACACCAGATTATTAGCCTATTATTCACTCAATCGTCCTTCATTTGAATACGCATTTATTACGTGGCATCTGCATCATGTGTCCTGGTCTAATACCTCGAAGCTGTCTAAAACGAAGCATCCCGGTTCATCCTATCACCTTATTCTTAATTTAAAAGTGTCGCAAAACTAAACATCACTGATAATATGCATTCACTCACCTTGCGTCGTACACTCGCCCGGTTATCCTACTTTCACACCCTCTACCATAGCACCACGTCTTTTTCACGATCTCATATTATACCCGTGCACCACATCTTGTCTAGATTAGAGCAGGCCTATAAAGTCAATCCATTTTTCGCTCACTGAATAATACCGGAAATCGCCTCTTGCACTAGCAATAGATCAATAGATTTCACTGCCATCTAGCATTGCCACTATCTACAATCATCAGTCTTTTGAATTCGCGCTGCACTCCTTTCTTGAGAGCGATAACACTTTTCAATAGATCAGATAATTATATTTTATACTGATCTTTGTGTTCATTTGTGAAATTTTATTGCCTATTTGTGAAATGTTACTAGTTATTTGTGAAATGTTACTGTTTCTGCATTTTATTTGTAGTTTTCCTTTTGCTGTATTCTGTATTCTGTCTTGCTATATGCCTGTATTATGATTTTATTTCACTCCTTATAACGCCCCCCCCCCCTATGTGATGCCTTCCGAACCCTTACGGTAGCAAAATAAACATCACTGGATTAACTAATAACTGTCAATGAATCAAGTCAATTATTGCAAGATGTGTTTTGCGACGAATGTTGCAGCATTGCTTGCACTAGCAGACTGGAGTTGGCTTTCTAGGTAGCATTGGATAGAACTCGAGGAAGCGCACGTGAAAAAAAATGCGAAAAAGAAAAGTATCTCAACCTCCGATGACAAGTTCGAGATCCTGTTATACAAAATAAATGCCACCTTAAATGCCAGGTGGTACTTTTAACACCTAGTCTAGGGTCGACAAGGCATCTAGAAAAATCAAAAATGCTTCACCGGTTCCAAGAGAAGTAGGTTTTCATCGGACGCAGCCGACAAGACTCTCTTCATGATGTCGGCGTCAACGGCGTCGGGCACTTTTTACCACATGGACCCTTCTGCGTTTCTGGGAATCTCTTCGCCGTCATTCGCGTGTCGCCAACTCACGACCTGCCTTCGCTTGGCCTAGCTGAGAGAAGTATTCTTTCGTGTTTGAAAACCAGTCAGCAGATTTCCAACGAAAAGTAAAGCGGACCGCGACAGTTTTTTTTATTCTGGGTTTTAGCGTTCCAAAGCCACGACATGATGAGAGACCCCGTAATAGAGGGCTCCGAAAATTTTGACCAGCTGGGGTTCTTTAACGTGTAGATTCATCTAAGTACACGAGACCCGAACACTTCGTTGGTCTTTCACTGGCGTCATTGTAACACTGATTACTTGACCTTGTCATGTGTCGATTACACGGCTTGGTAAGAAGGGGTGAACTGCAACCTGTGATAGATGTTGCAGCAGGAAAGGTAAGGCAGTTGATTGATTAGCGAGGTTTAACGTCCCAAAACCGCCATTTGAATATGAGAGACGCCGTAGTGGAGGGCTCTGGAAATTTTGACCACCTGGGGTTAAAGGTAAGGCAGTGCCTTGCTTATAATGCTAAGATCAAGGCCTGCTAGAAAGTGTAAACGAATAGGAGGCATTCTTGCCAAAAGATGCAAGACTGAGGGTCGACTCAAAGAATCAGCCAACTGGAGGCGCACCAAGGGAAGCGAGCACGTGAGGCTAACGAGAAATCGCATCAGAACCTAGCTGTTCACCTGTAAGAGTTACGGTGGAGTACAAAGGAGTGTGTCAGTTCATCGAAAGTGCCTTCATCCAGAGTGGCAAAGACTGCTTGTAGTCCCGAGGTAAAGGAGCAAGCCGATGCAGGCAATGAAACAATAGCCTGACAAAGGCAGGCATAAGCTTTGCCATTTGAACTGTTTTCACACAGTATAACTGGCTGTACTTATTTTCTACTCACCTCAATATTCTCTAAATCCAGGAAAGTGAGCGAAGTTGTCTCCTCTACGTAGCCACCAATCATACGTGCATCTTCTTTGCTAAACCACATGTTCGAAAGGTTGAGGTAGGTGACGTTCGTCATGCTTGCGATAGCCTCGCTACAAACTGTTGCCGAGGTCAAAGGCATCTGAAGTGACAAAAAGTAAGCAGCAGGTGAACAGTGCACACTAGTGTCTTCTCCGTTGTTACTTTAGTGACGCTAGACAGTTTATCCTTTCAAGAACGGTATGGTATACAGCCCAAAAACAGTTGCACTCCAATTGCGATTCCCTATAATTGCAAATACATTCTTAACGAACAAATGACAACTACTGCAGATCGGGCAAGTTGGTTTAATATGAATTGCAATAATTTATCGCAGCTTCTTTTGAGCAGGAAAAAAACAAACGACAGGCCTGCTCGGAAGGCGCAGCACAGTCACAGCGAAAGCTACAAGAGTTGCCTTTCAGAGCCTTTTCAGAACATTCATTGTTTAAATACTGCAAGCACACTTCCTTGGTACCCACTAGGGCATTAATATTAAAACATTTGTGTGGTAGGCCCTCATTCACTATGCTATTTTTCATCATTCTTCTGAGAAGCACGTTATCCGCTAAACACTTCCAAGGAAATGTGTGCCAATAGGTCATCCAGTGGCTGACGAAGATGAGGAATTATGGCTGAAGTGGGTATGCACCACAGTTAAAAGGTGATCAAGAACAAGCTTTTGTAAAGGGATGGAGCATTCGTCCAATCCCATTGGACACTATTCGCATTGTGCGACGACTGAATGTTCTTTCGCTGTTCGACAACGCTGTATAAGCCGTATTAGCACGATTGCTTTCCCGGCATCAAGCCTGCCATGTCTGCTAACAAGTCCCAAGCACCAGCGTAGCTCAGTGGTAGAATACTGGGGGAAACTTCAAGAAAGCTAGAAGGCATCTAAAAGTTTTCGCTGGTACGAAGTTCTAGACTGTACTAGCGAAGTCATAAGCAAGCAAGGTGAAGGCCAAGGCTATTCTACTATGCAAAAAGATTGCCCGCAGCTTCCCTCGAGGGAACACTGAGGAGGATGCGGAGCATATAATTGGTTAACGGGGTGTTAAATTGCGACTTACTTGGGTCGATGGCTAAATTGGTTAACGTGGTTGTGAAATGGGGTGTTAAATTGCGACTTACTTGGGTCGATGGCTAATTTGGTTAACGTGGTTGTAGGAGGGGGTGTTAAATGAGTGAACACGTACACACGTATGCGAAAGGGCGGCGCTGGTCGAAGGGACGTCGATCATTGTGTTTGTGGATTCGTTGGCATTCATTTCACGGCGACTTCGGACGTCGACGCGCCGTACAAACCAACGGACGAGCGGCAACTGAGCGAGCGAGCGCCGACCTTGAGTATATATGCAGCGCGATGGCGCATGCGCTGTCAGCTGTCGAATGTTCTCGAAGGAGAAGCGCGCGCGGCACAGATGGTGGGCGACGGCGCGACGGCGCATGCGCGCGCGTCAGCTGTCGAATGTTCGAGAAGCGGTGCGGACGGCGCACTACAAGGCGCGAGTATAAGATGCTTCCGCATCTAAAATCTTGAACTTTTAAAGCGTTCTATAGCTATTAGCGCCCCTAAGCAAGCAACCCTGTCAGTGTTCTTCAGTGCAAGAACAAACAAGGTGGGCATGCCTTTCAGGTGCATTGCGAGTGAACGCGACTCGTGGCAAATGCATGTAAGTAAATTTCTACTGAAACACCTTTGCACGGTAGAGGTAAGGGACTCGTTTGCAGTGAAGAACTCGAATGACGTTACGCAGACTCTGTACTGCCTCCGGGATGGTGCGTACGGATTTTCAGTCAATGGTGAAGACCTCTTCTATGCTGTGCCACACTCAGAGCTATTCAAAACTGTTTGAACATGTATTGAAACGAACGGAGTTATAGCGTTCGAGAGGGCCGCAGGCGCCTCTCTAGATAACTTCATGACGTTGTTAGAATTTTGTCTACGCTCAATCTTTGTATCACTTAACGGCAACCTTTACGATCAATGAAAAGGGATCTGCATTAGCTGTTGTGTCGCTCCAGTGTTTTGTAACATGTTCTTAACTTCCTTTGAATCTGTTTTAGCTCAAAAACTTGACGATGCAAAGATGCTGAAAGTCTTTCGGTATGTGGATAATTTTTAGTAATTTTAAACACTAATCCTTTTACAACAACCACTAGTTCATTGGACAAAATATTAGCACTTTTCAGACAAAATTCTACCGGCCTATCGTTTGCGCATGAGCTTCCCATTGACAATAAATAGCGGGCTTTGTCTTGAGCATCGTTCTCAGAGCAACACGTGTGCCCACGTTCGCACAAAGAACTCTTACTTTTGACACGGGTCATTTTAAACTTGTAAAAAGAGTCATTGCGACCAATTGTCTCGAGAGAGTGCTGATAAAATCTTGCACTCACAGCATGCAGCATAGCTACTTCAATCAGGCTAGGCGCTGCATTCAGCTGGTTATCCTAACTCTGTCATTGTATCCGTTTCCGAATCCTGCTTTCAAAAGTTGAAGGGCACACGAAAATGTAGGCAACCCAGGGATAAACGACCCATGGTTGTACAGTATGTTCATAAGGTAGCCCAAAACCTTGGCGGGCAGGTAGAATGTGTATGCTTTTTCTGCGCCACGAAAGCCGGCTAGCCTGTACCCACGTATTTCTAGAACACCTGTGGGAAAATACACGATTTGATGTATGTGGTTTGCATGGTGGGTGTGGTGTAATTTAACCGCACTTAGTTTTGGCCGGGTTTACATCGGCCAGACTAGGCGTTTGAACGTAAAGATCAGGGAACACTAGCTTTCAATTCAAAATTATTCAGGAGCACATTTGCCTGCACATTGCCGTTCCTGTTCTTGTGCGGCGCGGTTTTCAAGCGTTTCTGTCCTCGCAAAAAGCTCAGATGCTGAGGCCCGTGAAATAATGGAAGCGTTCTGGATAAATAAAAAGGTGACTTGTGTATAAATCACACGTGAGTGGTTATGCGCATGTTAGAGTTTGATTTTTGCACTTCGTTGTCTGATTAGATATGCCTTTGGAATGTTTTCGGATTTTTATTTGTGCTTATGTGACTAGGTTAGTTAGTGCACTTTGCGCATGTGCGGTACGGCTATATAGTTCCTGCGTTTCTCGTGCAAATAAATCAGTTACGAGTTGACGCTTTTACTTTGTGTGTCTTTCTTCCTGTGGTGGTTTAGGAATCTAGAAGTTTGCCTCAGAATGAGAAACCAACTAGCCCAGCAACAAGTACTTTTAAGGTTGAGCTGGCGCCGAGCGGAACCGCGTTCGAGACCCATTGTGTTATTGGTGCAAGGTTTTTTTTTTCAATTTCACGCGATGTGGTTACAGACAATGGCAGCGGCGGACAACTGCGCGTGACCCGAGTTGTGATTTCATTACAACTTCCGCAGTATCAAAAAAAAAGGTAACGCTGAAGAAGGTTAACGGGGGATGAACGATTTGACTGCTTCTATGTACCTGTCAAGCTACGTATACCTTGGCATATGTGGGAATGGCCAGATAAGGACGTGAGTGCGTAAGATTTCATGAAAAACATCATTCTTATGTCATTATCACAGGGAACTCATTCCCACCATTCATGCGTGGCAAATACTCACGCCAGGGCCCATGTAATGAGGGTATGCGTCAAAGATGCATTATTCAGTCTGTATATTATTTAACCAGGCTTTCAGCAATCCTACGCGGCAGCGCAAAGAAGCGCGCGCCGCAGAAAATGTGTTGCCGTTGGCGGCATTCACGATTGTTCACTTATGTTTATGGCTTGCATACCTTCATGGCTGTAAATAATACAAACAGTCGCTCCAGCCATAAGCTAGCCGGGGCATTTAGCATAACAGTAAAGTATTCTGCCGCAGAGCTTCGCAAATTTAACAGATTAAATTGTAAGAAGACTATTAGGCTCCACGCCAACACAACACCAAATATGTTTGCACTGTTGGTTGTCCACTTTGATAATACATCCGGACTTTGATGACATCGTTACATTGCATCAGTACTCTTAGGAATCAGCAAACTATTGCCTAGTGTTGTGCTAACGCGCCTAGGACCACTACTTATGTGCTTTAAAGTACTATTTTTTATTTTTTTCTAGTTGTTTTTCATTTCCACAAAATTAATACAGTGACGTCTCTGCTGCTACGTGAGTGCCGACCTGACGCAGGCCTCCACTTTCCAACCATTGTACTTGGTGGGCCTGATGAGCGCCCGATATGTGCGGCCTTACTCAATCAATCTAACTCGCAATGCTTGCCTGCCTCAAAACTAAAACATCATGACAGGCTAGTACTGGCTGTATACTTCGCACGAAATGCCTTCCAACAGTGAGTGAGAACTGCCGCGTTTTTGTGAATGTATGGCCATCGGGAGAGAGCATTACCGTAGGGTGACTGGTATTTCCGTGCCAGGAAAATGTTTGCTAGGAAAACAGCAAGCATGGGTTTCCAAGCATAAAAAGACCAAGGTGGGAAATGTGGAGGTTAATTTCGTGAGACAAGGTTACATGTGCAAATGAGGCGGCAATGAGGGTTAGTTTGTACGTATTGATGCATGGAATTTGGATCGTGTGCAGGCTTAGGTACACCCGCAGTATGATTCTATTTCGCATTCCGTTTTCTTTTACTGAATTCCCTTCTCCTCTTCTTTTTTTCTTATATATGTTTGCTCACGATCAAAAACTAGTTGTCAGTTTGCGCATCGTTCTGTTATCTCTCGTTTTTTTACCTTACACTGCAGCTCGACAACAGCATGAAGCATAAACATACAGCATCATAAGGAATATATTCCCTAAACTTCTTAGTTTGCTTATTTCACAAGTTAAACAAGCGTCACAGCAGCTCACCATTTCTGCAGTTTAGCGTCTCTTTATAATAACGGCACAGCATATCACGCCGTCTTCGTACTAAATACATCCCAGTACAATCACCAAGTAACACCTCGAGAGCTTTGCAGCTTATCTAAACCATCACCTGACAAATGATGTCGATGGCAGCTTGCTTGTAAACCAATCGCTTAACTCCTTCGGCACCAGTCTTGAGGGCGTCTAACAGCACATATTTCTCGACTACCGTAATATAATGGTCCAAGCTTACTTCTGTAACGCACCTGCATCCCGAAAAACGGTCGTCACAACACACAAATTGCATGAAACTTAAGCAGCATGTTTTATTGTAACTTTTCAACTATAAAGCCTGCTCCGCTCTTGGCAATACCTTAAGAGGAGGAAAGAAAGAAATGAAAGGCAGAGAGGGGTAGTACCTTCGGATTTGCAGTAAAGTGGAAACGGGGGGGGGGGAGTTGGTGTTGGATCATGTTTTACTGTAACAGCGCACAGCAAAAAGATGAGAAACAACAATGCACACAACAAGGGCCGTCTTCTGCCCGATGACGAGCTAAGTATTTGCAATCGCGCATGAGGCCTCCTGCAGCACCTAACAAGCAGCTGTGTTTTCTTTGCCGTTCTCAGTAATTTCCATTGTTGCTCCCGTATTAAGCTTCACGCACCTCACGTAACACTGCCTCTTCGATAGCCCCATCTTTGACCGAGCGATGACATGGAGTGATTCATCAACGCGTGATGTGATGGCGTCATGGCGGCGTCACGCACTGAACCACAACATCACGTTGTCAGTGACGTACGCCACGTGGGTATTTATACCTTTTAACTCAATTACCCTGTTTCGCTCAAAGAACCATTTAACGAGGCAGTTAAGCTTTCCGCCCTAATGACCACTTAACGAGGCAGTTCATGTTTCCACCTTTGAAACAATTTAATCGGCCCATTTATTCATGATTTATCAATAACATTGTAGCCAGAAAAAAAACAAAAACGAGCAAAGAACACGGGAATAGTCCAGTATTCTTTCTTTGTCCTTGTCTTTCCGGTGTGGAGATCCACCCTTTACATAAATTGGACACATCGAGAAAGCGTCAAGTTCACCACGCCTTTCCCTTTCTTACTCTCTTTCCTTCTAGGTAGCGGTGGGCCGCAGAGACATGTGTGGGCGACATGCTGAAAGTTGCTTAGACATGGCTTCACTGCTTCATAGAAAGGTACTAGCTGTTGCGTCTTTCTTGAGTTTAAGCTTTTAAGCTTGTGTTCCACGTCATGCCTCGGTGTCATAGATGTCCGCGACAGGTAAAAAAGTTTTTTTATAATGTGTACTATCATGACCAGCACTTTTCTTATGCAAGCACTATAGTCCATTTCATTGGATTGTAATAGAGATTATTCAACCTATTTTACAACACTTTGTGTTAAAGTAAAGGCTTCAAGTAATTAGATACACTTGTGGACAATGACGTACGCCACATCACTGCAGAAGCTAATCTGGCAAACAAGAATGGCATGCTTTACAAAGTTCACTTCTGCCTCACAATGGCTATTTTTAGTTTCTACCTCTCTGTGCTTTTAAAACAAAGGTGTTGCAGCGTTAATAAAAACGAGGTTATAGAATCAACCTCCACAACAATGTAACCTTAGGTAAAAGAACAATTAGGCAGTGAGACAACTGACTTTGGTACACTTCTAAGCACCTTGGAACAAAACCCTGCAACAAATTTTCGTGCCTACGTAGCTTAGATTTGACAAAGACTAATGAACTACTTGGCTTAGCGCCTTGAAGAACACCATTTTGCCTGGCCTTTTAAGAATCAGTACGAAGTGCATGCGAATATTTTTCTTCTTACGTATACTAACACATGCCATACAACACAAACAGTGACGCCTGGTGTCACGCGACATGTGCTTTTCGACGAAATCGGCATATCTGTTCTTCAAGTGCAAGATGAAATGTGTACAAGCACCCCGAAATTGCAGAAGCGTGACTTGAAGGGCCAGATGGTACTGGTACGTGATACTGAGGGGGACACAGTGCAAAAGCGGGACAAAAAAGAATCACCTAGCAAAATAAGCATTGATTAATTGTGGGTAAGTCAATTACACCACAAAATCTATAGGTGAAAAAAAGGACTAAAGCCATCACATGCACATGAAGACGAAATAAAAGCAGAACCCACAATACCTGTGCTGTTTCAGCAGCACGTGGATTAGTAGAGAAGCACGAAGCACGTCTTGCATTGCCGGCTCCTTTTCGGGCCACTCGTAGCCCTCAAGCACGAGCTCACCCCACATGTACTCCGACAATTCGATGCAGCTCTCGGCGAGAATGCCGTTCCACAGCTCGAGATCGGACAAGATCCAGCAGGGCTTGTCGTTGGGCTCCCACGTGCAAGGTCGTTCGAAACACACATCACTGTGCAAGCATCCACCACTGTCGCCATCCGCATCGTCACTCCCAGCCTTCGCCCGAGCCACTGAAAGTGGTGAGTGACATGCAATTGGTATTTGGGACAGTACGTAACGAGTGCTTTCTTGAACAAGCTGGCTCTTGTGTGTCGATTGATCCACCATTGTGACATTTAACAACAATCACTATGTTCATTGCGGTACATACACACGATGCCTCCCTGCAGAGTCGAATTTAGGCTCACGCACACGAAAAATGAATAGTCAACCACTCATTTGTGGCAGAAAGCCAAGAGGAAATCTGTGCGGATATCGCAGAAAGAAAAGCTTTTTTAGCTGCCAAAAATTGGTGCTGGTCCGGGGATTAAGACAAATTACTGATTTGCTCGTTTATTCATTTGCATTGGTGATTTGTATTGCTTGCAAGCTCAGACAGGGTGAACGCGAACTAAAGACCTTCAGCGAAGCACTAGTGCGGCCGGTACGCGTAAAAGAGAACCGGCTCAAGCTGGGGTTTCCGTGCCGCCACCAAAATAGGCCCCCCACCAGAGTATACCATGCGTTCACATTTAGTTCACAAATAGTGCGTGCGCTGTCTTGTAGCAAACACAGGTTGGTCTTTTTGTTTAAGCATGTAGGCAAAGACTGTAGAATTTTTCGTCATTATCTTTTAGGCTTGTTTTGGTCATGACCTGCTGTGTGAAGGCTTCTTTCGAGTCTCAATCATCTAGAGCTTGTCCTTTTAGTGCGGGCTGAGTAAATTTTACTTCAGCGAGCTTTTTAAATTCAAGATTTCATCCGAGTGTCTTTCTTTGCCAGATGTCATTTGGCAGCCATCTTGTTGCTCTTGCTGGTGCGTTCCCTGTTCGACGCATCACTGGACCAGCCGAGGTCTAGTTCTCCGACTTGATGTAAACCAACACGCGAAACCCCCGCTGGCCGTCAGACCAATCTGTAATGCGATATTTTACTGTTACTCTATTTTACGTTCTATTCTAATGTTTTTCTCTTATTTTGTTTTTTATCGTCTAATTTAACCTTACATGTTAGAACTGACAACATGCCAGTACTTGCAGTCAAGGTGCATAATCTACAATCTCTTTTAATCAGTGATCTTATCTGGCCGGAAAGAAAGGTGAAACATGACATGGCGCACTTGGTGCAAATAATTTCAGCACTAGGTTAATGGTTTTACATCTCGAGATTGTAATATAAATCGATTATATTACGCAAAAACTGCATATAAAACGCAAGGACGTCTAGATTCATGTGTCCCTAAACGTGGGCTCCGTGTATGGACAGCGTGTTCAGCGTGATGTGCTGGCGCTTGAGAAAGTCACAAACTACGCCGAGAAAACGTGGTCAGTTCCACATTGCTTCGCCATCCAGCGCTTGCGCTGTGGCTATGCGGTAAACATTGCTCAGGAGAGACGAACGAAGAATGTTGTAAATACAAGATTTGCACAGTCAGAGTAATTGGTGTAGAAACAATCAAAATCCTGCACTTCGTCCTCTAGGTTACCGGCACATAACATTACCCTCCTGTGGCGAAGGAACGGACTTGATGCAGCCGAAAAAAGAGGGTAGTGGAAATGTCCACTATACACGTTCGTTGGTCAAGTGCGGTGTACGATAAGGCATCAGACAGACAACCTTAATGATGTCGGTGCGGGGTTGAGTGGATAAGGTCGAAGACAGTTTTAAAGACCATAGTCTTTCTTGGGGACCTTCGACGCAAATATTTTGGTGTCCGTCCGTCCGTCCGTCCGTCCGTCCGTCCACCCTTAACGGTACCCTAAACAGCACCAAAGTGACCAATCTTCACTCCAAACGGCCGACCCCATCCGGAGCGCCCACCAATATTGTTCAAGGTTCAGCGTTCATACTTGTGAGATTGTCGATTAAAAAACAATTATAGCGCGTATCTGGGGCATCATAACAACACGTCAGTTATATGTATGTGTATTTTTTGCTAGAAAAGGCATACATAAGTAACTTCAAGGATCGTGGCCTTTATAAAGCTGCGCTGCCCATGCAACGCGTGCACGTAATGGCAAGTGTTTCCAATGCTTTGCTAAGAAACACGGTGGTGGAACCTACCCATCACTTTGCGTTCTACACCTTATCACCTCAGCGAGAGGCACGCACGGTGTGCGGCCCGTTTTCCAGAATAACTGCCAGATAGCGCTCATGTCTCACATGCGACGTAACTTGATGTACTCATTCGCCTCCACTGCACCCTCGAGGCAGTCAAACGCAGCGCCTCCAGAATACCATTCACCGATTTTCTTGCGCAGAACTTCAAATAAATGTTTCGTTCACTCTCTCCCGACTCGACGATATTTGCGGTGTAATATGCAGATACGGGGCCAATTTTTTCGATTTCATGCGTGACGTTGGTCACTTAGTGGCGCACGCGGTCCTATATACGGGGACAGTAACTTCTCAGAAAGCCCAACAGGGTGTGCTGGAGACAACAGGGGGACAATAGATCTCGAGAGAAAGTGCGCGTTTTGATGACGGCTGCCGTAATGAGATTGTTGTCCCGCTTGCGATTCAGTCAATAGAACGCGTTCACATTGATGTGCATAGTCGGTGCGGGCTTTAGCTTCTTGAGCGTAATCTGTAGGTGGGTACGCCGAAGGAGGCATCGTGTTCATATGCAATGTTGTATATCGGCCAAATAAAGGCGTATAGCTGGCCTGCTCCTGCAGTGGTGTGTCATAGGCGAAAGTGTAAAAAAAACGCGATGCTGCGCCCAACTCTGGTGGTCGGCGGATACGTATATTGCCTGCATGTGTAATGGTTTGGTTTGTCCGCTCCGTGCACATAGTAGTTAGCGTATGCTTGGTCGAACAAGACGTTAAATATCATTGATGACCCTCGAAAAAATGTACCTGGCATGGTCCATTAGAAGCTCCCATGGTGCTCCGTGCTGCAGGATGACGTTGATGAGAATTTTCGGAGCAAGGCATAGGCAACTGACCAAGCTAGTCCAGGCTGGCCTGATAAAATGGTTCATACGGGACGTCGAGGGCTACAAGAAAGCCAGAAGGCGATAGTGTTGACGTATTCCGGCGCGACAAAGGTCGCACGAGGTCAGGTAACGGGGTACCGACCTATACAATGCTGGCCAGTAAAACCAACGGCGCGTACGAGCATGGGTGCGGAAAACGTCAACGCCACCGGCCGTCAGCCCGTCGTGAAGCTGGGCCAGAACAGTTGATTTATTTGTGGGGTTTAACGTCCCAAAACCACCATATGATTATGAGAGACGCCGTAGTGAAGGGCTCCGGAAATTTCGACCACCTGGGGTTCTTTAACGTGCGCCCAAATCTGAGCACACGGGCCTACAACATTTCCGCCTCCATCGGAAATGCAGCCGCCGCAGCCGGGAATCGAACCCGCGACCTGCGGGTCAGCAGCCGAGTGCCTTAGCCACTAGACCACCGCGGCGGGGCCTGGGCCAGAACAGTCGAACGAAGGTGTACCGGTATCGCAAGTAAGAGATCAAAGACCATAAGGTACCAAATCGCAACGAAGAAAGGTGGAGTCGCGTAGCGCAAAAAGCCGAAGCGGGAAATCAGCAGCCAGAGAGTTGACACTGTCAATTATCTTTCCAAAAGCCTGCTCACGGCAGCAGAAATGTTGAAAATGTCATTTATAATGAGCGTAGACGGAATGGTATTGTTCATTGAAGGGTCTGGTGGGTCTACAGGATAGCTAGTAGACAGACAGCCGGCACCTTCATGCAAGCGGCCAGTCTTGTAGCCGACACTGAACATCAACGCTTGAAGGCTTAGTGCCCAACAACCTATGCGACCAGAGAATTACTTGAGAGAAGACAGCCAGCAGAGGGCGTGGTGATCACTTACAATGGTGAAGGTTCTGACATACAGATATGGGTGAAATTTTCCGACTGGCCAAACAAGAGCGGGGTACTCTCTCATTTCATTCAGCTGCGAAGGGAAGGCTTCTGGCGTACGTAAGCAATGGCGCGATTTTGTATACGTCAGTTTTGACCGAAGACAGCGCCGATGCCAAGACCAGTGGCATCGGTACCAACTTCGGTAAGGTGTAGAGTCATCGAAATGAGCCAACGCAGGGGGCGACATCGGCAGGACGACAACATGAGAAAAAGCAGATGCTTGCTGATGACCCCGAGAGAAAGGAACATCCTTTTCGAAAGGGCTTGTTAGGGGCTGTGAAGTGCCTGCGAAATCTTCAACAAGAGGCAAAAATAAGAACACACGCCAAAAAATAACGAGCGAACATCCTTGGAAGAACGTAAAATAGGGAATTTGGTGCCAGTGAGAATTTTTGCTGGCTGGGGTTACAGGGTACTGGAACAGGGAAGTGGGCTCACTCCTTGGTGAAGCCTATGTGGCAGAGTGTCTCCGCAAATGTTGCCAATTTCGTTTGTTTTCGGCAGTGTTTGCGGGGCGCAGCCGATAAGCCATTGACATGCTTTTTGGATCCTCGGAAAGGATTGGCATGCTTTTTGGCCTCGGAAAAACCACTGTTTCGCGCCTCTGTGCCAAACACGCTATGTGTTTGTGAAGAGTGGGCCGAAGCTGTCGTTTAGCGTCCCGAAAGATCGTAATAGGCGTGAAGAATGTGAGAACCTGCAAGGAGTGGACAAGTCCTTGGGAGACAACACTGCATGTGCGATCAAACGGTGTGTGGGGGTCCGAAAACCACCATATGATTATGAGACGCAGTCAAGTTGTGACGCGCTTTGTTTGAGGGCTCAGTTATAATCCTTGTGCGCTCATCTGTGTGTTTGTAGCCACAACTCTGCCGTCAAAATGATCTTAACATCCACATCTACTGACGTGTTGCGCCACAAAAGCATTGTTGCCGTTGCGAACCTGTCTACGAATCGCACTCGTATTACAATGCTTCATGAATCAAAAACTCGTCCTTTTAACCATTTTGCCAAGTTTTTAGTTTTGCAAGCTTACGTGAAAAACACATAAAGATGAGATAGATTTGATTGATTGATATGTGTAGTTTAACGTCCCAAAACCCCCATATGATTACAAGAGGCGCCATAGCGGAATTATCTGCATAATCGCAACCACTGGCGTTCTTTAACGTGCACCTAAATCTGAGCACATGGGCCTGAAATACTTTCGCCTCCTTCCAAAATTCATATAAAGATTACATGACGAGAGAACTCCTTACCAGTCTTGCAACGCCGTTTTTTGGAAGCACTGGAGGAAGTAGAACACAAAGAGAATGGTTTTTGGCTAGGCTTGGGCTTTCTGGCATCCAAAGAACGATGGAATTCTTCGAAGATGGAGGTGACATCGCGAATACTCGGCTTGGAGGCTACGCACAGGTTCTGAAGGTGCGAAATGTAGGGACGAGTTATGATACTGATTTCTGCACTCTGCGCTGGTGGTGACGCCATGCCGCTGAAAAAAAAGCACAAACAGGACACAGGCCATGAAGCAGATAATATGGACGCTATTGTCAGGTTTTTGCGTAGATTTGAAATTCAGTCGTCACTCAGCTAAATAAAGATCGAACTATACAGCAAACAGGTTTTAGCATTATAAGAAGTTTTGGGCTCGTGTCGCAGTGTGATAAGTACTACACAACCCCCCCCCCCCAAAAGAAGGTTGTAAGGTGCGTACGTGGACAAGATGGTTGTGACCTCATTCATTCATTCCCAGATCCTGCTCGTATTTGATTTATATGCCAGTTTATATCCAGCTGCTAGATTAGTTTAGCACTTCAGGTTTCTTCAGTCTAAAGTGCATTTGGTGTTTTTATTTCTAGGTAGTATCGTAGGTGCAAGAATTCGCGTTACCAGCATGTCATCTTGCGACGAAAGGTAAAGCCACTCACTTCCCATTTCTCTAGTTACCGGCATGCGTTATTAAACTCATTTATTCCCAGATCCTGCTCGCATTTGATTTATGTGTGCACGGTGGCACTTCAGGCATGCGGACGTCTGATAACCGGTTCGTCTTCCTTGTGCAGGTGAGGAAGAAATACGGAAAATGTATACGCTCTGACGATCCTTTTTCGCTTGTGCTACCGTGCCCACGGTTTTCTTGTATGCCATGTTGTGTTAGGATGTTTTTGCGAAAATTACTACTATTAGGGGGAGACATCGAGACTAACCCGGGACCTGCGCAAGATCAAATCGCAAGCGCACTAAAAGAAATCGCCGCGGGTATTAAGTTCATCAAGGAAAAGCGTCTTGTCGATATTGATAAAAAGCTAGACGCTTTATCAAGACTCGAAGAGAAGGTTAGTCTCTGTCAGGATGAGCTTGTCAGCATGAAACGTGCATGTGAATTGCTGGAAAGGAAGGTCGACAACCTAGAAAACAGAAGTAGGCGATCGAACTTAATTGTTTATGGCCTACCTGAAGTTGACGGAGAGACGAGTTAAATTCTTGAACAAGGAGTGAATAAGACTATTGTTCAGGACACCCTCGGCCTTGAACGAGTTTCTATCGAACGAATACACCGCCTAGGACGAGCGGAACGGAACAAAAATAGATCAGTCATTTTCAAGTTGCTAGATTTTAGGCAGAAATCATCGATACTCAAAAGCGGATACAAACTGAAAAACACCAGCTTCTCAATCGGAGAAGACTTTTCGCCTAGAATCCAAGACATCAGGCGAAAGCTATGGAATAGCGCCAAAGAAAATCAAGAAAAGAAGGAGAAGGTGTCGTTAGTGTTTGAAAAATTGTTCATTAATAACCAAGCCTTTACCTGGGATGAAGAAAAGAACGACAAGGTTCTCGCCCAAGAAAAGGACGAGGTGCGATCAAGACCGCAAACTCGGCAAGCTCGTCTACACGCAAAATCGAAGCCTTGACTATATTGAATGTTAACGCAAGAAGTGTTCTAAACAAAATAGATGCTCTCGAAAATCTACTAGAATACAGTCCTGATATAGTAGGTGTCACTGAAACATGGCTTTCTTCCGAGATATACGATAGTGAAGTTGTTCCTCCAAATTATTACGTTATCCGTAAGGATAGATCTTCTCGTGGCGGGGGCGTCGCTCTACTCATAAATAAATGCCATTCATATGTATCGCTTCCAGCTGTAACAGATGCTGAGGCAATTTTCTGCCGGATTCTTTGCGAAAGCACTTCTATATTCGTTGGATGCGTTTATCGAGGTCCGTCATCCGGACACGAATGCATAAATGCAGTTCATAACTTCATGCAGCGTCATGTTCGCAACTCTCGTGTCCTGCTTATGGGAGATTTTAATCTCCCATACATTCACTGGACTACGCTAAACCACACATCATCTGCCTCGGACGCTCTTATAAACTTAATGTTGAACTTTAGCCTTCAGCAAATCAGCAATTTGCAGCAATTCAGCAATTCAGCAATTAGATCTGATACTGATTAGTCAGCACTTCCCGGAAGACCGTGTTCACACTGACGTAGTTGACGGCATATCAGACCATCACATAGTCATATGCTTGCTGCCGCTTGACTCCAGTATTGCATGTGAGCAGCGTGGATCAACTGTAATTGATTTCAAAAAAGCTGACGATAGCAGCGTATTAACCCATCTCGCACATGAGTTCGAAAACTTTTTGCAGCTAGCTTTTGACGCATCCAGTGATACTAATCTACTTTGGCTAAGTTTCAAATCTACTGTTATGTACTGTGTCACTGACTTCATACCAAAGAAACACAAGAAAGCTCCAGGGAATAATCCTTAGATAACACGTGAGGTTATCCAGGCCAAGCGTTGGTTAAAAGGGTTGCGTGTGGCTGCGAAAAACCATAAGTGTAAATCATCCATTCAACAGAAGCTGCAGTGCGCAAAATCAGAGTTTAAGCAAAAAAAGAAAACTGCCAGACAATATTATTTTAGTGTTACACTTCCAAGCTTTATTAAAAGCAATCCAAGCAAATTTTGGAGATACCTTCGCACTAGCAATAATACACAGTGGCACACGGATTCAGGGGAAAGAACGGAAAAAGCTATCGAATACAACACTTTTTTTCCAATCAGTGTTCACGACTGATAATGGTGCCACTCCTCCAGTATTATCCCTCGATTCGCCAAGCATCGATCACCTAGAAGTCACAGACACAGGAATACTGAACTTGCTTCTTAACTTAGATCCTCAAAAATCGAGTGGTCCAAATGATATTCCTAACGAGTTCCTTAAGAGGTACGCGGAATGGTGTAGCAAGTTTCCTGGGTTAATCTTTCGAAAGTCGCTTACTTCATCACAGCTGCCAGATGACTGGAAGATTGCAAAAATAATACCTATTCATAAATCAGGAGAACAGTCATTGGTTTCAAATTACCGGCCGATATCGCTCACTAGCATTTCATGTAAGCTACTAGAGCATATCATCCTCAAACACATAACTGTTTTTCTCGAGAAAATAAAATTTTTGTCTCCTAATCAACACGGATTTCGTAGTGACCTGTCTACTTTTACGCAGCTAACGGAGGTAGTTCATGATCTAGCTTCTACTATAAATAATCGTGGCCAAACAGACATAATTTTACTTGATTTCTCTAAAGCTTTCGATTGCGTATGTCACAGAAAGTTACTAATTAAACTGAAAAGTGCGATAGGAGAGGGGTTGTTTTCTTGGATAGAAAATTTCCTAACAAATCGCTCACAGTTCGTGCAGTATGAAGGTCATATATCAAACATAGTCCCCGTAACTTCTGGGGTCCCTCAGGGTTCCGTCTTGGGACCACTATTATTTTTAACTTTCATAAATGATCTCACGTCAAACATTGACTGTAATATCAAACTGTTTGCAGATGACTGCATTATTTATAAGGAGGTAACCAGCTACACAGACCACATTAATCTCAATGAATGTCTAACCAAGCTAGCAGATTGGTGCGCTAAGTGGCAAATGTCCATCAATGTAAAAAAATCCGCAGCTATGACGGTAACACGTAAGCAGAATCCATCGCAATTCATTTACACCATTCATGGTTCACCACTGACTAATGTTGTGCAGCATAAGTACTTAGGCATTACATTAACGTCTGACCTGAGATGGGATACACACATAGCTAACGTCACTGCGGCCGCACTGCGTAAACTTTTCTACCTAAAAAGACGACTTAGAATTGTACCAGCGCCCGCAAAACTCTTGGCTTATACCATGTTCGTAAGACCAGTATTAGAATATGCAAACGTAGTTTGGTTTCCTTATACGATAAGTGGTATTAGTAAATTAGAGGCAGTACAACGCAAAGCCATACGGTTTGTACACAACAAGTTCAAACGTACAGATTCTCCCACTAACCTTCTGGCTTCTTCTGGCATTAAAAAACTAGCAACTAGGGCAAAAGAGACAAGCCTGAGGTTCTTGTACTAGTTGTTACTAGTTGTTACAGGTAGATGTGTCTAAGTACGTCACATTTTCACAGTCACGCCCTACTCGTCATAAGCACAAATACAGTCTGCAAGAATATTCCTCAAACAGTGACGTCTTTGGAAAATTGTTTTTCCCACTAACAATACGCGAATGGAATAAACTGAATGCAAATGCTACTAATGCCGACACACTATCCACATTCACCGCAGTGTTAGAAACCATGCGTAATCTACAGTAGTGCTTCAATGCTTCACATACCTTTGCTATTTTCCTCTTTTCTTTTTCTTTTTTGTACGGCGCACTGTAGCAGGCCAGAAAGTACTGGGTGATGCCTATGTTTTTGTATCCGCCTGTGTTTTTTTTTTCATTATTCATTCAATCCATCGCTCAAATACCTGGCTTGGTATGCGCAAGTCAGCAGTTTCCCGAGTTTCCTGCTAGAAAACTGCGCATATTGTTAATTCGGTCACCGTCATTTGTCCTGCTCTCTGATATCATGTGAACTGAAAAATGTGGTGCGTTTCAAATTGATGTTTCTCGTTTCATTCTCTTTTTTTTCCTCGCGCAAATAAAATGTGGAATGGTTTGCCGGATGCACTTGCTGGTGATGATGGTTGTGCCGATAATAAAGATGCGCCACATATCTACATACTCTTATAACATTGTATAACACATTTTGGTGCGATTATCTTCCTGTTTTTAATTATGCGGATAATTCATTATTCCTTTTTTTTACCAAAAATGTAAGGAATCCCGTATGTCAGTTGGAATGTTATTGTTTGTTCTTCATGAATGTATACTACCTGCAATGTGCCCTCTGTAATGACTCCAACATTGGAGTCGACAGTATTGCAAATAAAATAAATAAATGAATAAATAAATATGTGAGTAGTGATGCATCTTGAGGTGCAAACTGCCACTAAAATCGCTCCGTTTTCGAGATACACAGGTGATTTGTGGCGTGGAAGGTTTAACAAGGGTTGTTCACAATATTCACTTGCGCTTTTGTAGCCGCGCTGAAATGACGCTGAAACCTTTCCTTGTACCCAAGATAATGCAAATACGGCAACAAAACAAGCAGAGGCAGGTACTATTATTCAGCCTTGCAGAATACTCGATTGGGCGTTATGTCGAAAGAAAGCTACGAGTTTCGGTGCATCAGACGCAACATTGAACCAAACGTGGCACACATGCCGCAGCGGTAACTTTTTGCAGCGGCTAGATTAGTTCAGCACTTCAGGTTTCTTCAATCTAAAGTGCATTTGGTGTTTTTATATCTAGGTGACATCGTAGGTGCCAGAATTCGCGTTACCAGCGTGTCATCTTGCGACGAAAAAATTCGGGGCACTGTACTTGTGTTTCACTGATGTTCATTGCTACTTTTCAATACCGGGACATATGAAATAAATAACTAGGCATTCACGCACAAGCATGACTTTGAACGCATATACGCATGACACAGGGACTAAATTGACCACCACACCACGCACAGAAAGTGAACCCTATAGCCAATAAACTACAACGCCACCAGTTGTCTCTCGTTATAGTGGAAAAACAGACAAATGTACAGGCAGACAGACCAAAATTTTTGCCTTTCAGTTCCCCAAGAAAGACTATCGTCTCTAATAAGGAGAGAAACGGGCAGCGCGTACTATGCACTGTGCCCGCTTTGCTGGCCTTCAACCCGGTAGCGGTGGCGACCAATCGGCCAGCCATCGACGACACTGCAGAAGTGGAAAGGAGGCCATTGAATCACGTGTTCAAACGTGGCAACGCCCGTTCACGCTTCAGAAAACCGTCTATAGGAACAGTTCTCCAGACATTTATGGTATTTGCTTGGGTAGCAGAATATTTGAAAAAAAGTTGGTGGCAACGCGTGTATTTACTTATTGCAAGCGTATTTTACTACCTTCGCGGCATCTCTTTACTATAGCAAGCAGCTAGCAAAGCTTGCAACTTTTTGCGGCTTGTAACCTGGAATGCTTTTTTGGCCTTTTTATCCGGGTAACTTCTAAGCCACATGCATTGGTGGACCTCTCCTAAACGCCACCGTATATCTTGCAGTAGCCATGGCAGTGCTTAAGAAATTTTAGAGCAACCTTAATACTGTCGATTACATTGGAATAAGTATTTCGTACTGTAGGACTGTGATAAGAATGGTGGCGTAGCAGATTTTGGTTTACTTTTATTTACTGCGTGCGGTAAGCTTCAGGTGGCACACCAGCCATTGCGCTGCATTCGCTCCCGCCCGCGGTATTGCCTTGATGGCACTCAGTCGAAGCGTGTGCCACCAGTTTAGCCCTGACCACACAGACACGGCGGCGCCTGTATGGCACCTCATGAAGTGCAGCAGCGCCTGAGTCTACCGAGTGTTTCGAGTTCCTGTTAACTAAAAAAAAGAAAGGAACCAACCCCCACGTGGGCCCGCTTGCATTTATGTTGTAAGTGTGTGGGCATGCCGCCGCGCAAAACTCTTCAGAGACGAGGACAGGACACTGAATAACACATCTGTCATTTCAAGACTCGGCGGCGACTGACTGTCGGTGGCTGCGAAGCACGAGCCTCAAGCCTGCCCGTGTCCACAGTCATCTACCACCAGTGCATTCACAGGTGCTGCTTGCATATATAGTATGTAAAAGTTACTCACACAGATGCCCATAAGCAATCGCGAGGTTGCATTTCACGGTGTGAGAGGGGGAAGAAAGGGGGCAAAGGTTTGTTGGAGCGTTCACCCTACCTACTAAGTCGATTGTAAGCAGCCTTCCCCCCACCTCCAAGGTTAATGGGCGGAGAGCTCGGCCGCCTTCGCATGAGCACGCCTGTGCCTTGCAGATACTAGAGTTACAAGGACATTGTAACGCGCCATCACTAAGTTCATTTAATGCGTGCGTACTCTCACGAGCTTTACGCAGGGGCCACAGAGATGTGAGCAGCTGAATGAACATCTATTTGGAGGAAAAAAAAGATGTGGCTCTGTTCGGTAGCTGTTTTTGTGCAGTGTTCGATTTGTGCTCTTTTCTTGGACTATTAAGCTGACACCCATTTCTCCCCGCTGTGCCAACAAAATGTCGAGTGAAGACTTCGAGAGCTCGGCGCCTTACAGATACGAGGTTTCTTTATCAAAGACTTGGCTAGTACGCGACCACTACGGTGGTTGGTAGCCATCGCCACGAGCCTTGTGCTCGTCCAAGTTTGTTAACCCACGTGAGTGGTACTGCAGGACACAATGAAAAGCCTCGGCGCTACAGTCGTTCCCGAACGTCATAAAGCCGGCCCATTCGCTCATTCAAAACTGCGAACTGGCTCCAGTGAGCACAGCAGCAATGGAAGATGAGGAAATTGAGAGCAAGAAGCTACGCTTAGAAGAGAATCTTTTCGACAATAAAATGTAAACGCATTACCTAAGTGATGAAGAAGACAAGGCCGAAGATGAATCATTTACGTTGGTTGCGTATAAGAAGAAACGAGCAGACGGCATCCCAGTCGTCTTTCGTCCAACAGCTGAAGGCACTAGCTTCTGGAAAGTGTTCTGAAAAACATGTGCCTCTGCATTATTCAGACGAGCTCCTCGAGTACTGAGAAATGCAGGGGTTATACCGGCGCAACGGCAAATGAAATACTACCCCCAGGAAGATGGAGTAGTAACGTCGCGTCCACTTCAATCAGCGATTCTGAATTGTCGAGATGACCGCCCGATTCCAGGAAGCATCTACTTAGGATTCACCAGTCACCCTGTGGAAGATTATCTTGGTCCAGCACTTCGGTGCTATAACTGCCAGCGATTCGGACACATGGCGAAAAGTTGCCGTAACACACGCCGGTGTAAGATCTGCTCAGAATAACACCACCATAAGGAGTGCAAGTCCGTTCTTCAGCCTAGGTGTGCGAACTGTGCAGGTAATCACGCTGCCTCATATTCAGGCTGCTTGAAAAGTAAAGCTGCTGCAAAAATTCGTCGGCATGAGCTTATCCATGGAATAAAACCGCGCCCGAATGAACTCTCTCCAAATCTCGATATTGTTCATCCTGTACGTGATCTACCTCAGTGCACACCGTAACAACAACAGCCGACAAACACGCCAGGAGAACGCCAAGAGAACCGCCAAAAGCACACCCGAGAGACCACTCACGAGAAGTACATTCAAGTAACCCAACCTACGCGTCAAAGCTGCGAATGCTCACGCGACCTCAGCCGGAAAGTAGCAGAACGGACAGCGCCAGTGTTCGTCCCAGCTACAACATCGAAACGTCACGTCGTTCTCAACAGGCCTCAGAAACTGAACCATTCAATGGGGACCGTGCCTCTGCATCAGCCATGCAATTGATTCTACAAAATGCTTTTCGCAGCACTTAAGGCAATCCTGTCTGCTCTACCGGAAGCAAACAACCTGCCAGAAGTAAAAGTCCTGTTGCCTCTGGAAGCACTATTGCGTCAACAATCCGGATCAAACCTACGACCAGTAACATATGAATAAGCGCTATAAAGATGTCTCCATATACCAGTGGAATGCCAATAGCCTTCGAAAGAAGTATTCTGACTTCCGTAAACTCCTTTTGCAATATAACTTTCCAATACTTTGCATCGAAGAGGCAGCAATTAGTGATGATTTCCACGTCTCCAACTACGTGATATATAGGTCATCTCGTCGAAGTGGTCCTAGCAGAGTGCATTTGTGCGTCAGAAAGGACCTACCTTTTCAACAAGTTCAGTCAAGTAATTCGGACTTCCCGGAATTCGTCACTTGCAAAGTATCCTTTTGTGAGCAGTGCGTAACAGTGATCAATTTTTACCTACAACCGTCCAGCCGCATTTCGGTCGAAGAGCTAACAAATATCTTCAATATTTCTAGTTCATATACATTTATATGTGGAGACTAAAGTGCACAACATAATCTGGGGTAGTGATCAATGTGATGCACGTGGGAACAGTGTTGAGTGTGCCGCAGACAAATGCAATTCGACAATTTTAAATGACGGCTTCCCGACTTTTCTTTGAGGGCATAATTACTCGAGTTGCGTCGATGTAACTATGTGTTCCCAAGATCTAGTGAATGGTGTGGGATGGACAACGGATGTAGGAACACGTGGGAGTGACCATTTCTCCATTCTTAATAATCACCCCTGCTTGCGAAATGACGACATCAGACGCTACAGCAAACTGACAAACTGAAAAGCTTTTCGGTACCACCTAACAAACCAAAATGGTGAACTCACGACAGTTGAAAGCTTCACTTAATTTCTGCAAGATAATGCGAATAAATGTACAAAGAAAGTCCCGATTCCAAAAGACTAGGCTGCAGTCGATGGAGAACATGAACATCTAGGAGCCATCAGACGACGTTCAGAAATGGCATATTGATGCAGCGGAAGTTTAGAAGCGTACAAAAATGCACAAAAAATCCACAGTGTAATGCGCAGACGACTAGTAAAGCTAGGAAAACGACGCTGACGTGATTGTTGTGGCACAATTTCTCCCCACACACCTGTTCCAAGAATTTGGCTTGTAATTCGAGCATTTAGGGGCCCTGTATCACAGAGCTTCCCATTTCGTGCTCTTGCTGTAGCCTTGAACAAACCGGAAGTGGTGGTAGCAGATGAATTTTGTCAACTTATCAGTAGGCCCACCGTATCACAATGTGCCTTATTTGATAATTTTGTCTCGTTAGCCATCCAGAAAATATTGCTTGTGTTTGGGCCCAGCATCCTAAACTAGACCCTGTATTTACGTTAAGGGAGCTGCATCGTGTTATAGCATCATGTCAAAAATCGGCCTCTGAACTGGACGGCATTACGTACAATATGCTAAAGAGCCTTGGGCTACAGGCACAACTATTCTCTTAGATATTTACAATAGTCTATGGATGCAAGAAATTGTACCCGAGTCTTCGAAGTTTGCTCGCATCATTTCGATCTTAAAGCCGGCAAAGACGCCCTTGAACCTTGAATCCTTCCGCCCAATCAGTCTGACAAGCTGCCTAAGTAAGGTAATGGAAAAAAATATTGATGCGCGACTTCAGTGGTGGTGCAACAGAACTGGTGTATTCTCCAACTACTCAACAGGTTTTAGGAAACAGAGATGCACAATGGATGCAATACTGGACTTAGTTACGTATGTGGAGCATGAACACGCCTGTGATAGTTTGACGACCACAGTGTTCTGGACATCAAAAGGGCATTTGACACAGTCAGTCACACTCATGTTCTGCTGAGTATGTTGGAACTCACTGTCCGGCAGGTCTTTGCGGTGGGTATCTAAATTTTTATCAGGTCGCAAAATATTCATTCAGACGAGCGAAGGAAAAAAGTGCGGAACATGACGTCAGACAGACAGTGCCACAAGGAAGCGTACTGAGCCCTTTTCTTTTCAACTGTGTTATGGGGGATTTATCTCAAAGACTGCCTTCCAGGTTGAAATACTCCTTATATGCAGATGATGTGAGAATTTGGACATTTGGCACGGACATACGGTTAATTCACATTGCATCGCAAGACGGCATAAATATTGTCAACAACTTTTAAAAGAAAGAGGAATGATTCTATCGCACGCAAACACAGCTGTGTTGCCTTTCACCCGTAAGAAGTTAAAGAACTTCAATCTCAATTTAGAAGGAGAACCACTAATGATTGTGACACAGCATCGGTTTCTCGGAGTAATACTTGATAGGCAGCTATCATTGCCACCTCACGTAAGGAAACTCGAAAACGAGGTGAATACGCTAGTGAATATACTCCGCAGAATTGCTGGGACATCATGGGGCGGATCTGTATCAACCATGCTCGCTGTTCACAATGTTTTAATGCGACAAAAAGTTGCATATTCTGCAACAGTCCTACACGGCCTTCCCGCACTTCAGAGGAGCGACTTCAAAGACTATTAGCTAGGGGACTGCGCGTCTGCATAGGTGTTCCAAGAGTGACTTCCAGCAGCCTTGTCATAGCAGAGACTCGACAACCACCCTTTCCAGTCATGAGGACAATCGAAACATGCCGCCATTTTTTTCGCTTACAGACGCACCACAAGGACCACCTATTGGCACTGGAAATTGTAACAGACCGGACTATCTGCTATCAGCATTTGCCCTAGGCGATATTGTCTCCTCCTCTCCACCGTTTTGTGCGCTTTACTTTCCTTCCTTTGCTTTCTTTCCACTTCCCCGCTGTGAGCGCGGCTACTTAAGCCCGGGAAATAAACGGCCAGGGGTCTTTTTTCGTCTTTTTTCTGTTAGGCATCTCTGTGTTTTAGAAGACTAACAGAGATGTTCGAAGGGCTGCCGGGAGTGCGCGTCTACGTAGACGACGTTTTAATATGGGGCGACTCAAACGCAGAACACGACGAATGCGTCATTGCAGTGCTAAGGCGAGCGCAAGAGGAAGGGCTGACATTTAATCCAGCTAAATGCGTGTTCTGCACCACGCTGGTTGCATTCCTTGGCGATATTATCAGAAGAGACGGAATTCGTCCTAGTCCCGATTTAATCGAAAGCGTCCGTGCCATGCCAGCCCCAAAAGATAAACAGGGTGTGCGCAGATTACTCGGGGTTGTGAACTACTTTCGGAAGTACCTGCCAGTTTTGAGCGATAAAACGGCGTTGCTGCGTAACCTGCTGAAAGAAGCATCGGTGTTTGAGTGGACAACAGCCCATAAGCGCGAATGGGACCAGATCTGCGCAGCGCTCGCTAAGCCTCCGTTGCTGGCTCTTTGTGATGAAAAAAGAAACACGAAGATAACTGCGGACGCCTCAGGAACAGGTATCGGCGCTGCCTTATTGCAAAGACACCGGGATGACTGGCGCCCAGTGACCTACGCCTCAAGAGCGCTGACGCCGAGTGAAGAGCGATACGCCCAGATAGGAAAGAAAACACTGGCAATTGTTTTCGCTTGTGAAAAATTTCATCAGTTAGTGTATGGACGAGGCATTACGATAGAAACTGATCACAGGCCATTACTTGCGATTGCCGAAAATTACATTGCAGACATGCCACCCAGGCTACAGCGGTTTTTCATCCGTCTTATGAAATATGATTTTTTGTTGCAGTTTGTGCATAGAGAGCTGTTACTCGCAGATCTGCTGTCTCGTGCCGCACTACCAACTGGCGGAGGCGACCAAGTCGAGGACGTAGACGTCCACACAACGCAAGAAGTCACCATCATAAGCAAAGCGACTTTGTTGCAGCTGCAGAAGGAAACCCTTGAAGATCCACTTCTCAGCCGCACCATGAAACAAATGGAAGATGGCATGGCAATAGATGGCGTACTGAAACCGAAAAGCTATCCGTGGTCAATGGAGTGGTGCTAAAGGGTTGCAAAGTTGTGGTGCCTAAATCAATGCGTGCGGAAATTCTTGAGCGAATTCACGAAGGCCACTTGAGTATGAACAAGTGCAAAGCTAGAGCCCGTAGACTGGTTTTCTGGCCGGGAATGAGCAGTGACATTGAGCAACGAGCGCGAACGTGCAGCGTATGTCGAAAGTACGCATACAGTCAACCGAGTGAACCCCTCCTGCTACAGCCAACGCCCGACCGACCGTGGCATCGCGTAGGCATAGACCTTTTTACATTCGCTGAAGAACACTACGTAGTTGTGTTTGATGCCCATTCTAACTTTCCCGACGTCAAGAAACTCGGAGGTACCACGGCGGCGGAAGTAATCGACAAGATATCTGCTATCTTCTCGCGATACGGCATTCCCAACCAAGTTTGCACCGACAACGGGCCTCAATTTCCATCGCGAGAGTTCGCGTCCATCGTGCGCCGATATGACTTCGAGCATATCACCTCAAGTCCAGAGTTCCCACGGTCAAATGGCTTAGCTGAAAAGGGGGTACAGATCGTAAAGCGCATTTTAAAGAAAACCCACGAATCCCAGGGTGACGTATGGCTTCGTCTGTTGGCTTATCGATCTTCTCCCCTTGACAGCGGTCACTCACCCGGAGAACTACGGCAAGGTCGCCGCCTGCACGCCAATCTTCCAGAATGCAACATCGACGGAGGCATACCCGTATGTAAACAGCGACAGTCTTCCCAAGGCAGGCCACTACCACCCTTGGAAGTCGGAAATGTGGTCCGGATCAAACATTGAAGCTGGTCACGCCGAGCGAAAGTGGTACAAAAGACTGCACCATCATCATACGTGGTAAGAACGGAAGACCATGGACTCCTGAGACGGAACCGACAGCACTTGCTGCGAACGGACGAAAACTTCGACGACGAGGTCAGCCCCGAGGGTAATCCGAACCCCGACGCGAGGCCCCCGACGAAGTTCAGTGATGGACACTGAGGCAACATCACGCCGGACAACCCACTGGGAAGTCACCAGGCGCAACAAGCTCAGCCAGAGGAAGATTATAACGCCACCATTTCTCCAGACACTCCAGGAAGCCCACTGGCTGGCCTGCGCAGGTCAGGACGCCAGCGCAGCGAACCAAAACGCCTTCACTACGGGCCATCCTTCCATCAAGTAAATGAGTGCAAAAGAAATCAGTGCTTTGAAAATGTGTAAAGAGAAGATGTAACAGGCCGGACAATCTGCTATCAGCATTCGCCCTAGGCGATATTGTCTCCTCCTCCTCTCCACCGTTTCGTACGCTTTACTTTCCTTCCTTTGCTTTCTTTCCCCCTTGCCCGCTGTGAGCGCGGCTACTTAAGCCCAGCAAATAAACGGCCAGGGGTCTTTTTTCGTCATAGCGAGGCCCAGCCAAGTGTTCATCGTCGTCTTGCCTTTGAGTTAAACGTTACAGAGATTTTATGAAGGAATAAAAGCAATGTTCATAAAGATATACAGAGTAATGTACATCTATTACCAGGAAATGAATTTTGGAGCTCTTAAATGGACTATCCACAATGGCTGCTTGTAATACCAAGCATTGAATTCTCAGTGGATGGCATTATCAGAAAGAGAGATGTTCATCCAAGCTGCTCAACAACTAGCGCTTTATCAAATACACATGCGGTATCCAGTGTATATGCACGTTTACACAAATGGCTCAAGTATTACAACATCTTCAACTTCGGCATTTATTATACCACAGCTCAAACTTCAGGAATCGTTTAAATTATGTCGTATGATGTCATCTACTACAGCTGAGATCATCGCTATTAAATGTGCTATAAAGTTTATAAACTCGGCAGCAGACGCTAGAAAATGGATACTTTTCAGCGACTCACAGGCCGCATTCAGATCACTCTCCAGTACAAACACGACCGTAAAAATGTGATAGTATGACATACGAAACGCTGAAAGAGCTCACCAAAGCAAACAAGGCGCAACATGAGACCAAATTACAGTGGATACCTGGTCATTGCAACATTTCTCGAAACACAGCTGCCGATGAAGCAGCACAACAAGCACATCGTATAGATGTTACTGTTTATTTACCAATACCGAAAATTGAAGCGCGTAGTATTATAAAGACCACAACTTTCAGAATGGGCAGAACTACTTGGTATGACCAAAGTACAAAAAGTGGCGATTTATATCACATCGACCCTTTTATTCAATTCAAAATTACGCTGGTACAAGATGGAAGTCATCATCATCATCATCAGCCTGTCTACGTCCACTGCAGGACAAAGGCCCCTCCCATGTTCCGCCAGTTAACCCGGTCCTGTGCTTGCTGTTGCCAATTTATACCCGCAAACTTCTTAATCTCATCTGCCCACCTAACCTTCTGTCTCCCCCTACCCCGCTTCCCTTCTCTGGGAATCCAGTTGGTGACCCTTAATGACCAGCGGTTATCCTGTCTACGTGCTACATGCCCGGCCCATGTCCATTTCCTCTTCTTTATTGCAGCTATGATATCCTTAACGCCCGTTTTTTCCCTAATTCACTCTGCTCTCTTCTTGTCTCTTAAGGTTACACCTACCATTTTTCTTTCCATTGCTCGCTGCGTCGTCCTCAATTTAAGTTGAACCCTCTTTGTGAGTCTCCAGGTTTCTGCTCCGTAGCTAAGTACCGGCAAGATACAGCTGTTATATACCTTCCTCTTGAGGGACAGTGGCAATCTACTTGTCATAATTTGAGAGTGCCTGCCGAATGTGCTCCACCCCATTCTTATTCTTCTAGTTACTTCAATCTCGTGGTTAGGCTCTGCGGTTATTACCTGCCCTAAGTAGACATAGTCTTTTACAACTTCAAGTGCACTATTACCTATCGCAAAGCGCTGCTCCTTTCCGAGGTTGTTGTACATTACTTTCGTTTTCTGCAGATTAATTTTAAGACCCACCTTTCTGCTCTCCTTGTCTAACTCCGTAATCATGAGTTGCAATTCGTCCCCTGAGTTACTCAGCAATGCAATGTCATCGGCGAAGCGCAGGTTACTGAGGTACTCTCCATTAACTCTTATCCCTAACTGTTCCCATTCTAGGCTTCTGAAAACATCCTGCAAGCACGCAGTGAATAGCATTGGGGAGATTGTGTCCCCCTGCCTTACACCCTTCTTTATTGGTATTCTGTTGCTTTTTTTATGAAGCACTATGGTAGCAGTTGCTCCCCTGTAGATTTCTTCCAGGATGTTTATATATATTTCATCTACGCCCTGATTCCGCAGTGTCTGCATGACGGCTGATATTTCTACTGAATCAAACGCCTTCTCGTAATCTATGAAGGCTATGTATAGTGGTTGGGTATACTCTGAGCATTTCTCTATTAGCTGATTGATAGTATGAATGTGGTCAATTGTTGAGTAGCCTGTTCTAAATCCTGCTTGTTCCTTTGGTTGATTGAATTCTAATGTTTTCTTTACTCTGCTAGCAATTACCTTTGTAAATAGCTTGTATACTACAGAGAGCAAGCTGATCGGCCTGTAATTCTTCAAGTCCCTGTCATCTCCTTTCTTATGTATTAAGATGATGTTAGCGTTCTTCCAAGACTCTGGCACTTTTCCCGTCAGGAGACACCTCGTAAATAGAGTGGCTGGTTTTTCTAACACAATCTGTCCTCCATCTTTCAGCAGATCTGATGTTACTTGATCCTCACCAGCAGCTTTGCCTCTGTGCATTCTCTCCAAAGCTTTTCTGACTTCTATCATTACCAGTGGGGTGTCGTCTTGGTTACTGCTAGTTCTTATAGTATTAAGGTCGTGGTTGTCTTGGCTACTGTACCGATCTCTGTAAAACTCCTCCGCTTTTTTAACTATCCTATCCATATTGGCAGTTAATTTGCCTTCTTTGTCCCTTAGTGCATACATCCGCCTTTTGCCTATCCCAAGTTTCCTCTTCACTGCTTTGACGCTTCCTCCGTTTTTCAGAGCATGCTCAATTCTCTCCATGTTATACCTTCTTACATCGCATACTTTACGTCTATTAATCAGCTTCGAAAGCTCTGCCAGTTCTATTTTGTCTGTTGTACTTGACACTTTCATGATTTGACGCTTCTTAATTAGGTTCTTCGTTTCCTGAGAAAGCTTGCCGGTGTCCTGTCTAGCTACCCTACCTCCAACTTCCACTGCACACTCCGTGATGATACTCGTCAGATTATCATTCATTGTATCTACGCTAAGGTTGGTTTCCTCGCTAAGAGCAGAGTACCTGTTCTGCAGTGACACTCTGAATTCCTGTACTTTCCCTCTCAGTGCTAGCTCATTGATTTGCTTCTTGCGTATCAGTTTCTGTCGTTCCTTCTTCAAGTCTAGGCGGATTCGAGCCCGTACCATTCTACGGTCACTGCATCTTACCTTGCCAACCACTTCCACATCCTGCACAACTCCTGGGTGTGCAGTCATTATAAAGTCTATTTCGTTCTTATTTACGCCATTAGGGCTCCTCCATGTCCACTTGCGGTTTTCTCGTTTTCGGTAGAAGGTATTTAAAATACGCAGATTATTGCGTTCTGCGAATTCTACTAGTAGCTCTCCTCTGGCGTTTCTAGTGCCGATGCCATAATCTCCTACTGCCTGGTCTCCAGCCTGCTTCTTCCCTACCTTTGCATTAAAGTCGCCCATTACTATAGTATACTGTGTTTTCACCTTACTCATTGCCGATTCCACGTCTTCATAGAAGCTTTCAACTGAAGCATCATCATGGCTGGATGTAGGCGCGTAAGCCTGTACTACCTTCATTTTGTATCTTTTATTCAGTTTAATTACAATGCCTACCACCCTTTCATTAATGCTATAGTAATCCTCTATGTTGCCAGCTATGTTTCTGTGAATTAGAAACCCTACTCCCAGTTCTCTTCTGTCTGCCAAGCCCCGATAGCAAATGACGTGCCCATTCTGTAGCACAGTATAGGCCTCATCTGTCCTAACCTCACTCAGCCCTATTATATCCCATTTAATGCCTTCTAGCTCCTCGAATAATACAGCTAGACTTCCCTCACTAGATAACGTTCTGACGTTAAACGTTGCTAAGTTCAAGTTCAAATGGTGGCCTGTCCGTATCCAGAGATTCCTAGCACCCTTTGCTGCTTTGCTGATCTGACCGCCGCCGTGGTCAGTTGCTCCGCAGCTGGTGGGGACTGAGGGCCGTGAGTTAATTGACGAATGCCTACGGGAGGGGCTGGCCAGATACTGCACCAGGGTGGCCAATCCTTCTCTGGTGAGATCATCGGTGCGTACCGGCTTTAAGCCGGTACGATCAGACAGTAGTGGGAATGCTCCATGCATGTCTTCCTTATTGTTGTTCAGCAGCGTTGGCGGCCACCCACCACGTAGCCCAACGAGGGGACGCTACAAGGTTACAAATGCTGAAACCTGCAGACGCCAGCCGTACAACGCCACTATAACCCAATGCGCCTAGACCAAGGTAGGCTATTTGCACAGGGTTAACCCTAGCCGCCAGAAAGTTTGGAAGTAAACGGAAGAGAGTAGAAGACAGGACAGATAAATAGTAAGAGATAAAGACGAAGATGTAGGGAGAGAGAGATAGGAAAAGGCGACTGCCGATTCCCCTGGGTGGGTCAGCTCAGGGGTGCCGTCTACGTGAAGCCGGGGCCAAAGGGGTGTGTTGCCCTTCCGGGGGGCCTTAACGGTCCAATCACCCAGCGTCGGCTCAACCCCCAGGATCCCCTTTTCCTCGGACACGGCAAAGCCGCGCACGGCTAGGCGTGGGAGGGAGTCGAAACTCCCTCGTTAGCTCGGGTTCGTGGTGTCGCTACACACCAAACGCCTACTTGCGCAGGCGCCCCTGCGGTATTTCCTCAAAGCGGCCATTATATATACTAGCAAATAACACCGAACTTGAAGAGCAATCTTCCAACTCGTGGTTTTCCTTACCTGAATAAAGGGCGATTATTAAATCACTATACATCACTACATATCAATTTCCACTGTATATCCTCGTTAGTTTTACTGGATCCTTGAATACTTTTCTTCTTGTCTTGAAATTCTCACTTGGGATGTCTTCACTGAATTTTAGTTTCCGTACTTCCATCTTGTGATGAAGATGAAGACAAGATGGAAGTACGGAAACTAAAATTCAGTGATTGAGGCTTTAAAAGCATTAACACGTTTTTTACAAGACAGCTGAATTGCTGGCAAGTGCTAAGAAATAACGAACTTTAATTTGTGCAGTATTTAATTATGTGCAGTATCATGTGACAACCATCATGAGTGTGTTGTGAAGTGAATGATGTGTCGACTCCTACGTACACACGAGCAAATATATCTTCATATGGACCAGACGCGTGCTCTGCAGTTTTGTGCTGCGTGAACCGAATATTAACGAGGTACATTATCAGAGACTTCATTCGTTGACTTTCGAACATTCCCTTATCATTATGTTGTGATATGTGCGTACAAGTGTGTCTTTGCATATCTTTGCCTGAGTGTTCCATTTTCCATGCACTGCTTTGTATGTTTTACTTCAGATACGTGTTCAAGCTTCACTCAACCGCTAAAGTGTAGCCGGGGCCATAATGGTGCGCCAACACCTCTTTATATATTATATCAATAAAAAACATATATTCATAGCGCGTATAGCCCAAGAAGGCCTGTTTGTTTTGAAAAATGTTCACATCCCGGTAAGATACGCCATGTGCTCAACAAAGGCCCGAAATCTACTCGCGAGCCGTCTCTGCCGGCTCACGAATTGCTGGCATTGAACAGACGAAGGGGTGGACAAGCTGACGCAGAAACTAACGACCGGGGCTTCTTGCAAGACGGCGAGGAACATCTAACTAAAACGGGGAGAAAGTGTTCCTTTTCACATCACAAGGATGTTACGGCTGCTGCTGTTTTATTTTTCAAGCACAACGGTGTGTGCCGGCCTGAAACAAATAGCGGTCGTGGTTTCATAGAATTGAATGCAGATTCGTGCAGTTTTAAGACAAAAAAGGCAGTCGACAAGAACGTCAAGATCAAAGCTGGTGAATCAAGAAGGAAAATCAAGGTGGTGGCAATATGTAAGGACTTCAGCCTTGATGAACTTGCCTGGTCAGTTGGAGCTAGCAAAAAACAACGCCCTTTCGGTTCGCGCTCCCCTTGACCCATTCTCTCGTTATTTCGTTGAGGGAAATAGCCACAGCTATGTAGGATCTAGTTCAACACAGTGGTTCTGCTACAGCAACTCAGTTTTAAGTTACTTTCACACAAGAAGACTGGCTGCGACCTTGCTAACTACCCTTTATTGTTAAACATCACACAAATGCGTTAAAGCAAATGTTTAAGGCATGCGTCAATTTCAAGAACGACCACCACAAATGTAGCAGCGACAACCTTTCCACTAAAAGAAAAAAAGTTTATGCACATGCACCTCTTTCTTGTGAACGTTGATGTGGCACTGTTTTTTCATCAAAGATGCAGTATGAATTTCGCAAAATGTGTAAACATGTGCAGTATATCCACTGTTCTTCATAACTGCATGGCATTCTTTAATATATTCACAAAAGTAGATACATTGGCTTGTACGCCATTCAGTATTTCACACACATTAGACACAAACACAAGGGCTGTAGCAGATAGGCACAGAAAAATAACCTTCTTATATGTGCCCTCAATTGTCCACCTACAAAATATGTTAAACTTTATACAACACGCAGCTTCTATTACGTTAAAAGTAATAAAGAGACACCAAATCGGCAAGAACACAGCAATGACTTTCTACGTATCTGCCTGTTACCTAAATACCTTCCACAATATTTATGCAGAGTAAGTCATCTATTCTACATGCTTCATAAAAACAAGCTATTACCGCTGAACAATACTAGATATGTAATATTTAACGGACAAGAACTCCGAATAGAAAGCTTAAATTGCTTCGAAGTAGAGTGGCGTTCACCTTCACGCTGAGGAACTCTTCATGCGAGTTTTGCCAGGTGACCCACCTAAAATGACCACTTCGTTGTTTCTTTTGTTTCCGATCTTTAAAGTTGTACTGTGCCAGACCACAGGCACCATTCAATGAAATCAAATTTACCGCCATTGTCCGATGCTGTAGGTGATACACAAGGTGATAATAAAATCCGAGCTGGGAAAAAGTGCCACTGCAAACCAGGTAGGCTTTGTCGTTTCTAAACTATTTAGTTTACAAAATACAGCATGTGATATATGTACGCTCTAGTCAATATTTTATAAACCCATTGGCGGCGGTAGATATCGTTCGAATTTCACAACAAAAATTTCCTCCCCACTGATACGCCCACCTTGCCTTTTGTCGGTTAGGGTAACGCATTTCGAGCAAAAAGGAGTGCACTACTGTGGTTTCACGTGAGTAAACTCTAATTTTTACTCACCCAAGACGAGAGATATAAAACAGAAAGTACACTTTCACCTCTCCTGAGATATTAGTTCACAATGAAACGGTAATCTTGGTTGCACCTCAAAATCTTAGGCTTACCTTCAAAAACGAGTGATGATCGATCCTTTTGCGACGTGGCTCCCTTGAATGTATAGTAAAGCGAGCAAGTGGCATGAATTTGAGGACAGCAGAGTTTCGCAGCTTCAACTGTGACACGCTACTGGATGCTCAAAGTGGTGAAATTCATGAATGGACACTGACTGGTTGCACCTATCACGCCCGAGAGCAATAATCTGCATCAGCGACACCTATAGACGTCACACATACAACTGATTCATAGCCCGACGCACCCACAGCATGGTACAGCGTACAAAACGGAAAGGCTGCATATGTTTTCTTATATGTAGATTACACTCGACGCAGATGGTTCAGCGACCAGATGATCGATAGAAGAACGATCATTACAATGTTGAAGTCAATGGCGGCGTAGCAATTTTTCACAAAAAAACTATAAGCAAACTGTCACCATTGTCGGCAGCCATGGTCATGTGGATTATGGCTTTCGACTGTTGACTGGAGTCACGGGGTGAGCCCAGCCGCGGCGGCCAGCATTTTCGACAGAGGCGTTTAAAGTGTGCCGTAAAGAAAGCAAGGAGGCGTAAATTTCCGTAGCCTTGAACTACGGAGTTCTTCAGAATCATAATTACCGGAGCATTTGTCGTCTCTATTTTTTTATAATAGAGTTGTACGCACAAAAGCTGCTAGCAACGTTCTGCTGAGGCCACACCACCTTGCTCTGATCATTCCGTAAAGATTGCGCGAATAGTGAGGTTTATTCTAAAACATTCACAAGCGGCAGTCGATGCCGCATGTAAAAATGTCGATGCAGCTTAACGCAGATCAGTTTAACGACGGCCGATGCCCGTTTCGCATTCATCAGTGTACAGCGTGCATTTTTTGCTGTAGTTTCTTCTTTCATTGACCTGCCCCAAGTTCGACCAAATAAGGAGTTTTATCTCGGATACGCCGACTCTTGCCTTCGCCTGCCACGATACCGTGACAATATCGTGGCTTTCCGCCGTTAAACATGAACAATTAGTATTATAAAGAACTTGTGCGCAACCAGCGCCAGCTGCGAGCCGCAAAGGCAGTGTGAGTGTGTCACTCCGAAATTCACAGCATGTAAAGTGCTCCATTACCGGAGAAGGCGAGAGTTTACTACAAACTTGGTACTCTATTAAAGTATTATCTATAGTGGAGCGAACTTCCTGCACAACATATTAGGCCATAGTGTGAAAGACGCGAATTAGGTCACATTCTTATTCTCAATTCTGGTGTTTTTCACTCTGTCCCTCAAGCTTTTTCAACTCACGTGCAGTTGTACTGCACCAGGGATCCACTCACCCTTGGCGGTAGTCGACGACGAATTTAAATGCCATTGAGTGACGACTTCGGATGCTATCACGTTCACTCGAGTGTTCGTTTATTGTTTTCAGAGTGTTTTCGCAATAAATTATGAGTAATTTTAATGAGTAAATTAGCAAAGTAAGCTGGGCAAGTTGGGGAGTTGGCACGCCTAAATTAAAAAAAAGACATGAAGCGTGCCACATCCAGGCTAAGTAACTCATGAACCATGCGTTGACACATAATTGTGTGCTCTATTCTGTTCGCAAACAACATAATGTCACACATGACCACTTATTTATAAGTTTTACGTCGCCTCTCTCTACTGCACAATTAGATAATGCCGTACGCAAATCCCGGAGTTTCTCAGAACATTCATGATTAATTTAGCCTAACCTGTTCGGCTTGAGCATGCAAACACGAACAGCGCAGTTCATCCTCGAACAAGCACGTGGCCACCCGTGATTCACTGCTTACGTCTAAAAGCAGTCGTGCATTGTCGCAGATCAGTTGATCGATGGCCGACGCTCTGTTCGCTGCTATCAGTACCAGTGTGCATTGATTTCATTTGATATTCCATTTATTGGCCACAAGATTGGCCAAATAAACAGTTTCATCTTAGACACACCAAAATGTTGCCTTCGTCCACGTCAAGAACCCTATATATACTTAGGTCAAAATGTGACAAGATACGAATCCTTTGAATAGTTTTTCATAGATTTCTCTTATTTATCCGGCACGCACTTTGTGATCTAAATGCATATATAAATTACGCAAGCAATGAATTCCTAATTTGTGGGTCGGCGCTCGTGTCGTCTGTACCTTAGTTCTTGGCATGCACCGCACTGCACGTTTATTAGAACTAGCTAACACTAACTTTTGAGGGACTCTGTATGTAGAAATAACTTCTGATGAAGGGTGTCTACTTGTATGCACAGGGCCCTAGTGCATGCACGCACGAATGTCGAACCGAAAGCGCATCAAATATACAAATGGTCACTCAGCTGATTTGGCTGCCATTCGCACTGCGGACGTTCCATTTCTTGGCTACCTCTTGCGCTCATTTGTCAGTGAGGTTGCGAAAATTGCAGCCCGAGAACACTACGTTAGTGATGTGGCACCCAAGATGAACAACACGATACTTGAAAGTAGTCGGTGACACAAGTGCAAGTAGTCGTCTAATGGCTTCGCTAATAGAGCCTACTATCTCCCCAATGGATTTACACTCTTTTTTTAAAGAATTATTCAAGTGCGAGCAGAATTACAAAAAATTGTCACAGGCTTCAAGCGCTTGATCACTCCTTTCGGGCTAGAGTGTGCTCTCTCTAAAACACATAGGAAGGGGGGTGGGTTAAAACGGGGCATGCAAAGGTGTCGTTTCCTTCACACGTGTCATGGTGTTCGGCACCTCATTTTCTTTCCTTTTTTTTCGTAGGAGCGACTTACCATCAGAGTGATCAATAGCGTGGGCATCTGGCTGCATCCCGCGGTGGCAACGGTAACTGTGCATATTGCAAGGCTCAAATCGGCCGACTATAATGGACATAAGGTTTATGTCGTGGTCGCTTGGGTTTATGGCATAATTTGTCGACATAAGGGAAGCATTTTTAGTCGTTTTGAATTATAATTTTAGGCTTGAGTTCACATGGGCACTGTGATTCTTTGCTCGCGTGTTCTTGGGTGCCTATGCTACCCATCGGCAGCTTTGTCTGAACACGCTGAAAGAGTGTTACATGTTGATTATTCTAGCCACTATGCGAATCGTACACCAGGATATGCCAGCTGCTTCAGGCCGCTATATCGCTTGGTTAAAAATGGTAATAGCGCACTAAAAACGAAGACACAAAGAAGGCACACACGCACACACATATCACACCTTTCAACAGTTTTAAATGCGAAGCATTACTTAGCGAACTTCGGCGACTTTGAGCGTCTCTATCTATCTATCTATCTATCTATCTATTTATCTAGCCGCCTACGACTTTTAGCTCTCCTGGGCGTTTCGATAATGGTATAGATATCAAACTTGGTGTGCTCTAACATGACCGTATGAAGAACATACATGACTAGTAATGACATGAAAAGCATAACATGTATGTCATGAGTGTCATGATTTTTATTTCATGGTCCTGTAGCTCTTGCGGTGGTTTTCTTTACATGACATGTTGCAAAACTGATTTGGTGTGACATAATTGCATGGCGAACACAAGTGACAGATCCTAACATGAAAATATTGACATGCATGTCATGTACCGGCATGACCACGTGCCACGCTCATGATGCGCTCGTGCCCGTTTCGCCAGCGTCACATTTACGGAACTTGGTATTACAGTACGTAAATAGTTGACGAAGGTATGTGACTGGTGCAAGCACGATAATCATGAGAGGTGTGTCACGCAACAACATGACTGCATGCCACTCTCATGATGCGCTGGTGGTCACTTCGCTAGCTTCACTTGCATCAAATTTGGTGTTACGGGATGAGAATGAATGGCGAAGATATGATACTGGTGCAAACAAGATAAGTATGAGATGCGCGTCATGTAACAACATGATTACATGCTACGCTCATGATGCGCTCGCGGCTGTTACGCTAGCTTCACATGTAGCAAACTTGGTATTACGCGACGTGAACGGCCAACATAGGTAAATGACACATCCAAATATGATAATCTTGACATGTATGTCATGTAACAACATGACTACATGCCACACTGAAGACGCGCTTACGGATGTTTCCCTAGCTTCACATGTCAAATTTGGTATTGATGCCAGTAGATGACGAAGGTATGTGACTGGTGCAAACATGATATTCATGAGATGCGTGTCATGTGAGAACATGACCACAAGCCAAAGTCAAGGCGGCAATACATGTCGACGTGACGCGGTGCGCCTGCTCGCTGGCGTTTATTTCATCGCGTCACGCTGGCGTTGCCCCGCCAGGCGCCGGTCCTGCCATATACTCGCAGGCGCGCGCCGCGCTGTGTTGCTTTGATGCATGCGCGTTTCAGCGCGTCCGGCGTCCCTCCATCACGAAAAGAGGGAGACGCAGTGTTGTCTGGGTACCGTATCAGCGCTAAATGCAGCATGTCGCATCTCGCGCCGGTTGCCGTCGAGCCACGCCAACGCACGTTGGTCGCGCCTAGCGTCAGACTATAGAGTGCTCGCCTTTTACTAACGTAGCGTCACTGTGCCCAGCATTCGCGAGCGTTAACGCTACATTGGAGTACATTGGGCCCTTCGTGATGCGGTCGTGGACGTCTTGCTAGCTCCACATATACCGAATTTGGTGTTACGTGACGTCAAAGGATGACGAAGTATATAACTGGTGAAAACATGATAATCCTCACATGCGTGTCATGTAACAACGTCACAACATACCACGCTCATAGCGTGCTCGCGGCCATTTCGCTAGCTCCACATATACTAAATTTTGTTTCACCAGACGCGAACAAATGGCGAAGGTAAACGACACACCAAAACATGATAATTTGACACAGGAGTCATGTACGGCAACATTTACCTCCACCTCGTAACGTTGTGCTGATTTTAAAGCGACATATTTCATTCGTGCTTCGCATATCATTGATTGCCACTGTACGTGGTATCTGCCAATTTTATATTTTGCGATACCCAGGTTACTTATATGGCCAATGAGACAATAAATGTGCGTGGTGTTGTGTGGTACAATGTTATCATTACTAGACATGAAGACGGACACCTAAAAAATCATACTCTTTTCTTGTCAACGTGATAGAGGGCATCGTGATGCACTTGTCACCCATGTTTTCTAGCCACCCCCCCCCCTTGCCAGCATTTTTTCGTTTGCATTTCTCTTCGTGATAGTCCCGCCGCTGTAGTCAAGTGGCAAAGGTACTCGGCTGCTGACCCGCAGGTCGCGGGATCAAATCCCACCTGTGGCGGCTGCATCTCCGATGGAGGCGGAAATGGTCAGGCCCGTGTGCTCAGATTTGGGTGCACCTTAAAGAACCCCAGGTGGTCAAAATTTCCAGAGTCTTCCACTACGGCGTCTCTCATAATCGTATGTTGCTTTTGGGACGTTAAATCACACACATCAATCCTCTTCGTGATCTTGCGCTGCATTCCAACTTATTTGTCGCTGAAAAAAAAGCAGACGCACTTCGGCCTATTGCGCAATCTTTTATTGCGATAGCAATTACATGAAAAACCCTCGGCTGGGTTTTGCCGTCGGCGTAGCCATCGCTGACCGTATATATATATATATATATATATATATATATATATATATATATATATATATATATATATATATATATATATATATATATATATATATATATGTATATATATATATACGTATATATATATATATATATATATATATATATATCGTGAATAGTACAGTATAGGAGACAAAACTATAAAATATTTATTAATTCCTAACAGTTTCGGCTGGTGGACCAGCCGTCTTCGGAGGATATAAGAAGGCTGGTCCACCAGCCCAAAACTGTTAGGAATAAATAAATATTTTATTGTTTCGTTTCCTATACTGTACTATTCTCGAAGTTTATAACGTTATTACGGTAGCCGGAAGAAACTGTGTTCATCTACTTCATATATATATATATATATATATATATATATGGCACAACGCTCCCGTTGGGCCATATTTCATACCTTAACGAAGACTAACTGGCCCATTGAATTATTACTCCCACTATATATAAATATATATATATATATATATAATATATATATATATATATATATATATATATATATATATATATATATATGCGTATGTGTGTGTGTGTGTGTGTGTGTGTGTGTGTGTGTGTGCAAAAATGCAAGAAAGAAATCTAGACAGATACAGACTCCAGTGCGTAATCGAACTTGGGGCCTCTGCGTCGTAAATGCGAGGCGCTAACCACTGATCTACCGAGGAGCACGTCCTTCAACGTTCAAATGATGCCAAGCCATTGATATTTACCAGTAACCTCCGCTGACGGGACTCGGGGGGAGGAATTATCGTGTTTTCAGCATTACCAGCAAGATGGCGCAATGAGCGCGCGTCGCCACATCGTGCGGCAGCGCGCCCTCTAATGTGCCATGCGTACATTGCCCTGCTTAGAGCAGGGAGTCGAGGCTCCCTCGGACACCCTTATCTCGCGGGAGAATCGCGGGTAAAGCCCGCGTCTTGGGTGGCCGCGGGCTTTACCTGGAACGATTTTGTTGTAGTTACCGGGCGCACAAAGGTCACTGCAATCGTTGAAGTCTTCGTTTGCGAAATTGCGTGCCTTTTTCAGACACAGCGAAGTAACAACTGACACGCGTATTCACGCATCTGTACCTATGAGTAAGTTTCGTGCGTCATATGTGGGTGAGAAACTCAGGGGACGTTTCGATCTGCTTAGAATTCTGCGGGTGAGCTACCAATTTGTTGCTATCGCGTTCATTGCTTCACCTTTGCAGCAAATCTGTGACTTCCTTTCCTTTTTCAAATTATGGGAAACCACGTGCACGTGAGGTATTATGCTTGTGCGATTTCCTTGCTGAATTGTTTTCGCAACCGGACCGGACTGTTTTCGCAACCGGGCTTCATCTTTGCAGACCTTCAAGATACAATCAGCCACTAAAACTAGCAAAAGAGGGAAAAGCCCATGCATCCAGCAGCCTTTTTTGTGGCTGTTTGAAACTTAATTGGACCATAGGGTGCCATGACTTCTTCAGGGCAGTCTTAAAAAAAGCGTGTCAAGCCCTCTTTTCACTAGTTTTGAATGCTCTGAGTGGCAGGGGAGTATAGTATCACATGGTCGTGGTTCATAATGCCAACATGACTGATCCCACAGAGCGACAACCGAAGGTCCCAGAACCTTATGGCGCCGTTCTGTGGAAGCTCATGCGTCACCTCTAATGGCACAAGACACCCTTTGATTACTGGCAACATAACGTCAAACTCCATCTCCAATCCTGGATGCCGTTCTAAACCACGTCAGAAGGTATCAAAAGATGCCGGGTGAAGCTGAAGTCATCTGGAACTACTGTATATTCTACCTTACCGGAAGGTAGCATATACAGTGACTCTACCTCTGCAGAAAATGACTCCGCCTCGACTAAAAAGAAAAAGAAGATGTCTCAGGTTAATATCTGATGAATGTGCATGTTCTAGCTATTTTGTGGTGACAAACAGCTTGGCGCCTCTATGGCAGCATCGGCAACTTCTTCTACCAGAGTCAACGCCATAACACAGCAAAAGAGACACATGTTTTACAGCAGGGCCGACAATATTCATGCGCTGTCCGACAACACACGTGCCACTATTATTCCAATGCAAGTTCAGGTAACTGCGATAAGTTTACTCGTACGTGTAGAAAATTCAATCGCCACACTATCGAACTCGTAATCGCGACATTCCCCGCCTGGACTTATGAAATCACGCAAGCGCATACTCTGCAAACCTGTCCTTTCATTTTATGCGACTGGACACGTTTCTTATGTTGGAGTTGACAGAGAAATTGAAGTAAAGATTTGTCACAGTAAAGATACGCTGACTGTGCATGACAGACGAACACTATCCAAACATATTACCTATCTGTCCCGGGTCACTTTTGATATTAACCATCGAGGTGCGAAAGGCGCCAAAAAAAGAACTGCATGACCAAGTCGTCAGTGATGCCTACAGCCCCATGTCTGCAGCATTCAACCATCGTAGGCACGTTGGATCAGCGGCAGCAGCTTTTTGTTACTTTATGTGGGGACAATAGTAGCGGCGCACGTCTGCAGCAACAACGGCCACGTCGAGCGTGAAGAGCAACGGTGAGCTTCCCCCTTCAGTACCAGTTTGATCTTATTTCGTATAGTTATTAAACATCAACAAAATAGGGTGCCTCTAGTTTTCGAGCGAGGTCTTGGGTCACCGATCATACACATGCGCCACTTGCTCATTCTGTCTCCTACTGGGTATGCAGGCCCTTTTGAAAGACGCCATTTCAGGGACCCCTGTCTCACAGACCTTATTTCATGCTGGTGCCCCAAAGCGGTTTGCGTTCATAAGCCTTCTTTTCTGTGTATTTTCCACTTTATTGTTGCGAGTACACTAGAAGACCAATAGAAGGCAAACCTGTGTTTGGGTCTTACAGGGGTCGGACCCCCGATTTCTAGTAACGTTGTGGACACAGCGGCTGCATTTTTACCGTCATCGTCAATTACGGTGTAAGGTTCAAATCGATAAGCACAGCCGACACGCTCTATATATTACATGTAAGCGGGGGCGTAGTGTGGCGCAGTTATAATGAGCGCTCATGCTGACTCAATGGTAATAAGTTTGAATCCTCTGTGTTTGCTGTCAATATTCTGAAATTTATTTCTAAATCTGGTGCTCGCTTGTCACTTGTACAGTACCCGGATTGAAATACGACACTCGAACTGCGGGGCCACCGGTGCACGTGTAGCGTCACTTGTGGGTCCTCGTGAAATTAAGGTATAAAGTGTACCCTGTGGTATAAAGTGAGAGGGAGAGCATCTGCGAAGCAGGATTGCTGCTTCTGGTCATTACCGAGTTAGCCTGTAAGTAACCATGTGCACGCTATCAGTGTGGCGCTGCAAGGCTCGCGCGCTTTCGCATGCCGGCCAAAGTGGCAGACCAACGCGTACTCTTTATAAACTGGGTGGGCATTCAAGAAGATTAGAAAAGGCTGCCACGTTCTTCCGTCACCGAAAGGCCGCAGTATTGGTTGCTAGGGGCGAACCAAGAACATTAGCCGGGCGTTATTTTATTGTTGTACGGAGACAGGCCTGTGGCTGCTGCTTTTTGTTTTTGTCATAACAAAAAACATGAAATGATCTCTGCTCTTGTGCAGGTGCTTATCATGTCTATGATCGCACACAGGATGCAATCGCTTAGCTGAATCTTGTATTCATTGCACAGCATACATGCGGCATCGCCGAACCACACCAAATGAGTCGTCTGAGCTCGCGGAGTGAAAGTGAATCAAGGTGCGCACCGCGGATCCCATTTAATTGGCGTGTATATGCGCACCAGCCTTGCAGCACAACGCTGATGGGGTGCACTTGGTATTATACTACGGGCTGACTCGTTAGCGGCCGGAACCTGCGTTCCTGCACTGCAAATGTTTTTCTCCTCAGTGAATGTCACAACGCAAAGCTTAAGAAAATTATGGTTGCGTAACAGATATTAGCAAAGAAAAAAGTAGACAGAATAGAGCGTCAGACTTTCAATTCTTTTGTTTTCCTCGCATCACCGAAATATATATGCTTTCAGTATGCGACGAAGGAGAGGGCAGAGCACAAGCGACTATCACATTGCACACACGAAAACCTAAACAGAAGGACGCCATGGCACAGCGCTATCTAGAAACAGGTATTCCTTCTTGTACAATGTAATTAACGGAACACTGACGCATTCGTTTCTCTTCCTTTGTATTTGGTATGCCTCCATGTATGCCTCCACGTGGTTCGTACCACGTTTCCGCACTACGTATAGATTCCAAGCCGAGGCCTAAGCAACTTTCCCACAACACTCAACGCGTGAAAGTAAAATTACTTGCAACAAGAGACAACTTCAGTCACATTTATGCTCTCTAGCTTCATAGTACCATGCGCAACACGCTATTCTCACACTTTATGTAATATTTTTCACAGTTTAGTTTAGTGTAAAAAAGTGTATTATGTTAAATCTAGTTATTTTTGTGTGTTGTATTAGGAATATGAAGGTATGCGTGTTAACGTAACTGTATATATGTGCGGTTTTATACTTAAAAGTGTCAATGGATACTGTGGCATGTACGCCATGGTATCCACTGTTCACCATGACATAATCGAGGTTAACGGTGGAAGGGTCTCAGACCGACCTACCGACATTTTGACAAGATGGCCTAACGCCTGTGAAAAAGATCCCCCTATTGAAACCTCTACCAACCTGTATAAAGCTCTTCTATTGTTCACCCCGATTATCCCACCACTTGTTCCCATCTGTCGGTCCCATTTTGAATCTCACGATATGCGAAACGTGTCACGAAAACACTATTACTGGTTTCTTTTCTTTTTTTCTTCCTTGATGACGCGAATGGTCACTGTTTAAACACCATGGTGAAAACCTTTATCACAAAGCGCAAGTTAATTGCGCAATATCTATCATATGTACAACTATCCACGGCCAAGTGCGAATGGCGTGTTGTACTTTCGTTTCTGCTTGCTCGGAGGCTCAGGCAGCTGAAATTCATCGACGAAGGAGAAATGTGCGTGGCACAACTTTTGTATGACAGTGAGGTTTGTTTGGCAGATTTAAAGCAGCAAGCACAGACGTTCACGATGCCAGAAAACGGGGTAGGAGGGTGTGGTACCCGACTATTTTATTCAGAGACTGAATCTACCAAATATACAAAACTGTCAGGTCGCACTTACTGTGCAGGGTGATTCGTTTCTGAAAACTTTGCGATTAGTTCATACTATCAAGTCACCCCAGTACTTCAGCCAGAAGACGCTGACCGCCCATCAGACAACGTAGCGAGTACGCGCCACCGTAACGTTTCTTCAGCGACACCATGATTAAGAAGAATACTTCTTGACCTTGTGTCTCGAAACAAATATAATCGAAACAGTACAACTAGTCTGATTACCCATTGAACACGTTCTCAAAATGCGCGGCTGCATGAAATCCACGGGCTGGTTTCAGTGGAAAGTAATAATCAGCAAACATGCAGCTAGGACCAAGCGCCCCCTCATTCCGTGTTTTTGCTCAGATGAAACGGTTTGCCAGATAAAAGCTGTTTGGCTCAGACAGCGAACTGCAGCCCGGTGTAAAGAGCTGACAGAAAGCACAACTAGTTCTTTTCATTGGACACAACCAGCAGTCCTTCCTTCTGCAAGGGCTGTAAAGGAACGAGGTTGCCGTGCTACCACAAATGTCTGTTCAAACGGTGATTACGATTAGAAGTAGCTCATATGCGCACCCAAAACTGAACGTTGCTTTGTCATGGTGATCACCGGCGTTACAAAGCCAGATACAAACATGTTAAGATACACGCGTGCGTTAAGACGTAGCTGCCTGTGTTGTTTTCAACACTATCATTCAGCGTGTATCGCGAATTGTGGTTTATGCTTCATCTTTAGCGAGATGGCACCACTTTGCGGGACCGACCAACTTTTCCTGGTTGACCATTAATGCTTATATCGACTAAAAATTACGGAAAAACCTGGCATCTGTTTCTGTACTAAAGCAGTGCTTACATTCAAAATACGCCTCCCCTCGATGGTTGTGCAGTAAGGGCCTTGGCTGCTGACCGGAAAGTCACATGTTTGATCCAGGCTGCGGTGTCTACTTGTTCATGCAGGTGAAATTCCACAACACTGTGTACAGTGTGACATACGAGCAAGCAAAAAACATTGCATCTAAATGCTTACACCTCGATAACATGGCTTTCCACATATTCAGATTGTGTTTTGGGACATAAAATGCCAGATAAAAAGATATATTTTATTAAAAGCACTTCTGTTAAGAGCAGGCAGCAGTTACATTGCCTGAGTAAACAGTATTGTGTTCTATCATAATCTACTCCCAGATGATCGGTCTTTGTCGGAACAAAGAATTCTGGGTCATTGGCCGAGCCCATACTCAGCCTTGAAGGCTTTGAAAGCATTGCTACGCTTTTTGCGGACAACTGGCCTCAGAGACAGACTTTTGTGTTTTATTCTCTGATGCTGCCTTTCCTCTGTTGCTATTTTTTGTATTCTCTCTCTCTTTGCAACATTTTCGCTATCATCTTTTATTCTCCTCATCCCTTTCTCCAGCACAGTGTAGCCAGCCGGTCTAGGAACTGGATAACCTCCCTGTCCTTCCGCTTAAACTTTCCTCCTCCTGCACTTCTGAATTGAAATGGGAAAGCACAATATGAAACTTTACTCGGCTTTGTTTTCATGAGAAAAAACGTTTGCATCAATCAGAGGCAAGAACTGCAGCCGCCTTGAAACATATGGTCCACCTACTGATTTATTCATTTCCTTTCACAGGCATGGCGTCCGCACCAAAGCAGAGCGCAGAAATCAGCATCCTGACTCCGGACTACGCAGCCCTCTTACAGAGCCTGTGCGCAATCAACCGGCCAAGTGTTAATGATGTCACTGCGATATTCAGAGAATTCCGGCGTACATTGGATCTCAGAAAGCCGAAGTCTTCCTCCAAGCCCTCCACATCACCGTCCACTTCTTCCGGAGCTTCCAAAAAACGGGGTGTCAAATCTGGTAAGAATCTGTCATCTCTTTGAGTACTAAACTAAAGCCGTGGTCCTGTGTGAATCTGAGGGACCAGTGAATCCGAAACGCTGCCCTGCCATCACAGACCTCAGCGGTGTTCTTTGAAGGTTCAATCTTTGTTGGTAGTACTTAAAACGTGTGTTACTCAAATCACAAAGCGACAAAGAAAAAAAATGTACCGCTGAAGGGTTCACTGTCTTTTTTGGTGTTAATGCCCCCCGAAATGGGTACACTTTTCACCGATCCAGGATTCCATTTATTCGTGTTGTTTAATAGTTTAAATGCTTTTTAAAGAAGGTTGCGTGCTTTTTTTAAGGTGTGCAATAGACAGCTCCATCGTAACACTTGGCCCCAGTTGAACTCAATTAAACCAATTTTAACAACACTTTAGCTTTCACTGTTCTGGCTGCAAATAGCCTCCGTCAAAGCAGCAACCACTTGCTGCTACGAAAGACGTTGTTGGGTGCAAAGGTCTGTTAATGTAATCGTATGGCGATGCAATTTTCATTACAACCATATGTTTTACAGGCCGATCATATGTAATGTAACCTACACTACTCACTGATAGCAACACCGACTTGCTCATTGACGCAGGCAGCTTTCAATACCAGCGGTTGAAGTTTGTGTTTGACTTCATTTTTGCTTGAACACGTACGTCATAGCAAACATAAACATTAGCGACTGAATTTGAAGCAATGACATCTCACTATGCTACAACGATGTTGCTGCGTTTCGCCCGTACTATACGCGCTGGATTCAGCTGTAATTCAAATATTAATGACCATAATATGTAGGATTTATTCCTAGGATTGTCTGTTCAGGCCGCATAATATGGCAAAATATTTGCACTTACTACCACCATCTTGGCCTTGAAGAAGGCTCCTGACAAGCAGCAATCTGTAGTGTAGGTTACTTCACGCAATGTAACTGGAAACTACAGCAGAAAAATTACTTACTGTCCATGTAGTGCGACGACTCTGAAGGACATGGTGTTGGGACCCACCCTGTTTACGTTGCTGGGTCCAGCTGCACAGTCTCCTTTTCAGTATGTGAGAAACTGCGGCGGCTGTCATAGCGTTCCCCCGATTGGTGTTTCGATGCCACAGTACGAAGACGAACAATAGCCGAGCTTCTGCTAGAAAGAGCGTATTTGTGACAGAGTAGTCACTACGGAACTGTAACCGTAGGATAGTGTCGATCGGTTGTGCAAAGTTTCACAGTGTTATACGCATAAACTACGAAGAGAAGATCATCATCCCAGATGGCGTGGTCGTGAGATACGTTCATGGTCAACATGTTAGTCAGAGCTCTGTTCGTACGTTATACCAGCCTATTCGTGCTGAGAGTGATAAGGCGATGAATGCCGGAACTGCGAACTGCACAGATGAACCACTTCTCCGACGACATCCGTGACGAATTGATCACCACGACCACTAATGATCACTCTGGGAAGACAATGTGGAAGAATGATGAATCTAAGCAAAAACATGGTCCTGCATGCAGCTGTTGAGAGTTCTATTGCCACCGTTTCTGCGTATCGAGTCAGGTGGTCAAAGCATATTATCACCCATCAACTGTTGTTTGTTGAGCTTGAGCGTACAAATCACCCACAATATCGATACGAAGGAGGAGGAAGAGGAAAATTTAAGCGGAAAGACAGGAAGGTTAGCCAGTTCTTAGACTGGCTGGCTACCCTGTGCTGGGAAAGGGGTGAGGGGAATGAAAGATGTTAAAAAGAAATGTTGCGAAGAGAAAGAGAAATTACAAAAACAATTGCGACAGAGGAAAGGCAACATCAAAGAGTATAAGACACTAAAGCCTGTGTCTGAGGCCAGTTGTCCGCAAAGAGCGCAGCAAAGCTTTTAAAGCCTTCTGGGCTGAGGATGGGCTCGGCCAATGACCCAGAATCCTTTGTTCCGACAAAGGTCGATCGTCTAGTCTATCCAGAGCTGCAGTGAGTTCTTGTCTTTGCACGTTGAAATGGGTGCACTCACACAGAAGGTGCGCGATGGTTTTTTCGCAACTGCCGTAAGTGCATGTAGGAGAGCTGGCCATCCCAATCAGATAAGAGTATGCGTTCGTGAAGGCCACTCCAAGCCACAGGCGGCATAGAAGTCTCCTCAGCTTGAGATATTCTTGGGGGAGACGAAACTGCAGATTGGGATCCAAGTTATGCAGGCGCGCGTTTGTGAAGTCTGTTGAGTTCCACTGTACCAGTGTGAGGTCACGTGCAACCGAACGAAATCTTGTAGCTGCGTTGGTTCTTGAGAACGGGATGGCTGTGTATTGGGTACCATCGTGTGCAGATCTAGCGGCCTCATCTGCGCGGTCATTGCCATATATACCGCAATGACCTGGTATCCACTGATAAACTATGCTGTGTTGTTTTTTTGATTACTTTGTGATGAAGAAGCCTTATTTCAGCTACTAACTGTTCATTAGGTCCATGGCAAAAGGGTGACATAAGACATTGAAGAGATCCCTTCGAGTCCAAAAAGATAGACCAAATTCCAGAAGGTTCTTTCACTATAAACTTTAGAGCTGCACGTATGGCCGCAAGTTCTGCAGCTGTCGACGACGTCAAATGCGATGTCATTAATTTAATTGTGATGTGCCTCGCGGGAATAACCACCGCCCCTGCAGAGCTCACTGAAGTCTGCGAGCCATCCGTGTAAATGTGAAGGCGTCCGTTGTGCTCCTCTTGCAGGAAAAGTAATGTGGCCTGTTTCAGGGCTAAATGCGACGAATTTTTCTTATTTTGGATGCCAGGAATTGTAAGAAGGGCTTTGAGTGGGTGTAGGCATATAATGGTATCGGCGGCTGTGCTGCATGCGTGAAGTGCAATGAAAGCACTGCGCAATGCTGAGCTACAGTTGCGCTGAACGCTGAGTGGGGCCCGGAAGTTTGAAGTGAGGCGACGTGATGAGATGGAAGCCGAGCGAAATTTCTTATGTGCATTCTCAAAGTGTCTACGCGGATGTATGCGTTGACTGGATAATCACTCAATGATGACTGTCGCTGCTGTAGACGCGCATCTCGGGAGATCAAGGCATATTCTCAGGGCTTGGGCTTGGATCGACTGGAGGATTCGCAAGTTTGTTCTTTGGATCCCGCAAAGCACGGGTAAGCTGTATCGCATATAACTGAGGAACAGAACGGTGTAGAGTTGGAGCATTGCTCGTACCGATGCACCCCACGTTTTTCCAGCAAGAAACCTCAGTACGTGGGTGATCATGGGGAGCTTGGTTTTCATGTGGGCGATGTGAGGGCTCCAGGAGAGGTCGCGATCAACTATGACTCCGAGGAATCGGTGGGTCTTCACGTAGTTGATCGTGTGTCCGTTGATTTTAATAACATATGGGCTCATAGCCTTATGCGTGAATGCTATAAGCGAGCATTTCTCTGACGTCAGCTCTAATCCCCGTTCTTCCAGGTACTTTGTCGCTATTGTAGCCGCTCTCTGAAGCCTGGCACGCAAATGAAGGCGTGTTACGCCTGACGCCCAGATGCAGCTGTCATATGCATATATTGATAGATGGACAGACTCTGGAAGTGCGTCAACCTGGCCGAGTAGTGCTAGATTGACAAGTGTGGGGCTAAGAACACCGCCTTGCGGCACACCACGACGGTTGCAATGGTGCGTTGTTGTGCCATTCTCCGTTTGTACAAAGAAAGTTCTGCCTTTAAGATAGCTGTGGATCCATGGGTAAACAGGACCCCCTAATCCAACTTTTTTCATGACATCCAGAATGGCTTCATGTGATACCTTATCGTATGCACCTTTCACGTCCAAGAACAACGCCGAAGATAAACGTGTCAGTCTTTTTTTATGCTGAACAGATGAGACCAGGTCTATAACGTTATCAATTGCGAACCTTCCACGCCGAAAGCCCGTCATAGCATGAAGCTATACCTCGTGGTGCTCCCAGTACCACTCTAGGCGAGTGAAATTTATCCTCTCCATCACTTTCCCGAAACACTGGTAAGCACGATGGGGCGATAAGAGGTCAAGTGCAGAGGAGATTTACCTGGTTTAAGCACAGAGACGAGGCGGCTGGATTTCCATGAATGAGGGATAAATCCGCTGCCCCACGAGTTGTTGTACACGGATAGAAGGGCCCGTCGAGCTGCTTCTCCGAGGTTGCAAAGAGCCATGTACGTGATTCCATCCGGACCAGGCGATGAAGATCCTTTGCATGCCGTCAAGGCCACTTGTAGTTCCTCTAGAGAGAAAAAGGTGTCCATTATTGAATCTCCGGAAACTGGAGCGTTTTCTAGGTGGCGCGTGGTGCACGCGGACGCATGACCGGCAATTTTCATGCAGAAATCTTCTGCTACTTCAATTTTGGTGCGGCCTTGGTGGTGCTGCCCAACCTGGCGCCCGGTTTTTTAAGGGCAAGCCTGGGGAAACTCCCGCCGCCGCTAAATGGAATATCGATACGAACTTATCAAAATGATAAATGAGGTGGTGGCAGGGATTCGAGAAGACACAGTGAAGGTGTTGAAGGGCACTTGTAGCATTGACATTGTTGGAAAATTGCGACTTAGTACCTAGTCGTTTCGCCTTCTGGACCAGGAAAAGCCCTCTCGTGTCCTATTCCGTGTTCTGATGAACCCGAGATGACCAGCTGTCACATTGTCAGGCATGGCTTTTCGTATCTCCCGAATGTAGACGGTGGTACGACCGAAAGAATTGTGCGCCTTTATTCAAATAATTGATATCCGAACAGTGCTAGAAAAAATGCCACCACAGACACAAAAGCAACCGGTGGCTCCAGAACGTGAGTGCCGCTACAAATAATGGCTCCAAACTAACACCAGTATCTGTTTTTTTTTCCTTGAAAGTAATTAAGATGGCGAATGTGGAAAACATGGAGGCATAAAAACAGCCATCGAAATTGTCTTCATAACTCTCAGCTGCCTTCAGAGGAAGGCGCGAGAGAATCTGCATCTGCGTGGCGGCATCGAAGCTTGGCGGCATCGAAACGGCTGACTGAGATTCCCCCGCCAGCACAATGCATGATGGTCGGTGACGATAGTGAACGTACGTTCATAGACATAACGTCTAAGCTTGCGTACCACCAAAGCCGTGGCCAAGCATTCTTGTTTCGCTCAGCCTTGTTAAAAGACCCACTGGCATAAGCCACTACGTGCTCGGCGCATTGATGACGCTACACTAGTACGTCATCGATGCTGATGCCGCTAGCATCAGGATGCACTTCCGTCGGCAAGAACGAATCGAAGGGACGCAGTGTGGGCCCCGACGTTAGTAAAAACCTTAGCTGGTGGAAAGCATCGTCGCAAGCCAAGCCGAAGTTCATTTGAAAGGGACGTCTTTTCCGAGAAGACATATGTTACGGGAACAACGTGGGCGACCCTCTGACCGAAAAGACGAATATATGAGCGTATTCCTTAAAAGCTCCTCGGTTCCCGCACCGATTTTGTTGATTCGAAAGTCTTCAGGTCCTCAGTTTTAAATATGAGTACATTTTTATACGGGCTATGTCAGGCATCCGGTGTTGTCCGCGTTGGTGTTCACGCGCTGGCAGAGATTACCTCTCCACTCTCACTCCCTCTGTCGCGGCAGCAGCTGCGGGTGCATGCGCTTATCCCCACCCCGAGAAACCGGAGCATCTGGTGCGAGAGAATGCAGGACAAGGTAGGTGCAGTGCTTCGCCACTCTTTCACTCCCCGTTCGCTCTTTCTCCTTCCGGTGCCCCACTACCGTCCGCTCGCGCCTCACTCTAGACCGTTCGCTGGCCGGGCATCTCTCAAGACCATCCGGAAAGTTTGCAAGAGACGCCGCTGTGAAACGTCCACGCCAAGCCGAGAACGCTGGTGCCCCAGTCTCCCGTCGGCTCACTCCTCATTCTCGACCGTTCACTGGCTGGGAGCCTCTCAAGGCGATGGCTGTAGTCAGTGAAGGCGAATGTCTGACAACAAAGGATACCCTCTCTGGGCGCAAGAAATCCATAGACATTTCCTCACGATTCTCCTTGGGGATATGGGCACACTTTTAATGGGAACGCATTTCTTAGTGTGAGTGTGTCAGGCATCTGACGGTGTCCGCGCACCAACAGGTGTTATCTCTCCACTCTCACTCCCCCTCCCATAGCCGTGCGCACGCTCTAGCAACCTCTAGCAACTGGATTAAGGGTTGCGAGAGAGTTTGGGAGAGGGTAGGTGCAGTACTTTGCTACTCCTTCTCTCGCCGTTCATTTTCTCTCCTCTCTGCGCCCAAAACTGCCGTTTGCTCGCACCTCACTCTCCTGGTTGGGCGCCTCTCAAGAACACGTGCTCGAGACGCCGCTGTGAAAATGCAACGCTTTAGTGCTCGTCTCCTTTTTGTCCTGTTTTTCGTCGTTCTGCGCTCACGCTTTAACTATCGTCCTGTCATACCAACTAGCCCAAACTACCACACTGCCAACGCCAAGCTGAGAACGCTGGCACCCCACTCTTCCATCCACTTGCTCCTCACTCTCAACTGTTTGCTGGCTGGGCGCCTCTCAAGGCGATGGCAGAAGTCGGTGAAAGGGAATTTCTAACGGCAATAGCACCTTCTTTCAGCGCAAGAAATCCAATCGCATATCTTCACGATTGCCTTCGGTGGAGGTGAAGGCATTTTTATTGGGTCTCACTTCACGCTGTTCTTGTGAATGCGATGTCCTTTTCTGAACTTTTCTTAATGTTTCGGATCAAGCCGACCTTTGCTACACAATTCAAAACAGGACTGAGACGTCTGCTATGCTCTTTCGGTGTGCTGCCGAAAATCTGCACATCATCTAAGTAGCACAAATTTCTCATTTAAGTTCTCGAAGTGTTCTGTGCCTAAATCATTCGAACGTTGCTGGCGTATTGCAATGACGTATTGCAATGACGTATTGCTGGCGTGTTGCAAAAGCAGTCAGGTGCTGCGAAGACCGTTTTTTTTCTTTGTCGTTGGCTCGAGTGAGTATCCGCCCATACCTTGAGTATAGGTCAAGTGACAAAGTCCCACTGTGGTGGTATCACGACTAATGTATTCGGTTGCTGACCCCTAGGTCACGGGTTCAAATCCCGGCGGCGGTGGCTGCAATTTCGATGGAGGCGAAAAAGCTATAGACCCGTGTGCTCAGATCTAGGGGCATGTTAAAAAACCCAAGTGGTTGAATGTTCTAAATCCTTTCACTATGGCGTCTCTCATAGTCATATATTGGTTTTGTGGCGTTAAACGCTACATATCGATTAAGTTCACTGACAAAAAGTAGGCAGCAAAATGCTGGCAAATACTGACGTCCCTACTACTAGGAAGCGCATACACATCCTTTTTGGTGACGGCGTTTAGTTTTCTGTAGTCAACACAAAATCACCATGACCCTTCCTTTTTCTTTTCCATGATCATAGGCGCTGGCCCCGGACTAGACATACTTTTGGACAACGCCTTTCCGCAGCATTTCAATCAGCTGTTTAGCTATCACGGTCAATTTTGTCATTGAGTTTCGTAAAATAACTTAAGGATACTATGACGCTGCGATAGTTCAGCGACCATTGGGATAATGGGTAGTCCACTACTTTACCTAGTCTTTGCACTTGTGGGCGGTAAATCGTACTTGCGGCTTAGTCTATTGCTCGTTTAAGTTTGTTTTGAAGGAAAGAACGAACTTTCTCGAACTTCATGACACGATTTGAAATGGTAAGCCTAAAAGAATAACGTTGTGAAACGCAACCACTGAACAATTTCTGATTCGTGTTTCGTGAGAATACTGCTCCAAGCCACACGAACACACACGTAGCCAGAATCAGACCCTAAGTACAAAGAATAGACAAATACGTGTACTACCCATCAATCCCATGCTCGCTGAAGCGCCGTGCGTTGCGGCTCCCATAGAAATTAGAGCCAGAGTTCCCGCTTGTGTATTTTAGGAAACTCCATGATTTTTGTCGAAGACACGTGTTAAGCTTATTGTCGAATGGGGTCTGCACATCCGGCGTCAACTCTGTGATGAGCACGACGATGGTGAAGTCTGTGTGTCATGCGGTGGTGAAGTCTCCCTGTCTTCTCTGTGAAATCGAACACCGAAAGATGTGTCAGAAGCACTCGTGAAACTGCGTGGCGTTCATGTGCGAGCCGCGACTTCTTGATCATTATTAAGACCTTTTATTCATCATTGCTTCATTCGGTCGTCTGTTTGATACTGCTGCTCCTCGCTTAAAACGGTGACTGAGTCATAAGTGACTTCGCCGAACTCGGCAAGCTCCATGTTGCGCGGGAGAACAGCAGGCACCAAGGCACAATCGAAAATCCGTAAGATTGAGGTGCCATTAGCAACTGTCACGAGAGAAGGTGGCACAAGCCCATTTTTCTTAATGCAAGCCGTCGCGAGTGACTGAATTTGCGTGTCAAACGACGAAAAGCCTGCAGTAGATACAATAGCGAAAACACGTCATGGAGACCACAGCGCTATGTGGGAGTCATTAAAGACGAAAAAAAGTTTTTTTCTGGTAAACATCGTGAGTACACCACAGTAAATTATTTTTACTTCAAAGTACCCTGCAGGCCCCACAGGAATGTTTAGTAAGAGGGTGTTGCGAAGCGCGCCTCCGACGACGTTACGAAGGGCGCTACGAATCTCACCGCTGCAACCACTGTTTCGAAAGACGGCGACACCAACACGGTCCCGAAGGCGCCACTGCTCTTATCTCCGCCGAAACGGTCACGAGCTGTTTGGTAGCGTAGGTTTCTCAGCTCGCGACTGCTTCTGCGCAGAGCTGATAGACGAGCGGACGAGACGACGGTTATTTAAACAAGGTTTATGTACAGCATATATATACAGAGGCATTACAAATTCGGCACTCGGACCGCCAGCTTAGAAACCCGAAGAGCCGAGCTCTCCTCTCTAACACAGAGGTCTGCTCTCAAATGGGTTTGCTAACAAATAGTTCAACTGCGACACACATGTCTGCTCTCACATAGGACTGCTCACATAGCGCTCTTCTCTGACACACATGTCTGCTCTCCAACAGGTCTGCTGCTCGCGACGCGCCACAGGGCTTCTTTAATATGAACCGGGTGGATTCTTTGAATAACAAAATGTCCAACCAGAAGCGCCGCTGGTCATGCGGTCAGACTCCTCTAATGGGGTCACCGCTGGGCCGCGTCATTCTTTCTCATCGAATCTGGAGAGGTTGCGCTGCAGGTGGCTGAACCCAAGGACGAGTGACGTCGCCAGGCATTGCGTCAGACCCGCCAGACAGGAAGGCGCCAGTTGCTTGCTCGTCGGGCTCGCTGGTTTAGGTGACTCACTGCACGCGCGCAGCAGAAAGGCGACGTCGCGTGTTCACGCCATTGAGTCGTTCGCGTCAGGCGGGCTTGCAGGCAGGCCTTGACACAGATTTCCTTTTTCCGAGGCGTGGACGTTCGCTGCGGACTCGCAGGCATAACAGCACCCCCACCGCCAGACAATGCGCCGGAAAGACGAGCTGCTTCCACGTGGCTCGGATGTCAGGCGCACTCGTTCGCCAGGTCCCTCCAGGTTTGCCTCCAGGGCCATGGGGAGAATGCAGCTCCAGACTCTGTTCCGGGAACACATCGCATTCTTGAGGACGGATCCCAGCTCCACTGGCTTGTCAACACAATTTGTCGACCTGCTTCGCTCGTCTCTTCTGACGATCCTTGGTTTCAGCACTTGTCGATGGTTCTGCAACTTGCCAAGAACGGAACGACAACAGACAACACACGACACAAGCAAGTGCCCTCGGTCACCCGACAGAACACCAGACAAAGTATAGTACAACATATACCTAGCTACGTGTCTATCAGAATTTCGTTCCCTCTACATCAAGAGGCACATGTGGGAAACAAGACTCTTAAAATGAGAACTCAAATTTTTACACGTACAACAACGTAACGAATTAGAATATACCATAAAGTTGGCTTCTTGAGCTCACTCTGGACGAGAGCGCTCAGCTAAGGTCGTGATGAGGTCAAAATTTTGCCCCGAATCGCCAGCGACAAACCGAAAGGTGGTGAACGTACTAACTAAACACACTGCTCAATGCGTCTGCATTAGCGTTTAGCTTTCCTTTTTTATTTTGTAGCGAACGTCAAAGTTGTGCTCTTGGAGCATCATGCTCCATCTCAGTAACCGGCCACTTTTAGGCGACAATACCTATGCGGTACCAAGGGATGCTCGTACCTGCGACGCTGCACATCTGTGTAAATACAATAGGGAAGTACAGATTTCCCATAAAAAGGAGCATTCCTTCTCAGCTCCTTTTTCTGAACTTCACTTAACCTAGGCTCTAGGTTCAACTGCTCCAAGATTACCTCCGATCCCCTTTCGATTACATCACTAGAACTCAAAATTTCTTCTCCCTCTTCCTCTGAAGCATTCAACAGCAGATTTACGACCACTTGACGTTGAACGTATGGTTTCATCAAGTTACTGTGGTAAATTTTGTTTGGCCGCCTTCCAAATTTCACTTCATAATTCGTATCAGAAAGCTTCATGGGTGCCTTCCACTTGTCCGCGGATTTCCCCGCTCTCTGACAAGTGTGAATTGAGCGTACAAAGTCTTCGATATCCTTCCAGCATTTCGGCCAATAAAACTCGAGGGAAACTCTAGCCTTGGTCTTTTTTATGCCGAGATGCCCTGCCCATGCGTTCTCATGCGCCAGTTCCAATAGTTGGCGATGATACTTTTGTGGCACCAAGAACTGCTCATACTTGCAACCTTGGGCATTTGTGTAGCTCCAATACAAAAGCCCTGCTTTCTCAAAAAAAGAAACATTCTTTTTCTTTTTTCCCAAGTTTACGCTTTTCATTAGCGCCTTAATCGAGAGGTCCTCACGCTGCTCTCGAATTAGCGTTTCTCGATCAACCCTCGACAGCTCACTCCAACTTTCCGCTACAGGCGAGAGCGTTGCAGCCCTCTTGCCCCGATTCAATGGCGCAATGTCGTCTCCCCTTACTACGTAAACCGCGCCGGTCGCTTCGGCGACGGGCTGCTCGAGTGACTGCTCACATGATTCACGCGGAAAGTTTCCTCTCTGAGGTTCCGTCGACTCGCCACCAAGGTCACTTGAAAGTTCACCGCAGTGAACAAGATCAGGTACCTGCGAAAGCTTCCGCGCTTGCGATCGCATGAGGGCCATGTACGCTAAGTTGGGGAAGAACGATTTACCCTGCTCTTTGAGAAGCTGCTCTGAGTTGTTAGAGAAAAAATAAGAAAAACGATCGGGAAGCGCGGCAGACACAGCCGCTTCGGTGCGAAGCTTACCGAACGGGCCTTCAATGACAACCGTAGCGATTGGTAAGCAAGCACTCTGCTCCTCGGCAACTTGCCTGATCCACGCGCATTCTCCTGTAAAGTCATCCGGAGACACCAATGGAGGAAGGACAACGTCCATGATTGCCGCGGAGTCTCTAAGTTCTCGACACGTTTTCCCATTCACACTAATTTCTTGGATATACGGTTCTAACAACCGCTTGTTCTTTTCCGATTCTCGAATTGTTGAAAAAGCAAACTTTTGCTCACAGTTTATCGCGTTGTGCCCTTCTTTTTTGTAGTTGTAGCAGATTAGCGGCTTCCGTGATTCAAACGCCCGTGTGGTATCAGTGCGTTGCTTAGGAACCTCGCTCAATTTCTCCGCTTCGGTTGGCCCTTCCCCTACAGTGTCCTTCGTAAGAGACGGGTCCTTCTTGAAATTACGGTGCGGAGCGGGTTTCCGTTGATCAGGTTTCTTTGAAAAGCCCTCTTTCCTTTCATCCTTTTTAACGCGCACTGCCCTGCTATGCAACTTTCGGCGAGTATAATACTCCTCAGCTAACTCTGCTGCCTTGTTTAGCTGTACTTCACCAAGTTTGTCCTGCAGCCAAAGTTTGACATCCTCCTCGATGCAGCGGTATAATTGCTCCAATGCAACGCATTCCACAACTTTCTCGCGGTCGTCATAAATACCTTCGCCCTTGCGCCATTCAATTGAATCGGCTTTAAGACGAAACGCGAAGTCAACGTGTGGCTCATTCCCCTTTTAGCATACTGGAACCTTCGCCTGAAAGCCTCGGGTGACAACTTATAACGTCTCAAGAGCACTTCCTTAACCTCGTCATAGCTCTCAAACGCTTCCCTCGACAAGCAAGTTATCGCGTTGGACACTTCGCCGGGAAGTAGAGCTAACAGGTTCTGCGCCCAAAAAGACCGCTTCAAAGCATTTCGCTCACACATGTGTTCAAACTTGACGAGATACTTCGCCATGTCCTCGCCTACTACGAACGGTGGCAGTTGGTCCCGAATTCTATAACCGCTGACCTGAATCGTCGGAGAAGCTACGCTAGGCGCCTGCGAACACTGTAGGATTGCCAATTCTATTCGTTTCAACTCTAGGCGTACCTGTCTATCGGCCTCCTCGCGCTCACGACGTTCGCGCCTTTCAGCTTCTTCACGTTCGCGAACTTCTCGCCTTTCAGCTTCTTCACGTTCGCGAGCTTCTACTTCTCGCCTTTCAGCCTCCTCGCGGCGTGCTCTGATATCCGCCTAGGCCTCATCGACTTCCTCAGCCGACACTCCTTCATCCCTCGTGATCTCAAGGATCGCTTGCTTTCGTTTCGCACGACCCAAAGTAATGCCGAGTTCCTCACAAATTTCGATGAGTTGAAGCAATACTTCTTTGCAGACTGCGCTCTTTTCTGTCTCCCTTGTTTTTTTTCTTCAAGTTTGCGCAGCAATTCAATTTTTCGATGAGTTCCTTCACTTTAAGGTTCTCCATCGTTCACACTAGCCTCTTGCTGATTGCCCCTGTTAAGAATTTACTTGCCGTACCCACTATAAGTCAACTAGCAATACGCGCAAGCAATTTTTCACACTCCCATGTTTACCCCCTCCGCATTAACTTCGGTTTCAAAGCACTTCGACTTTGCTTGAAACGATCAAAGCTCACTTCAATGCTTCACACAGCCCTTCTCTAAACTACTACAACCTGAGCTAGAGTAGTCTGGTGAACTGCAGGGAAAACTTCAGGCACTCACCGCATCGATGTTGCTGACGCCGGCCGATCCCGCAGCTGCCAACCACTGTAACGAAGCGCGCCTCCGATGACGTTACGAAGGGCGCTACGAATCTCACCGCTGCAACCACTGTTTCGAAAGATGTCGACGCCAACACGGTCCCGAAGCCGTCCCTACTCCGATCTCCGCCGACACGGTCACCAGCTGTTTGGTAGCGTAGGTTTCTCAGCTCGCGACTGCTTCTGCGCAGAGCTGATAGACGAAAGGACGATACGACGGTTATTTAAACAAGGTTTATGTGCAGCATATGTATACAGAGGCGTTACAAATTCGGCACTGGGGCCGACAGCTTCGAGATCCAAAGAGCCGAGATCTCCTCTCTAACACATAGGTCTGCTCTCAAATGGGTCTGCTAACACATAGGTTCAACTGCGACACACATGTCTGCTCTCACATAGGACTGCTCACATAGCGCTCTTCTCCGACACACATGTCGGCTCTCCAACAGGTCTGCTTTTCGCGACGCGCCGCAGGGCTTCTTTTATATGCACCGGGTGGATTCTTTGAATAACAAAATGTCTAACCAGAAGCGCCGCTGGTCATGAGGTCAGACTCCTCCAATAGGGTCACCGCTGGGCCGCGTCATTCTTTCTCATCGAATCTGGAGAGGCTGCGCTGCAGGTGGCCATACCCAAGGACAAGTGACGTCACCAGGCATTGCGTCAGACCCGCCAGACAGGAAGGCGCCGGTTGCTTGCTCGTCGGGCTCGCTGGCTTAGGTGACTCACTGCACGCGCTCAGCAGAAAGGCGCCGTCGCGTGTTTACGCCGTTGAGTTGTTCGCGTCAGGCGGGCTCGCGGGCTGGCTTTGACACAGATTTCCTTTTTCCGAGGCATGGACGTTCGCTGCGGACTCGCAGGCATAAGAAGGGGCAATACACAAGTTAAATGTACATATTTACATCAGATTGAAAAAAGTACAAAATAAAAGAAAAAATTGCAAAACCTAACGTTAAATAGAAATTATTAGTGTAGAAAGACGCAAGCATGCCAACAGTTAACGAAAGGGTGCGTGTTTTGGGCACGAGCAACGGAACGGTTACAAGGCACAGTCTTCGCGTATATAGCTGCGGCAATCTTGGCAGCGAGTTCGCGGTTCAAGAAATGGACAAAATGAGATGTAATACCATGCAAAATAAGAAAACGATACAATTCATTGTGGCGATATACAGCGGGATGCAGTTCCTGCGTGAATAAAGAGAAAACAGACGGGAAGCAGCGTGCCTATCAGGCAGAACCAGCTTGTCTAATGTAACATATCAGAAATTTACTATGATGACAATGTCGGGCGAAAAGATCTACGAATTCATCTTCGCACTACGATGAGGTACCTACTCGCTGAAGTTTGTGAACTGGCTTGACAACAAATGACGGAATGTATCATGGTTTGCCTCAGCAACAACTTGGTCAGGCAAACTATTCCTGAAATAATGGCACGTGGGAGTTTGGACTTATTGAACGAGTTTATTGAGCCGTATTACGGGAGTAACCAAGATGATTGCGTGGTATACATGAGGTTATATATAGTTTTTGCCGACCAGTAATGGTGATTCAGGAGGAGTGGGTAATTTCATAAAAGAATGTCATTAAGACAATGTCGCGGTGAATGCTTAAGGGGGGAAGTGAGAGTTCCTCTTTTATATGCGATCTTCTGGAATAAGGGCACTAGTTATTGGCAAAGAAGCAGCTTTCTCTATTATGAATTCTTTCCAATTTATCAAATAAGTATTTTTGATGGGGATACCAAATAGAACAGGTATATTATAGTTGAGGGTGAACCATAGTCAAGTAAGATAGTTAGCGAACGCTTGACAGTGTATAGCTTTCAGGTTACTTCTCAAGAAACCTAGTGATCTGGAAGCCTTGGCAGAGGTTCCTCTAATGTGATCGAACCACAATAGATTAGCTGTCACTATAACCCCCAAGTACCGATACTGCGTTGCATTCGATAGAATGTACTGAATAATGGCGTATGAAAATTCGGATCTGCTATACTTCCCTGTAAACGACATTTCTTTACATTTTGAGACATTTAGAGCCACGAGCAATAAAATACACCAACCATTTGGGTCATTTTCGAGTGACAGGTGATCTTTAAAGTTCTCGATTTGACGGTAAATACTGCTGTCATCAGCAAACACCCTGATACAAGAAGGGACATGTCGCAGAAGATCATTGATAAATATCAGGAAAAGTAATGGTGCTAGTACGGTGCCTTGTGGTACACCTGAAACATCGTAACTTAGGGAAGAAGAGAAATTGTTTACAGTTGTGTACTGCTGACGATTAGACAGGAAATTGCGAAGCCATGATTGCGTACGGGAGCCTAAGTTCGAAGCGGGAAGTTTCAATATCGGGCGACAGTGTGCGACCCAGTCAAAAGCCTTCAAATCGTCCTGCAACACGCAGTCAGTTTGATCATTATTGCCGGTATTTGAAACAAGATCTGTGGTTTACTCAAACAACTAACTCTCACACGAAAAGCCCTTTCAGTAGCCGTGCTCAATTTTTTTAAAAACGAGTGATTGGATCCTAGATGTCTGTAAATATTCGAAGCTATGAAGTGTTCTAGAATTTTACAACGAATAGAAGTAAACAAAATAGGATGGCAAATTTTACGGAAGGTTTATTTTCCACTTTTGAATATTTGTACTATTTTCGCCAACTTCCAGTCAGATGGTATCATGCCAATTTCGATATACAGCCGGAATATGTGAATTACTGTGTTTTTAACGCCTTCAAACAGATTCCATATACACCGCGTTAGGAAGATAACTTGAGTCTTTATGCTTGTAATTATACCGTCTAATTGAGTGTCTATTGGTTTCATGAATTGGTGATGAAGCTCCGCTATGTTGGGTATGTAGGTACTGTTCTCTTTCGTGAATAGAGAAATGAAAAGAAAAATAAACGCTGTAGGACAATGCTAGCTGGAATAAGAACGTTGTTACAATCGTGTAATGAGATGCCATGGTTTTTCGGGTGGCATTTATGACTTTGCGAAATTTCACATTTTTTTAGTGGTGTGAGTAAGTCAATAAAATAATACTTCTCCTTTGTATTACTTAAAGCTGTTCAGTTAGCTCTCATGCAGGTTTTTTTATTTAAGCCAAGAATAACTGCCCGATAACTTTGCATTTATATTTAGCCCATTTTTTTCATTCCGCATGTTCTGCAGAATTTTAGTGAACCACGCATTTGATCTATCATTGCAATGGTAACCAGTGGAACGTATTTGTCAACCAATGTGCAAAAACTATTTATGAAAAGTAGCCAGTTCTCTTCGACAGATCTATTGTGAAAACAGGGTAGGAGAAAATTATCGAGAAAGAACACTAGTTGACAACTAAATGCCCTAATAATTGCCTTTATTAAAGTCCCCAAATTATTTTATATGTGAACCAGCTACAGGAAGGGGTATTTTATATCTACTTGGAGTAATTTAGGGTCACTGAATCCGTACAAGTAATCCGTTCTACGTATTGCGTCCGGAGCGGAAGTGAGGACAAGATCCAGATTCTTCAGACCACGTGCAGGCTTCGGAAAAGTTTGAAAAAGGTTGAAATCTAGACTTTCGTTAAGAAAATTATTTGACGGGTGACCTCAGCGTGTCCCAAATAATGAGCGAAAAGTTAAAGTCACCTAACGAGTAAATTATGTCTAGTTTACAATTTTCAGATGCCTTTTCGATACTGTCATCTAGCATATTATTGAAGGAAGAGTCAGTGTCTGCCACTCGATAGCACCACATTACCAGAATTTTGGAGAAAGGGACAGTACAAGCTACGCAAACTATTTCGAGGTCATGAATTAGTGTTAATGAAAAATAAAGTTATTGTTTTTCTTAAGCTGACCGAAGCACCACCTCCTCTATTCCAAGCGCGGTCAAACCTATAGACAGGGTACATACTAGCTCAGGTAAAAATTTCATCACTGATAGCAATATTCAGCCAAGTTTTTTGAAGCTGATAATAGAAGTACTTACATCGACATAATGCTGCGTGTGTTAGTGATTGACAGTTACAGTTCGGTCATGCTATGGTGCTTTATTCTGCATGCGCGTGCAAGGCTGTAGCTATCTGACGTATTTGATAACCGTGTTTCTCGCAGTGTCATAAATGCCAGGAATCCCAAGATAAGATCTTATTCACCGAATAAAACACTTGCCACACAAACACCACGGGAAACAAGGCACTCTTCTCTGACACCACAAAATGTCCCACCACCATTTCAGGAGAACATAACTTTCCGACCCAGCCTTTCATTGAATGTGACACTCATGACGGAAACCATAGCACCAGTAGCCACTAACGAAGTTGCAGGCATACTGTCTGTAACACACACACTATGTTTTTGACAATCACGATAGGAAGCAGAGTAGTTCGCAGAGCCGGAGACTGGTCGGCGGCCTTACCTACTCCGGCTGCACCGCCTAGTTTCTCGACCGTGGTAGGGGTGTTGAACGGCGCCGTGGTGACGGCGAACTGTGTGGGCGACTGGTTGGTGACGTAAGCCCGTGGTCTGGTGCTGGCGGGTCTCTCCTCTTGTAATGGCGGAAGGAATTCCTGAATGAGGAGCCTGTGGTGTTTGGCGCACGATGTTCTGCCGGCCAATGATTCTAGTTAATGGCTTCGTCATAGTTCGGCCAAGTCGGTGGCGAGCCATAGCTAGTCTGGCAGTGACGATGACAAAAGAAGAGATCTGTCTTATGACACTACAGCTCTAGCAGAAAGGTGGTGGGCGACCGACGTTGTAGACTTCGCGATAAGCCCTGGGACGCTGCGAATAGTATACTCGATTTTCTAAATGCCGATTAGTGATGGCACCCTTACAGACCCGTTATTAATGCATCACGTCGTCAGAAAGGAATAGTAGTGCTGTGGCAGGTGATCGACTCGACTCTCTACCACACCTGGCATGCTCGACAGCGACGAAATGGCCGATGCGGATTCGTGAGCTTGCATGATTAAAAGCCCAACCAAACTGCTGGGCGTTCACTGCTTTGTTGCGTCGCAAGAGCTCCACGCGAACAATTTGACTTTCAGTATCCGCAAGGTATAAATGAACACTGTTGCTGTCCCCATTCCTTTCAACCATCACTACACTAAGTAACCTGCTGACCTTTGGCGTAATCCCACCTAGCTTTAAGGTCTCAAATACGTGGCAATGCTGGATAACATCAGCTACTGAATCAATACTCTCCTTCCTAATTGATTTATATGTGTGCTTTAACGTTTCAAAACCACCATATAATTATGAAAGGCGCCGTAGTAGAGGGTTCTGAAAATTTCGACCACCTGGTGTTCTTTGACGTGCACCCAAATTTGAGCTCACGGGCCTACAGCACTTCCGCCTCCTTAAAACATGCAGCTGCCTCAGCCGGGATTTGTTCCCGCGATATGTGGGTCAGCAGCCGAGTACCTCGACCACTACACCACCGCGGCGGGGCTCTCCTTCTTGATAAAGTAGATGAGAGATTTTACAACCGGCTGACGTTGAAGAAGGTTTATTAACATGATGAAATTGATGAACGGGTAATGATGGCGTCGGAAGGCTGCAACCTTATATGTCTTCCTCCTCTTCTACTTTCTTGACCAATACCCGCTGCAATCTTTTTTTAATACACGAAAGTAAGTTTACAGGCGGGTATATTACAGACGGTTCTCATTTGGTTATCCAAGAGTAAAGAACAGAGGACAGACCCGAGCCTCCGCCTTGAGGTCAAGCTAGACGGCAATATAATTTCAGGGAAAACGACCATTCGAATCTTTGGGATGTGGTTACAGTCCAACCAGCGATGTCTCCACACACTGAATATGCTTGAACGAACAGCTCAACAAATCGTTCGTATGATAGTTCGAATAACGAACCATCGTGCTGGACTGAAAGAACAAGACGCGCTTCGTTTGGTAAAGAGCTTAGTCATCAGCAGACTAACATACTCGCTACCCTAGAGAGGAGAAAGAAAAGGCGGACAAAATAATAAGGATGACGTTTAAAGCGGCTCTGCGACTACCTCAAAGCACTTCAACTGCGAAGCTATTAGTGCTCAGACTTCACAATACGTTTGATGAGTTGGCTGAAGCGCAAGTAACCACCCAAAATAACGGCCTCCTACAGACGCCAACCGGCAGAAAACTTCTTCTGAGGATCGGCCTCAGTGACCAAGAACAGGCACATGTAAGAGCTAAGGAATTGTCGTGCTCAGTCAGAGCCTGGTACAAGATATGCCTCTTACCGAAGAACATGCAGACGGTTTTACATGCTGGAAGACGTAAAGCAAGAGCCGCTTACTTAGATCAAAAGACAAAATATTTGAATACGGTGAGATTTGCAGACGCTGCACCATATCAGGCAATTGCAAAGAACATGGTGGCCGTGCTCACAGACGGAAAAATAAACGTTACAAGTTGTGCCTCTATAGCCCAAGTCCTATCACAGAAGCAGAGGAGATAGCAATCGCGCTGGCAATCAAGGAGGGCAGGAAGCGAAAAGCCCCAATAACAATAATCACGGATTCGAAGGTTGCATGTAGGAATTAGGAAAAAGGTAGAATATCCATGAAGGCCTTCCAAATTCTAACCATAGCTCATAAAAGCTTTCCAATTGAATACATCCAAACCATTATCTAGGCGCCAGGGCACGAGGGCGTCACCGGGAACCAGTTTGCGGGTGAGGTGACTCGAGCCTTCACAAATCGCCGAGCTTCCTTGCACACTGCAATAGAGGATCCAACGCCCCTAGACCCTAACTTTGGTACAATTCCTCAGTATAACAGGGACAATAGAATACTGTAACCAGCACCGCATAAGAAACTCGCAGCAATGGAATCGGTGGCATTACGCAGAATCCAAACACATACACGAACTAACACAGGCTACATGTATTCTACCCCACAGCATATATATATTTTATTTATTTATTTATTTATTTATACAAACTGCAGCCCTATTTAGGGCTATTGCAGGAATTGGACGTTATATAATACTAGGCAACGGGGAAAAAATAGACAAATAATACAAATTGTGAAGCAAGTACACTCGTAACAAAGCAAAAGTAAAAATGAAGATAATTACGCGTCATTAAGATATACATCGACAGCAGCTATGAAGTCGGTTAGTGGTAAGATGCGAATGCTACCAGGCAGGGAATTCCACAGTTCTATTGCACGCGGTAAAAAACTGTATTTAAAGGTATTGGTACTAGCGAAGAAAGGTGTTACATTCAAAACGTGGGGACTGCGGGTACAACTATCATCAGTAAATGTGATGAGGTTACCATCACGAATGCAGAAGGAGGTGTTAACTCCGTATAAAACTTTTAAAGCTTCGTTTTGGTATCGCGAGAGTTGTGATGGGATGTTTAATGATTGAAGGGCTGTGGTCGGCGAGAAGTTGCGGCTATAGTTATGGAAAATGAAACGGATAGATTTTCGCTTAATGTTATCTACCAAGCTTATTTCACAGTGTTTGTAAGGGAACCAAACTACGGATGCATATTCGAGAACAGGGCGAATGAGTGATTTATATAAAAGCAGTTTAGTATCTCGAGCGGCGTGAGGTAAAGTGCGGCGCAAATAACCTAATTTTTAGCGCTTTACTACATACATGATCAATGTGGCTAGTTCATGAAAGGTGTTCGGTTAGAATTACTCCTAAATATTTGTACTGTGAAACTCTATTGATCTGGGTGCCACCTAGAAAATAGTCAAAAGAGAAGGGGTTGCGCCTATTGGTAAAAGACATTACGACTGTTTTAGCGCAGTTAACGTTCATTTGCCACGTGTCACATCAGTTGCTAAAAGACGTGAGTGATTGCGCGAGATGGTAATGATCGTCAATGGAGTTGATAGTTTCATAGAGGACGCAATCATCTGCGTAGAGTCTTATTTTAGATGAGGTGCTATGAGGTAAATCAATAAAATAATAAAGGGCCTAGAACTGATCCCTGTGGAACACCGGATGTGACGTCAATGGGAGATGAATCTGTCGAGCTGAAAGAAACGAAGTGTGAGCGCGAATGAAGAAAACTAGCTATCCAAGAAACAATGCGAGGGTTATCGAGAATGAGGTTTAGTTTTAACAATAGCTTAGAATGAATTACGGACTCAAAAGCTTTGGAAAAATCAATGAAATTGGCATCTATTTCGTTTACTAGGTCTAAGTTATAAGCAACGTCATGCATGAAATCGACTAATTGTGTTACAACTATATCCGCGACGGAAACCATGTTGAGCTGATGATAGGATATTATTAGAGTCAAGAAATTTGATTATATGTTTGTGAATTATGTGTTCTGACATCTTGCAAGAATAAGGTGTAAGAGATATTGGTCTGCAATTAGAAAGAAGTTGTTTATCGCCTGATTTATGCAAGGGAACAATATGTCCGTGGTATGGGGCCACACCAACTCTGTTTGACATCACGTTGGAGTGTACGCATCACAATGAACACCACAACATGAACAACACAGAAGAACAATGGGAAACACTGCTGTCCAGCTCGGCCGTTGTTGATCAGCGCTGGCTGGTTTAACGGGTAGAGATGATGGCTAGGGCCAGCGGAGCCCTGAAATAGAGGCCCGACCGTTTCGAATGTTCAGCGTTATGCGCAAATAACGTTCTCTCTCTCTCTCTCTCTCGTCTAAGTGCCGATTAGTGATCGCATCCTTATAGGCCCGTTATTTATGCATCACGTCGTCGGCAAAAAATGGTGGTGCTGTGGCAGGTGATCGACATGACTCTCTACCACGCCTAGCATGGTCGACAGCGACGCAATCACCGATGCGGGTTCGTGATATTGCATGATTGAAAGCCCAACCAAACTGTCCGGCGTTCACTGCTTTGTTGTGTCGCACGAGCTCCACGCGAACAATTTGCCTTTCAGCAGCCGCAAGGTCTAAATGGACACTGTTTCTGTCCTCATTCCTTGCAACCGTCACTACATTTGCTAACCTGCTGACCTTTGGCGTAATCCCACCTAGCTGTAAGGTCTCAAATACGCGGCCATGCTTGATAACATCAGCTAATAAATTGATACTCTCCTTCCTCTTTGATTGATATGTGTGGTTTAACGTTCCAGAACCACCATATGATTATGAGAGGCGCCGTAGGTGGAGGGCCTCAAAATTTCAACCACCTGGGGTTCTTTGACGTGAACCCAAATTCGAGCACACGGGCCTACAGCATTTCCGCCTCCATCGAAAATGCAGCTGCCCCAACCGGGATTCGTTCCCGCGATCTGCGGGTCAGCAGCCAAGTACCTTGGCCACTAGACCACCGCGGCGGGGCTTTCCTTCCTGATCAAGTATATTGAAGAATTTTTCTACCGGCCAAGGTTGAAGAAGGTTTAATAATATGACGAAGTTGATGATCGGGTAGTAATGGCGTTGGTAGGCTGTAACCTTTTATGTCTTCCTCCTCTTCAACTTTCTCGGCTAATACCCGCCTCAATGTCTTTTTTTAATACGCGAAAGATTTCAGACGCGTGTATTGAATTGCAGTGCATAGTATGTCAGTTGAAGTATGATAGGTAATTGAAATGTTGTGGTATGGTGCAAGATAAACCACTGCCTCAACATGCACAGCATTCAGCCGAGCACAGAGCGCACGTGCGGATGAGCCCAAGTTGATCGCGGTGACCCTGTAGCAGCAGCTTCTGTCCTGCTATAACACTTCGGCGCAAGTTCTGTGACGAGAAAAGCATGGAAGGACTCTGGTTTAGATGCGAAGCAGCTGATCAGCGAGGCCTGTCCTCTGTCGCGCCGTAGCCACCGTTGACGATGATGGCGATCATAACGAAAAACAAGCGCGTTCCTGACCAAAAAGTCTTTCTGCCATCACGGCTTGACTGTCCCAACGTGGGAGTGGCCCGCTGCACGTTGAGCTATGCACCTAAGAACTTAAAATACGGTTTCGCATCCATTCATCTATCATGGCAGAGCACATGCAATGTACCCACTATACGCCATGACTATTACGCTTATGAAAATGAATATTACGCAGTATATGCCATCTTGATAACATTTACGATGCCTTTAGTATGACTGGGAACAACGAAAAACTTCAAAAAAATGTGCACAGACCTCATTTTTGCCGGCTTAACGCTAAATCTAAGAGGATAATACAGCAATAAAGAACCGAAATTAAAATTCACAACTCAACATATTGTACCATTCACGACCAATAAACATTGTACGCAACTGTACATCACTCTGTCACTCATTTACGTGCGTTGTGGTCAGTGTCTTGGGCGATTCACGGTAACACCGAACGATCCCACTGCTTTGCCCACTCATCATCATCCACTTCGTGGATTTGACGTGATTTATTTTTGCTTGTCCTGTATAACTAACTCACCTTCGCTCCCTCTCCTGACTTTCCCGTATATTCTTGACTAGCTACTTCTCAGAATCAATCCATGTGATGTGTTCAAATCTCTCCATCGTCAACGCTTCCAGCTACCTCCACGAGCGCAGAGAGCGATGGTGCTGGCTTTGACGGTTGTGGAAGTGGTGACAGCCATGAGGGATTCGAACGTTTTTGCACGTGGGAGCCCGAGGTTAAGCCCTGCTGGATCACGTCAGACTTGGACCTGTGGAACCGCATCCTTGCCCGCAACTGCATCGAATTGCGAGAACATAAGTGGGGCGAGTTCTCGCTCAAGGGCTACCAGTGGCCCGAACAGAAACCAGCATTGCGGGACATGCTTCGTGCTTCATTGCTCATCCATATTTTGCTTCGACAACACAGGTATTGTGAACTTGTTTATACTATATATATTTCAGCAAGAGATATTAGAAACCGATATTTATGTTACTGTAGCTGTCGCTGCATTTTGCAGTATTTTGTTGTCACGTGCCTAGAAAAAGTTAGAATAAGCCACCAGATGTAGAGCGGCCTGTACGAGTAAGTCACCTTTCCCAGGAGTCACTTTGCCAAGTGCGATGCCTCTTTTTCTCTCCTGCTTATTTAACAGGTTTTATTAAGGTCCCAACTTGACGAAAGTGTCAATGCATTCTTATGTGCAACCAATTACGTCGCGGTTCAGAAAAGCCAGATGACTTTCGGTGACATTGGTTCTGGCCTCCCCATACGACCGCACATGTGGTATCTTGCGTGGATACCTACACACAGCCAAGCTACAAAACGCTACCGCACCCTTGATAAATTACCCAAATACCCTCTTGGTTGGGTTAAAGAGGCTGTCTGCTGTCACAGCCACTCGTTCTTTATACAGATAGCAACGACCCGTCAGAGCAGGCCGTCTTCATCGCTCTAGCAACACTGCAGACCAACTAGACCAATGAGAGAATCTACTCCTCGTTTATCCAGATATTGCTTGTACTCGAGAACCTATTCAGGAAGGAAGCAGCTGATCCAGCCTCTTTAGGGTATGGCTTATAGAACAGAGCCGAACACCTTCAATAAATAATACATTATTATTGTCCAGTCATCCTGAGTCGAGAGCCTCACTGACCTTAGCCGCACAATCAACATGGTCAGTCAACGTTCCCAAGTCGACAAGGCCCGAGCTGAACAGCGACACCTCACACTGATCTAACGTGTGCGTTGGTTTCATTTCCGTGTTTATTGACTTTGAGCAGTCTCAGGTAAGGTGGCAAAGTGTCGATTTTTCCAATACCGGGGCAGGTAGGTTGATAAACCCTGCTTCGACAGTTCGCATAAAAACCCCGGGTTTAAAACTCGTTTTAGGGGCGAAGTTCCTCATGGCGTCACCAGTTCGTCTCCCGTTATGGTTTGTAACTACCGGTGGCACATACCCCTTTGTAACCTCCGGTAGCCCATACCCGAGAGAGCGGGTATGTGCCACAGGAGATAGACATTTAGGGGGCGAAGCTCCTTAAGCCGTGGGTCTTGCGTCCTTCATGTATGTAGTAGGTAGCCACCTCTCGTTTAGTTCTCGGAATGTCCATTAGATAGGGATACTTGTACAGAATCAGTATATTGATACGCAACAGCCGGCACAGCCTGTCTGGAAGAAAGAGAAAGACGACGTTGGTGGCTGGTTGTTGATGAACTGTCGCCATCTTGTTTGCCGAGCACAGTGCTTCGTATTTAATTTATTAAATATGTTACCCGTAACATTATGATGGAAAAATGCAAGATGGTTGTACTTTGAGCGTTCACTAGATGTACGGAAGCATGAACAGACAGATGGATTCATGGTTGGACGGAGGGACGGATATACGAATGGACGTGCAGACGCTTCGCCTTACGCAACATCATTCAGTCCATGAATATGCAGCTTATTTTTTCCGAGAGCTGGACGTCGCTTTCCCCTAGTTCAGAGCTATGCAGGGCACTTAATCAGTACCAATCTTATCATTGATATCATACACCCTTTGAGTCCTGACTAAGCCCTTGATGTTCTACAGGTGCGTGACACACATTTTCTTGGATATGTCGGTAACGACCATCGAGAGGTACATCCTGTGGCACGCAATCAAGACTGGTGCAGGGGGTGTCGAGCGATTTGACTGCCGGCCCAGCTTCACCGATATCGGTAGCCTGGTAAGCACTGAGGAATGCCGCAAGGCCATTGTTATTTTGCATCGTTATTTCGAGGAGCTGGCTCATTGAGTTTGCTGGTGGGTGGCGTAAATTATCGTCAAGCAAAATACAGGCACCGCGATGCCAGGCTTTATTAGTTTGTCTTTCATTGTTTTACTGAGTTTTATACAGAAAACCGAGTCAGTAATTAAAACGTTTGTGCGGTAGCTGAAATTGAAAATTTCATAGTAAACAGGAAACGCACTGAGAATCGTAGCTGCCTACAAAAAATGGTTTTATAGTAATGGTTCTAAAAGGTAACTGACGTTTATTGCAGCGACCTCTTGCATATAAAAAAGAGTTGGCCCCATATCTTCATGTTACACTGCAAACGTCGTCGAAAGACTATAGTCTTGAGTCTGGAGAGAGTGAACAAGATGTTTATTTGATGTTCTGCGTAAAAACAAATCGGTGAATGGTATTCTGGAGGCGCTGCGTTAGAGTGTCTCGACCGTGCAGCGGAGGCGAACGAGCGCATCAGGTCACGTCACACGTGAGACATGAGCGCTATCTGGCAGTTATCTTGGAAAACGAAGCGCGCATGCCCTGCGCGCCCATCTCGGGGGTGATAAGGTGCAGAACGCAAGGCGACGGGTAGGTGCCACCACCGTGTCGTCTTAGCAAAGCGTTGGAAACACTTGCCTTTTCGTGCAAGCGTTGCCTGGTCAGCGTAACGTGTTAAACGCTATGGTCCTGAAAATTACTTACGTATCCTTTTCCTAGTACGAGACACATATACAGAATATTGACGTGTTGTAATGGTGCCTCGGGTATGCGCAATAAGTGCTTTTTAATTGATAATCACACAAGTAAGAAAGCTGAATCTTTAGCAATATTGGTGGGCGCTGCGGATGGGGTCGGCCATTTGGAGTAATATTTGGCCACTTTGGTGCCGTTTAGGGTACCGTTAAGGGCGGTCAAACAGGCAAAGGTACTTAGACAGACAGACAGACACAGACAGACACAGACACAGACAGACACAGACAGACAGACAGACACAGACAGACAGACACAGACACAGAGAGACACAGACACAGACAGACAGACAGACAAACAGACAAAAATTTTTCCGTCGAAGGTCTCCAAAAAAGACTCATCTTTAAAAAAATTTTCACGAGCCCTTAGGGCCCGTGAAAGGTGAAAAAATGAAGCATCATGGCGTTCTATCCTCTACGTGGGTATGGCCAATGGTTACAAAGCCCTCTTCCCCGTTTGGGGGGGGAGGCTTCAACTCCTCAAAACCTATATTGTCTGTCTGTGTACTTGTTTGACAATATCGACACGCACTGGGAATGTAACTGTACCTGTGAACAATATTGTACTGTCTCTGAAAAAATAATGGAGCATGAATTATTAATAACGTTGAATGCAAATAGCTGTTACTAGTGGACCTTCGATGGCCGTATTTTTGTAAGTCCACCGGCAGCTAGTTTCTCACGTAGCACGAAGTCACCGATATATGTTGCTTATAACACACTGTTTTAAGGCAAAAACCTCCAATGCCTTTATTTTCAGGAACCGGCTGCATCCATTCGTGCCCAGGATGCTAGCACACGCAACCTTAAAGAGTCCCCGCACGTGCAGTAGCTTCTGTTTAGGTTTTGTCAACTTGAAGCACCACCCCTAAAAGCTTTCAGTTATGCTTAGAATCCTTTAAGCTAACGTTTCAAGCGCACATTCCTTAAAGATATTGATAAGAAAATCAAAGCTGCAATAGAAGGCTTCTTTGATAGATCACAGCGCGTGATAAGGATAAGGGCCGCATGGTTACACTTTGCTGTTTAATCATCTGTACGAAATGCTTCAGGGGTGTGAGTATCAAGGCTTCTCCCCCTTACACCCTTTCAGCAACTATTCATGCAAGAAGGGAGACGCGCGCATCCACCGCGTTCCATTCTGACCCACCCCATCTCTATGGGCACTGGCTTTCGCCAAACAAACTTTTTAAATTACTGAAAGTCGTTCTGTTTTTTTTTCATGGAAACTGGCATCATCTGATGTTTTTACCTCAACGAGCGGGTTTTTTAAATGCGAAGAATTTCTTAGCAAACTTCGGTGGCATAGCAAGCTTCGGTGATAGATGTCTATCTATCTATCTATCTTTCTATCTATCTATCTATCTATCTGTCTGTCTGTCTGTCTATCTATCTGTCTGTGTGTCTGTCTATCTATTGGTCTATCTGTCTATCTATCTGTCTATCTATGTATCTAACTATCTATCTATTTATCTAACTATCTATTTATGTATATATCTATTTATCTATCTATTTATCTATCTATCTATTTATCTATATATCTTTCCGCCTACGACTTTTAGCTCTGCTGGACGTTTCAATAATGGTATCGATAACAAAGTTCGTATAGCGCAGCACGACTGTATGAAGGGCATAGGTGACTAGTAATAATATTAAAATTATGGAATGTATATCAGGAATATTATGATTTACATTTCATGGTCTTGATGCTCTTGTGGTGGTTTGATTCACAATACATGTTGCCAAACTGGTACAGTGTGACATGGCTGCATGGTGAACACAAGTAAAAGACCCTAACGTGTAAATCGTGGCATGCGTGTCATGTGAAACAAGACTACATGCCACGCTCATGGTGCGCTAGCGGTCGTTTCGCTAGCTTTACGTATACCAAATTTGGGATTACAAGACGTCAATGGCGGGCTTGCCCCGCCACGGTGGTCTAGTGGCTAAGGCACTCGGCTGCTGACCCGCAGGTCGTGGGATCAAATCCCGGCTGTAGCGGCTGCATTTCCGATGGAGGCGGAAATGTTGTAGGCCCGTGTACTCAGATTTGGGTGCACGTTAACGTTAAAGAACCCCAGGTGGTCAAAATTTCCTGAGCCCTCCACTACGGCGTCTCTCATAATCAGATAGTGGTTTTGGGACGTTAAACCTCACAAATCAATCAATCAATCAATGGCGGGCAAATGTATGTGACTGGTGCAAACGTGACAATCATCACATGCGTGTCACAAAGAACATGACAACATACCAGGCTCATGGTGCGCGCTCACGGCTATTTTACTAGCTTCACATATAATAAACTTAGTATTACTTGACGTGAATGGGCGAGGAAAGTAAATGACACGATCAAACATGATAATCATGAATCATGAACATGATAATCATGTAAAACATCTATCCGTACTATCTCATAGCGCGCACGCCTCCATTTCGTTAGCTTCACACATACGGAATTTGGCATTACGTCACGTGAACAAACGACGAAAGTAAACGACACGTCCAAACATGATAATCATAGTAGGCATGTCTTATGAAACATGACTACATGCTACTTCATAGCCCTTTCGCGGCCATTTCGCGAGCTGCACATATACCAAAATTAGTAACACGTAGCCAGAATAGAGGATGAAGGTAAACAACATGTCCAAACATAATACTCGTGACACGGAAGTCATGTACGACATAATTTACTGCCGCTTCGTAACGTTGTGCTGACTTTAAAGTGACATACCAACCTTCCTCGTTCGTGCTTCGCGTAGCATCGATGCCTACTCTACGTGGGATCTGCAATTTTTCGTCACTCCAGAATTAAATGTCTGGTTCACAACTTGCTTCTTTGAAATTCCACGTGCCCTCTTTCCCTACTGAGAATTTTTGTTTTGCTAAAAATGGGCACACCGTTCATGATCTGATTGGGACTCGGGTCACCTAAATAAATTCAATCGACAAAATAAAATGCCCACTGTTCTGTGGAAGAACAAAACGCCTGAACAGCATGTATGGTGTCATGCTGCTGAGCTCGTGGGCGCCCACTTACTTATTTATTTATATATTTACTTATTAAACGCGAAGCATTTGTAACGAACTTCAGAGACTTTGAGCATTTCTATCTATCTATCTCTATCTATATATATATATATATATATATATATATATATATATATATGTGTGTGTGTGTGTATTGTGACGAGGTTTATTAGTTGATAACGACAACGGCAAGACAGCGTGAGGAACCGTCCAGCAGAGATCAGCACAGCCGTGAGCCGAAGCACGAGCCGAGAGACCCGGGCGTTGGCGATGCTGCTCGCCGCAGGCACATCTTCTTCTTAACAATCGCACCCGCTGAAAAAGGAGCCATCCTGGCGACTTAAGAAGTTTCAGGCAGAGGCTCATGCTAAGGTTTCAGTCGGGAAACATGGACGATGTCACGTGCGCGCCGGCGCATGTCGTCCGATCTGGAAACTGGCTCAAATAGGAAATTAACCAGAGAGGTTTTCTCCAAAACGATGTAAGGCCCCTCGTACCGGGGGACAAGTTTCGAGGAGAGTCCCGGTGTTTGGTATGGGATGGCAAGCCCCAAAAGAGACCCTGAGGCATAGCTGAGATCTGAAAGGGCAGTGCTACGGTGTTCTTTCTGGCGTTGCTGCTCTTTTGAGGTGAATGCACGGGCGAGCTGGCGGCACTCTTCGGCTTGTCGAGAAGCATCGGAGACAGGTGGGTACTCGGAAGCATCAGGACGGTAGGGTAGTAGGGTGTCTATCGTATGGGAATGCTCGCGTCCATAAAGAAGAAAGAAAGGTGAGAATCACGTGGTGGTTTAAACTGCACTGTTATATGCGAATGCGACGTAAGGGAGAACACGGTCCCAGTTGCTATGATCAGATGCCACGTACATTGAGAGCACATCACCCAGCGTGCGGTTGAACCGTTCCGTTAGGCCGTTAGGCTGCGGGTGGTATGCTGTCGTTTTCCGATGAATGACGTAGCATTCCGAAAGTAGAGTTTCGATGACCTCGCAGAGGAAAGCGCAGCCTCTGTCACTAAGGAGCTCTCGGGGTGGACCATGTCGAAGGATAAAGCGACGTAAAATGAAAGAGGCGACATCTTTAGCTGTGGGGCTCGGCAAAGCGGCTGTTCCGGCGTAGCGTGTCAGGTGGTCAACTGCCACTATAATCCACCGATTACCATTTGATGTCAATGGAAGGGGGCCGTAGAGGTCAACGCCGACGCGATCAAATGGCTTGGCAGGGCATGGAAGTGGCTGCAATGCGCCAGTCGCTCGTGGCGCTGTTGATTTGCGTCGCTGGCAGTCAGGACAGCTCTGCACGAATTTGCGTAAAAAATTCTACATGCCGCGCCAGTAATAGCGATGGCGAAGGCGTTCATATGTTTTGAAAACCCCGGCGTGGCCACATTGCGGATCGTCGTGAAGAGAGGCACATACTTGTGATCGTAAAGTGCGTGGAATGACCAGTAGCCATTGGCGGCCATAGGGAGCGTAGTTGCGTCGATGAAGGAGTTGATCGCGGATGGCGAAATGGAAGCTTGACGTCGGAGGGATCGAGATACTGGAAGGTTGGGCGTGCCAGATAGATATTCGATAAGAGATGCAATCCACGGGTCACGACGTTGTTCGGTGACAATCGAGTCGAGATTTAGCAATGACAAGGTCTCGAGGCGAGTGTGTCCGCACGTCGGATCTGGTGATAAAGGTGAGCGGGACAGGGCATCAGCGTCAGAGTGTTTGCGTCCGCAGCGGTATACGACGCGAATGTCGTACTCCTGGATGCGGAGTGCCCATCGCGCAAGGCGGCCAGAAGGTTCTTTCAAAGTGGAGAGCGAGCAAAGCGCGTGGTGATCAGTTACTAGATCGAACGGGCGGTCGTATAAGTATAGCCGGAATTTTCCAAGCGCTCACACCAGAGCCAAACACTCTTTATCTGTCACGCTGTAATTAGTTTCGGCTTTCGTCAGAGTGCGGCTAGCGTAGGCTACAACGTATTCTGAATAGCCGGGCTTTCGTTGAGCGAGGACAGCGCCAAGCCCGACGCCGCTGGCGTCGGTGTGCACTTCGGTAGGAGCCGTCGGGTCGAAGTGGCGAAGAATAGGTGCGGAGGTGAGCAGATGGCGTAGAGTAGTGAAGGCAAAGTCACATGCAGGGGACCAGGAGGAGAGGTTCACGTCACCGCGAAGAAGCTGGGTTAATCGTGACATGATAGATGCAAAATTGTGAACAAAGTGCCGGAAATACGAGCATAGGCCTACAAAACTGCGAAGTTCTTTCATGGTCGTCGGCTTGGGAAATTCTGCGACTGCTCGAAGTTTTGCTGGGTCAGGTAACACGCCGTGTTTGGACACGATGTGGCCTAGTATGACGAGGTCGCGTGCAGCGAAGCGGCATTTTTTCAGGTTAAGCTGCAGGCCAGCGTTGGTTCGGCAAGTCAAAACGTGCCTGAGGCGAAGGAGGTGCGTAGGAAAATCATGGGAGAAAACCACGACATCGTCGAGGTAACAGAGGCACATATTCCACTTGAGGCCACGTAGCGTATTATCCATCAGACGTTCAAACGTGGCAGGCGCGTTACAAAGCCCAAAGGGCATGACGTTAAACTTGTATAGTCCGTCTGGTGTAATAAGTGCCGTTTTCCGGCGATCGGCTTCAGCCATTGGGACTAGCCAGTAGCAAGACCGCAAATCTAGCGACGAGAAAATTTCCGCTCCGTGAAAGGTGCCGATGGCATCATCAATGCGCGGCAAAGGATAGATGTCCTTGTGGGTTATCTTGTTCAAACGACAATAGTCCACGCAAAATCGGATAGATCCGTCGTTCTTACGCACGAGGACGACAGGAGACGTCCAGGGACTGTGAGATGGTCGGATGACGTCTCTACGAAACATATCTTCGACTTGATCGTTGATGACGTGGCGCTCTTCAGCGGAGACACGGTATGGTCTTTGACGCAGTGGCTGGTGTAAGCCGGTGTCAACATGATGTTTGACTTGTAACGTGCGGCCCAGTTGAGGCTGCGACACATCGAAAGAACTCGTGAACTCTTACAAAATATCCAGCAGGTCGGCATGTTCGGAAGGAGTGAGAGTGTCGGCAATGGCGCTAGAGAACGTATCCTTGGACGACTTGTCGAGTGCCGACAGTGATTTTGGGTGGTCGCAGTAGTCATCCGGGACATCAACCAAATCCGAAGGGTCGAGATCCTGCACGCGGCCGAGACATTCCCCCACAAGCAAAGTGACAGGTGTGGAAAGCGGATTGCTAACGAACATATTGTTTCTTCCGGCGGCAAGGTCAATTGTTGCGAAAGGCAGCGGCAGAGCTCGACGATTCTTGAAGATATCGGAAGGTATAAAAAGGCGTGTAGCGTCAGTGTAGGCGTTGCATGAAACAGGAACAAGGGCAAAATTTGCAGGTGGAATATCGGTATCTTCATGAACAAGCAACTTCACCGGCTGATGAAGAGCGTCGAGTACTTCGGCGCGCGAGCGCAGTCGATGACGGCATTATGGCGGGATAGGAAGTCCCACCCGAGGATGACGTCATGCGGACAGCGAGAACAATAAATTCCACAATGTAAAGATTGCCTTCGATGGACACTCTTGCAGTGCAGGCTGCGAGAGGCGTTACTTGCTGTGCGCTTGCGGTGTGGAGCGACAGTCCTGAAAGCGGCGTCGTGACTTTGCGCAATAAATGGCAGATATTATCGGCAATAACAGAAACATCTGCGCCGGTGTCCACAAGGGCGAAAGTACAATAAGCTTCAACAGTTCGAAAACGGCGCAGTTCTTGCCTCTTGAACTGCGGTGCTTAGTTTTCCTGTTCGGAATGTCCGGGCCGGCGACGCATGGGGGAGGGTGATCTCCGACGAGGAGACGGAGCGCGCTGCGGCTGGAAGTCAAGGTGGTCAGTAGGGGCATAGCGAGGTGACGAGACCGGCTCGTATTGATCTAAGGGTTGGCTGCCGGGTTGCGACGACCGGGCTTAGTTGCCGAACGTCTGAGGTCGACGGCGGCAGTAGCGGGCAACGTGTCCGGGATTGAAGCAGGCGTAGCAAATCGGTCGGTGATCGGGCGTCCTCCATGAATTGGCGACTGGTGGTGCCACCCGAGGTGTAGTATAAGCAGCCGAGTGTGCGCGCTGTGAGCGCGTGGTGTAGGGCGATTGCGGAAGCCTACGCACAGCGTCTTCATATGTGAGCGGGGCGGCTATGCGCTGCATCGCTTCCGAACAGGCGACAGGAGGAACCACAGGCTGCGCTGCATATGTTAGGGGCGCGGCCACAGGCTGAATCACTGGCGGATAGGCGACAGGGGCACCTACCGGCTGTGCGACACGCGGGCAGTGGACACGGCTAGATAGAGGCGGCTCGTAGTGCGCAAGGGGAACAGCTTGTGCAACCTCTTCCGATATAGCAGTGCGAAGTGGAGCGGGTAGACGGGTGGTGGTCTCGTGAGCAAAAGGCACTAGAGAAAGTTGGTAGGCGACTTCCTCACGGACGAAGGCTCCGACTTGCTGACGCAATGGTGAATTGTCAGGCATGGTGTCGAAACTAGACAGCGACTCACCACCACACCGAGGTTGTCGAGTCAGAGAGCGTTGTTTCTTCAACTCGTCGTAGCTCTAACTTAAGCTGACGACTTCAGAAACTGTGCTCGGATTTCTAGCCAAGAGCATTTAAAATGCGCCATCGTCGATACCCTTCAGGATGTGTTTGACCTTGTCCGACTCGGGCATCTTGTCATTCGCGCATCGGCAAAGGTCGACGACATCCTCAATATAGCTGGTGAAATTTTCGCCAGTCTGCGGAGAGCGAACGCGCAAGCGCTGTTCTGCCCGCTGCTTGCGGACAGCCGGCCGACCAAACACTTCAGCACATGACGTCTTGAAGACGCTCCATGTGATGATGTTGTGTTTTTGGTTGTTAAACCACAATTCTGCGACGCTGGTGAGAAAAAATATGACAGGCCGAGCTTGTCGGCTTCATCCCACTTATTATTGGCGCTCACCAGCTAGTAGTGCTCAAGCCGGTCTTCCACGTCGGTCCCATCCGCACCGCTGAAGACCTTCGGGTCCCGTAGCCTAGGATGGCCAGGGCAGTTGAACTGGGGCGACGATGCCGATGGGTTGGCGTTGTCAGTCATGAGGGGCGGTAGCGTGCGGCTTCGCAGTTCCACGGTGTAGCGACGGGGATAAACAGCACCTCCACCAAATCTGGCGAGGTTTATTAGTCGATAACGACAACGGCAAGACAGCGTGAAGAACCGTTCAGTAGAGATCAGCACAGCCGTGAGCCGAAGCACGAGCCAAGAGAGCCGGGCGTTGGCGATGCTGCTCGCCGCAGCATCGCCAACAAAAAACATATACGAAATTTGGTGTTATGGGATGAATGCATGACGAAGGTATATGACTGGTGAAAACATGATAATCATGAGATGCGTGTCATGGAACAACATGACTACATGCTATGGTCATGATGCGCTCGCGACCGTTTCGCTGGTATCACATGTACCGAATTTGGTATTACGGGACTTCAATGGATGACATGTAAATGACACGTTCAACTGATAATCAAAACATGTATTTCATGTAAAAACATGACTATATGCCACACTCATGATGCGCTGGCGGCCGTACCGCTTGCTTCACATATACCAAATTTGGTATTACGTCACGTGAATGGCTGACGAAGGTATGTGACTGGTGCAGACATGATAATCATGAGATACGTGTCATCTAAAAACATGACTACATGCCACACTCTAGGTGTCAATACACTTCGACTTGACCAGGCCCGCGTGCATGCCGGTGTTCGTTTCGTGACGTCGCATCGGCGATGCTATGCGAGGCGCCGATCGCGCCGCGCTGCGTTGCTTTGGCGCATGCGCGTTTGTGCACGCCCGGTGTCCCTCCGTCACGAAGCTAGGCAGACGCGGTGCTGTCCGGGTAACGTCATCGGCGCGAAATGCAGCATGTCGCAACTCGTGCCGGTTGCCGCCTGGCCTTGCCGACAGACGCTGGTCGCGCTCGCGTTTTGCTAACGTAGCGTCGCTGCGCCCAGCGTGCGCGCGCGTCAACGTTACGTGCGCTTGCCGCCATTTAGCTAGCTTCACACATACCAAGTTTCGTATTATGGGTCATGAATGCACGACGTAGGTACGTGACTGGTGCAAAGATAGTAATTATGAGATGCGTGTCATGAACACATGCCACACTCATGATGCGCTCGCGGCCGTTTCGCTAGCTCCACATATAATAAATTTCGTATTGCATGACCTGAGTAGACGACAAAGATAAATAACACGTCCAAACATGATAATCATGATATGCGTGTCATGAAAATTATGGCTAAATGCTACGCTCATAACATGCTCACGGCCGTCTCACTAGCTCCACTTACACCAAATTTGGTATCGGGTGACGTGAATAGATGACGAAAGTAGATGACACGTTTAAACGTTATAATCATGACATGGAACTCATGTCATGACATGGAAGTCATGCCAGTCGTAAAGTTGGGCTGATCTTAAAGTGACATATCAACCGTGCTCATCTATGCTTCGAACATCATCGATTTGAACTGTACGTGGAATTCGTCAATTTTATTTATTTATTTATTTATTTATTATTATTTATTTATTTATTTATTTATTTATTATTTATTTATTTATTTATTTGGACAGCTCCACAAAATATCCACGAAGGGGGCGTAAGCAGAGAGTGTCTCCTGATTTGGCCCACTGTTCGTGGGGCACCTCGGGCGTGGACAGCGAAACAGTACATATAAATATTCAACAACAAACACACAAATATTAAATAGCCCCGCCGCGGTGGTCTAGTGGCTAAGGTACTCGGCTGCTGACCCATCAGGGCGCGGGTTCGAATCCCGGCTGCGGCAGCTGCATTTCCGATGGAGGCGGAAATGTTGTAGGCCTGTGTGCTCGTATTTGGGTGCACGTTGAAGAACCCCAGGTGGTCTAAATTTCCGGAGCCCTCCACTACGGCGTCTCTCATAATCATATAGTGGTTTTGGGACGTTAAACCCCACATATCAATCAATCAAATCAAAACAAATAATAAATAAACAAGGAACACTACAAAAAGCAAGAAAATAACAGCTATGCATTCAAACAAAGCTGTCCCTTAGCTGTATATACCGATATTAGAAACACTAATATTATACACTGAAATACATAAAAGTTCAGTGACTTGCTTTGAAAAAAACAATGATGACAATAAATTTCATTACCCATCTTCAGCACGTTCACCCTAAAAGTTGGTTTAGAGTATTACTTGTGTAATTCGCTTCCTGAAGGTTGTAATGTTCTAGTCTCCCTAGCGTGTATTCAATTACTTCAGGAGTCTTTTTGGCAAGTAGAAAAAATTGTTATTTGACTGACTGTATGCCATAGTTAGTCCGACACATCAGCCCGACTAACGCAACAGTTCGCATATTATATGTAATATCTTTTCTTAAGTATGAATAAAAAACCCTCAAAATTACTCTTCATTTTGATGCAGATTAACATGGATAGTTTAGAAGTGGAATCATAATTTATTAATAAAATTATGGTACTAGTGACAGGTATTTAGTATACAGAAAGAGGTTCCATGGTCAAGAGACTGTATTGGAACCTCCTGTACGAAAGAAATGAGGTAATAAACACTTTATAACAACAGTAGCATAAGATATCAATAAAAACCAAAAATGTAGTGAAAAATAGCCGAACCTAATGCATGACATAGTAATAGATAACATATCATGTCAAAGTGAAAAGTACAAGAATATAACCGAAAGAAAAAGCGATGTAACAGTTTAGCAGTCTTTATAAAAAACAAAAAAGTAAAAACACTGAACAAAAAGCACACATCAAGTAAAACAAACAATTTCTCATGGTTGGTGTGTTCCTATAATATTAGTTTGTTTACCATAACTACTACGTACGCTGAGTAAAAAACAAAGTTGTTGTTTAATGCAAATTGGGTATTACCATAGATCATAAGATCATAAGACAGAAAATGGCAAGGGGAAGTTCTTTACCAAGGAGTCTAAATAAAAGAATTCCTAGGTTGTATTTAGTGAGTTCAGTAACAGTAAGGATGTTGTTCACGTGTAGTAGAATTTTAGCAATGGAAAGATGTGAGCTGGTTGTAATTATTCTAATGGCATGAATCTGGACAACCTGGAGAGACGAAATATCACTAATAGGTATTTCACCAACATAATATACCATAGGTAAAATGAGAATGAACGAAAGAGTGATAGAGACAGTATTGTGGTGCGTGAAAAGTAAGGGCGCGTTTTGACCAAGACTCGTGTACTATATGCTACCTTATTTTTTTGTGTCAGCAATATCCCTCTGATATTTTAGGTTACTATCTAGAAGGATGCAGAGGAAGGAAGAGCATGAACTAAGAGAGATAGAGTGGAGGCCAAAAGTGACATTTGGTGCTGATTTTAGATTTCGCTAGTGTAAAGTGAAAACGACAAACTTGGTTTTAGATGAAATAATAGATAACATGTTTGTACTATACAACTTCAAAATATTCTCTAAATCAGCGTCGTGTACATCATCAAACACTTCCCGCCAGACAGTGGCACATACCCTCGGGCGGGTATCCGCTGTTGGTATGCGGGTATGTGCCACAGGGGATTGACACCTAGTACCTACCCAGGAACGACGAGAACACGCATCGGCAATTTCAGCGCGCTAGCGTTAAGAAGCACCCGACATCGGTAGCGTTGACCCGACAAATGCAAAGTATAAATTTCATGGTCCCACCTGGAATCGAACCCAAGTATTCTGCTTGGCAATGAGGTATCTCACCGCAGAGCTACGCCAGTTCTCAAAATTACTAACGAAACAGACGCTAATCATCGTGAAACATCCATAGTAGTTGCAGTGCTGCCTACCCAATTTTAAAAACGTTACATACGTACTCCTTTGATGCAGCCGTAACGTCGGATTAACGTCAATTGTGGTTAGTTGCCATGCGCCGAGGTCGATTAATGTATCATTGTCCAGGGCCAGCATCCTCGCAAGCATCAGCGCTTCATATCAGCTTCTGGTGTTGCTAATACGCGTGTTCGAGTTGGCATCGTTGCGCAAGTGTAAACAACTGGTTATATAAACATCTGCAACTCTTCAACATATATTTTTGCGGGCAACATTTGTACCTTTATTTAGTGTCATTTGGAGGCGTGTCGCTCAATAAAAAAAAATTTAACACGGTCGCCTTCCCTCCGCATGCTTCGCATAACGTTGATTCCCAGGTATGTGGGATCTGCCAAATTTTTTAATAATGATTTGTCCCTCTTTTTAAATATGGTTATCACTTTGCCACGCTTTAATTCACAAGTAAATACACCATTCTTGAACGTTGAATTATTAATAAATGAAAGTACGTCCGATAATAAATGCCTAATGCATTTTAAGTTAGCAAAATAGATGTTATCTATGCCAGCACTATTCATTTTTTCAGATTACGAATCACAGCAGTTATTTCTTCCGGAGTTGTAGGAAACAAAAAGAATGAGTGAGGTAGGCGAGAAGTGTTCATGGCTTCTGTAGGAGAATCGGAATTTTCATGGAAGTTGCAAAAAACCACAGTTAGGGCAGAAAAAGAATCACGTTCTACTCCATCAATTAGAATTCGACGTATGTCTTGATTCGAGTTCCTGTTTAAAAACGACCTTGTTCCTCATGCCAAGTTGTACCATATAACATTCTGAGAATGGTAGAAGGTTATTCACACTATATAAAGAGAAATATAGCAGTCACGATGGCAGCAATTTGAAAGGGCGTGATACAAAAAACACACTCGTGGTTACATTTAGGTGAATGTTGTGTAAACCCAGAGCAGCGAAAGTTATTTGCTGTTTTCTGCTTACTCATGACTCATCATTGCAGCGATGTATTCCTAGCCCCAGTAATTACAAGAATACAAATACACTCTAAAAGTCGCAATAGTTCAAAAGATTCCGAATAGGTTTGGAGACGCTCGACTTCCCAGGGGCCATTTTAGTGACTGTATAGTGGCTCACACTATAATTTCAGCACACTTTTTGTTTTCATCCGTTAGCGATGATATGGACACTCTCGGCTGGATTTCACCACCACAGAAAATAACCTAGAAAAACATTCCGGCATGCGGGACCAATCTTGAGATCTCTGAATCGTGAGTGTGAGGCGTTAACTACTGCGCCATGGAAGAACAGGTCCTTCAACGTTCAAACGGCAAGCTATCTATATCTACCATTTACCGCTGCTGACGGGTATCTCAGGGAAACTATCGTGTTGTCAGCAATACCAGCAAGATGGCGCAATGAGCATGCGTCGCCACTTCGTCACGAAGGCGATGGCACGTGCTCTCAACTCCTAAGCATACTTTGCACCGCGGAAAGGATGTGGGCTACGCTCACTTGCGCGCTTATCTCGTGGTGGGAAGGATCATACTTCTTGGCGGGCTTTCGCCTTGATTGCAATGATTCTGTGTAGTTACCGAGCGCACAAAAGACACTGCAATCGTTGCGCAGTCTCCGTTCGCGAAAAGAACGCGCTTTTAAGGCACAGCAAAGTAACACCTGGGATGCTTATTGACGTTGATCTGTAGCTGTGAGTACGTTTAGTGCATCTTCGCACGTGAGAAACGCGGGGCATGTTTCCATCTGCTTGCCATTCTGCGCGTGACCTTCCAATTTATTGCTATCACGTTCATTGCTTCACCTTTGCGGCAAAGCTGTGACTTTCTTGTTATTTTTTGTTCTGTTTTTTCACCTCAGACAATGGCGCGTGAGAGGACCGTTTGCTGCGAGGCTATCGCTACAATGACAAACCTGACACTGTTCTGTCTTTCGGACCTCTACATTACCGGCCAAATGGCGCGCACTATCGGTGCCTACCTTGAGCGAACGACTGTGCTAACCACCCTGCAGCTAATTATGGTTGTGGTAAGTATGGCGTAACCTAGTAAAAGCGCTTATCAGCCTATGCTGCATGAGTGTTAAGGAGAAGTTCCCAAATACAAGTCTGTCTGTCTGGCTGTCTGTCTATCTGTCTGTGCATCTATCTGTGTCTGTCTGTGTGTCTGTCTGTCTGTCTGTCTGTCTGTGTCTGTCTGTCTGTGTCTGTCTGTCTGTGTCTATCTGTGTGTGTCTGTCTGTGTCTGTCTGTCTGTGTCTGTCTGTCTGTCTGTCTGTCGAGCCGCCTACGACATTTAGCTCTCCTGGCTTTTCAATAACGGTATCGATACCGAACCTTGTATGGCATAACATGACTGTATTGAGTGCATAAGCCACTAGTTATAACATGAAAATCGTGACATGTACGCCATGAATGTCATGACTTACATTTGATGGTCTTGCTCCTTTCGCGGTGGTTTCGTTGACATCGCATGTTGCAAAACTGGTATTGTATTACATGACTGCATGGCATACACAAGTGATAGACGCTAACATGTAAATCATGACATGCGTGTCACGAAAGTCTACACGCCATACGTTCATGGTGCACTCGCGGTGGTTTCGCTAGCTTCACATATACCAAATATGGTATTATGGAATGTGAATTGATGACGATTGTATTTGACTGGTGCAAACACAATAGTCATGTCATACAAGTCATGTAACAACATCAAAACATCCCACGCTCATGATACACCCGCGGCCGTTTCGCTATCTTTACACATACCAAATATGGTGTTACGTGGGGTGAATGCACGAGGAAGGTGAATGACTCGTCCAAACATGATAAGCATAGCATGCGTGTCATGTAAAACATGACTACTTGCTACGCTCATTGCGTGCTTGAGGCCCTTTCCCTTGCTCCACATATACCAGATTTGGTTTGACGTGACGAAGAGACAATGATTGTAAACGACACGTCCAAACATAATAATCATGACGGGAAAGTCATGTACGGCATATTTTGAATCCCCCTCGTAGCATATACCTCGTACCATATAAATAATAATTAACACGACCATCTTGCATGGCACACACAATATATATATATATATATATATATATATATATATATATATATATATATATATATATATATATATATTAGGCATTCAATAAGCAAATCTACTATCTTTACACATATTCATCATCGTGAGTGGTCGTCATCTTCATCTGCTGTGGGGACTTGGCTTGTCTGAGTTCTGTGCCTTGGGCGTGGTCACTTCATCGTGTCTTCTGGGCCTAATAAAGGTTGCCTTCACCGTTACATCACAAGTGGTGAAGTGTGCTCTACGATCTTCCATCCTATCCCAGCCCGATCTGCCTCCTGGAGCTCCGCTCAGGTCGACGTTTGTGCCAGGTGTCCGGTAACATGCCTCAGGACGAGCCAACCGGCGCTTCTGCGTCTACCTCCACGGCCCCGGCTACCGCGGCCTATTCATCGTGGATTATCACCGCGCACCAGCGTGAGCCGCCCACGTTCGCCGGACTTCGAGGTGAAGATGTGGAGGATCGGTTGGACCAGTTCAATCGAGCGAGTTCCACTAACAACTGAGATGATCCTACCAAGCTTCGCCGTGTTTCCTTCTATCTGACAGGCGTAGCAAAAACATGGTTTTTCAATCATGAAACGGACATTACGGACTGGACACATTTCAAGCAACAGCTTCGCGAAATTTTCGGCACCCCGGTGGTTCGTTCAGCTCTCGCGAAGAAGACACTGGATGCTCGCAAGCAACAATGCGGTGAGTCCTACACATCGTACCTAGAGGATGTGCTTGCTCTTCGTCCCCGTTTCAGCACGTCCATGTCTGAATCAAAGAGAGTTCGTCATCTATTGAAAGGGATCGGCACGATCGCGTTCAATGTCTTGATCATTCAAAACCTGACTACAGTCGCTGAGGTTGTTGCCACGTGCCAACGCCTAGAGGAACTTGAATCCCAACGGTTATCGCAGGACAGCGCTGAAAACACCACCACGACTGATGTCTCATTGTGTGCCATGATCCGGGCGATATTACGGGAAGAGCTGCAATCTTTCGGCCTCTCAATGACACCGAGTCCACCTCCCCCCTTCAACACTGCTTTGCGCGACGGTATCAAAGAGGAGTTGGCGTCCATGACCAGCCCAGCGTATGTAGACTCTCCAGTACCTCGACTCCAGTCGACGTACGCACAAGTCCTCCCTGGCTCACCACCCGTCGTACAACCAATGCCCGCACACTCGACGCCTGTCCCACTGGCTTCGTTGACTCCGAGTGTGCCTAGCCAGCCGTTTCACCCACCGTGGTGGCCGCGTCGTCCGATCTGTTATTACTGCGGCTATCGGGGCCACATTACACGCGTCTGTCGGAAGCGTCAGCAGGACGAACGTCGTGGAAGCAGGTACGCTTTCCAATGTCGTCCTTGTGATCCGCCGCTACGTCGCTCACCGTTTCCAACTGCGACATCTGAGCCAACCAGTTCTTACCGCTCTACTAGACGCCCCTTACCCTCACCCCTTCGCCGCTCCACGTCTCCATTGCGATCTGTCTCGCAATTCAGCAACCAATGCCCGAAAAACTAACCTCTGCAGCTTTTGGAGGAAAAGCTGCATCGAACGTAAAGACAGAAAATCCTCCAGTGCGTCCATATGATACGATATCTGTTTTAATAAAAGGTGTGTACGTGGACGCTTTAATAGACACTGGTGCTTGTTTGTCTGTGATTAATTTTTCTTTGTGCTCACGTCTGCGAAAAGTCACCACCCCTTATGATGAACCTACACTGCACGCTGCTCAAGGGGACGCCATTACACCTGCGGCTATGTGCACCGCTCGAGTTTTCATAGCTGGTCTTCTTTATTTTGTGCAATTTGCTGTGCTGAGTTCGTGTGCCCACCAGCTTATATTAGGCTGGGATTTTCTGTCTACGGCGAACGCTTCCATCTGCTGTCGAGAAAATGTTGTTCATATGATGGAAACTGACTATGCCCTGTATGCGGATGACAAGCCAGTTCACTTGCTCGCTGCTGAAGATACCGAGCTACCACCTGGTCATCAGCGGATAGTTGCCATCACTTCTAATGTGATCGACTCTGGTGACGTTTGTCCAATCATCTGCACGCTGTCTCGCAAGAGGTATAGCCCTTGCTTCTGGTCTAGCGCGATTCCACAATGGCTCCGGACTTCTGTACGCTACAAACCAGACTTCTGAGAAAATTCTCATTCCTAAAGGCACCACAATGGCTTGCGTTTCTTAATCTCAACCTGTCTCTGTTGTCCCGCTTATGCCAGCGTGTTCTGACCTTCCTTCTATTGGACGTTCATCAAGCGTTTCTGTTCTTGCTGGGACTATTAGTCCAGAACTGACCTCTTCACAGACAGATGAGTTGCTTGCCTTGCTCAAAAGCATAGGAGATTGTTCGATGCCCATTCCTCATCTCTGGGACAGAAGTCCATTATTAGGCATCGTATCCAGACCGATGGCACTTCCATCGTACGCCGTCGACCATGTCGCGTCTCTTCGTCCGAGCGTGAGATCATTGAACGAAATGTAGCCGATATGATGCAACGGAACATTATACGTCCCTCCGCGAGTTCTTGGTCATCCCCTGTTGTTTTAGTAAGGAAAAAAGATGGCTCCGTGCGATTTTGCGTGGACTACAGAGCACTTACCCACAAGGATGTTTACCTCACGCCACGCATAGACGATGCTTTGGATTAACTGCAAGGTGCTGAGTACTTCTCAAGCCTAGACCTGCGTTCAGGTTACTGGCAAATACCCATGCACGAGGATGACAAAAAAAGACAGCGTTTTCAACACAAGATGGGCTGTACGAATTCAACGTCATGCCATTCGGCCTTTTCAATGCTTCAGCAACATTCGAGCGGATGATCGACACAGTTTTACGAGGCTTGAAGTGGAAGACTTGCTTGTGCTATTTAGACGATATCATTATTTTCTCGCGAACCTTCCCTCAGCACTTGCAACAACTGGACGAAGTTCTTACGTGCCTTGCAAACGCAGGCCTTCAGCTGAACACCAATAAGAGCCTTTTTTCGAGCAAGACGATTCAAGTGTTAGGCCCCATCGTAAGCAAGGACGGTATTCGTCCCGATCCTGACGAGATATCCGCTGTCCAACACTTCCCGCATCCTGAAAAAGACAAATATTTGCGCAGTTTCCTTGGCCTCGCTTCTTATTTTCGCCGATTCATTCCAGACTTCGCCTCAATAGCTTCACCATTGCACAAGTTGCTCGGATCAGGCGTCGCCTTTGTGTGGTTTCCTGAATGTGAAGTGGCGTTTGCCCCACTGAAGTGTGCACTCACATCCGAACCAGTCCTCTGCCATTTCGACGAAACCGTGCCTACGCTCCTGCATACAGACGCTAGTGGTCGAGGCATTGGTGGAATTCTCCTACAGAGAGACAAATCGTCACGTGAGAAAGTCGTCGCATACGCGAGCCGTGCACTGACCCCTGCCGAAAAGAATTATACCATCACCAAACAGGAGTGCCTACCGGTCGTATGGTCGATACACAAGTTTCGACCTCATCTCCACGGGCGCCACTTTGCTGTGGTTACGGACCATCACGCCTTGTGCTGGCTCTCGACAATCAAGAACTTGTCCGGCCGCCTTGGACGCTGGATTATTCGCTTACAAGAATACGACTTCACGATCACATACAAGTCGGGAAACAAGCATCAAGACACCGACGCACTTTCGCGTTGCCCGCTCTCTTCAGAGCCACTTAGTAAACCCGCGACTGCCACACTCGAGAAGCTTTCGGCCGTCTTTTCCCTGCATGTTTCATCATTGGCTACTGTGGACCCAACTTCTCCAAGCGAGTGTGGTTTGTTCTTATCGCACCAACGTGCTGACCCTTACTGTCGCCGCATCATGAACCGTCTTGACGGGACTTGCCGACCACCTAACGCCAGCCTTCGCCGACAGCTGACGCAATTCAAGCTCAACAACCACGTCCTGTACCGTCATATCTACCACCCTGATGGTCAACGCTGGGTGCCCGTTCTACCTCGCTCTCTTCGGGCTCAAGTCTTCAAGACATACCACGACGACATGTCTGCTGGACACATGGGCTTCCAGAAAACGTATGACCGCATAAGATGTCACTACTACTGGCCGGGCTTGTCCACCTGTGTCGCGAAGTACGTTGCCTCATGCGCCCTTTGTCAACGTCGCAACCTACATACATCAACTCGAAGTGGACAATTACAACCGCTCCCGTGTCCCCTGCAACCATTCGAGGTAGTTGGCATTGACCTGTATGGTCCGCATCCTATGACTGTCACGGGCAATCGATGGACAGTTACAGCTGTCGACCACCTGACCCGCTACGCCGAAACAGCTCCCGTGCCTTCTGCATCAGCTTCAGAAGTGGCCTACTTCATCCTTCGAGCAATAATCCTTCGACATGAAGCTCCTCGTGTAATCCTGAGGGACCAAGGAAGAGTATTTCTTTCAGAACTCGTCGAAGAAGTGCTCCAGGAATCCGGCACTACACACACAACAAGCTCCAGTTATCATCCTCAGACGAACGGCCTGACTGAGCGCTTTCATCGTACACTGTCAGATATTATAGCGGTGTATATCAAACCCGACCACAGAAACTGGGACACCATTTGGCCATTTGTCACTTTTGCGTATAATACCTCTGTACAGCGCACAACCGGTTACTCGCCGTTCTACCTCGTCCACGGTCGCTTCCCCTCTTCTTTCTTCGATGTTTCATTCTTATCTGCGCCTGTTAAACCATGTTCATCTTCAAGTGAAGAATACGTGTCTCGTCTACTACATTGCCGCCAGCTGGCTCGCGTCGGAACTGAAGCCAAGCAACAGGATCGCAAGCTTGAATATGATCCCTCTCATCGTGCCGTGTCTTTCAGCCCTGGCGACGAAGTCCTCCTTCTTACACTCATTCGCACTCCCGGACAGTGCGAGAAGTTTCAATTATGTTTTATTGGCCCCTACACTGTTTAGGAGCAAACGTCTCTAGTGAATTATCGCGTGGCACCCGTTCTTCTTCCGACGGACCGCCGCTACAGAGCAGCAGAAATAGTCCACGTATCCCGCATGAAGCCTTTCACACGGCGTTCCTCTTCGCTTTAAACTGCAGCCAAGAATTGCGGTCAGGATGACCGCTTACACGTGGGGGGGGTGAGTGTAGGCATTCACTAAGCACATCTACTATCTTTCCACATATTCATCATCATGAGTGGTCGTCATCTTCATCTGCTGTGGGGACTTGGCTTGTCTGAGTTCTGTGCCTTGGGCATGGTCACTTCATCGTGTCTTCTGGGCCTAATAAAGGTTGCCTCCACTGTTACATCACAATAGATATATATATATATATATACATATATATATATATATATATATTAACTTTAACTAGTTTATGGTAAACTCATAATAAATACATTTTCGCCAATGCTTCCAGGTTGTTAGGCTACATACGTCGCAAGTTCCAAATTTCTACTAATATTATTGGTAAACTAGCGTACCATACATTTGTACAACCTCGGCTTGAGTACGAGGCATCTATTTGGTCTCCTCATCAAAAACAACTAATCGAAAAAGTTCAATCTGTACAAAGTAGGGCGTCACGTTTCATCTCACGTTGTTACACGACTATACCAAAAGCGTCACTCCAATTAAAATTAACTAAACTTTTCATTTTTTGCATAATCATCGTGACATCTCCATTGTTTCATAAATACATCTATAACGAACCGTCGCCATTTTTACAGCTTCACACTTCCCTATATGGGTCGCAACGTTTATATAATCAGTTTAACTTCATGAACATTTACGGAAAGACTAATTCATTTAACTATTCTGCTGCCTTTGAAACGACATTCCTAACACCATGTCTTCCGAAAGTAAGCATAAAAGCTTCTACTAAACACACATTTGCTATAATAATGTTTTATTCCACAACTATGTTCTCTTTTTCAGATCCCATTGTCGTTTGTAGTGCAATTTCATTTTAAACCCGATGTCGCATCCGGTCAGTAATTATTGTGTAAATGAACTGTCATGATTGAAAGTTTATATTTTTGCCTGCTTTTTTGTATAGCGCACAATGCAATAACATTACATAACGCATACCCACCTGTGTTAAACTAACATTTTTTATGCTGTTCTCATATGTTTTATCATTTTGTACGCTATACACGCGCAAAATGTTTCATGTATTACCTCGCTTACACAATGCATTGTTGTGACCCTCATCCAAGGGTGCCATGCTGGCCATGAGAAGCAGAGACGAGTTGCGTTCCCACGTCCGGTAGCCCCAATGTTCTTCTCTCGGAAGGAGCACCAAGCAGCGGGAAGCAACAAAGGGATTAGAATGGGGCTACTTCCGACTGTTCGTGAGCCAATATACCAAACGGGCATTTCTTCCTGATGGCTTGTTCGGCGAGACTGTGAAGCAGACCAACCACGCAGGTTGTGTCTAAGTGATTAAAGTCTCTACTCCTTGGCTTCCCTTCAAAGGAAAAACAGCAGCAGCAACCCAACCACCAACTTGTTCCGGGAAGGAACCCATTTCCCCTCTCCTCAGTGAAGCTGACCGGAGGAGCATTGCGTCAGAAGATGCGATGACTATTCGGCAGCCGTGTGTTATTGGCTGATGCCAAAGTGGGTGGTGTCTTGTGTGTGATCGGTGTTTCAATGGAGTAGAAGCCCGACAGGGCTTAAAACAACGCTGCAAAGTGCTGGTCGTTGGCTCTAAACCATGGTTTGACAGTTCATCAACCCACGCTCGTGGTTTGCGGAACTCCTAACCTCCTATACCCGTGCCACGAGGGCATAGAAAATTGACATTCGGTAGCGTAGCGAAGGCATTCAGTTCCCAAATAACATTTTTTTCGGCAGGGCTGCTACACGTCTAATGACGTTTGACTTGATGATGTCGATTGCAGCACCTTCCTCGTGAGCATTGGGTGAGTAGCAGTAAAGATAAATAAACAAGCTTCACAAGCCTCATACACGTCAGGTATAATGAATGTATAAATGAATGTATATGAATGTATAAATGAGCATATTACGCTGCCGTTAGATTTCTTTCGTATCTTTGTTTCACGACTTTGCAACATACCATGTAGCAACCTAAGCCAAAACTAGTCAGATCCACAGCGCAAAAAGAAAATGGCGCCTGTCGCATCTTCAGCTGGTAGACGCTGTAAAATAAATGCATTTTTAAGCACTTGTTTAAGCGATTATTTTAAATAAATTACGCGAAAAATTTTCCTCAGTCGAATGAAACGTCGTTTTATAATATTACTGCATCATCTGTGCCGCCGAGAGTAAGCATTTCTCAGTCGAATGAGTTCTGGCGATGGCATTAGGTGACGAATGACGATTGGCATTTGGGCGAATGCCATTTCGTTGATTGATTGATTTGTGGGGTTTAACGTCCCAAAACCACCATTTGATTATGAGAGACGCCGTAGTGGAGGACTCCAAAAATTTTGACCACCTGGGGTTCTTTAACGTGCACCCTTCGTTCTTCAGTGTGGCACCGCGCGAATGGCAGTCAATCTGAAGGCATTAGAATGTAAACGCCATTTTCTCTGCCTGTGTGGCACGGGTATTACGCTTTTGATAATTCTAAATTGTGTAATAATTCTAGTGTTTGTGTGTTTGTGTGTGTAACAATACTAAGTAGAGGACGGGCAAAACTAACAATTTCATTTTTCCTTCGTTTCAACCAGGGCCGGCCTTCATCAGAGAAAACACGATACAAAAATGCCTTTTTATATCGTGTTTCCCCTCATGCAGGCCAGTCCCGACAGCAAAATGAGTTGTCGTTTCGTCCGTACTCTACTATATATATATATGTGTGTGTGTGGAAAGGCTGACAGAATATATATATATATATATATATATATATATATTCTGTCAGTCTTTCCAATGTCTCCCTGTCTTTGGACTGAAATTCCATGGAAATGGTGCGATCATGCAGACTAACGACATCAACGCTGGTGTTTTCCTCGACCACTTGGCTCGCAACCGGAGTTTGAAGTCTCTAAGCATGGAGGAGTTCTTCGTCATTGCTCGACAGGGTCAGGCTCTGGCCGACGTCGTCCTTAACCACGCGACCCTGGAAGAACTTCTGGTAAGTTGCATCGCTAAATTATGTTCTAACCTTACAGTACCTTTGGGATTGGAGAGTGGCACACGGGCCCTAGACCCCCCCCCCCACCTTCCCGCATTTTTTTTTCCATGGCATACACAGCCCGAACTGACGCTTGACCTCATGTGCTTGCTAGGCAAGCACTTAAAGCCAAGCCGATGCCCTCACCACCCTAAAAATACTGCTTCGTTCTTGGTAACTGGAGTTAATTATCAGTAAAAAAAATGCTGATCTCGCATGCCTTGGGAATCGAGGTTATGCGAAGCATGTGTAGGGAAGAAGACCGTGTTGTAACTTTTTTATTCAGTGAGACGTTATGGAGTGACGTTAAATATGTTTAAAATTTTTGAGTGCACCGACACATGTAGAACAGTTGCAGATGCTTATATAACTATCTGTTTGCTCTTGCGCAACGATACCAACAGGAACATGATTATTAGCAGCACCATACGCCATGAACTGATATGAAGCGCTGGGGCTGACGAGGTTGGTTGCCCCGAATAGTGCTGCAAAAGATAACTTCAGTGCATGGCACATAACTATGACGAAAATAATTGACACCTTCGGAAACATGACGAGCGCAACAATGTACTTGCTTTCCCTACAAGAATTCTTAAGGAAACAATCAGCGTTGCGGAAAAGGCATCGCCCAAGTGAACGCACTTGCTTGCACTCATGATTCGGGTAGGAGTTCCACCACTGCTATGGAACTTCGCCCCCCGCCCCCCTTCCGTCCAACTTCTAGTACACAACTCTGCGCAGGAATTACACCAGCACACTAACCCCAGCTATGACATGCTTCCGTTGACAGCAGTGAACTACAATTTCTGTGAAATGCAGTAGAGCCGAGCTACATGGGCAATGTATCGTACGTGTTAGCCTCTGCAGTCATGGGTACTATTGGTTCAAGTTCGCACTTCTTTTTGGACCCGCTTCAACATCTCCAAGAGTTGCTTTCTTATTCACAGCTGTCATGAGTTCCACCATAATGATAGCTTCCTTAATTACCTGGCCATCGCTAGTTGCAAGTTATCATGGCTAGTAGGAAAACAGCAGCTAGGTTCCCGAGCTGACTGCATTCAACTTCAGTTAGAGGCGAATGATTTAGCACGGAAACTAGGTCTACACACCCGCGGAGTTAAGGTAAAGATATTTGATATACAGTCACTGGGCCCGTACAGACGAATGGGCCGAGGACAAAGCACAGTGATGTGCTTCTGGTAGTGCTGTAGCAGGCAGAAGATAGTCATCATTTCTTGTATAACTTGCGGTGTGTCGAAAAACTTTACTGTGCAATTTGACCGCCAGTATTTTAGTGTATTAAAAGCCTATAGGTAATAGCGTGGAGTGACGTGGAAGACGCTCTCTGTCCTTCTAATTATATTGCATGACCTTCAGAACACCGTGTGTCGTGAATGACCACTTCATGTCCCCAGTGAGTTATTCTGCCTGTCTCCTCTTTTATGGCGAAGTTGGTAGCTCACATTTGTTCGTCTTTTGAGTGGTGTTGTTCAGTCATATTGTAAGCCAATACTCTAAATTATGACCCCCCACTAGCAGGTTTAGTATGCATCAGTGGCCTTCGCCGACCAGCTGGCCATCCAACACATGGCTAATGTACATCTATGGTCTGAAATTGACATGTAATTTTTTTTACTCTCAAACATTGTTAAAATTGTTTAATTTACGAGGATTGCAGTAGCAGCATCTGCCATGCCAACAAATTGGAGTGGTGCTCTGGTTTCTATTCAATGAACGCGGGATTTCTTAATCCTTTCGGAGATTATACATCTCTCACGAGGCTAGTCAACCCACAAGCTCTCGTGTAGGTTCTTGTGCATACAAACCGATGAGAAAACCCACATCGGTAAAGAGAACACGAGACCGTTTATGCACACAAAAAAAACAACTGAATAATAAACTAGATAAAGAGATAGGGATAAGACGAAAAACAAACAAAGCACACAAATTCGACGAGAAGTTAACCTAATGACCGCGAAATGCTAAGGATGCGTAAGTTCCGCAATAGCAAAAGCGACTGTCACCGTTCGGTCGCGGCACTCTTGTAGACGGCGAGGGTTGATGCGATGGGGTGCAGACAAGGTAGATCAGAGGTCCAAGCGTTGCTCGTAGTTGAAGGTAACTCCGGGCGCACCAAGGTCAGTGACCTCTCAGCGTTCGTCCTCCGACGCTGGGACGTAGCCCTGGAAACGGGACGAGCCTGGCCAAAGCCAGATGGTGAGAAGCCTGGCCAACGCCAAACGACGAGCAGCCTGGCCAACGCCAAACGACGAGCAGCCTGGCCAACGCTAGACGACGAGCGGCCTGGCCAACGCCAGACGATAGATGATGCTCGGGTGCCCGACAAGGTGGGAGCCCGCAGCAGCCTTGCCTCAGGAACTCGGCCGCCACCCCCGCGCCCTGGTAGCCTGCTTGCCTTCGTCTCGTCCCGGCCACGTCTGCCCCGTTCTTACTTCGGGCTTCTTCCAAACCAGCGTGGGGGCCTCTCATTGGTCCGAACTTCACGCGCTTCGTCTGCCCATCGTCTTTCTCACCGAATACATCGCGAAAGCGCGCGTCCACACCATCGGTCGTCGTCGTTTTCTTCCCTATGCCGGTGCACTCGCGCACATTTTAAACCGAACACTGGTTGCACTCGCGCACTTCACGAAACGCGCACTTATCACAACAAGCCCCTTTTTCGAAAAGTTTTTTCCCAACAGAAAAAACTGTCGGATGCGTGTTTCACCACACAGGATACGTTCTTTGAGTTCGCATGAACACATGCACACTAGTATCACTGCAACAAGTCTTAAGGAGCACACTTACAGGAAAAAATAAATAATCCACATATGGTAAACAATGTTCCGATGGTTGGTTGAAATGCTTTGCCTCCCATCTTTAGCAACACCTGAATTCGTATCTATGGCCGTAACCTGCTCATGAAGTCGGCACCTGCGTTTTCAGAACCTTTGATATGTTGAATATGATAAGTGTACTCTTGTAGTACTAGACTCTACCTTAGCAACCTACTGTTCAGGTGTTTTGCCTTCGCTAAGTATTGTAGCGGTTGATGATCTGTCTGTACGATAAACTGAACTCCGTACAAAAAATATGAAATTTTTCCACCGCCCATACTAGCGCTAAGCATTCTCGCTTGATAGTCGAGTAATTCTGCTCCCGAGGCAACAGCTGGCGGCTGGCATACGACACTGGGTGCAACAGCCCCTCGTGTTCTTGCATGAGGACTGCACCGATGCATGTGTCGGATGCGTCTGTACGGAGTATGAACACACGTTTTGGGTCTAGTGCCTTCACGATCGGCCCAGAAGCAAGGGCTTGCTTCAGCGTTTGAAATGCTCCTTCTGTTTCAGGAGTCCAACAAATCTTGTTTTTCTCCCTTTTTCTGGTTAGCTGAGTTAAAGGCTGTGCTTTCTCCGCATAGCGAGGTATTAAATCTCGGTAATACCCAGCTAGTCCCAGAAAAGATCGGAGTTGCTTCTTGGTGTAAGGTAGAGGTGCACTGGCTATCTTCAAAACCGCAGTTTCCACAGGTTGAATAGTCCCGCCTCCTAGACGATGTCCCAAGAAGACTATCGACTCCACAGCAATTTCGCACTTCCGAGGCTTGATGGTTAAGCCAGACTCCCGTACCTTCTGCAACAAGCGTTGCAAGGCGTCTATGTGCTCTTCCCAGGTGTTCGTGGCTATGAGAACGTCATCGATGTAGTGGACTACATTTTCAAGGCCCTGTAGGAGTGTTCTCATTAGACGCGTAAACACCGCAGAAGCTGTCTTTATGCCGAACGGCATGTATATAAAATGGAAATGACCGGATTGCGTTGAGAATGCCGTTACTGGCCTCGATGTCCGGTCAAGTGGGACTTGCCTATACCCCTTTGTGAGATCAAACTTTGAGAAGTATCTCTTCGTGCCCACCTCTGTAAGCATTAGGTCAGTCCTAGGTATGGGTTCAGCGTCGGAAACCAGTATCTCGTTGATGCGACGGAAGTCGACGCATGTGCGATAGGTGTTATCCGGCTTCTTAATAAGTACCAAGGGCGAATTGTAGGGCGAATGGGATCGTTCAATCACACCCAGTCTTAACATGTCCTGAACTTCTTGTTCTACCACTTCCTTCATGGCCAACGGCAAAGGATACTGCGGTGTGTTGATCGGTTCAGAAATCGTCAATTGAAGTCGGCATTCCAACAGATTTGTCTTTCCCGGTATCTCAGAGAATACATCTTGGTAGGTGGTTAGAATCTTCCGAAGTTCTGTATGTTTGTCTTCTTCTAAGTTACTGCCGATCGGAATCGCTTCTACACTCACAGTCGGCTTAACTGTGCAAGCTGGTAGAGGGGTATCTGTCTCCTCCTCTTTCATAACCACAAAAGATGCTGTTTGTGGAATTGTGTCTGGTTGCCGGTCTTCATATCGTTTTAACATTTTAATATGGAAAAGTTTGGCGTCATGCCCCAAGTCCAGCCAATAGTCGTAGTCGCCCTTTTTCCCAATGACCGGAATTGGCCCTTTCCATTCCATCAACAACTTATTCGCTGTTGTAGGAAGCAAAATAACAGCTCGGTCTCCAACTTTCAGCTGACGGCTCTTGCTCTTCCGATCATAGTGATATTTTTGAGTCGTTTTCGCTCGTATCAGGTTCTCATGGGCTAATTTTAGCGTTCTTTACAGATGATCCCGGAGATCGAGGACATATCCGTAGGTCGTTTTCACCTCCTCTTCGATCTTTTCTCCAGTCCACAGTTCCTTTAACAAGTTGAGTGGTCCTCGGACGTATCTCCCGTAAATGAGTTCGAAAGGAGAGAACCCCATGCTGGCCTGAGGAACTTCTCGATATGCAAATAGAAGTGGTGCAAGCAATCGATCCCATGATTTTGGATCCTCTTGGCATAGCTTGCGCAGCATTTGTTTCAAAGTCCCATTAAATCGCTCTACCAAACCATTGCACATGGGATGATAGGGCGTCGAGCTCAAATGTTTGATTGCCAACAGATCGTTTACTTCTCTCATCAGGTCCGACGTGAAGCACAAGGCCTGATCGCACAGGATTTGGCGGGGAAATCCAACGCGGGAAAACATTTCGACCAACCCGTCTGTCACAGTCGCGGAGTCAATCGCCGGCAAAGCAATGGCGTCAGGATAGCGCGTAGCGAAATCGACCATGGTCAGTATGTATCTGTTGCCCCTATTTGAGACTGGCTTTAAGGGTCCAATAATGTCCACGGCCACGCGCTCAAAAGGAGTGTCAATCAGGGGCATTTTCCCAAGAGGAGCCTTTCCTACTTTGTGCTTTGGATACATTCTTTGGCACGTGTCACAGGACCGCACGTATCTTTTAATCTCTTCCTGGACCCCTGGCCAATAGAATGAACCTAACACCCGATCAATCGTTCTTGTTACTCCATGATGCCCGGACATCAAACTCTCATGGGCCATCTTCGACACTTGACTTCGCAGCTTGAGAGGAACTACGACCTGCTGTATCAATTTGCCAGAGGATAGTCGGTAATTTCGATACAACAATGACTTCTCCGTAACAAAGGAATACTGGGTCGATCCTCTGCCATAAAAACCTGCCCTACTTTGTCCCTGCAAGCTTTCAGGGTCTTGTCTTCTGCTTGGGCCCTCTCGATCTCCCTCCTGTTCATCTTCAAACTTCTGGCGCTAACTGCAGCTGAATCAGGCCGGACGCTTGTGCTCTTAATACTACCAAGTGATGCCTTTAAACGATGGTCTTCTTTCTTCTTATACAAGGTCTCGGCTACGCCGTTCGGAGTAAAGTTCCCTTCAGCCAGTTTTTCTTTCCATTTCTTGTCAGGGTCATCAGCAGCACAAGATCCTGGCACATTGCCAACGATGATTTCATATAGCGGGGAGGACATGCATTTCACGATACACGTGCCTGGAAAATATGGCGAAAAAATCTCCACCTTCGCCTCTGGTACCGTGATCCGGCTCCCGTCTGCTAAGAACGAGACCGTCGTGGTTCCTGTCAGTGCTTCATCTGGCACCAAAGAACGCCGAACCACCATTGTATTTCTTTCTGTATCCCGTAGGACGGAAGCCGCTTGGCCGAATATAATGCCCTGCAGCACTGGCATCGGATGTTTTCCTGACTTTGGCTGCGTATTTACCGCACTGGTCATATTCTCCTCCTGCTTGGCCGCAGGTATATCATTCACTACTTCTGCCTTTTCCTCTGGCGACAAGATACAAGTCCTCTTAGTGACGTTCTGCTTTCTGGTACATACATTAATATCATGCCCCGTTTTGCGACAGTAGTCACAGTATGGTCTTGTCCGAGCACGACATTCTGCTGCCCTGTGACCTGTTTCATCACAGACAAAACATCGAGTGGGAGACTTCCCCGCGGTACTTCCGCATTTTCCTGCGGCGCCGTTCTCCGTTTTGTCGCGAAAAACCAACAAACTTGATTGTCGTGTGGCCTCTAAAAAATTGTCCGCAGCCTCGGCCATTTCATCTAGCTTACGACATTTTTTCTCACGTAGGAAAAGCGCCACGCGGTTATGGCATTGATTGATAAACTGTTCAGCTACTATGATATCTCGAACAGACGAATATTCTTTTGCTGTCTTGGACATCTCCACCCATCTGTCGAAAAAACTTGCCAACCTGGTTGCATATTGCTTGCCTGTTTCTCCATCTTGAGGTCTGCTATGCCGGAACTTCTCCCGGTAGCCCTCCGCCGTGAAACGAAAACGCTGCAGTAATGCTAGCTTGGCTCTCTCGTAGTCAAATGCCTCTTCTGGAGACAAGCGACCAAATACTTTGAGAGCTTCTCCGCTCAGACACAGACTCAGTGCCGTGGCCCACTTATCCTTAGGCCATTCCTGACTGGTGGCCACATTCTCAAATCCTCTTGAGATAAGCATCAAGGTCATCCCGGTTTTCATTAAATCCGGATATGAAATTGTGCGGGTTAACGTCACACGGTTCTCGCACCTGTCGATCATGGTCCGATGCCGCGGATCCCCTAGCCCCTTCCACCTGAGCAAGTTGAAGACGCAGTTGAATCGTCTTCTGGCATTCGGCCTCAAGTTTTCGTTCCAACTCCGCCTGTTCCATCCTCTCCTTTCTTGCCTCTCGCTCAGCTGCCCTTTCTTCGCGAGCTCATTCCTCACGCTCATCAAGCCATGCCTTCAACTCATCGCCCTCTAGCTCCATGCGTATCGCTAACGCCGTTAAATCAGACGTAGTCATTTTCTCTCCTTCTCTAAAAACCTTAATTGCATAAACAATCTCGTCCTGCCGCGGACGCCAATTGTCACGAGGCTAGTCAACCCACAAGCTCTCGTGTAGGTTCTTGTGCATACAAACCGATGAGAAAACCCACATCGGTAAAGAGAACACGAGACCGTTTATGCACACAAAAAACCAACTAAATATATTTTCAATAAACTAGATAAAGAGATAGGGATAAGAGGAAAAACAAACAAAGCACACAAATTCGAGGAGAAGTTAACCTAATGACCGCGAAATGCTAAGGATGCGTAAGTTCCGCAATAGCAAAAGCGACTGTCACCGTTCGGTCGCGGCGCTCTTGTAGACGGCGTGGGTTGATGCGATAGGGTGCAGACAAGGTAGATCAGAGGTCCAAGCGTTGCTCGTTGTTGAAGGTAACTCCGGGCGCACCAAAGTCAGTGACCTCTCAGCGTTCGCCCTCCGACGCTGGGACGTAGCCCTGGAAACGGGACGAGCCTGGCCAAAGCCAGATGGTGAGAAGCCTGGCCAACGCCAAACGACGAGCAGCCTGGCCAACGCCAAACGACGAGCAGCCTGGCCAACGCCAGACGACGAGCGGCCTGGCCAACGCCAGACGATAGATGATGCTCGGGTGCCCGACAAGGTGGGAGCCCGCAGCAGCCTTGCCTCAGGAACTCGGCCGCCACCCCCGCGCCCTGGTAGCCTGCGTGCCTCTGTCGCGTCCCGGCCACGTCTGCCCTGTTCTTCCTTCGGGCTTCTTCCAAACCAGCATGGGGGCCTCTCATTGGTCCGAACTTCACGCGCCTCGTCTGCCCATCGTCTTTCTCACCGAATACATCGCGAAAGCGCGCGTCCACACCATCGGTCGTCGTCGTCTTCTTCCCTATGCCGGTGCACTCGCGCACATTTTAAATCGAACACTGGTAGCACTCGCGCACTTCACGAAACGCGCACTTCACTTATCACAACATCATGGTCCCATGGAGTGGTTTCTTTATTTTTGCTTGAATAGTTCAAGTTTATTCATGTATATAATTTAGCATTTTCAGATGCAGTCAACCTATTTATAATGAAAGCAACGACTCATTAGTCACTCCTTGTGTACACCTATCGAATGATCGATGAAGTCATGATTGGTTTAATATTGTTGGACCTATCTACTGATTGGCACAATGCCTGGTGCATTTGCCTAACTAAACTGTTGGAAGCTTCTTTTTTGTCGCTTTTGTTGCCAACCTTGAAGATTCGCAGCATCTGAAGAAGATTTTTAGCGCTCTCCTCCATGCCTCGCTGCAGGTGAAGGGGCCCATAGACTTTCGTCCATCTGCCTTGCTCGCAGCGGCTGTGCAGAGTAAGTCACTGCGGTCACTTGCTGTGCAGCACTGTCGCGTGGACGGCGAGGACATCCGTGCTATGGCCTACGCACTGACAAGGGCACCTCTCCGTTTCACCGACGAAATGTTACCACCTACGCCACCAACAAGCCGGCTCCGAGAACTCTCGTTTTTGAATGGCGGGAAGTGCTATATGGATTTGCAAGAGGCGTATGCGAATCTTATTGGAGGCAAGTACATATCCACTAACGACGCCAGATTTTTCAAAGATAATTTTCACGGAAATATTCACGATGACAAGGGAACTGTAAAAAATTTCGCAGCATATTCACAAGTTATTGATAATGAGTGGGCCCCCATCCATCCGTCCGTCTGTCTGTCGGTCAGTCCATCCACTTCTATCACACTAGACGGCGCACTGAACGGACGGACAGATGGAATCTTCGCAACACTCGTCATCATCAACTCGTGGATATGCTGTGATTTTTTATTACAGCTCTATCTATGCTCTTTGTTCTTCAACAATACGAATACCACTAACGCGATCTATAGTCGGGGACAAGCTAAGAATAAAAAAAGTAGTGTAGCGCTGTATATTTCTGTTATGCGCACCCAACTGCAGCTGTTCTTTATGAAGATGTAACAGTCACCAGCATGGCACCGTTCGCGACGAAAGTATTCTCTGGCGAGAGGTGATATGCCGCTGGACCGAGACCGGCAGGCGTAAATACAGTTTTCTTCTGTGTTTTCTTCGTGAAGAAGCCATTTCCTCCACTCGTACACACCATCACCCTCGCCGGCCATTGTTCGATGCTGGCGTTTCTGGTTTCGCAGCCTTTGAACTGCACCGATAAGGCAGAGCTTCATCGCGTTCCGTCGTTTCGGCAGCGTGAAGCAGCAACATTACGTCTATTTCTGCGTCGCTCGGTATCACTAAGCATATCTTGTGAAGGTAACTACTCTCGGTGTTTGTCGTCACAGTAATTTGTGCACAATAAAGTGGAGGCGAAGTCTGAATTTGCGCGCCTGAGATTTACCGCCCACAAAAGCCATAAAACCAGCATTGCCACACGTGCGTGTGCGAGTGTGTTCCTTTGGTGTCGGAACGGGGGAATCTTGGTAACCATTTGCGATATGCGATATGCGTTATGTGCTAAGTCAAACAACATATATATTGCTAAGCTGGCACTGAACTCCTGCTTTGTGAACTTTATTATCCAGCTTGGTTTTTTTTTATTTCAACATCAAATAAGTATTGCAAGATAATTATTTTATGCGTGAAATTTAGTACCATTGCTTGGGAACAACTTCTTTGAAGTGCGGAGGCATGCAAATTAAGGGCAATGTGGCCTCGTGAGTGGAGCTTAGGTTTATTTCTAGTTTTCCACCGACTATAGTGTTGTGGATGTATTTACTATTTTACAGCAGGAAAATAGTCCAGCAGTCAAGATGGCGGTTGTTGCGTTTATTGAACACCAACACGAAGTAGTCCTCTTTTTCCCACAACCCCGCATAGATATATCCGCAACCCCGCAACATTGACCTCTGGTGGCAAAAGCTGCCACCCGTTAAAAGGTGTTGGACGAAAAGTACGGCTTCAGGTAAGCAAAGTGGACGATGTCTCAAAATGTAGAGGACACCAGGAAGTTTAGAGGACCTATCTGTCATAGGTCACATTAGTTCCCGCAGCACACAGTAAGGCCCGGAGAACTTTGGGTAAAAGAGTTTTGGCCAGGCCAACATGCCGCGACAGACTCCACATAAGAACGAGGTCACCAGGATTAAAGCGGATGCTCTGGAGGTGACCTTCATAAGTATGGTTCGGTCGGAGCTGCGAGCCCGAAAGGCACCAAGTGGCAATTTTGCGGGCCTTCTGCTAATATTCCGGAGGGCTTATGCTGTGAACAGGTGTGCAGGGTTGGGTGGAAGCGTTTGTCAAACGACAGTGTCGGTTTTCTTCCATACAAAAGCGACAAAAGCAAAAGGCAGAATACACAACAGTGTCGTGGCGTGAGCTATTGTTAGCAAAAGTGACAAAAGGTAGCGCAATGTCCTAGTCGCAATGGTCGGTCGAGGCGTACCTGGCAGGCATGTTAGTGAGTGTATACGATTCAAACGTTCTGAGAGGCCATTCATTTGAGTCATCGTAAGTACAAAGTAAGTTGTCGATTACTTTAGATAAAAATAGCGACAGTGGTCGGTGACCAGCTGACGAGGAGCGGCGTGATTCAAGGTGACATCTTGAATCAAAAAGTCGGTGATGCATGTAACGCAGCTGCTTGGGAGAGAGAAATCTGATATTGGCAAGACGGGTCAAATAATCTGTAGGTGACCCACTCGTTACCGTTGTTATAGAGAGGGAAATGGCCCAGCATGTTGAGGCAGACACAAAAAAAAGGCTCGGCGGGTATGTCGATTGGTTGAAGGAACCCAGCGGCGTGTACAGCTGGCCTTTTGCGGCTTTGGCATGACTCGTAAGAAGCAATATAACGTTGTACGGAACAGTAGAGGCTGGCCCAGAGAATGCATAGGCGGACACGGTTGTACGTTCTAGCAAAACCAAGGTGGGCAGCCGTTGGTACATCATGTAGTTGCTGAAGTACGGTTGAACGCAGATGAACGGAGCCTACGAGTAGTAGTTCGTGTCCCATGGGGTGAATGTTGCGGCGGTTAAGATGCCGTCTATGACGACGAACATTTTAAGTGAATTGACTGTAGTAGCTCCAGTATTGAAGCGGTCGATTAGCTCTCGTAGGGACGCGTCACACCGTTGCTCACATCTCATGTTGCCGAAAGCAGAGAGTGAGGAAATACAGATGGACGCGTCGTCCGTCACGAGATCTGGAGCGTCAATGGGGTACCGAGAGAGGCAGCCGGTGTCTTTATGTAAACGGCCAGACTTGTAAACCAGTGTGTATGTGGATTCCTGGAGGGGCAGACCCCAACAAGCAAGGCGCCCTTTGAAGGCTGAAAGCCAGCATAGAGCGTGATGTTCAGTGGTAACGGCTGGATCCAGTCTTTGAAGGCAAAGATCCAGCCTTTGAAGGCTGGATCTTTGAAGGCTGAACGCCAGCATAGAGCGCGATGGTCAGTGGTAACGGTGAAATGCCGGTCATATGAATAGGGGCGGAATTCGCTGACTGTCAATACAAGCGCCATGCGCTCGCGCTCAGTGATCGAGTAATTGGGTACGGCAGGAGAAAGAAGACTGCAGACATTCGCAAGAACTCGATCATGACCGCATTGACGCTCGGATAACACCACGCCAATACCGTAGTCACTAGCATCAGTGCGGACCTTGGTTGGAGCGGATGGGTTGAAGAGGGCGAGAATCGGGGGCGGGGTCAGAAGTGTCAAGAGCCGGGATAAAGCCGTGTCTTGATGAGGACACCGCTCAAATGGCACATCTTTCATGAGACCTCAATTTCACGCCTGTAGGCGCACATATATCACCTTCAAACCGTTTTGAAACTAAAAGACTACGTGCACTGTTAACAGCCACACCTGGACCATGGATCATCACCGGAGATTTCAACGCTCACCACCCACTATGGGGAAGTCAGAAGACAGACAGTCGTGGAAGGCAAGTATTCTCCTTTGCTCTGGAGCAGCAGCTGCTTTGTGTAAACGACGGAAGCCCAACGTTTCTACGGGGAACGACATACAGCAGCTGCCTTGACTTGACATTTGTGTCACGAAGCCTAAATGGAAAGGTCAAGTGGTTCGCAGACTATGAAACTCATGGAAGTGACCACATACCAACTTATTTGAAGATCAAGGGCCTGGAAAAATCGCCAAACTACGACACTTCGACTAGCATTGACTGGACAAAGTTCAGGTCACTGACTGAAAAGGGGTGTCAAGAAAATAAAGCGCCTCCTCTTGACACCCTCGAGGATATGATTAGAGGTGCTACTCAAGAAGCGACCTATCATATTCAACATACTTCAGAATATTGTCAACATCAAGCGGAATTGGAACGGCTCAGAGCGATCCGTCGTCGCGCAGAAAAAAGGTATAGGCGCACTAAGTCCATTCACTAGAGGGAGGCAAGGCACCTACAGAAAAAAAATCGGCGGCGAATCATTTCACTTCAATCCTTTCGCTGGAAATATCTGTGCGAATCTTTGGATCCACACAAGCCCTTGACGCAGACATGGAGGATCGTCCGTGGTCTACGAACATCGCCACATCAACATCGCCCCTTCAAGTGTCTTTCTCTCCACCAAGGCCACACCGAAATTGAAGTAGCAGAAGACTTCTGCATGAAAGTACCCGGTCATGCGTTCGCGTGCACCACACGCTACCTAGAAAACGCTCCAGTTTCTACAGATTCAAGAATGGACACCTTTTTCTCTCTAGAGGAACTACAAGCGGCCTTGACGGCATGCAAACGATCTTCATCGCCTGGTCCAGATGGGATCACGTGCATGGCTCTTTGCAACCTCGGAGAAGCAGCTCGACGGGCCCTTCTATCCGTGTACAACGACTCGTGGAGCAGCGGATTTATCCCTCATTCATGGAAATCCAGCCACCTCGTCCCTGTGCTTAAACCAGGTAAATCTCCTCTGCACTTGACATCTTATCGCCCCATCGCGCTTACCAGCTGTTTCGGAAAAGTGATGGAGAGGATAATTTTGACTCGCCTAGAGTGGTACCTTGAGCGCCATGAGGTATACTCTCATGCTATGACGGACTTTCAGCGTGGGCGGTCCGCAATTGATAACGTTATATACCTGGTCTCATTTGTTCAGCATCAAAAAAGACTGAAACGTTTATCTGCGGCGTTGTTCTTGGCCGTGAAAGGTGCATACAATTACGTATCACATGAAGCCATTATGGATGTCATGGAAAATGTTGGATTAGGGGGTCGGGTTTACCAATGGATCTACAGCTATCTGAAAGGCAGAACTTTCTTTGTACAGACGGAGAATGGCACAACAACGCACCATTGCAACCGTCGAGGTGTGCCTCAAGGTGGTGTTCTTAGCCCCACACTTTTTAATCTAGCGCTACTCGGCCTGTTTGACGCACTTCCAGAATCTGTCCATCTATCAATATATGCAGATGACATCTGCATCTGGGCGTCAGGCGTAACACGCCTTCATTTGCGTGGCCGGCTTCAGAGAGCGGCTACAATAGCGACAAAGTACCTGGAAGAACTGGGACTAGAGCTGTCATCAGAGAAATGCTCGCTTATAGCATTCACGCATAAGGCTATGAGCCCATGTGTTATTAAAATCAACGGACACACGATCAACTACGTGAAGACCCACCGATTCCTCAGAGTCATAGTTGATCGCGACCTCTCCTGGAGCCCTCACATCGCCTACATGAAAACTAAACTCACCATGATCACCCACGTACTGAGGTTTCTTGCTGGAAAAACGTGGGGTGCATCGGTACGAGCAATGCTCCAACTCTACACTGTTCTGTTCCTCGGTTATATGCGATACAGCCTACCGCTGCTTTGCGGGATTCGAAGAACAAACTTGCGCGTCCTCCAGTCGATCCAAGCCCAAGCCCTGAGAATATGCCTTGGTCTCCCGAGATGCGCATCTACAGCAGCGACAGTCATCATTGCGCGTGATTATCCAGTCAACGAATACATCCGCGAAGACGCTTTGAGAATGCACATAAGACATTTCGCTCGGCTTCCATCTCATCACCTCGCCTCACTTCGAACTTCCAGGCCCCACTGAGCATTCAGCGCAACTGTAGCTCAGCATTGCACAGTGCTTCCATTGCACTTCACGCATGCAGCACAGCGGCCGATACCATTATGGTGCCTACACCCACTCGAAGCCCTTCTTTCAATTCCTGGCATCCAAAATAAGAAAAAGTCGTCGCATCTAGCCCTGAAACAAGCCACATTACTTTTCCTGCAAGAGAAGCACAACGGACGCCTTCACATTTACACGGATGGCTCGGTGTCTTCAGTAAGCTCTGCAGGGGCGATGGTTATTCCCGCAAGGCACATCACAATTAAATTCATGACATCGCATGTGACGTCGTCGACAGCTGCAGAACTTGCAGCCATACGTGCAGCTCTGGAGTTTATAGTGAAAGAACCTTCAGGAATTTGGTGTATCTTCTCGGACTCGAAGGCATCTCTTCAATGTCTTATGTCACCCTTTCGCCATGGACCTAATGAACAGTTAGTAGCTGAAATAAAGCTTCTTCATCACCAAGCAGTCGATAAACAGCACAGCATAGTATATCAGTGGATACCAGGTCATTGCTGTATATATGGCAATGACCGCGCAGATGAGGCCGCTAGATCTGCACACGATGGTACCCAATACACAGCCATCCCGTTCTCAAGAACCAACGCAGCTACAAGACTTCGTTCGCTTGCGCGTGCCCTCACACTGGTACAGTGGAACTCAACAGACTTCACAAACGCACGCCTGCATAACTTGGATCCTGATTTGCAGCTTCGTCTTCCCCCAAGGATATTTCGAGCTGAGGAGACTCTTCTATGCCGCCCGTGGCTTGGAGTGGCCTTCACGAACGCATACTCTTATCTCATTGGGATGGCCAGCTCTCCTACATGCACTTACTGCAGTTGCGAAGAAACCATCGCGCACCTTCTGTGTGAAAGCACCCATTTCAACGCGCAAAGACAAGAACTCACTGCAGCTCTGGATAGACTAGATGATCGGCCTTTGTCGGAACAAAGGATTCTGGGTCATTGGCCGAGCCCATCCTCAGCCCAGAAGGCTTTGAAAGCTTTGCTACGCTTTTTGCGGACAACTGGCCTCACAAAGAGACTTTAGTGTTTTATACTCTTTGATGTTGTCTTTCCTCTGTCACAATTTTTTTGAAATTTCTCCCTCTCTTCGCAACATTTCTTTTTAACATCTTTCATCCCCCTCACCCCTTTCTCAAGCACAGGGTAGCCAGCCGGTCTAAGAACTGGCTAACTTCCCTGTCTTTCCGCTTAAACTTTCTTCCTCTCCTCTTTCATGAGGTCTGTGGTGGGGGCGAGAGACCTCTGCGATGTTTCTGACGAATCCTCGAAAATATGAGGAAGAAGGTTAAGTTTAAACAGAAGATGACTCAGTGAGGCATGGAAAGAAATATGAAATGTGCAACCTCATGCGACATAAACATAGCACAGTGGGTCAGGGGTCAGACATTTGTTTATGACATGTTAGTCTAATTCGAGAAGAATAAATAGGTATGGGCCGGATATGTAGAGTGAAGGGGATGTAAGGGCTGGACATCTAGATAGAACATTGTACTCCAGGAGAAGAAAGTGAATGGAAGAAGGGGTTCAGGAATAATTTCAGGCGTACAAGGTCAGGAGAATGTGGAGAAGGTCAGGGATGTGCAGACGAGTTCGAGAAGATTGATGGGAAAACGTGGTAGAGGCGAGCCCAGGAATGCGTTTATTGGTAAAACGTGTGCGAGGCTCTTTCGCTGTGGCGGGCGTAGCCAATTTGACGAATGAAGATCATTATGAGACCAAGACTATACTACCGAAAGGCCCGCGCTCAAGTAGCTCCGTCATCCTATCTTTGAGCAGGCGATCAAGGCCCCTGAGTGTCTCCGGCTTCGTTGAAGTTCCAGGGCTAACCGAAACAATTTAACGTTTAAATTGAGAATTTAAAGCATAGAATAAAGTTCAAAGCGTACATTACTAAAGTTTAAAGGGTATATATATATATATATATATATATATATATATATATATATATATATATATATATATATAGATATATAGTCGCAGTTCTTGTATATATATAGTCGCAGTTCGCAGTATATATATAGTCGCAGCATATATATATATAGTCGCAGTTCCTGAGGCAAGAGCTGCGCCACCGACGAAATTTCTAAGGCCTCATCTATCACCCCCTAACGAGATTGCCGTGTTTGTGGACGGTTTCGCCACAACTGCTCTTGTCGACACAGGTGCCGCTATTTGTATAATCAGTGAAGTGTTATGCCGCAAACTGAACAAAGTGACGACTCCACTGGTTGAAATTTCTTTACGCACGGCGAGTTCGCAACAAGTCCAACTTTCTGCCACATGCACTGCTCGTGTTGTGATTCAAGGAGTGCTTTACATCGTAGAGTTTGTCGTCCTTCCGCATGCGTCTCATGAAATCATCCTGGGATGGAACTTTCTTTCCGCTAATCATGCGGTTGTCGACTGCGCTCGTGTCAACTCGTTTTGTTTCCATTCAGCACGACATTCATAGATCTCCCTCGCTCACCCAAAAAGGTGATCGTCGCCGCTAACGTCGTCATTTCTGCTTGTCGCCGCGGCGACCCAAGATTGTCGCCGCGGCACCGCGGTGACAATCTTGGGTGGCCCGACACACGTCAAGAACTGAACAGCACTTGATATGAACCGTATGTGGATGTATACGGACAGTTGGCTTCGTTCTCAGTGTTGACAGTGGTTCTTCCTCTTTTTTTACTTTCTTTCTTTTCTTTCTCTTTTCGTCTTTTTTCTCCCCCTTTTTTTTCCTTTTTCCAGTTCCCTCTCACTCTCGCAAACGTCTTTCAAGGCGAGAGGGACGCGGCAGCAAGGAAGTTTGGAAGCTCATGTCAGTATAACTCATCCCCTGATGAAGGGAGGACCCCTCCCGAAACTGTTGGGAAATAAATATATTTATCCTTGTTGACAACGCTCCCGTTGTGCCATATCCCATATATATATATATATATATATATATATATATATATATATATATATATATATATATATATATATATATATAATATATATATGTATATATATATATATATATATATATATATATATATATATATATATATATATATATATATATATGTGTGTGTGTGTGTGTGTGTGTCTACACTATTGCTAGTTTAAAGCATAGATTAAAATTAACGACGTGAACGATAGCTTGTGGAGATTGTTTACTATCGCGCACCCAGCTCGTGATAAGAAATAAAATTTGCAAAAGCTATTGTCACATACCCCTGCAAGAACGAATGAAGTCATTTTCCTTCCGTTATTTTATTTCTTATCACCATTTTTATCTCGTCAACATAGGTGTCCTGGTTCGTCTCAAGCTGTTCAATTGTGGCCTGGATGAAATTTTTGCGGCGTGCGCCGCATATAGACTTCCCCTTGACAAGCGGCTACGATATCTTAACCTGGAGGACAACAATTTCAACTCTGAAGCTTTGTCTGATATAATAACTTCTCTTAAGGTAAGTCGCATGTTTACGTTTGCAAAAGCGAACGCTTTACATGCGTAATCAAACGCGGAAAATGAGCATCGCCATCAATGCCAACACGAGGGGTGAAATTATCGCAAAAGGACATCGCCTTATGGCGTCCTCGTGACCTCACTGACTGCTGAAACGTATGAAGTCAACATGACATAACTGTAGCGTCACATAGCACACGATATCGGTTTGTCCAGATGCTCAGATTGATTGTCAATGTCAGGTTGGTGTGCGGACGCATAATCTTCATGAATATAATCAATCTGCATGATCCTCTTTAACATTGATTTATTGATATGTGGGGTTTCACGTCCCAAAACCACCATATGATTTTGAGAGACGCCATAGTGGAGGGCTCCGGAAATTTCGACCACCTGGTGTTCTTTAACGTGCCCCAAATCTGAGCACACGGGCCTACCACATTTCCGCCTCCATCGGAAATGCAACCACCGCAGCCGGGATTTGAACCCGCGACCTGCGGGTGAGTAGCCGAGTGCCTTAGCCACTAGACCACCGCGGCGAGGCGATCCTACTTAAGAGCCCATGATCCTTCCGTTTCATCCTCTTCGAGCTCATTTTCACCTTTTTTTACTTTGCTAATGTAGTGTGCTGTGTGCTTTTCTGTGCCCCAGTTCTCGCTATTCTGCCATAATGCGATTGTTCATACTGCGTTGTTATCGATATCCAGTCAAACCAATTTGTCATCCTCTAAATTTCCGCTGCGCGTGTTGGAACTTGTAGACTGTCTTGTTATTACTTTACTTTTCACGTACAGTGCTAAATTACCTGTCTTTGAGTATGTCGGCCATGTGCCCTCCTGCGTATCTATGGCATGTCATTTGTTTTTTTACATAAGTACATGCACTCCACTGCTAATATTTAGCTTGGAACTCACCTCATATGATCTTGTGAACTATCGTCTATCACGCCAAATGCGTCAGCACCTACCTAAATCAGTGTCTTCATCATATACAGGTCTTTTTTTTTTGTTTACGGCGTTGCACAGCACATACAAGTTTTCACAGGTCTACTTATTTGCAGATCAACAAGACGTTAGAAACACTCGTTGTTAACATGGCAGCCGAACACTCCGAGGAAGAGGTCGCCTCGCTGTTTACAAATATCGCCCTGGTCGACGCCTTCCCCCGCGTCAAGTTTCACTGGGTCAACCCTCGAGCGTCGGACTTGTCACGGAGCATCCTCGCGACCCAAACGCCCTCCGTTTCCTTGAACCTGGACGAGCGCGTAGACGCCGCAGAATGCTTGCGAGTGATCTCCGCAAACCGAAACCTCGACATGGTCTGCATTCGATTCACTGAGCTTCCAGAAGGAACCACGGCCCAGAACCTGGCGCACGCTTTCGCTACGACGAAGTCGCTGAGGAAAGTATCGATTAGTGCATAAATTCGGAGTTGATTAGGGCATGCATGTTCCTAATGTAAGTTTTAAAAGCAAAAAGTGGACTGCCGGTTTGGTAAGCAACTCATAAAGGAAAGTTCACTTGTCTAAAAAGACGCATGACCAGAATTCAAGCGTAGACAACAGGACACAAAGAAGACATGGGGCAGGCGCTGTAATACAACGCAGTGACGTAAATTAAAAATGAGAGCCGCTTCCTACGGAGGTCAGTAGTGTCGCGACAAAACAGCCAAAGCACTGCCCATTTCGTGTCTTCTTCTCTGTGTCCTACTTTTCACGCGCGAAGTCTGGTCATAAATCTGTAGCCTGTAGCGGCTCATACGGTACACCACGTTACTCCACTTTATCTAAAGAGGAACATTTAGGCCATTCATTTGTATTTTTTGGTGAACTTAGATGCTAAGAGCGAGATAAATCTGTTGAAATCAATGTGAAAACAAATTATGTATAATGCAGCTGTAATCTAGGTTTTCTTCTTTCGGCTGTACTAATGCACAAAACAATACAAAAGTCCACGAAAACACGCCTTATCGATATTCATGACCCATGCTATTATCTACCATTTCATACACCTATACAACCCAGTTCATTCGAGAGAAATAGAAAAGGAGGAGATAAATACACGAGATAGGGAGATTAACAATACTATAGCTCTAGTTTGATGCTTACCACGTGAGCAGGGGAATTAGGGGCTGAAAGAAGACAAGATTTAGTTGGGCGATCGTAGCAGCCGGACGGACGCATACTGCTAGCCGTGTTTAATGACAGGAACGGTCTGTACGGCTGCTGCGGATGCAAAAATTAAATCTTGCTAAAGAGAGAGAACATGAAGACATCTTGTCGAATGGGACCATGAGCTGATGCGGATCATCGCAGTCGGGCAGCGCGAGCAGTCATTTTAAATGCGAAGCATTTCCTAGCGAACATCGGCGACTTTGAGCGTATCTATCTATCTATCTATCTATCTATCTATCTATCTATCTATCTATTTATCTATTTATCTATTTATCTATCTGTCAATCAAAGTATCTATCTATGTATCTATTTATCAATTTATCTATCTGTCAATCAAAGTATCTATCTACGTATCTATTTATCTATTTATCTATCTGTCAATCAAAGTATCTATCTATGTATCTATTTATCTATTTATCTATCTGTCAATCAAAGTATCTATCTATGTATCGATCTATCTATCTAACTGTCTGTCAATTAAAGTATCCATATCTATGTATCTATCTATGTATCTATCTATCTATGTATCTATCTATCTATGTATCTATCTATCTATGTATTTATCTATCTAAGTATCAATCTATCTAAGTATCTATCTATCTATATAAGTATCTATCTATCTAAGTATCTATCTATCTAAGTATCTATCTATTTATCTAAGTATCCGCCTACGACTTTTAGCTCTTCTGGCCGTTTCAATAGTGGTATCAATACCAAACTTTGTATGGCATTCAGCGACTTTGAGTGTATGTATGTATGTATGCATGTATGTATGTATGCATGTATGTATGCATGTATGTATGCATGTATGTATGCATGTATGTATGCATGTATGTATGCACGTATGTATGCACGTATGTATGTATGTATGCACGTATGTATGTATGTATGCATGTATGTATGTATGCATGCATGCATGTATGTATGCATGCATGTATGTATGTATGCATGTATGTATGTATGCATGTACGGAATACTAAGCTAGGAAATGCTTAGCATTTTTTTAAAAACTAGTATTAGATGGACGCACTTTGAGCACTATCTGACCAGAAAGGTTTGCCACGTTGAACTCGCTGGGCGTAACCACCTTCTTTTTAGCAATGTTTAGTGAGCGTTGGGCTGCTGTGTCATGAATATAGTGAGCTAGTATATAGCCATCAACTGGAGGCGGTGAAAGGTGGCAAGCAGACACGAAGTGCAGGCCGTAAGAAAGTGTGCGAGTGCCGCCTCTCGTTTAGTCCTTGGAATGTCCGCTGGGTGGTGGTACTTCTAAATGCTGAATATATGATGAAAAGATGTGATGAAAATTTTCGGTGAATAATGCGATTTCAGCAATTTGTATTATATATAACAGAGTAACCCAAGTAACCTTTAGGGACCTCTTCTAGCTGTGCGTGGTGGTACCTTTATACTCAAAATCGTTAACCACTTTTTCTGAACTACAGCTTCTGTGTCACTCTGAAAACTTTCGTACACCAAGTTTCTCTTCGGGAATCGGGACACACATTTTTTTTCTCGCGCAGGCATTTGACGATGAGCGCCAAGTTACCCGATGCCGATGTGGTCACACTGTTTCGAGCCCTCGAGAGCAACCGCACCATCTCTGTAATCGAATTGCGCTCTATCACCTTCAAGAAAAAGTCCGCCAAAGCACTGGGACAGATGGTCAAGCTAAACCGGATGCTAATCTTCATCACCATCGTCGTCCCGGAACATGACCCCGAGATTGACAGCGCCACACAACTCCGCAGCATCTGCCGCGAACTCAAAGAAGCCATTCTGGAGAACCGCTTTCTCATGAACGTAGCTGTAATGATTGCGAATCATGAGCGCTCAAATGACCCCATCATCAGGAATGCTCTGAGGAGTAACACGGTGAGCATTGTTTTTCAAATTCATATGGTATAGCTGCGTCTGAGACATATGCATAGCAAAACAGATAGACCAACCGAATGTTCAGTGGGTGACGTCATAAACGTATCCGCATGCCCGAACGCACTTACCTTCTACCTGCACTAAAAGCTTCAAGACGGCTTCCACCAAGACTTCGGTGACGTGAAAGTGACGTGAAAAAAAGAACAGATGCCGGGCATGCCGTCAACTGCACCACGGTCAAACACACATAGCCGCTTTTCAAAACACGTCTTTTATGTCTGTCCCTATCCTCTGAGGCTGCGCAAGGTAAAGCGCAGCAATGCTCTATGACGACAACATCAACCATTAGCTCCTTCAACGCACCGTTTCTACGCGTGTTTCCAATAGGAGAAGTGCGATTTTTTCAGCGACTTGACACACCACTAGGTGCCTACCTTACACAAAGCGTCGGCGTGGCTCATAGCATTCATTCACACCAAAGATATCTCTGCAACGCGCCTAACTTCGCCAGAATGTAACCTCCACTTCCGCTCATTCCTATAAAAATTGTAGTCAGCCAACAAGAAAGGCACAACGTGCGTTGCGTTTACCCCTAATCATACAGTAGCAAACAACAACTAACATGACGCGAGTAGGCGACCAAAGCCTACGTGTTTCGTACAATCAGTCAACTATACTTCTGAATGTCACACCGCTTTCTTTGGATCCGCTCTTCCCTACTACAGCTACCACAGACACTCGTGACCACTAAGCCATGTTTAACTATCAATCAATTATTAATTAGTTATTAATTATGGACGTATGTGTTGAGGATGAAGATCCATCATTATGTGTCAATGTAAATGCATTCACGTTTAACGCTGCTTTAGCTGTCAAACATCAGGAGACATTGTACATGATCTCTTGTATGAATGTACAGTATACAGTAAATACTTCTCTAAAGACAAGTTTTAGTTTCATAGTATGCCGGTTACTATAACGGAAGGATCAACTATATTTTCTTTTTATTATTCATGCCATGGGCATAGTGTATCGCACCATTTGCTACTCGCCGTATCCTGAAATGACATGTCCCCTCCCTTTTTCGATGTCATCTCGACCTAACCCTAAATAGACTGCCTCCAAACCACAGCAACTGATTAAGCCCAACAAGTTAGTCGGTACAAAATTTGACAACGCACATCTCTGCAACGTGGCCCGTGAGAGATACCTAAATTCATCTTGCCTAATTCGAGCAATCAAGGGCATTATGCAGGATAACCCAAGCTTGGCGGAATTCGGGATCTTTCCTAACTCTGGCGACACCCTAATTTGAATGAGTCAACGCTACAGAAAAGTAATATCCACCCGCCAGCAACTGCGTTTCATTACTTATGATTGAACCCGGCATCGCGTCAACGGCGGTCGACAAAGTTGGGTGGTGTTTTCAAACCATAGGCATCTTCTTTCATTTGTTAATCGTTCCACTAAGCACAGAAGTGCGCCCATGACACAATTTTTAAGACTTTTCCGGAGGATACTTCTTTAGGTATGGGCTATTTGAATTCTATTTGAAGCTTTTAATGCCTGCACTAAGTCTGCTTTATAATGATCAGCATGGTGACATCTGAGATTATTTCAGGTCGAGTGCCTTGCAACATCGTGAACGCAGTTTAAGCCGAGGCCACGCGTTAATTATCGCGCTATGCCTGTATATTCTAGTGCGCTGCTCGGCCAGCAGGTGCCTTCTTCGGCGTCTTTATCGTTTGCTAACACCCGAGCACGTGCAGCTGGCTAATTAGCTATTTGTCTGTACGGTATATCTGGCGAGTTAGGCCAAGAGAAGTTATGGCGAACCTACATAACCCGTCATAATAAGACCGAAGTTATTATGGTCCATCTTAATAAGACCATGTTAGTTAAGTCACCTCATGTGAGGACGAAGCAAAACAAAGCCTGCTAGCTCAAGCACTAACCAATTTATGCAAATTAAAGTAGCATTACTCTTGAGAACACTAAGTGAAATTGTCACATTTAAACCTTACAACTATGACGATAATCAGGATAGTGCCAATTAGCATTAGTTTAAATATCTTCATACTAATCATGATCTTGCTATTCGCACCCAATATGATTATTGGCGTTTAAATGAAAACCTTATCCAGACAAATCTGTCCCGTGTTACGTTCCTTAAGCTCTAAGTATTAGTTTATCTAAAAGTAAGACAGAGCTGACGTGGTCTTCACTGCGAAGCAGATCAAACAGATGAGTAGACGGCCGACTTAAGAGGCTGAAAGAAGCTTGGTTGCCTCAAGCTTCTCTGTGCCCTGCACAAGTAATTCAAGCTGAAAAAATTATTTTGTAGGCAAAGGATCTGCTGCTTAGTGTCCAACGCACTAAAAATTGACAGTCACACCGGCACCATGACAGTTATGAGTTTACCTGAAACCATCGCAGAATGAACGAGTTTGTATTCTAGTTGACCGTCAATCGGTTTGACAGACGCCCGCGGCGAAGATCGGGTCCGACCATCACGTTTGCTCTTTTCCAGGAGCAGTGCTCGTGCCGTACAATTCACCGATCAGCTTTCTCGCGCGGACTAAGCATATCCACACGCAGGGATCGGAGATACCATCACGTGGCTACATTGTCTCGCATTCAATTTCACAGCGCTCATGATGTATCCGTTCACAACCGCGTTGCTTCCATGATGGTGACCATCTGTTCGTTTACTTATATGCAATGTTTATTAGAAGGGAGCGAGCTAAACTACAATGCTGCGGGTGCACCCTTGTTTCCGAGAGGAGAAATTTCAATAGTGCAGGTCGAATGAAAGAACCCACGAAAGCTCCTGTGGGAGGCGCCTGTTGAGTAGACAAGAACATAGGACGACAACCGCGCTGACGTCACTGCACTGTTGAAATGCTGACTGAGTGACAGCGCCGGCGTGTTTGCACGTGCAGTTTCTTTATTGACCGCCACAAATGCCCCACATGCGTTCCTGACGCAACGCTCGTTCTTGTAGCTACGTTTGTCAGCGCTGCAATCACGCGCTTCTCACTGTCTTCAAGGTATATGTAAACTGGTAGCGCAACTTTCATAGAAGTCCATGGATCCAGTAGACGGCGGCTTTTTGCCACTGTCGCCATCTACGTGAGAAGAGGACAACCGCAAAAAAAATACATGACGTCACAGCCTGAAGCGGTAGCTACGTTGCCCTACGTGGCGCGAAATTGACTTTTTTTCAAATTGCTGACCTTATTGATTGATATGTGGGGTTGAACGTTCGAAAACCACCATCTGATTATGAGAGACGCCGGATTTCGACCACCTGGGGTTCTTTAACGAGCACCAAAATCTGAGCACACGGGCCTACAACATTTCCGCTTCCATCGGAAATGCAGCCGCCGCAGCCGGGATTCGAACCCGCGACCTGCTGGTCAGCAGCCGAATACCTTACCCACTAGACCTCCGCGGAGGGGCGTAATTACTAACCTGCTACGTGCCTTTATTATTACGTGATTTAATAGCGCCGTAATTGCGTCTCGCTAATTGCATGCGAAAGAGAGAAGAAACAAAATAACAAAGATTGAGGAAGCAAAGTTATGTTGTTAGGCAAATTATGTACTTGCAATATGCACAAGAAACTTCGCAGACGAAATTTTGAGACAACTGTTCACGAGCACAATAACATAAAGTTCGAAAACTCACATTGGCCAATCGTTAAAAACCACTGCAGCAAGACAGCAGGTTTGAAAATATAGCTTTGGCAGCCGTATAGTACAGCGTCTCATTGCTTAGCGTGTTGCGTTCGCCGTGACCAAAGGCGAGGGCATGCAGACAGTCCGCCAGCGAATGCAGTCGGAAGTCACAGGAGTGGCAATCGACGCATTTTGTGAGCTAGTTGAGCTTTGAGATGCACATAAAAATAAGTAAACTTCTGAAAGTACGCGCAAAATCACCACGGAAATGTGAGAGATGCCTCGTTGACATGGTAATGCGCCAAACCAAAGGACACGCCAAACTGAACACAAGCTCTGAGAGAGTATTGCCTGGATATGACCCCAAATTTGTTAGCTTATCTCACCAGATTGGCAGCATGTATCCGCAGTTTCTATACAGAAAAAAATAGGCGCTTATTGACATACCAAAGACCAAAGCTTTATTAAAGTAATTTACTAATTTTTTTTCTAACGTATAAAATTAAACAATTCAACGTGAACGTTTAATTACTTTTTTTTGTTTTCGCTCTTTGCCCCCCTCCCTCACCTAGTCGCGTTTCAATTGTCACGCGGTCGTTGATGTCCGTCGCAATAGGTTTCAGACAACTTTTTGTTCTGACTCTCGCGATCTGTGTAGATTGACCTTGCTGTATTCATGGAATGGCCGTCGTAAAGCGAGCTCGGGGCACACCCGTCCACCCGATAAGCTCGGGACATCCTGCTTCGAAGCCCTCAGGCTACTAACTATATTAATCCGATTTCTCATTCTAAGATTGATCTGCCATCCCCCAATATGTCACTGTTCCCTACCCCGAACATAGCTTGTCCAAAATCTTAATTTCATGTGACCGATTTACCGTACCTTGCGCGTGTATTTCTGATGCCACAGCTCTAGTGACTCGACGAAGTTGTCGCGCTGCTACACAGCTGTTTTGAACGGCCGTTGATTGATTCAGGCGTTTGTCACAAAAACAGTGGAGCGTTGCAGATTCTTATTTTCGTATTCACTTCACCTGAATTTAACTTCCGTAACCTCACTTAAAGATTCGAATATATGTCTCAATATTCTTAAATAATTTAATGAATAGTTTATTTGCTGTTGTCAATGCATATTCAGCTTAAAATTACTAAGAAGCGAAACTGAGGCGAGTGCTTCACAGAAAGACAGCATGCTGAAAGCGAGCGCGTTGCTGTACTCGAGAGTACGTGCAGTTCGCACTTTCAAAGGCGCAAGAACACTCCTTTTAGTAATTCGCAACCTTCACACATACTGCTTTTAAAGCATATGGCTTAGATTGCTTTTCTCTAATCATGTTTGTAATCGTGTGCACGAGTACGCCAAGTACACTCAGAACGAGAGAACATGTTCTTTGATGTTTCAGTGGAGTTGTGGTGTGCTCCTTTGACTCGATACACTATTGACTCAATAGCCTTCCGAAACGCCCGTGTGCCAGCTCGTGCTTGACAGTCGAGTCAATAGACCATCGGTTTAATGTCCTTTCAAATGCTCATGTGACACCGATATAAGGCTTTCGTAACGTAAACGCGCGCCTTCCTTTAAAACGTAGGTGCTCCTCAACCGAGCGGTCCGCTTCGTCAACGGTTCCACGGAAAAAGTGGACGCTCTTGCCTTCGACACTCTGCAGCACTGTGAATCGGTGCCACTGAGGGTGCTCATGGATCTCGATATCAGCCGGGAATATGCGCGTGAGAAGGTCGCCGAGGCGGGCCACAGGCTCGCCTTCAACTACTTCGTCCTCGCGGGTGTCGTCAAAGCCGAAATGGTCTGCTACCGAATTATGAAGGGAAAGAAGAGGAAGACCACGCTCGACATGATCGGCCGAGACATGCACGTGCGCATCTGCTCCTACCTCAGCTTGACCGATGTCGTAGACTTCTGAAGATCAACGGTTTTCTCTTTTTTTTTCTTCGGGCCACAGTTCTTCGCGCACTGACAACGGCGGCCTTCCACATGTGCCTACGTGCACTGCAGATGCTCGTGAAAAACACACAATCAAACTGCCATATCAAAAATGGTAGCAATTTGTAACATATACTTTTTTTTCAATTTCAGCAGTTAAATTGAAGGATGTATCTCCACTTTGATACTCAGATAGGGATTGTTTGCTAACGGCAATCCTTTTTTACCTGATTGAGCATTCCACAATATTAATTCCCGCACACCGAATTGGCACGTCAAGCTTCGCATTGCGTGCATTCTGCGTGAAATTAAGTTGCATTTTTGTTCTTATAACTGTGTTAACCACAATTTGTGTCCCAATCTTTACACGTATGAAGAGAAACCTACGCTACGGCAACCTGAGTACAGCAACGCTTAGCGAAACAGAACCACACGTACATTTAAGAATGGTTCTTCTTGAAGGCATAAGTTGCCTCTTAGAAAGAGTTCATGGATTTTGTCTGAGTAATAGAATTGTTCTTGATACCTTCATACGTCAATAGTGTTTCTAAACTGTTTCGTTTATGATATGATGCACACATCTGCGTTTAGGCGCCGGTTACACCGTGACCGATTTTGTGCGTGTCGCAGGACAATCTTATAAAGCTGTATAGCGCGTTTTAGTGCGGTTGACATAGTTCGCAGAAATGGTTTTTGATGTGTTTGTCTCGGGCTACTGTTCAAACACTGTATTGTGTGAAAATCTGCCGCAGTGGCTAGTGAAGTTGAAATGTTTCATTTTTTGCGTATTCTTGTAATTTCTGAATAAGAACGAGCATTTTCTAGTCGATGATGCTTCTGTGATTGAATATAGCAGTAAATTTATTTTATACGAATCATTGGGTATGTATGGCTCGCTTCACTTGAATTTGCCGTCTACCGCAGTGGTATAGCGGTTACCACGCTGGGATGCTGAAGCGGAGGTCGCGAGTTAGATCCCGAACACAGTGGTCAAACCTATAGACGCAGGTGAAAGGCTTCAGGTCTGTGCAATGTGAGGCGTCGGTGCACGTTGAGTTCTCCGGAATGTCAGTTTCTGGAGCCCTCCACTACGGCATGTCTCTCAGCTATATGACGGTTTTGGCACTTTAAACCGGACATTATTATTTCTTCAACTGGCACTGAGGTGAGATTTTTATGTATATCTTTAAATGTTAGCTTGAAGCCCACTGAAGACGCGGACAATTGGGTGGGTCACGCTATATACTTACCAGTTATAGTGCCTCCCAGTTCGGTTGTTCGCGCCTTTCGTGAGCTGCAAACTAATTTTTAAAAATAACGTCTACCAAGTAAACTATATAGCCCAACTCACTATCTTGCTGCGAGACCAAGTGATTGGAGGCTTACGCAAACGTTGACGTGTCTGTAGATCACGAGAGGTGTGAATGCTTGATTTTATTGCGACGTTCTGTCTCTGATGTTTGCACTGCAGTGCCGTGTCTGTGGCTGCCTGCGGCTTTACTCGAATCTCTCCAAGCTGAAAATCGACCTAGAAGCAAACTAACGTCACCTCGCTAAAGCCTAGCAACAAGTTCGAAATAACACATATGAAAGCAGACTAGCCTTCAGAATCGTCCGGTCTCGCTGTTTCAAACCTTGCGCGGCTTAGTGCAAGCTTGGCCGCTTTAAAAAGTGTGGTGCACTTGAGGAGGATGGACTGTCGTATGTTGTTGGCATCGTTTGGCGTAACGCAGGCACAACGAGATTCAGCGAAGCCGTCAGAGTGCACTTGCTCCAAAGAGAAGTCTTTTTCTTCGAGTGCCTTGTTGTTGATTTAAACGCAAGCAATAAAGCCACACAGAGCCCATGAATGCATTATGAGCACGCGCTTGCACTAAAGTGATTTTTCTTCCTCTTGTTCTGCGAGTGCCTTCATGATTAAAGTGCAAAGGCCTCTAAATAAAACCATGCACAAATAATGAAAAAAACTTTATTGAGCCCTGCAGTAGTGAGCCGGGTTTTAGCCCGAATCTCCTACGGGCCTCTCCTACGTTGGAACAGGCAGCGAGTACCTGCCCGCTGCATCATGGGCCCTTGCATTGCTTAAAGCTGACGGTGACAATGCGTGTGAAATGATGGCGAAATAAAGGTCCAGTCTTGAGATGATTAGCGCCTTGAGTTTCTTTGGTACGTGGGGGCAGTCCCACACCACGACACTTATAGATACTTTTTTTTTCAGTTTCCGAACTCCTCCTTTTGAGGCGAGCGCGATTCGCTCCAAGGGAGTGTGGGGGCGCTGCAGTCAAACTTCGCGCCAAATAACCGGCTACTCTCCACTGGATCCACTGCCGCTGCAGTTCGGTGCGTCGGGGCTGGTGTTCGGTGGCGCTTTTTATTTTTCACCGTGCATGTCTTCTCGCTTTCTGTACACGCGGCATGCTTTCACGGTCTTCTGAAGACAATTCGATGCCTACAGTCACAAAGACACTCAGACATCTACGACGTAGCAAACTATAATTATTGACTTGTTGGGCACATTGACCACGTGTGTACGTCTCCCGAAGTTAATTCTACTGTCGCTGCTATTCCTTGCGTGTGACCTTGACCTTCCAGACATCATAACGATGTGTTTTGTGCCCAGAGCACCAGCTGGTATATCAAAGGCCACTTCTCTCCACAGTCCGACCCACGCATTGTTCTGCATAAGTGAGGAAAACACATGGGAAAGTTTGGGAAAGACGCGCAAGCTGGGACGATGTTCACTTTCAAGAAAGCGACATACGGAAGACATATAAGCATATTCTAAATGGAGAAATCGAAACTGACCATGGTGCAGGAGCAATCACGAATGATGCAGTTCCTCGTTTGTTTCCGAACCTCCCGGCGTACTTGTCATGAAGCCGAAAAATAAAGGCTGCCTGTACAACAACCAACTGCTGCTGCCATGCGATTTGCTAAAAGAATCTCGACAACAGATGCCACACTCGTTCAGAGAACTCCAGTTTTTCTGTGCGATAGGGAAAAAAAGCGCTTACTTCCTTGCAACTAGAGCTCAGTGGTCCCTGAATATGCAGCCGATTCTCCGGTATCAATCTCCTATAATGCAAAACTCAAAGAATTCATCTACTGGCACAGCGAAAGGAGAAAGTGCTTCGCTAAGAAATATTCATTACAAGGACTTTGCGAGCATGACTGCTGCTAACATACATGTATGAGTCTTATGTCACTTTAGCGACAACACTGAAAAAATTACAGAATGGCAAATACAACCAAGAACAAGGTGCACATTGAAACCAGCGAATTAAAAAAGCACTTAATCTGTACCACCGCCACTCGAGAACGGAGAGAACTTGAGATACGCCAGCTGAGTGAACAAAAAAAACTGAAGACTGCCACCCCAGTGACTCTCAATGATCTAGTTGAAAATTTACCTGTAGTGCACAAAGTGTCTATTCATTGTACATTCATCACGCAACACAAAGCAAAATAAAGAATTGGGTATAGGTGCACAACAAATTGGCTCATGCTTTGTTTGCTGCTCACAAGCCCTAATTGTTACAGGAATTCAGCTAAGCGCTTGATTGAAATTTGAATGCTCGGGACTAGTGTGTGATGATGGCAAGTGTTCAACTGTAAATGCGCTAATATTTTTTTTCTATTTTCATAAAATTTGCAGTTTTAGACACCCATATCAATCTGAATGCCTCAGAAGAAGAAAGTGCACTGATTCATACCAGCTGAATAGAGAAATGGCGTCATTTCAGTAGGATCTTAATCGTGGTTGATATATAGCTTATACTGTAATGGATCGATTGCTACTTCTTTTAGGGCATAGCCTACCGAGGTGCTGATCGCTCGGCACTGTTAATGTGCACAGCATCCGAAATCCCTATGCTAATACTCCCGAAAATAGCTTCTAAACAACTAAGCTGAAACCAGATGAGTCACAGTGCTTACCGAGGCTTCGCTGAGAAGCGGCTTATACAAGTGAGCTCCAAATTTTGTTCCTAGTACTTGAAAGAACAAGAAATTCAATTGTGACAGAACGGCTCTTTAATTCGCACATGCTCGCCTAGTCAAGCGATTCTCGCCCTTCCGAGCCCTTGAGATAAAAATGATAGCCCGCTTACGCAACCAATTATTTTTACGAAGGACCTGGAAAGACTCCGGCTACACCGCGCCTAGCTGTAGCAGACGACCCTCGTTTGCTTGGCTCAAAATTCGACTGCACTGCCGCGGTGACGGACACTGCAGCTGACCACCTGCTCCCCGTAGGTGACGCAGAGAATCGCGAAACTGAAAAACGTATCTATAAAAGTTGCCACATAATGTGTTCAAGTGTGCAGACACACCCATCTACAGCCTGGGCAGTCAGGAGATAGATCCGTATACTCGTACATTGACACGTTAGCTGGGAAGGGTGAACGCCTGTCTGTAGAAGTCTGAGCATGACGTATCGTCCTGTGGTAATATTCAAATGGGGTGGAGGAAAAACCCAAAACCAAATGGTGGTGTGAAGTGACCATCGTATGTAGCGAGGGCGCCCCGCGACCTTCGATCAACCGCGCCGCCATCCGGAGGATCGGCCCCGGGCGGGGCAAAGAAGTCCGACAAGCCAGTGCCGAAAAGCCCCACGCTGAAGACTAGTTCTCTCAACCAGACGTGAACCAACTCATTGAATTTGGTGATGCCGCTGATTGTGGAGCCCATATGGGTCTGATCTTGTGTAGACTAATGGTCCTTTGAGGACCTATCAGGGGTCATCTGAGGACCTCTGAGGACCCTAGCTACAAGCGTGAAGGCCCTACCGGAGGCAAAAGCTCTTACCACATAACGTGAGCCTTCATAAATATTGAGAACGTGAGGAGTATCGAAGCCCTAGTGCGATGGATATGTGTTCGGATATGGCTCCAGCGGTTGCCTCGACAGAGCATGCGTACAATAGTATACCTCGCTAAGAGACCACAAAACGATTCCTACTCACACGCATGGCGTCGTGAAGATCGATGATCCCAATTTTGAGTGTACCTGCTACAAAAGCTTTTTTTTCTTTTGCCCTTCTCCTTGCAATGTTTCATTGAGGATGCCTAGTAATATGGGTAATCACGAGTACTTGTCCGACGGCAAAGCGAGATCATCCGCTCTTTCTGCAATGGGGTAAAAATTCCGGCGCACACCGAAATTTGCGGACCCGCTCGGGTGACCAAGAGACGAGATATCTGTGCCGTGAGTTGAGCGTCCATAATTTCATCTGGCGTACTGTGAATTTTTAATGCTAAAAATCCTGTGTGATAGTTCAAACTGCAAGGCCGAGTCCAATTTTAATGTTTTTGGACTAGTAAATTGAGCTTCTTTCCCACACCGATTCAGTTATGCATCGACACACGTAATAAACATAACTCAGGAGGAAGGCATGAAAGAGGTGAAGAAGATTGTCATCCTTTATTTCTGCCTTCCTGTTTGATACTCTAATATTGAGGGAAAGCGTAGCCGCAGAACGTTACTCTAGTCTACGTGGAGTTTCTGCGTTAGAGCCAGTCGCTGGGATCAGCATACCTAACGCAGCTAACCTTGGGAATGTTTCCTCGCTAGCGGTCAGCAATGTCCATCCACCCCCTCAGGGGGGACCCAGTGCTCGGGTCGGCTTCTCTTTCAGGAGGGCTAGTATATTAATGGTTTTCGTTTGCAAAAATATAATGGAAAAAATGGAAACACACGGAGAGTATCAATAAATAAAGGTCAACAGCAAAAAGACAGAAAAGGCGGGAAAATATAAAAGGGAAGATAAAAACGAATAAGACCACGAAAGGCTGCCCCCATCCGCTCTTCCTTCGGGCTCGTCATCACTAGTGCGAAGCTAACTGTATTATTATGATTATTATTATTATTATTATTATTATTATTATTATTATTATTATTATTATTATTATTATTATTATTATTATTATTATTATTATTATTATTATTATTATTATTATTATTATTATTATTATTATTATTTATTGGACTGGACATATCACATAAACAAAGTTCGCACCGATCTTTCGCGCTCAATTGGTCAAATTAGATGTTTCTTTATAATTTGGATAACGAAGCAACTGTACTATGCCTTAGTTTACTCGCGTATAAATTACTGTTTATTATTATGGGGTAACACTACAAACACAAACAAACAATGTGTTTATTAGCTACAGGAAAGAATAGTTCGGATAATTGAAGGAGTTTGACCTAGAACACATTGCACTCCACTTTTCAACAAACACGACATATTAAAGTTTGAAAACATCCTAAATAAAAAAATAGCCATGATCATATAGAATAAATTGAAATCTGACCCAGTCGCTTTTTATGGTGCATATTTGCAAAGACATCATACATACAGCAGCGAAAGAATAAGTACTAGCTACGGCTCGCAAAAGCTAGCGCATATGATCCCCAAACTATCAGATGCACATCCGGCATTTACCACAATCGTGCAACAGAGCCGCTCATTATTTGCATTTAAAAAAAGATACACACATATCTAGTAGGGCTCCAAGAATAATTTTTCCTCTTTCTGCGGTATCACACAGGTTGTATATATAATTGAAGTGTATACACTCGTGAAATTTTCATTAACGAGTTCCAATAAATTGGTTTGTTATTCGATAAATTTGGGTTTCTTCACATATTCCTTGCTTTTTTTTGCTATAAACTCAGTCTTGCAGACAGGTCTGTACTTAATAAAATGTTCATATAACGTTTTTTATAAGTTCTTATAAAAAATTTGTAAATGCGGCTGCATCTTTGTTAAAACATTTATATTATGTGTACAGTACTGTTTTTATAGCGCTTTATAGTCTGGGACGGGTTACGGCACCTTGTCAGGCATTGATTTGCCTTTTTGCCAACCCTGCCCCTTACTTGTGGCTCCAGCACTTTGTGTACTGTACTTTGTACAATAAAGGGTTGAGACTGAATTATTATTATTGGTTCTCGTCCTGACTTTTTAATTTTCCCATTTTGCGCTGATTTCTTTTTGTCTGTGTCTTCTAACCCTTTTATTTGATTTTTCGGAAGATTGCCTATACTGTATTGTTTATTTTTATTGTTTCATTTTTGGTGCGCCTGCACTAAGACCTCATGGTTGTTCCAGGGCACGTTGAATAAATTATTTATTTATTTATTTTATTATTTATCTTAGGTGAATATATCATCATTACTATAGCAAACCTAGGTCCATTCCTGAATCCTGACCATAAAGGGGACATCACGAAGGTGGATCCAATGCTTGTTTTATTATTTTTCAATGCATCACCCCAGCGGCTATTACAGCGGGAGACATTCAGTCGGAGCAAACATAAAACTAGGTGATCACACGCACCAAGTGAGGTAAACGACATCGTCAACAAAGTATTCATGACGTCGTGTGACCGAGTATTTCATCCTGTTATGACTCGCGGGTAAAAAAAATGGCAGATCCCACGTAGAGTGGGAATCGACGACATGCGAAGCACGAGTGAGAAAGGTTGATATGTCATTTTAAAATCAGCACAACGTTTCGAGGTTGAGGTAAATGTTGCCGTACATGACTTCCATGTCATGATTATTATGTTTGCATGTATCGTTTGCATTCGTCATCTATTCACGAAGTGTGATACCAAATTGAGTATATTTGTAGCAAGCGAAACAACCGCAAGCACGCTATGAGCATTGCGTGTTGTCATGTTCTTACATGACACGAGTGTCAGGATTATCATGCTCGCACCACTCATATATTTTCGTCATCCATTGACGTGACTTAACACCAAATTTGCTATATGTGGAGCTAGCAAAATGGCCGCGAACGCATCATGAAGGTCCCAATATACTCCGATGTAGCGTTGACGCGTGCGCACGCTGGGCACAGCGACGCTACGTTATCAAAACACGAGCACTCTAAACTCTGACGTCCGGCGCGACCAGCGTCCGTCGGCGCAGCCCGACGGCATAGAGTTTCTTAATATGCATTAGAGGGAACTCTGGCGCAAGTGTCTATGGGAGCTGCAACACACGGCGCTTCAGCGAGCATGGGAATGGTGGGTAGTACACACATTTGTCTAATTTTCGTACTTCTGGCCTGTTTATGGCTCCGTGTGTGTTCGCGGGGCTTGGAGCTATTTTTTCACCAATACATAAATTAGCAAATGTTCACCGTTTGCGCTTCACAACCTTATTCATTTAGGCTTAACATATCGAATCAAGTCACCAAGTTTAAAAGGGTTCCTTCTTTCTTTCAAAACAAAACCGTAATCAGCAATAAACGAAGCCGCAAGTACGATTCGCCGCCCGCAAGTACCAAGACTAGGCAAATGTGTGTACTACCCATCATTCCCATGGTCGCTGAAGGATCGCAGCGCCAGAATGCCTTCTAAATAATTTTGTGAGACTCTATGCCCGACGGCAACCGGCGCGAAAAAGAACATGCTGCATTTTGCGCCGATGCGTTACCCAGACAACACTGCCTCTCTCTCTTTTCGTGATGGAAAGACGCCGGACGCGCTGAAACGCACATGCCTCCGAACAACGCGGCGCGGCACGCGCCTGGGGGAATATGGCAGGACCGGCGCCTGGCGTCGCAACGTCGGCGTGACGCGTCGAAATGAACGCCGACGAGCCCGCACACCGCGTCACGTCGAAATGTATTGGCGCCTTGACTCCGTAATACCAAGTTCACTTCACGTAATACCAAATTTGGTATATCGATTCACGTAACATAATACCAAATTTGGTATATGTGACGCTAGCGAAACAGCCGCGAGCACGTCAGGAGCATGGCATGTACTCATGTTATTACATGACACGTATGTCATGATTTTCATGTTAGGGTCTGTCGCTTGTGTTCGCCATACAATCATGTCATGCCATACCAGTTTTGCAACATGCCATGTGAACGAAACCACCACAAAAGCTCCAGGACAAAGAAATGTAAATCATTACATTCATCACATTTATTTTATGATTTTCATGTCATGACTAGTCATATATGTTCTTCATACAGTCATATTATGCCATACCAAGTTTGGTATTGATACCAATATCGAAACGGCCAGGAGGGGAGGAAGCGACAAAAGAGAGAAGGCAGGGAGGTTAACCAGAAAGACATCCGGTTGGCTACCCTACACAGGGGGATTAGGGAAGGGGACAAGACAGACGAGAAAGAGGGAAGAGGGGTAAAAAAGGCGCGAAAGACAGTAAATTTACTGCAGCGTGTAGAACTCTACCTAATGTCACAGGCGTTCACACAAGCCTGTCTTTCTCAGGAAACACAGCAGGGCTTTCACTGCCTTGTGCGCTGTCGAGGCATGTGGACGTTGCTGTAATAGCACCTGCACAGAAAGAGGCCGATCATCCATTCGCCGCATTGCGTTGGCAAGTACTTGTCTATCTGAGGCAAATCGAGGACAATGGCACAGCAGGTGTTCGATATTTTCGTCGGTGCCGCAAACATCGCACGCCGCACTGTCAGTAATTCCAATTAACGTGGCATAAGCTTTCATGAAAGCAACTCCCAGCCAAAGGCGATAGAGAAGCGAAGCTGCACGTCAATGTAGGCCGAGTGGAGGCCGGAGTTGTAGCGAAGGGTCGAGCTCGTGCAGTCTTGTACGTCGTATGCTTGGTGTGTTCCATTCAGTCAGTGTGAGACTGCGGGCCAGTTGACGAATCTGCCTAGCCGCATCCGCTCTTGAAAGCGGAATCGGAATGCTGTTCGCTTTTATATGTGACGTGCGAGCAGCATGATCTGCAGAATCATTGCCGGCTATACCCCAATGCCCAGGTAACCACTGAAAGACGATGTCGTAGCCTTTTTGTATTAAAAGGTGGTGAAGTTTCCAACTGGTCATGGCATCCGTGTCGGAGAACTGATATCAGGCACTGTAACGCTGGTTTTGAGTCAGAAAACACAGCCCATTTACCTGCTCTTTCTTCTGAATTGATGATTTCCAATGCATTGCGCAGAGCCTCGAGTTCTGCCGTCGTTGACGTTGTCACATGTGAAGTCTTAAAACACCGAGTTACCCCTTGTGATGGTATAACCACTGCTCTACCTGAACTAGACGGCGTAGTAGAGCCATCCGTGTAAATGTACACGTGGTTACTGTAGTTTTGTTCCATTAGGACTCGACTCAGTCGTTTCAGGGCATGTGTCGGTAAGTCAGATTTTCTCCTCATTCCTGGAATCGTTAAGTGAACTCGCGGCCGGCTCAAGCTCCAAGGAGGAAGCAGGGCTTTTATGCTGGTGCGTATGTCTCAGCAAACGATGAACGATGCTTGTACACAATAGTGCCGTATGTCGTGCGAGGCCTTTCAGCAGCTAGGCTCGCCAGGTGCTGAGAAGGGGTCCTGGCATAATGCCGGAGGTGCATGCGCACTGTCTCGGTAATAATATGCATCTTTATCGAGTGATATTGAGCGATGGCGATGGTTTCAGCCGTTGAAGCACTGCGGGTAATCCAAGGCACATCTTAAGTGCTTGGGCTTGAATGCTCTGAATTGCGCGCAGGTTGGTCTTGCCGGTGTTAGATATTGCAGGTAAGCTGTACCGTAAGAATCCGATAAAGAGCACTCTGTACAGTTGTAGCATGGGTGGTATGGGCACTCCCCAATTCTTTCCTGCAAGGAATTTGAACATGTGGCATGTTGCGACTAGCCACTTCTTCACATAGTTCACGTGTGGAGTCCACGACAGGTTAATGCCTATTATGACTCCCAAGAACCTGTGGCTTCTGCTGAACAATATGTATTCTTCATTAATTGATATGCTGTAAGCAGACATTTCTTTCCGTGTGAACGCTACCACTGCACATTTTCCGCAGGACACCTCGAGGCCTTGTTTACGAAGGTAGCATGACGTCGTTGTAGCAGCCTTCTGAAGGCGGGCGTGAAGCTGAGGCCTTGTCACACCTGATGTCCAAATGCAGATGTCATCAGCGTAGACAGAAAGTTCTGCTGTGCTAGGTAGCTGCACGACTATACCAATGAGAGTTAGGTTGAAAAGTGTAGGGCTTAGCACTCCTCCGTGAGGAACTCCTCGGCTGCTGTAATAATCAGGTGTTAGGCCATTCGCTGTCATCACGTAAAATGATCTCAGCTCTAAGTATCTGTACACCCACATATATATCTTGCCACCAAGACCTACTGTTTTTAAAGCACTAAGGATGGCTTCATGGGTGACATTGTCGTAAGCCCCCTTAACGTCTAGAAACAGGGCGGCGCACAGTCTCTTACAGGTTTTCTGGTGTTGAACATATGTCACCAGATCAACAACGTTGTCGATTGACGAATGACCGCACGTGAATCCGGTCATGGATACTGGATAGATATCGTAGTGCTCTAAATACCACTCCATTTGTGTTAGAATCAATCGTTCCATCGTTTCCCCACACAACTGGCAAGTGCGATAGGACGGTATGAGGCAATATCCAAAGGAGATTTACCAGCCTTTAGAAGTGGAATGATGCGACTTGACTTCTATGCCTGGGGAACCGTACGAGTCTGCCAGGAGTCGTTGTATAGGCGTAAAATTGCCTTCCGAGCTTCGTCTCCAAGATTACAAAGGGCACAATATGTAATGCTGTCAGGTCCGGGTGCTGAAGAACGTCTGCACAGTGCCAGTGCCGCCTCTAGCTCATCCATAGAAAACTGGCTTTCCATACGGGGATCACGTGAGGGCGGTGAGTTGTCAAATGTTCCCATTCTTGATACGGTGAAGTTGGAATCACCGGCAATTTTTCTACAGAAAGAATCTGCGACGTCAATCTCTCTGCATCGAAGGTGAAGTGCCAGAAATGTAAACGGGTGTCGCTGACCCAAGGTTGTGCTAAGACCCCGGACAGTTCGCCATATCAGTGATAGGGGCTTTCATGGACCCAACGACTCGCAAAAGGATGTCCAACGTCGCCTAGCCAGTTTATCCATGTGCCGCTGCATTTTATTTTGAATGCGTCTAGCCAGTCTCAAATCATCCATGCACTTTGTCCGTCGATACCTTCAGTCTGCACGACGGCGTATTGCGCGAAGTTTCTCAAGCTCGATGTCGAAACCGGTGCGCTTGTGACTAGTCAACTGTGAATGCGTGGTATTCTGCAGGACTTCCTTTATCGAGTCCTCTAGGTTTTATTATGAGCCGTCGGTACAGCAGTCTTCCGTTAACATTTTGAATTTCGGCCAATCGGTGTATTTGAAGCCTCTTGAAGACTTGTAGCTGGTGAAACTTCTATACACAGGTAAGTTGGTATATGGTCGCGCCCCACGTTTCCAGATCCGAAAACCAGTGCACTTTCCAGGTAAGTGAGCGAGAAACCAATGCAAGGTCCAGGCAGCTGCTATAGGCTGATCCGCGTAAATATGTAGGGCTTCCATCGTTACAAACGCAGAGTTCCTACTCCGAAGCCAAGGACACCAATTTTCTTCCTCTAGAGTTCACCCTGGATCTTCCCCATAGGAAATGGTGGGCATTGAAGTCGCCAGTGATCACCCATGGCCTTGAAGTCGATGTCAGAATACCGCGTAAGCGCTCGCAGTCAAAGTGGCTTGATGGAGATAAGTAAGCTCCGATAATTGTGAAAGCAACGTTATCCTTCTTCACAGTAAGGCACACATACTGATTCCCTCCATCAGGCGAGACTCTGTAGTGAACGTAAGTGAGGTCATGGCGCATGAATACAAGAACTTTGCTGCAGTCTCTGTGAGTGGAGGACATAAAGCACTCATATCCTGACAGCTTGATTGAAGCAGACAAGTTCGGTTCACAAATCACGGTAATGGAGAAGCGGTTCACAAATACAAACTGTCTAAAGTCAGACATGCGCGACTTCAGTCCTCTGGCGTTCCACTGAAAGACAGATGCATTCTTGACTTCCACTCAAAACGACGGTGTCTCGCTGGCCATGGTTTTACCTCACAGCTGCAAGCACCGGACTGAGGGTTTCCAGCACATGCAGTGCGGTCTGCGCAGCCGAAGTCTTCATATTACTCAGTAGGACACGCATGGTACTCATCAGCGATTTCAGCAAGCTTATCACTTGATCTTCATTCATCGCATCATTGGTTTGAGAGGTTGTCGAGGGCGACGGGATTTGATGCAGCTCCGAAGTAGGTTGACTTCATGGAAGTGATGGCCACTGTTCGGAAGGTGCGACTGCTGTCCCTTTCTTCTGTTTGGCAGTATTCGTCTTCAGTGAGCTCGGTGTTTGTGGGTCAGCCTCTTTGATAGAGGATGACATCTCTCTATGGGTAGAACAGTTTTCCCGTGATGGTCTTCGCCTACGACGCCGTCGTCGGCGTAGTGTAGCGGCAGCTTCTCTGTGCGTTGAATTGTCCCGCGCCATACGCCAGAGTACCGCGTGCTCGTTTCGCACCCGCGGGCAATCTTTGGATGAGGCCTCATGAGCGCCGTGGCAGTTTGGACATCGTAACACGGTGGCACCGCAGGCGTCTTTTGAGTGAGACTCAGCGCACCGCGGACACACAACTTTGTTCTCACAGATGCTTTTTACGTGTCCCATCTTGAAGCACTTGTAGCATTGCACTGGCTTCGGTATGTATGGACGCACTGAGTGGCAAACACGGCCAACTTTGACATACGTGGGAAGGCTGTCTCCCTCGAACACAAGCCTCAAGCAGCGTGAGTTGCCGAGTCTTGTAATGAGCGTGATGCGGGTGCCTTCTGTTGTTGGCTTTATTAGTATTGGCAGGTCATTGGATGGGATGGAAAAATCCACATCATAAATGACGCCTACAGTGCCATTACAACCTGTAGCGACCATTGGCCGAACTTTCACGATGCCGATATCTGTTATGTGCCGAAAGCTTTGCAGTGCGCTACGGTGCATAACGTCTACAGCAAGGACATTCTTCCGTGCATTGATTCACGTCTTTGATCTCATTCGGCGCGGTTTCCTCGAGAAGCACAGAAAGAACTTGCCTGTTGAGGAGTCGCAAGTTAGATGCAGGGTCTTCGGGCATAAACAGCATGGTGTGCGGCCACCGCTGTAGTACAGTCTTAACGGTGGAAACACTTACCGACGATGCCGACCGCAGCGGTCTTCGTTTTGTAGAATGATTCATGACAATCGTGAAGTCATCATCCGATGACTCAAAGCCGTCCGAGTACAAATCGGTTGCCTCGCTGTCCGTGTCGCTGGACGCGTTGCTACGCTTCCTGAATGACGGAGCCCGGCACGATGGTTGCACGCCTGGAACATTCTCAGGTGTGTCCTGAAGCATCACCGCAAAGGAGGGAGCGGCAGCTCCCAGTATTTCCAGGAAAACAAATTGAAAATACTGAGACACGGGCACAAGCGTTCTGTGAGAGAATCACTTCGTCATCGTCAATTCGGCCAGAAGCGGCCAGAAGAGCTAAATGTCATAGGCAGATACTTTGATAGATAGATAGATAGATAGATAGATAGATAGATAGATAGATAGATAGATAGATAGATAGATAGATAGATAGATAGATAGATAGATAGATAGATAGATAGATAGATAGATAGATAGATAGATAGATAGATAGATAGATAGATAGATAGACAGACAGACAGGCAGGCAGACAGGCAGGCAGGCAGGCAGGCAGGCAGGCAGGCAGGCAGGCAGGCAGGCAGACAGACAGACAGACAGACAGACAGATAGATAGATAGATAGATAGATAGATAGATAGATAGATAGATAGATAGATAGATAGATAGATAGATAGATAGATAGATAGATAGATGGATAGATAGATAGATAGATAGATAGATAGATAGATAGATAGATAGATAGATAGATAGATAGATAGATAGATAGATAGATAGATAGATAGATAGATAGATAGATAGATAGATAGATAGATAGATACGCTCAAAGTCGCTGAAGTTCACTGAGAAATGCTACGCATTTGAAAACGCGGGCTCATGACAAAAAAGAGCGTTGAAGTTTGCCATCTCCTCATTCAAACGTCATTATCATCATCATCATCAGCCTGACTACGTCCACTGCAGATCAAAGGCCTCTCCCATGTTCCGCCAGTTAACCCGGTCCTGTGCTTGCTGCTGCCAATTTATACCCGCAAGCTTCTTGATCTCATCTGCCCACCATACTTCTGTCTCCTAACCTTCTAACCTTCGGCCATTCAAATGTAGTAAAGCACAATCTTGTATACGCTCACGATGCTTCAGACCTGTCCGTACCCATCGAGGGGCGTCGTGAGCAGGCTGCATACAGAGATAGATTCTCAATTGCCCATATTGCAGAGAAAGCGCCTCTACTTTAGTCTACATGATATGTTACGACACTTCAACAACAGCGAAGACTGCAAGAGGGCAACAATTACCTCAAAACTGGAGCACCAGTTCAAGGCAGTCCGGAGGGCCCGTGAGAGAACGCAGAGGCATGGCCTCACAGCTCCAAAAAAATAGGATTAGGCAACAGCAAGCCAGGGGTCCTCATTAGCACTATACTGACTGTCTCCTCAGGACCCTAATAAGGTTCGTTCGTTTCCATACCTCTATTGTCTACCTGTCATGAAAAGCGCCCATGGAACGCCTAGTGATGACATGCCTTAAAGGGTCACTCACCATCCCTCTTTAAGAGACAAGAGGTTATTTTTCTCCTCTCCTTCGCAAGTATTTGATATCGCGACGTATGCTCCTCACCCCTTATTTCTTAAAAAATACGCAAACGATTTCGGCACTAAGCACTACAGCCTATATGAATTTCGCGCTTCTCGGCTACACGCTATTATTGCCACTTGCGCAGATGCAAACGCACAAAATGAGGTGTGATTGGTTGATCGTGCACGATATACTTGCGAGACAAGGATGAACGGTTGGGTGGCTGCGTGGCAACGCAGTACTGGAGAGAAATCACATTTGATATTACGCGTATGTAGACCAGTCGAGAACATGTACTCTAGACGTCATGGGAACTATACTGTCTCCGTCGCAGAAGGGCACTAGAAATATTTTGATTGGGTGATTGATTTGATTCGTGGGGTTTAACGTCCCAAAGCCACCATATGATTATGAGAGACGCCGTAGTGAACGGCTCCAGAAATTTCGATCACTTGGAGTTCTTTAACGTGCACGCAAATCTGAGCACACGGGTCTGCAGCATTTTCGCCTCTATGTAAAATGCAGCCACCACAGTCGGGATTTGATACCACGACCTGCGGGTCAGCAACCAAGTACCTTAGCCACTAGACAAACCACGGCAGGGTGGCGCTAGAAGGACGTGAAACCCTACAATGATTCGCGAAACCACACGCAGATGCGTCGTAACATCGCTGGGGCGAAGGGGTCATGCGTCTGCGCGGCCATAAACAACGCTGCTACCACTGGCCTCCTATCAGAGATAAGCTGCCCTGGCGCACACGCTGGCGCATTCACCGTGAGCAAAGCCGAGGCTGGCCAGAGCCACCACTTTGACATTTCAGTTTTAAGCACAGATGTTAGAATGGCTAGCCACTATACAAACAGCATGGCACAAAAGCGCGAAATCTCGGACAGCATGGATCAGCCGCCTTGTAAGGTCCACCTTTGCAAGAACTCACGGTATCCGCACTGCGGATACTCTAGCCATCGAGTTAAAATAAGCCAAAGTGCGAGCGCCAATAGCGATTACATTGTTTCGGCCAGATTACCAAATCTAGAATGACATGGAACATGGAAACTAAAACTAAAGAGATGCCAGCCCCCGACCAGCTTAATAGGTGGCGCCATCTAGCGCGGCCTTAGTGAACCAGGCAATCACAACATTGTTATTGCAGAAACATTGGGCATTGTACGTCTGGTGCAAAAACCGCGCAGCGACAATATTACAAATGAGTAACCTTTTTATCCATTTTCACCTAAAAAATATTACGCGTAAGCCAACATGCTCACGATTGTAGTTGCACGAAGAGCCACAAGATTTCAACACTATCAATACAGTAACCTTGTATTTTTCACTTTTTTGCGTATACCGGGATATGTACACGATAAAAAACTCTCGCGATTTTGCCGCAACGGTGATTTGTTCCTACGTAAGTTAAATGTAGTTTAAATGCAAGTAGCATCACCATTTATGGTTTGCGAAAACGTAAAGGCATACATGTTTACGTATGAGGAGCTCAAAATGGTAGAAGAGGCGCGTTGCGGTAAGACGGTAAACTCCAACTGGTATCCTGTAACACGTTAACGTAAAGAAGTATACGTATAAGCTAAAAGTTACACATAGTCACATGTTACACCATTGCTCTGTTGCGCTATAGTGCACTAAAATATGGGTGTTCTGGTACACAATAATTGTGGCGCTTGTCGGACTACAACCAGCCGTCTGGATTGCTTAGCATCGACGGTGACTGGCGGCTTCAGTCACAAGTGTGGCGCATCAGAAAAGCTTTTTTTTTTCGTGTTGCTAACTGTCATAGTATTTAAAATGATTTATTGAAACTAGTTCACTTCATGTCACTATGTATGTTTATTTATTATTTTAAATCGTAAAAAATTAAACATTACTTACGCGACAAGTCGCTATGGCGCTGCGAGCGCGTGTGACCTTCGTGCGGCTTGCGTTTGAGTGCACGTCTCCATAAAGCATTCCAGTTGGGTATGGGTAGGGTACGCAAGGCCGCGTGCCACCAAGCCCACAGCGCCCCAAGGTCTTGGGTACCCAGCACTAAAACTCTCTAATATTTCGCAGCCGAACGCGCACGGATGGACAAGCGCGTATTCGAAAAACAGGTGCGCTGTTCACGAGCGCGCCCGCGCTTCGAGAGCAAAGATGGTAGTTAAGAGTGACTGTAAACAAACAAACGCTGTGAGTGGTCCCATGTGATAGCATCCAGCCAATGCCACCGCGGCGCCAGTTGCAGAGGTCGTGGATCGGAGAAGAGAGGAAAGGCACGCCTTTAACCACAAACGTCGCTACTTCATAAAGTAGGTGCCTTAAATGTCTCTGAAAAGTGGATATGCGTTTTATTCCCGCATTCCTCTATTACCTAATTGATAGTATCAATATGATCTGATGCGGAGTTGCCTGTACAAAATTCTGCTTGGTACTTTGGTTGATTGAACTCTAATGTCACCTTAATTTTATCAGCTATTATCTTCGTAAATAACGGACAGCGAGCTCGTCGGACTGCATTTTTTTTCAAGTCCTTGGCGTCTCCATTCTTATGTATTCAGGTCCAGGTGAGGTTTATTGGACGTAAAGATAGGGCAGCAGTACTCTTGCCAGACGCGTCGATTGGGCGTGCACTTAAGGGACGGATAGCGCGTGCACTTCTTTCGTGGCCTGCACCTCTGCACAAGCATGTCACCCATAACTACACGTGGCTACATTTCCTCCTCTGCGAAAAACAGCATCGTTTCTATGCTGTAAGGTGGGTGTAAGAAAAAATATCAAATTGGTAACGTGGCGCGAAAAGATAAGGATTATGAGCAGCTAAGCTCAAGCAGTCAATGAAGATTTTGTCGTAAAGAAAAATGGAAGTGAATGACACGAGAAATTATGAACGCGCAAATTCAGGTTTTATGCGCACGACATGAGCTATGTCTGAACTAGGTTGTATTCGTTTTGTTTTAGTTGACAACCCACAGTCCGGAACTACCTCATAGTTCACGTCACTCACGTGGTGCGGTACCCTATCGGGTCGAAAGTACAGGCTTAGTAACTTTTCCTAGAGGCCACGACGACGAAAAGTGTTCCACACCCAAACTTGGCCTCCGGGACTGTAGGGAACGTCTTGATGGTGGGTATTGTACCGTCGTGCATTTGCCTGCTGTTGCAGACCGATGTGCAGCCGCACCAGCTGGCGAGCTTCCTTGGCACGTTTGGTGAATTCTTCGGCGTCAGCTGCTAGCTGCTCAGCGTCATGACAGAAAGCATAGCGTCCAACATCTTTTGAACTTTGGGGCCGTAGAAAAAACGAAATGGTGTGAATCGCAATGTTTTCTGAACGGTAGTGTTCTCAGCGAACGTCACAAAAGGTAATATCTGATCTTTGTTTTGGACGTGGATGGACATGAATATCATATCGGTGACTGTCTTATTTAGTTCATGTGGTTGATGCTGTTCATCGTGAGATAAAATTATGGCACCGAGCAGAAATCCCGCGACTTCATTAGTACAACTTGTCGCGAGCGCCCAGGTGACTGTGTGCCGCAAGCGCAGCAGGTAGTAACTGCGACCAGCTTATGTCCCGCGCCACAGAGAAAAAAGGTAGGAAGGAGGTCATGACTGCAATAATGCAATTCACACAGCGCCCACGTTGTCCGAATCTTCGGACCCTTAAATGTTGTTCCAAGTACTTATCGAATGATTTCTTTACATGATTGTTGCCTCGTGCATCAACCTCTGCAAACACTTTTAAAAACTGCCGAGTACAAGTGACTCGATCACCGGGATTTGTGAACTATTTTCTCGTACCAGAGAGTGCATTCGAAGCTCAGCAACAGGAGAGAAAGGAACGTGCGGGATGACCATGAACACTCTTATTTTTTGTCTCTTTATTTTTTCTTCCAGCCTACGGCATTTTGATAAAAATGAGAGGTTGATGCCATTCCAATAAGGTAATACAGAGAGTTGAGTCAGTCGGTTTCGATTCATCTTGAACTTGGTTAACAGCGCCAAACTATAAACATGAACACAAGGAAAAAGGAAGTGAGCAACACGGTGCCATGTTGCTCGGTGCCTGGTTCGTTGCGATTGCGTTTTTCGTGTTGCATTGTTAAACAAGTTCAAGGTGAAGCCTTTATAATGGCATCGGCTATTCCTTCTCACTTGACAGAGAAAATATGATGTAAAGTTAACAATAGGGCACAAAGTGCCATGCACTCAAACATGATATGTACATGTGCAGTACGATGCAGCGCCACATGATTATTTATATGAGTAAAATAGGTTCTGTGTACTCAAGTTGTGAGGCAAAAATTCATATACGCAAACCTAATATACATGTATACATAAGGAGAGCATATTGAGTTCAATTTTTTATGTTTTGAGAGCATGGTGAAAAGCCCTTCAATGTACAGAAGACAAGAGCAAAAGATGTTTCTGAAGCAAGGCAACAGAGGACCAGCTTCCAGAATTTTTGTTTTTGCTTGTCAATGTAAATTGCATCCCCTATCTTCATCGAATTTTGATTGCAGTACCTGTATTCAATGGTTTTGCTGCGAAAACAAGACTTACATGCGCACTCATTGTAAGGCAGCGCTTAACGTGTGCTAGGCTGAACTTTCAAACGTGGCACATGTTCCGTTATCATCGTGGTAATACTACAGGAATATCGTAGTTAGAAACACATGCATTCGAGTTTGCTAAATCTAGGAACAATGCTGTGTACAAAATTTCCATGAGGTGTTGTCATGTGTACGTGAATCAGACTGGCATGTGTATAAATACGAAGATAAGAAAACGTGTTTGGTCAGCGTCAGCCTAGCACACATTCAGCGCTGCATTGCAAGGAGTGCGCATGCACACCTTGCTTTAGTAGTATACCACTATTGAATAGAGGTATCGCACTCAAACTTTCAAGAAGGCAGTGCCATGAAGGCATTTCACATCGACCAGAAAAAACTAATATGTGCTAGCCACCCTTCTGTTGCTTTGCTTCGAAAAGAACTTTTGCTCTTGTCATCTGTACATTAAGGCCTGTGTTCACAAACGGTACCATCTACGTTTTTCATGATGGTTTTTTTTCTTTTTTTTTCTTACCAGACTGCGAAGGTCAGCGGCTTTCTGAGTGAATGTCTCGAAAAATGAAATAGTCCCTAAATATCGCTCGTTCTTCTGTACATCTTCTTCGTCTCCATGTGCTTTTTCGAACACGTTAAGATGAACAATTCGAGGAAACCCTTGCGTAACTATTTTGGGTTTCCGCGGTTTCTTCAACTACTCAACACAGTCAACTATCTAGTCATTTGCGATACACGACGCGATGCTCACATCATACACCATGGCCAGATAACACCCACCTGGAATGAAGCAAGTCATGTAGTGCCTACGATAACTCTATCTAGCCTTCACAAGTTGAAAATAATAGATGTGAGGCTTTTCAATATAAGAAGCCGTTACAGGCACTTTCAACGGGTTTCTTTCTATTGCACCACTGCAAAGTTTTTCGCCTTCGTTTGCGTGTCAATGACGAATAGTGGTACGACGCGCCAGGGTAGTGTAGTAGTTATGGTGCTCCGCGTCGTGGGATCAAATCGCGGCCGTGGCGGCCTCATTTTCGATGGAGGTGACGATGTTTGAAGCCCGTGTACTTAGATTTAAATGCGGTGTTCAGGATTTCCGGAGCTCTCCACTATCGTGTTTTTCATAACCATATGCTGGTTCAGGGGCGTTAATATATTGTTAATCAAACTCAGTGTATGCGAAGACAGTCCGTTCTATCGGAGCTTTAATGCTGCCTCCCGTGCTGTTGCCGTAATATTGCTGCTAGAATACAGTCGCAATTAGCCGTTGTAATTGACGTGTTGTCGTAATAAAGTACACGCTTGAATACAACATGATTCTATGCGAAGTGCGGTAACTATTATTAAATTACATTTTATTGATTCTGGGGGGGGGGGTTCACTTACATAAAAGTCAAGCAAATTTCATTGCGAAAGGCCACAAATGTCGTGAATTTATTTTTTTCACATTGTAGCTTCAGAATGCAAATTTCACTTAACCCTTTTGTAGTTTGTACAGTAAAGATCGTGCCACAGCCAATGTTTTACGCAATTTGTGATGCATACTAATGATAATTTTGCTAAGGCTATGAAACACTGTTTTATCTCGGAGGTACCTAGCAAACCTCTTGCAGTCACGTAATTTACTGAGTTGGAATACATGAATTTTAATTATACATGAGCAATAAGCTGCTGACGTTCCCTGAAGTATCTTCTTCTGAAAGCATGACCACGGATCCATATTGTATATTGGAGGCATGTGCGGAACATTTTCCACCATAGGCAGCGAACGCAGTTTCTACAGAAAACACACAACTCTCCATCAAAGTTATGCTTCGCAAAACTCCCTCCGCCAGATGCGGTGCATTAGCGTCCTAAGGATGTCACTAGTGTTGCGGAGTCAGGAATTATTCCACATTTTCGTGACTACGCAATGGAGTGTGAGTGGAATGAGGACAATGCTTAGAGAAATGAATGGGAATCGAATTGAGCGCTTTTTGTACGGAACAGACTCACGTCTTTTTTCCGGAAATACAGCTTGTTTTACTCGACACTCTGTTTGCAAACTTTATACATTAGTAAGTCAGAGCTTTTGATTCAGCAATAACGCAACATGTTGAAAATGGCCGATTACAAGCACGGTACATTTATAATAAACGCGCCTACTTGACCTATGTCCTCATGCAGACTGTCTTGCTGCGAAGTTAGCCTCTATAGTTCTTCACGTAAGCACCGTTCTATGCCATCGGTATCCGTCATGCGTAGTTATGGTGGAAGCGTAGAGCTGATGGCATCTGTTTTATGCCCCGCAGGGGCGCCTGCGCAAGTAGGCGTTTGGTGTGTAGCGACACCACGGACCCAAGCTAACGGGGGAGTTTCTACTCCCTCTCATGCCAAACCGTGCGTGGCTTTGCCGTGTCCGGGGCAAAGGGGATCCTGGGGGTTGAGCCGACGCTGGGTTATTGGGCCTTTAAGGCCCCCCGGCAGAGGCAACATACCCCTTTGGCCCCGGTTTAAGGTAGACGGCACCCCTGGGCTGACCCACCCAGGGGAAATCGGCAGTCGCATTTTCCTATCTCTCTCTCCATAGATCTTCGTCTTTATCTCTCACTATTTATCTGTCCTGTCTTCTACTCTCTTCTGTCTACTTCCAAACTTCCTGGCGGCTACGGTTAACGCTGTTCAAATAGCCTACCTTGGTCTAGGCGCATTGGGTTATAGTAGCGCTGCACGGCTGGCGTCTGCAGGTTTTAGCATCCGCAAACTTGTAGCGTCCCCTTGTTGGGCTCCGTGGTGGGTGGCCGCCAACGCTTCTGAAGAAAATTAAACTGGCATGCATTGAGCGTTTCCCTTATTAAGTGATCGTACCGCCTTAAAGCGCGTACGCACCGAAGACTTCGGCTTTTTCAACCGATCAAGTGAAAACTTCCCCCATTTTTACGTTATACATAGTGAGATAAGCAGCAAGCAAGCCAGAACTGTATCCCCTTTTGTAGTAGCCAGATGTCTCACAGAACCCAGTGGAGCCGGGTACAAAGTTACCGAAACGGCCAGCGGAGACCTCCTCTTTGAAGTTCGAGAAAAAGAACAGTTTGAAAAGCTAGAGAATCTTTCAACTTTTGGTGACACTCCCATCACTGTAACGCCACACATATCTATGAACACAACCCGTGGAGTAGTATCTGATGCTGATTTGCTCGGCTTGACCGAAGAGGAACTTCTGGAAGGGTGGAAGAGTCAGAATGTGACCAATGTACAAAGGATCATCATTAGAAGAGACAACAAGGTAACACCAACGAAACACCTAATACTCACGTTCGCTTCCAGTAATCTGCCAGAAAGTATTCAAACAGGGTACACGAAGATGTCGATCACACCACACATACCTAACCCGCGTCGTTGTTTTAAATGCCAGAAGTATGGCCACGGCTCACAAAGCTGTCGTGGTTACCAAACTTGTGCACAATGTGGAGTGTCAGGCCACAATTCTGACAATTGCGAAGAACCATCACACTGTGTGAACTGTGGCGGAAATCATGCCGCATACTCACGGTCTTGCTCATTTTGGAAAAAAGAAAAAGAAATCATCACATTGAAAATTAAAGAAAATATCACAATCAAGGAAGCAAGACGAAAAGTGTCCCCATTTTACGGCGCTACATATGCTGATGCGGCTCGTCAGGGGGCAACGCTGCACCAGCCTTCGCCACTGTTTTGACCGCCATCAGTAGGCGCCATGCTGTCGCTGAGAAGCGTAGCCGGGCAGCGTTCCACGCCTTGAACCCAGTTTTCTCGGAACCAGCGTCCAGAGATGACGGGGGAGCGGCGCTCTTTTAATCCTCAAAGAGGTAACCGACTGGTCGGCTGCCTATGCTCGCCAGGTATTGTCCCTGCTTGCCGGAGGATGAGACATCGTGTCGCCACGACACCGTAAGCCGTTCCAGAGAGGACAACAAAGGCAGCGTCTTCCTTGGAAGAAACCGCGGCCACAAATTGCCCTGCTGATTGAGCGGACAAATCGGCGGACCGTTTGATGTCTGCTGCCGGAGCTTGGGACCCCTCGACCAGCGACACACACGACGAGGAAGAGCCCCTCTGGCGCCACCTTTCAGTGCAGTGATCACGACTCAATATTGAATGTTCACGTGGGCCGTGCATGCTCGTACCCCTCGCCTGTTGTGTGTGCGTGATTGGTGTTCCCCTCAAGAAGGAGGAGCCCGACAGGGCTTATAACGATGCCGCAGAGTGCAGGACGTCGCTCTGAATCATGCAATGGTTCAACCACCACGCTCGTGGTTTGTAAAAACTCTCAACCTTTCTATGCTGTAAATATTTGTAAATAGTGCCATAAACGTGTTTTGTTTTCGTATCCACCACCGACCTTCCTTCCTTCCGACTCGCAACAACTGGTGATTAGCGGTGGAATTCGCAACAACTGGTTGGCAGAGGTGGGATACGAAGCTACAAGTGACAACATTAGTCGGCCCAAGGAAAGCAGCTGGCTCGAGACATGGATCACCTATGGGCGAGTGCTTGGCTTTTGCTTTGAGTGAACCAGGTTCTAAAAGAGGGTTAAATTTTAGAACTGGTAGTTAACTTTGCCGAAAGACTCAGTTTCGCCGTTTCGGAAAGTTATTTGTGGAAGTAGCGAGCACTCAGTACGATCATGAATTTACGGGAGCTGCAGAAGCCGGACTTGTTGCTGTTGTGTGAGGAATTGGGGATCGATACAAAGGGTCTGGCACGAAAACCCATAATCATTCAAGTGATTAATGATTTGGGAGCTGAGGATGAGGAGCTCAGTGAAGCATGGGACCTCATCAGTCAAAAAAGAGACACCAGGAGGAGGAGGAAGAGAGGCGTTAGCGCGAAAGAGAGCGTGAAACAAAAAGACAGCAGTCTGAGAGAGAGAAACGCTGCTTAGAAAGCGAGCGTGAAATAGAAAGACTGGAGCGCGAGATTGCGATCCGCAAACGAGAACTTGAGTTGAAGAATAGGTCGGGCAGTAGTCCTCAGAAAGTGGTACCATATCGCAACTTAAAGGCAGAGTTCTGGATGTCTAGGTACATGCAGCCATATACAGATTCAGGGGATATTGGCCTGTACTTTATTATATTTGAGTGGAAGTGCGAGGAACTATCATTTAAACGAGACACTGGGTGTCATAGGCTACTCACGGTTCTGCCTTGCGAGGCAGACGAAGCTGTTGCGTGACTCAGTGAGCAGGACGCGAACAACTACGAGGTAGTTAAGGCAGAAATGTTCAGGATATTCGGAACTTCTGTCTGGAGAAAAGAAGAGCAGCTCAGACAAGAGTCTGAAAGAAAGCGCGAAGCAGAAAGACAAGAGTCTGAAAGCGAGGCGCGTCGGAAAGCGCTGGACGTTGAAGCGCGTCATGAAACGCCAGAACCAGAAATCGCGCTAGAAAATGGCCCGCATATTCTCGAATGCATCAATGTAAATGATGTAGAGAACGAGGCCTTGGCCGGTCTCGAGGTAGAGACAGTATCAAAAGACGGTCCTTGCGAGGATGAGGTGTGTGCCGGCAGCCCTAATGGACTCAGTAAGAAGCTGGAAACCATCCTCGTGCCCCGAGAGGACGTCTCGAGATCGTCACATGCAGATAGGGTAAGCACAGTGGCTAAACACAGCGAGAGCGCGATGCTTCAGGAGTGCAGCGATGCCATCGGAGAGGGCCCAGTTAATGGTTTCATCAGCATTAACAAAGATAATTTGGCCCGCAGTCCGTCGTGACACCGAGTACAAAATGTTTGGGCGTGGGGGAAAATGTTGCACAAGCTCCAACGAGCTTCCCAACCCCTCAGTTCCCGACGCGACATGATGATGGCATCGAGAGAAAGGGGGCAAGCAAACATCGCTGAAAACGAAAGAAGCGGAAGCGCACCGCACTGTGTAAGCCTAGGGCAGATCCCACTCCATCTCGAGAAAGACGAAAGGCTAGGCCGTTCATCCGTTTCCAGAAACGTCAATGGTGGCGTTCATGGAGGCACAAGCGGCGCGCCAGGTGTGGAGGGGGAAAAGGAGGTACGCCACCCCAACGCAGAGTGCGGTTCAGTTCGACAACTTCGGGAAAGCGGCTTTTGCCGAAGGGTCAGAGACGAAAGGGCAGAGTGGCTAAATACCGCATAGGGGAGAACACAAAAGAAAAATGGCGCAGGCTTCCCCCCTGCTTCTGGTACCCCTTTCACATTACCGAAGAAAGCCGGCCGAAATGCAGAATGAGGCGTGACAGCAGGACACAGCCTAGCGGTTGCACGTTTTGTAGTCTACGGCGTGCTCGAAATCCGCCGGGACCGCGACCCCATCGTGTGCGATTAAAAGCACCATGAGAAGAGGGTTCACGTTGATTATGAGTTATTTTTGCACAAGCATGTTAAATATTGTTACTCAGTGTTGCATTGGAGATGCAAATTTGAGTCATTTTAATTTTGTAAGTTACATGATGTGGTGTAAATTTTTCAGAAGGAAAACCGCCGAACCGAAGGCTGAAAGTTAACATCGATGTGCTTTAATCATTAAGGCTAATATGTGCCGAAGGTAAAAACTGGAAAATTGTAATTCTTCTAGTATTTTCAAAGGCTGAGGTGCTAAATTTAAAGTAGAGACAGACCAGTGTCTCCTTACTTGGCTGCAAACCATGACATCGAAAAACAGTCGCCTTGTGAGGCGGAGCTTGATTCTTCAAGAATATCATTTTGGCATTTGGAAAAGGGCAAATTGAATGAAAACGTTGACGCTCTCAGCCGCTCTTTCTAAGCCATTCTGGGCTGCTCTTGATGTATCGAAATTGATATTTTCGTTTTTTTCGTGCATCTTATTATGTAAATTTGTAAGGTAACACGTCTGGTTTCTCAGCGCAAATGAGTCCTGAGAGTTTTGAGTGTGAGCTTTTGGTAAAGCTAGTAATTAAAATTGGTTCGCCATCCCTCTTTTGGCTTGGTTTGTTCGAAGGGGGCCGAGTGCTTGCTTGTACATGTGGTCGAGTATCAGAGATGCTGTCGAAGATTCGGCAATCACCCGGATCATGCCACAAGCGAAGGCCAGTTCCTGGCATTCAACTACTGACCCTTTCGTCGTCCCTGCGAGCAGCAGTGTTGACTGCTGCCCTCCGTGACTCATCTGGCGAGGGGGAAGCTGTTATGACCGCCATCAGTAGGCGCCATGCTGTCGCTGGGAAGCGTAGCCGGGCAGCGTTCCCACGCCTGGAACCCAGTTTTCTCGGAACCAGCGTCCAGAGATGACGGGGGAGCGGCGCTCTTTTAATCCTCAAAGAGGTAGCCGACTGGTCGGCCGCCTATGCCCGCCAGGTATTGTCCCTGCTTGCCGGAGGATGAGACGTCGTGTCGCCACGACACCGTAAGCCGTTCCAGAGAGGACAACAAAGGCAGCGTCTTCCTTGGAAGAAACCGCGGGCGCGGCCACAAATTGCCCTGCTAATTTAGCGGACAAATCGGCGGACCGTTTTATGTCTGCTCCCGGAGCTTGGGACCCCTCGACCAGTGACACACACGACGAGGAAGAGCCCGTCTGGCGCCACCTTTCAGTGCAGTGATCACGACTGAATATTGAATATTCACGTGGGCCGTGCATGCTCGTACCCCTCGCCTGTTGTGTGTGCGTGATTGGTGTTCCTCTCAAGAAGGAGGAGCCCGACAGGGCTTATAACGATGCCGCAGAGTGCAGGACGTCGCTCTGAACCATGCAATGGTTCAACCACCACGTTCGTGGTTTGTGAACTCTTAACCTCATGCTGTAAATATTTGTAAATGGTGCCATAAACCTGTTTGTTTTTCGTACCCCCATCTTGTAAGCGGTCGTTTCCTCAACCCGAAGCTACACCACGCTACCACAAGAGACCGGATTTCGTTTTCGTATCCTCCAGCGACCTTCCTTCCGACCCGCAACACCACTCCTTCGGGCAGCGCAGAGCGAGCCGTCGGCTGTGGTGCCTGCCCCCAAGGCGGCAGTAGTTCAGTCTACTCCGCCTCCTAGCGAATTGAGGCCGGAGAATCCAGGGTCCTCTGGTTACAAGGCCTCCCCTCACCAGGCGAGGCCTAAAATCCAAACCACCAGCTCGCATGTGCGGGCACCCAGTGCCTCTGAGGAGGCAATGGATACAACGGTACCCTTAGTACCAAAAGTGCGCCGCGGCTCCTTGGAGCGCACCAAGAAAAATAAAAAACCAATAACGGAGCCGGACGACCGTCCTGCCACCTGAATTACTGAGCTCACTCCAACACAAGATCCTCTTTGTACACACAGCAGCATCTTTCTTGTTCAAATATGCAGACAGAAATATTACAGTGGAACATCCGAGGCCTTCTTCGAAACCTCGATGACTTACAAGAATCCTCCATGAACACAATCCTAGAGTGCTGTGTGTACAAGAGACACACTTAAAACGAACAAACGCAAGCTTTTTACGTAACTACGTAATCTTCCGAAAGGATAGAGATGATGCCATGCCACCATCCGGTGGTGTAGCGGTTATAGTTAGTCAAGGTATAGCATGCACACAATTACCCCTCCAAACTTCCCTCGTGGCGGTGGATGCCTGAGCAGTTATTCTAAACAAACTTGTCACTGTCTTCTCTTTGTACGTACCTCCGCACCACCGTCTTGAAAAACTTCAATTCCAGTCTTTAACAGTCTTTACCTGAACCTTATCTGGTCCTTGGGGACCTGAATGTGCATAATGGTCTGTGGGGTGACTCTCGCTGTGATGCACGAGGTAGTCTCATTGAACAATTCCTCATTTCATCAGGTGCTTGTCTGTTGAATGGGAAAGAGGCAACTTACTATAACCTTGCCAACAAAACTTACTCTTCCATAGACCTCAGTATCACATCTCCTTCACTTGTACCATTACTTCAGTGGAAAGTCATAAATAATCCATATGGAAGTGGCCATTTTCCTTTACTTTTGAGTACACCAATAATATATGAATGTCCTCCGCATGTTGCCAAATGGCTGGTAAACAAAGCCGACTGGGAACAATTTCAAAAGATTACTTACTTAGGTTGGACTGACATATGCGGATAAGGCATAGATGAAGCTGTGCAGTACTTCACGGCTTTTATTACTGACGCGGCAGCAAAGTGCATTTCACAAACATCTAGACTGCCGGGCAAACGACACGTCCCGTGGTAGAACACATAGTGTCAGAATGCGCGAAAGGAACAGAACAGGGCATGGAGGTTGCTGCGGAACTCGCCGACGGCGAAAAACCTTGAGAGCTTTAAGAAAATAAAATATCGAGGCAGGAGAACGCGTCAACAGGCCAGAAGAGAAAGCTGGCACAAGTTTTTATCAGGGATAAATTCATATACACAAGAGGCTAAAGTCTGGAACATGGTTCGTAGGGTAGCAGGAAGACAAGTACACTCACTCTCACTCGTAAACACACAGGGTGACAGCCTGGAAGATCAGGCGAACTTCCTCGGTGCACACTACGAGCAAGTGTCTTGCTCGTCACACTATACTGAACCTTTCCAAAGATATAAACCAAGAATAGAAAAGCAGAAACTAGAATACAAGTGCACAATATACGAGGCATACAACCAACCTTTCAACTTAGCTGAGCTGCAAACATCACTAAACTATTGCAGTAATTCTGCCCCAGGCTACGACCGTGTCACGTCCGAAATGTTAAAAAACCTGCCACTCAAAACGCGAAAAACTTTACTCTCTCTGTACAATGATATCTGGCTTTCTGACACCATCCCTGCTTCCTCGAAAGAGGCTATTGTTATCCCTATTTTGAAACAGGGCAAGGACCCTTCCTCAGTTTTGTGTTATAGGCCCATTGCACTAACCAGTTGCCTTCGTAAACTTTTTTTAAAAATGATAAACCGCCGACTTTTATATTTCCTTGAAACACACAATCTGTTTGACCAATACCAATGTGGGTTTCGAGAGGGTAGATCCACCACCGACCATCTGGTGCGTATCGAGGCACAGACCCGTGACGCTTTCGTCCACAAACAATACTTCCTCTCTGTGTTTCTCGATATCTAGAAGGCTTACGACACAACATGGCATTTTGGCATATTAAGAGACTTGTCTCACCTGGGTGTGCGCGGTAGAATGCTTTCCATAATTGAGAGTTACTTGTCCAATCGGAAATTCCGTGTCCGTGTGGGCAGTATTCTCTCCCAAACATTTGTGCAAGAAACGGGAGTACCGGAAGGTGGTGTACTTAGCTGTACACTTTTTATTATCAAAATGAATTCCTTGCACCTGTCCATCCCCCGCAACATGTTCTATTCCGCATATGTCGATGGCGTCCAGCTTGGCTTTAAGTCATGCAACCTAGCAATGCGTAAGCGGCAGGTTCACTTAGGTTTAAACAAGGTCTCCAAATGGGCAGAGAAGAAAACGGACTCCGGCTGAACCCAGAAAAAAGCACCTGTGTCTTGTTCACCCGAAAGAGAGGCGTGCACTCAGAACCTGACATTGAATTGAACGGTCAACGTCTGTCTGTCTATGCGGAGCATAAATTCTTAGGCTTAATTTTGGACAACAAGTTGACCTTCATACCGCACATCAAGTATTTAAAAACAAAATAGTTAAAAGCCATGAATGTTATAAAAGTGTTGTCACGTACTACGTGGGGTAGTGACAGGCAATGTCTCATGAACCTGTATAGAATCCTCATTCGCACCCGCTTAGATTATGGGGCCGTTGTTTATCAGTCTGCGACTCAAAGTGCTTTGAAGATGCTGGACCCCGTGCACCATTTGGGCATCCGCCTTTCTACAGGTGCTTTTCGCACCAGCCCTGTAGAAAGCCTTTACGTTGAGTCAAATGAGTGGTCGCTTCATCTGCAGAGAACTTACATGTCCTTTGTTTATTTTCTTAAGGTGAAAGCAGACAAGAAGCACCCCTCATACTCTACTATTATTGATTTGTCGAGCTCCATTCTGTTCCAAAACAGGCCTTCGATGAGGCAGCCCTTCTCAATACGCCTGAAGGGCCTAGCTGAAGAAACTGGAGTGTCACTTGAACACAGTTTAATGGCTCCTGTAGCATACCCGCCTCCGTGGCAGTGGCAGACTATAGATTGCCATGTGTCTTTCCTAGAAGTTACAAAACATGCACCTATTGCCCATATCCGAACATAATTTTTGGAACTTCAACACAAATACACACGTCCTGAGGTCTTTTTCAGATGCCTCTAAGTCCAACTCCTCTGTGTCCTACGCTGCTCTTGACCCTTCCTTTTCGGATGCTGGCCCTCTACATCCAGGCACAAGTATCATCACAGCGGAAGCTTACGCGATACTTGTGGCAGCTAAACACATCGAACAATTACAAATACAAAAAGCAGTAATTTATACAGACTCCCTCAGTGTTGTAACGGCTCTTCACAGTCTTAAAAAACAAAAAACCCTGTCCTCGTCTCACTTTATTCCATTTTATGCACACTCTACACACTCAACCAGCATGTTGTAGTGTGCTGGGTGCCAGGGCACCGTGACATTCAAGGCAACGTGATGGCGGATCAGCTTGCTGCATCCGTCCACGAAAGCACCACCACTACACCCATATCAATCCCGGCCCTCGATCTTAAGCCGTCTCTCAAAGGAAAGCTCAGGAACTACTGGCAGAGCAAGTAGGATAGACACATACAAAACAAACTACACGTTATCATGCCACACCTTGGCCATTGGCCAACAGTATCAAAATCACGTCATACAAAGGTAACATTACCGAGGCTCAGGATAGGACACACATACACGACACACTCGTTTGTCCGGTGGCGATCCACCATTGTGTGGCAGATGTGGTGAAGCACTAACAATTCTTCACATTTTAATTCAGTGCAAACAATTGGACACTCTAAGAAAACAACACTTTCCATTACCCTACCGACAACATATACCTTTACACCCTGCAATGTTCGTCGTTAGGGAACCGCTTTTTAGTCATAAATCATTGTTAGCGCTTTTAAAAGAAATTCATGGTTTTCATACTATATACCCGGACATTCCGTAGCACGACCTCTCCAGAGAGGTTTTCGTTGCGGTGGCTACACAACAAAGCACTTGCCTCACGGCCTTTGGACGCAAGGGTATGATTGAGTGAGGCACTTGTGCTAATGCCATACATGTCCACCATCGTTTTTATTATCACCAACTTTTGTCATCTATTCGCACCACACACACCTTTCACGGCATAGTCATGATTTTATTACCTGTATGTTTTTACCCGCCTTACCGCGAGGAATTTCATGGCCCTCATACAGCCGCTAATCGCAATCATTGTCCGCATTGCTTGTTCCATGAACTGGCGCTCTTCGGCCATCAAATGGCCCTTGCGCCAAAAAACACCATATATCCTCATCATCAACATCTGTTTTATGGGGCGTTTTTTATTAACTCGATTGAACTATCAAGAAACCTTTTTTATACGATGATGAATCACAGGAATCGAATCAAACTGCCAGGCTATACCCGGAATCAGAATGTGCTAAGCATTTTTATTTCGATGATCTGAAAGAAATGAAATTGCGGCAAGTTCTGATTCCCCATAATGGAGTTACAATGGAATGGAGGAGCCCATTCCGCAACACTGGTTGCCCCCTATCGCTATAATTGCTACCTACTCACTTGTGCTGCCGCATGGCTTCATAGGTGAAAGCGTTGCGCCAATGAGGTCTGCGATGGGCTGTGCACTTTGCATATCAGGACAGTGTGAAGAGAACATTGCAAAGCTAGTCCTTCGAAAAGCCGTATCAACAAAGCTATCTCAGCAGCTTAAAGGACTTATGACTAACTCAGCGTGCTGAGCATTTAATGACTTTGCACTACACTGCTTGAAAGATTGCCGGATATGTACTTGCACAGTATGTTTCACACTTGGGGGGAAATCTCGTATAGCATAACACGTGGTGTGGCCAGCGCTGTATTCGCGTGCCGCTATAGCAGATGACATGATTCAACACTATACAGTCCTTCAAGCGTTTGTGCATGTGCGAGCTGCTACTGCCTTAACTGCAGCGTTTGCAGCCGCTCAATTCAAGTGTTCTGTGATATCTCCGAAGTGTAAAACAGACTGTACGTGTTGTAATCTAATGCGTTGTGTAATTTACAAAAATCATTATCAGAAGCCCCTGTAGTCTCAGGCTTAAGAACTTAACAATGGTAGTTCTGCGAAATTCACACGAGTTCTGCGTTCATTAATGGGTATTTGGTAAGTTAGCAAGCGTATGCGTGCGCAGGGTTCCTATTCAGAAAAAAAAAGGGGGGGTGCTTCGACGGTTCATCACATTGCCCCCCTCCGCCTATTGTGTCGACGCACGGGGCTGATTTCATCCCCGCTCTTGAGTAGCAGTGCCCCTTTCCCTGTTATATCAATGCATGCGGCTGTGCGGCCTCCCCCTCTTAGGTGACTATAAGAAGGAGCGCCCTACACCGTGCTCCCATCCCCCGTGCGCACGCCTGTGATGGCCAGCACATTTCCGGCAATGGGAGCATCCCGCTATTGTGGTCAGCCCTTATGACTTTGACATCAAAGCGAATAGCAGCTTTAGATTTTTCAAGATAGCGAAAGACCGTTTGTGTCATGAAAAATTTCGAACGCCAAAGTGTACTCCTATACTGCCACTGCTTAGCAGATTCTTTGCTATCGAACTCGTTCTTCTTGTTTTGGCCGGTGTGAGTGCATGAAACTGCGCACGCCACATTGACGCTATCATGACGCACCCTTTCGTATCTCTGTATAGAATGACTCTATTCGTAGCGATATTATTGCGTAGGGCTCAACGTTGCATTACCATGAACATTTATCTCCGCGGGGAAGCGTGAGCTGCGCATGTCGAGGGGTTACTTTCTAGGAACGCCCTGCTGTGGCTGGTCTTGAGAGTACTGATCATAACCGTGATAGAGTCACATAGAGTGTGATAGGTGGTTAAGCCGGAATCGATCACTACAGCGCTCAATCTGCAGTGCCCCGCCGTGGTCTACCCGTAGGATTGGCGAAATCAACTTTCTGCTCTCCATTCGTGCTGACAGGGATTCAGCAATACGTCTGCAGAAGCCACGTCCTATCACCATGCCAAACCTGGGGAGCAGCGGTAAGCCTTAATGGTCATCTGGTCACTCGAATTTCTATCCTTTTGATTTTGCGGTAATACGCATTGGGCACCTTTAGAAAAAGGCACCCCGCGCTTCGAGTACGCCATCGCCTTGGTCTGTCTTTAGTAAGCACGCGTCGTATGCCAGCCATTTCTTGGTGAACGTCGCAGTCCCTACTTTACGGAAATTGTTTGCGTATTCACCATCAGGCTCCAAGCGAAACCATTGCACTTTAGGTTAACAGCGGTTGAACGCTGTTTGAAAACATTTATGTGCTAAAGCAAATCTAAATAACCCAAAGTATGGGTAGCTATATTTAAAGCTAATATATTTTTATCTAAAAAAGTCCTGAATGAAAAAAATCCGCCTTTTGTGTGCCGCAGGTAGGCTAAAATAGCAAACTTGTTTCGGTCGCACCTAGCAAAATACGTGAGGCCAAGTTCCTGCGTAGGCAAGAACACTAGGCCAAACATTAGCCTGGTAGTGTACTCGTGCCTCATGTGGGGATTAGTTTGCGTCTTCATGCGACGCACGAATGCACAAAACAACTAGAACTGTGGACACCACGATGTCTCACATGATTATGCGCGTACACGCAAGTGTAACTCCCACAGTCTATTTGCTTAAGTTTGATTAGGTAACTGAATGGCATATCATAGGTTACGCAAAAGCCGACAACAAGGAGCGTTCAAGAACTACAGCGTTTAGATTGCATTCGTCCTGTGCAGCATTCAGGAACAGCTCAGGTGTTTTATGTTTTACAGGCCTATCGAAGCCGCACTGTCCTGACGGAACGAAACATATCCGCGATAAAACTTCACGGACAAGATAGGACGATAGTGATTCCCCATTTGCAGTGCTCGCGGCTTGAAACGTGACATCGATGTCTGTAGTGTAGAGAATTAAATGCGCAGCTGCTCGTACTTAGACTATGGCTGGAATGGCTATAGTACGAGAACTTGTCCATTTTTTATTCACTCGGCTTGCAACACACCTCTTTTTTCGGTTCTGAACAACATAATGACCCACTGCGCACTTCGTGAGCATATTTAAGTTGTTCACCTAAAATGCCCAAGGCGGTGAAGTGGGGCTGCAGTACTGCCTCTCACCGTACAACGTCCACGGGTTACACAGACGAAAGAACAATGCTTAACCAAATTTATGTATTACACATCATTTCCATGCTCGTTGAAATGTCATGTGTGGTTGTTCTCATAGAAGCTAGCACCCGATTTTCCTCTAGCATAATGTTGTGAAACTCTGTGGCTCATTCTATAATGTTGGCTCCGATGTAAGTACTAGTCTTAAAATGCGAAACGCCGTTAGGAGACAGAGCAGAGAGGATAGAAGCGGTAGTAAGGGCATTACATGACCTTAAATTGTTAAGGTTAAATTCTTGAGGTGTTAGTTATTAGGTAAGGTTTTTCGAGCCACACAAACGGATGCTAAGCTCGTCAAAATTGTTAATATAGCAAGTTGGTTCATGATTTATGCAAATATGAGCGCAACACGCAGATAGGGACTAAAAACGCTTGGTGGTAAGCGCTTGTTTGTCTTTCTTTCCCTGTCTACGTATAACGCTCATATAGTTCACTGTGAATGCTAAGCTGCTTGTCCGTGCCACCTAGTGGTGCGCCGCCTAATGCCGACTGCACTGCTTGGCTGGAAATGGGTCGTGTTATTTCTTTGCATATCAGTTTGCTTCTGCCGCGCAGTCTGTTGTTACTTCAATGTTCCCATGAAAAATCCCCTGCTGCAGAAAAAGAAGAAAACCACCACTCAATTTCACTTTAAGAACATACAGGAGTCCCAGCATGCTTCGGCCAGTGGGCCGTTTTGAATATTTCACTTGGTGGGAACGGTTTCATCCTGTCGCACTTTAGGCTGACATACATGACGCCCTCGAGGCATCAACATGCAGCAATGGCTGCGGAGTAACGCGTAACGTTCAAAAGGGGAAAATGGGAAATATTTGTGGTCTGTGTTCATTCAGACCAACCATCAATTACCAGAGGCGTACATCAGTTACCAGAGGCTGTAGAACACACACTTCATTTGTCCGTAAAATTTTATGATTGATTACCCACGCAACGATAAAGAATTATTGATGGATCGCGGGTTTTAAAAAGTTCCTTCAACCACTTCAATGTTCACATCCCAAATTGCCATTTAAAAGGATGACGTTCAAGATATTTAAGGACACTTTATAAATTTCAAAATGTATTCAGCGAAAGCCTGCAGCCTTTGACTGGCTGTCATGACTTTTTTTTGCACTCCCATTGCAAAGATGGGCGAGCAGAACATGTGCTGCGCTTTTTTTTTCTTTTCAACTTTCACCGTGAATGAGCCCTTTCTTCCTCAGTATCGCATGTGTTCGTATCAAGGAGGAAGGAGGGTTCTTGGTTTGTATAGTCGCGCTTTGCGCATCGTGCACACGCTATCAGCCTTCCAACTCTCGTAAAGCTCATTTATCCTTCCGCGTAAGGAAAAGACACTATAGCGGGCACTGTACCAGGGGACCGGACAGTGAACACCAATGGGTATAAGTCATTAAAGGCTTCCAGCCTAAAATTCTTCACGGACCGCTACTTTACGCCATTTGCCACTGCGGCGTGCCTTGTATTTTCGGGTTGTTTTAACACACCGTAATATTACTGGTGTGAAAACACGATACGCACTGTTTCCATGGTTTTGTAAAGACGCACCATAAAAATAGTTATTTCGTAGAGCTCGGTGTTCTTATACGCTATAAATATTGCTCCATTAAAACCTTAAGCGGGTTACATCGATGAAGACATTGCTTGTGTGTCATTTAATGTTAAGTTTGGCTATAGTGTAGAAATCTTCAGATTGTTTGCTACAATGCTTGAAACAGCTGTAAAATGAGGGGAACAGCCTTTAAAACTGTTCAGAGTTAAGCTTCGGCATCAAATTTGGCATTGGGAGGTAAATGGAAGCTACTCGCGCCGATAAAATTAGCATCCAAGAGGGCAAATCATACAATCGTTATCCGCCAGTAACACATTAGGTGTTTTATTCAGGTTTTTAGTGACTGCAGCGAACATACTTTTTTGCAAAAAAATGTTGTAGGCAGTAGTGTTTCTACACAGATTCACTTGGCATTCTTATAATTCCCTGTGCTCTGAGATAAGCTATAGCCTTTTTAATTATAGTTTGCATGATTACGCATGCAAGGCAATGAGCACTCGCGCAAAGCTCCCAACCCTTGACCCAACCGCGATGTACCATGGCAGATGCGTGTGGCATTGAATCTGACAACGTGTTGAAGGCAAAAGCCAAGATAATACAGCTTACCTTTTTACGACGTGCTGGTAATAGCAAGCGAACACTGATTTTCATGCCAGAGAGGAACATTGCAACTATCTGCAGCACCTCGGATGCATAATCGTGCAGTTCAACTGTGCAGCGGGACATCTCGAAGTGCCAGACTTCGTCTTCCACGCGACTTCTTCCACGCGACGTCTTCCACGCGACGTCTTCCACGCGACGTCTTCCACGCGACGTCTTCCACGCGACGTCTTCCACACGACGTCTTCCACACGACGTCTTCCACACGACGTCTTCCACACGACGTCTGCTAGACCAAGTCATGCCAGACGAAGTCTTTCAAGTGGAACAGCCTAAAAATATGACTGCTTCCCACTTTTCAATACAAACATGCCCCCTTCCTTGTGGCTAAATAGTCTAACAAGTGATCGTTAACCGCGTGGTCAGTAGCTATAATTATTCTCACTTCGTGTCCCACTTAAAACATAAGTTATCTGGAAAACTGTTTTTCATATTCTCCCCAGTGCTGACTTATAAGAAAACCATAAAACCCAACTTTAAACAACCAGTATACTGTTACCGGGAGTGTTCATAAGGCTTTCCAAAGAAAGAGCTTTACTCGAGGTTGTGTGAGCTCCACTCTACAAAGTTGCTCAAGCTTGTTGTATGTGTGCGCATGTACGTGCGGGCGTGCGTGCGTGTGCAAGCACGCACAAGAACGCAACGAAAGTGGTGTTAGAAAGATGCAATATTGCAGCGATAATGCGTTTGCTACAAGCGTACATTCGCATCGGGCGTCAGAATATGAGTATCATAATGACGTCGTAGTTTAAATCCGGTCATCTGCGACAAAAGGAGCACACGTTACGGCGCCTGTTTTTCTAAAGGCCACGTAGTGGGTGCTTAGCAAGTTCGAGAAGATTTCGTGCTTGAAGTACGCAGTATGGACAGGATACCACTATCGCGTTCAACTCTTGAAGACAGCCATACTTATGCTGCATGCATTTACGGCAAAGAATTCGTCATGACTGTTCCATGGCCTTGGCGTACTCAGAATGACGTGGTTGCTCACTTTCGACTGCTGTGCTTGCATTGTAGCGCACCGTTTGTGTACACCCTTTCACCACGGTATATATAGACTCGTAGCGAAGACTCCATAGAAGCCTATACATTGAGAAAATGGTGTCTGATAAGCTGTACCTGGGGCTTAGCGCCATCTCTGAGTAGAGAACACTTCCAGCAGAACGAAAAATAAAGCAGATGTGGTGCAATAGCTGGTAAACAAGTGGCATTATTTTTGTGCGCACTGGTGCGAAATTTGATTTCAAATTTCACTAAGGGTTCACGCTAAGGCAATCAAGTCATTCACGAGTGCACTTCAAGTCAAAGCCAGAAAATTTAATACGGACTCGTGACTATGTAGTGATGTTTAAATATACTGCCCTTCACTTTGCCTCGGTTTTACAAGGAAACCTATTCTTCGAAGTTTTGTTCGCCGTTCGTGGCATCTTTCGCCGATGAAATGAAGCAAGCAACAGCGTATCCGCGCATGGATGTGATATCTTCAGCGCGGCTTACTTATTTCACCCCTACGCAGGTTTTTTAGCGTGCACAATGCTTGGGATCCTTTGTTTTAACAGGAAGAAATGACGCCTAGTCACGTCAAATTGATGACATTTTAGTTTTATTCAATTATCACAATAACTAAAGCTTATTCCAGTGCACAAAGTAGTAATAAGAACAAAAAAATCGGCGCACACTCCCTGTGTATGTTTTTATCTTTGTTTGCATTATCCTCCGATAAATTACAGCAACCTATGCGAATGAAGACATGTGATTTGTACCGTGATAGGTAACTTGGCAATCTGCTCACCGGCAACGCAATTATTAGGCACTGCACGCCCAAAAGGAAACCGGGTTGTAGGAATACTCGTGGATGAAAGTCCGGCACTGCATAGCGGGCACTGTACCAGGGGACCGGACAGTGAACACCAATGGGTATAAGTCATTAAAGGCTTCCAGCCTAAAATTCTTCACGGACCGCTACTTTACGCCATTTGCCACTGCGGCGTGCCTTGTATTTTCGGGTTGTTTTAACACACCGTAATATTACTGGTGTGAAAACACGATACGCACTGTTTCCATGGTTTTGTAAAGACGCACCATAAAAATAGTTATTTCGTAGAGCTCGGTGTTCTTATACGCTATAAATATTGCTCCATTAAAACCTTAAACGGGTTACATCGATGAAGACATTGCTTGTGTGTCATTTAATGTTAAGTTTGGCTATAGTGTAGAAATCTTCAGATTGTTTGCTACAATGCTTGAAACAGCTGTAAAATGAGGGGAACAGCCTTTAAAACTGTTCAGAGTTAAGCTTCGGCATCAAATTTGGCATTGGGAGGTAAATGGAAGCTACTCGCGCCGATAAAATTAGCATCCAAGAGGGCAAATCATACAATCGTTATCCGCCAGTAACACATTAGGTGTTTTATTCAGGTTTTTAGTGACTGCAGCGAACATACTTTTTTGCAAAAAAATGTTGTAGGCAGTAGTGTTTCTACACAGATTCACTTGGCATTCTTATAATTCCCTGTGCTCTGAGATAAGCTATAGCCTTTTTAATTATAGTTTGCATGATTACGCATGCAAGGCAATGAGCACTCGCGCAAAGCTCCCAACCCTTGACCCAACCGCGATGTACCATGGCAGATGCGTGTGGCATTGAATCTGACAACGTGTTGAAGGCAAAAGCCAAGATAATACAGCTTACCTTTTTACGACGTGCTGGTAATAGCAAGCGAACACTGATTTTCATGCCAGAGAGGAACATTGCAACTATCTGCAGCACCTCGGATGCATAATCGTGCAGTTCAACTGTGCAGCGGGACATCTCGAAGTGCCAGACTTCGTCTTCCACGCGACTTCTTCCACGCGACGTCTTCCACGCGACGTCTTCCACGCGACGTCTTCCACACGACGTCTTCCACACGACGTCTTCCACACGACGTCTTCCACACGACGTCTTCCACACGACGTCTTCCACACGACGTCTTCCACACGAAGTCTGCTAGACCAAGTCATGCCAGACGAAGTCTTTCAAGTGGAACAGCCTAAAAATATGACTGCTTCCCACTTTTCAATACAAACATGCCCCCTTCCTTGTGGCTAAATAGTCTAACAAGTGATCGTTAACCGCGTGGTCAGTAGCTATAATTATTCTCACTTCGTGTCCCACTTAAAACATAAGTTATCTGGAAAACTGTTTTTCATATTCTCCCCAGTGCTGACTTATAAGAAAACCATAAAACCCAACTTTAAACAACCAGTATACTGTTACCGGGAGTGTTCATAAGGCTTTCCAAAGAAAGAGCTTTACTCGAGGTTGTGTGAGCTCCACTCTACAAAGTTGCTCAAGCTTGTTGTATGTGTGCGCATGTACGTGCGGGCGTGCGTGCGTGTGCAAGCACGCACAAGAACGCAACGAAAGTGGTGTTAGAAAGATGCAATATTGCAGCGATAATGCGTTTGCTACAAGCGTACATTCGCATCGGGCGTCAGAATATGAGTATCATAATGACGTCGTAGTTTAAATCCGGTCATCTGCGACAAAAGGAGCACACGTTACGGCGCCTGTTTTTCTAAAGGCCACGTAGTGGATGCTTAGCAAGTTCGAGAAGATTTCGTGCTTGAAGTACGCAGTATGGACAGGATACCACTATCGCGTTCAACTCTTGAAGACAGCCATACTTATGCTGCATGCATTTACGGCAAAGAATTCGTCATGACTGTTCCATGGCCTTGGCGTACTCAGAATGACGTGGTTGCTCACTTTCGACTGCTGTGCTTGCATTGTAGCGCACCGTTTGTGTACACCCTTTCACCACGGTATATATAGACTCGTAGCGAAGACTCCATAGAAGCCTATACATTGAGAAAATGGTGTCTGATAAGCTGTACCTGGGGCTTAGCGCCATCTCTGAGTAGAGAACACTTCCAGCAGAACGAAAAATAAAGCAGATGTGGTGCAATAGCTGGTAAACAAGTGGCATTATTTTTGTGCGCACTGGTGCGAAATTTGATTTCAAATTTCACTAAGGGTTCACGCTAAGGCAATCAAGTCATTCACGAGTGCACTTCAAGTCAAAGCCAGAAAATTTAATACGGACTCGTGACTATGTAGTGATGTTTAAATATACTGCCTTTCACTTTGCCTCGGTTTTACAAGGAAACCTATTCTTCGAAGTTTTGTTCGCCGTTCGTGGCATCTTTCGCCGATGAAATGAAGCAAGCAACAGCGTATCCGCGCATGGATGTGATATCTTCAGCGCGGCTTACTTATTTCACCCCTACGCAGGTTTTTTAGCGTGCACAATGCTTGGGATCCTTTGTTTTAACAGGAAGAAATGACGCCTAGTCACGTCAAATTGATGACATTTTAGTTTTATTCAATTATCACAATAACTAAAGCTTATTCCAGTGCACAAAGTAGTAATAAGAACAAAAAAATCGGCGCACACTCCCTGTGTATGTTTTTATCTTTGTTTGCATTATCCTCCGATAAATTACAGCAACCTATGCGAATGAAGACATGTGATTTGTACCGTGATAGGTAACTTGGCAATCTGCTCACCGGCAACGCAATTATTAGGCACTGCACGCCCAAAAGGAAACCGGGTTGTAGGAATACTCGTGGATGAAAGTCCAGCTTAGCAGTGCATTCCGAGCCATTGTCCTTGTTTCTTATCTAAAAATCATGGCTCGCCAGGCATAAGTTTGTGGCTACTGCGTGCTTGCACAGCACATCGTTTCCGCAGCCGCCGACAAAAGCACTCGGCTTTAAGTGTAATTAGCATCATTCCACTGCCCGTTGGACGCTGCACTGAAGACGTTCACCAACGGTAACACGCACCTAACAATTTCCCGCACAACAGAGAACGCAAGCAAGTGTAGAACACTAAAACACGCGAGGGGGTGTGTCTTCGCAGACGAAGTTTATGAGCGGGCCTTGCCATGTATACTCATGTAGTGCAAGCGCTGCACTGAGTAATAATAGCGTTGGCAGAGGAGGCTAAAAAAGTGGTTCGTAATAATAAAAACCGTCATATATTCTTTGTTCACTACACCTACTGCATATTGTTGGGGAAAAGAAATCTTATTTGTAAATCTGATTGGTTACTTCAACTTTAATGAAACTTGTTTTTTTTCACTATTACTGTTTGCTCCTTCAAAACATGGTCGTGCTTCAATCGCAGCTGCCCCATGCCCCACCGCGATGGTCTATCGGCTAAGGTAAGGCTAAGGTAAGGCTAAGGTAAGGCTAAGGTAAGGCTGCTGACCCACAATTCGCGAGATAAAATCCCGGCTGCGGTGGCTGTGTTTTCGATGGACGCGAGAATGCTGTATGCCCGTGTACTCAGATTTCGGTATTTCGGTACACGTTAAAGAACTCCAGCTGGTCAAAATTTCCGGAGCCCTCCACTACCGCGTCTCTCATAATCATATGGTGGTTTTGTGACGTTAAACCCTACGTATCATCATCAATCGCAGCTCCCGTAATTCCTCATGCAGATGTCGCTGGCAATAGCTTTTGAACCGCTTTTCGCCCGAGCCTTCGCGACCTGTTTGAATAGACCTTGATTTCACTGCTTAAAAACACAGCCCCTTAATGACATCCACCTTTCATATGAGGCGCACGTGACTTTCGCATGAACGGTCTTCGATTCGCTTTCGAATCAATGCAGGTACACGGCCACGGTCGCATGTGCTTGTACTTGGCGGCTGGCTATGCCTGCTGTCTAGCCGCAAGTCGCGTCAATAAGGCATCTGTAGCGAGAGCTTGCATAACCATCTGTTTCCACTTGCGGTAGGACGCCAACAGGATCATTAATATTAGCAACACCAGAAGCGATGAGCTACTATGTAGCGCTGGTGCTCGCGAAGACGGTAGCCCTAGACACTGGTACATAAATTAACTTCAGCGAATTTTACCTAGGTATAATTAACGTTAGCTCGACGTGATGGCTGTAGCCCGGCTGTGGCGCTGTTAGCCTGACGCGACGGACGTGACGCTGAAGCGGCAATGTGTGAACGAAGGAAGAAGAGAATGAAATGGTCTGTCTTGAAAGCAGCTCATTGACGGCGCGGCTACCCTTCGATGTTCATCCTTCAATAACACACCTCATCTTAACAGTTTTGGTGAGAGGTGCCGGGTAATATAACGGTGCTCCCGACGAACGACGATGCACCGAACGCTGAGGCGTAGTGCGTGGAGCTTTGCCGAAGTCGACGACTTGCTGCTCTGCCACTTGCAATGGCCTGTCGGGACAACAATTACAACGAGCCACCTGCTTCCCGCTTTCTGTGGCAGCCCTACATCCAGCCCCCAACTTTCGCAGGAAAAGCTGAGAAAGATGTGGACGCATGGCTCAGCTCCAACCAACAGGCAAGTCGGTTTAATGCCTGGGATGTTGCCAGCCAGCTCCACAATGTGGAACTCTTTCGTAAGGGAACCGCATCTGTATGATCTGAAAGCCATAAAGAAAGCGTGATGACGTGGTAAAAGTTCGTCGATGAAATCAAAAATTGCTTCGGGGATCCGGCAGCGAAGAAGTGCACCGAGCAAACACTCATGCAACGAACTCAAATCTCCGGAGAAACCTGCACGATGTATATTGAGGAGGAGGTGCTCAATTTGCGCAAGGTGCTGGACCCCCGGATAACAAAGGAGGACAAGGGTGGTCCTCTTTTAAAAGGAATCCCAGATGACGTCCACCAGTTGCCCATAGCAAAAGCCAATTTGGAATCTAAGTTACGTGACTAAGCGCTGCCGTACGTTTCAAGTGCACAAAGCGCGACAAACTACACGAAAGTTCGGTCACTTAGCCAACGTCACTAATGTCCCTAGTGTCGACGCGCATCCCACGCCATCGGATCTCGCGTTGGTGATTCGGCAAATAGTGCACGAACAGCTCGACCAAAGTGAGGCCAGTACTTAATGTACGACTGCCCATTCCTCTCCACGACTTTGAAGCAACGACTATCAACGTCGCTTCCCTTGATGCCTCTATCTCCTCCTCGAGTGCCAAGCCCCACTATTCATCCACATCAGAGTTACCAGTGGTATGATGACTGTGCATGCGGATCGGTCATCGGCCGTTTCTCAGAAGTGGAATGGCTGAACCATTCATCCTTCTGCCCGTATCAGTGGTGCAACCCGTGAACGTCCCATATGCTTCCACTGCGGCGTCCGCGGCCATCTCGCGCGATTCTGCCCCTATTGCCATCGCACGGCAGCACCGGCATATGGGCGACCGCGTACATTCATTCAGCACAGCATTCAGCAAGTTGACGAGACACCCTGGCTCTGACTCGGAGAGCAGGTCTAACCATCAGGCCAATCGCCACAGCGACTCACTGGCGTCTATGCGCAGCTTGACGCCACCACCTTCACTCTACCGAAAGTCTCCATATCCTCGACGACGTCCCACGTCAATGCCGCCGGGAAACTAGGTGGTGTGACTAATGGAGGTGATGTCGCCAGTCATCGTCGACTACACGCCGCTACGCGTTCACCAGTAACCATGTGTCACAACAAGATTTGTGTTTCTGTAGACAGTGTCACTACGCCAGCCTTATTTGACACGGGAGTGAGTGTCTCTGTCATCAGCGTGCATTTTAAAACCCAATTAGTCCGTAAGGTAATGTTCCAGTGGAACAATGCGGGAACGTTACTTGCTGTGAGTGGAGCCTTGCTCCAACCTCTTGGTGTGTGCACCACGAATGCTAGTTTCTCTCAAAACTCTATTGAGCCGAATTCACAGTACTCGCGAAATCGATGCATAACGTAATCGTGGGTCTGGATTTCCTAAAACAGCACGGCGCCAGTCTTCATTGCGGTAATGGCGAGCTTTTTAGCTCTCACAAACTGCCTACCTGTTCGAACCCCATTCCCGTCCGTGGAGATTCTGTCTTACCGCCATGTTTCTTATGTAGTGTTCAAGCTGCTGTTGCTTTTGCCGATAACAGTCCATTGGATGCTATTGTTGAGCCAATGCCTTCAGTTGTTGCAAAGAAGGTGTGTTCGTGCCTCCTTGCATTGTCTTTGTGGCCAGTGGCACAAATACATTGTGGGTGTTCAATTCATCCAACCAGTCTGTTGTGCTTCCAAGCAGTATGAGACTTGCCCTGTTTGAAGCGGATATAAGCATTAGCATAGACGTCCTGAGCAATTACGCCTCGCATGAAGCCCGTGCACACGAGCCTAGCTTTTCTCTCTCTGAAGATTCTGCGCCGTTTCTGAATATGGTCGACAGAGCACTACCCTCTGAGAACCATCAAGCCCTGGCAAGCATCCCTAGCAAGCATGTTTCATTGTTTGATTTCACCAAAGATCCTACTAAAGTTCGTGTTCCCAGTATACGGGCTCGCCACAGGATCAACACGGAGTCCGCGTATCCCATAAGGCAGAAACCGTACCGCATGTCCCCACCGGAGTGCAAGGTGATCGCGGAACAGGCGGAAGACATGTTAGCAACGTGCGCCATCCAGGATTGTTTTAGCCCTAGGGCTCCACTGGGCATCTTCATGGAGAAGAACGATGGGTCCTGGAGGTTTTGCGCTGAATAGCGTCGCTTGAATGCGGTGACGAAAAAGTATGTGTAACCACTTCCCTGTACAGAGGACGCTACCGACTGTCTTCATTCGGCGCCTTACTTCTCATCTCTGGACCTCCGATCGGGCTACTGGTAGATACCCATGCAATCCGTTCACAGAGAGAAAACCACTTTTGTCGCACCAGACTGCTTGTTTGAATTCAATTTTATGCCGTTTGCTTTGTGGAATGCCCCTGCGCCCTCTGAAAGGTTTATGGACATGGTGCTGCATCGTCTCAAACGGGAGATTTGATTGTGTTACCTCGACGACATCGTCATTTTTGGTCGCACTTTTGGTGAAACACAATAATTAACTTGACGTTGTTTTGACATGACCTAAAGAAGCTGCCCTTGACTGGAGCTGCAAGAAATGACGCTTTGGCCAACGAGAAGCAGATAGTGTGCGTCCAGACCCTCGAAACGTTGCTGCAGTTAGCAGTTTTAAACAAGCCCAGTTACAACACGAACTAAGAAAATTCTTGGGTCTCTGCTCATACTTCTGATGGTTTGTGCCCGAATATGCTGATACTGCCTAGCCATTGACTTCATCGCTGCGCAAGGGTAAGGATTTCATTTGGACAGCGGAGTGTGATTCCTCGTTTCGTCAACTTAAGTTCCTTCTCTCGTCTGAACCAATACTGCACCATTCTACCATTAGGCGACAACCGAAGTGCATATGAACCTGAGTAGTATCGGTCTCGGCGCAGCATAAATCCATTTTTTCGATAACGCCGGACATGCCATCGCCTACGCCAGTCGTTTGTTGAGCAAGGTCGGGGAGAATCACACCGTCACTGAACAAGAGCGCCTTGTGGTGGTTTTTGCAAGCCACAAGTTCTATCCATATTTCTACGGGTGGTACTTCACAATCGTTACTGACCACCATTCACTATGTTGGTTGGTTGGTCTCCATCATCCCTCTGGCCGCCTTGCGTGATGGGCGCTGCGTCTACAGGAATTTGGCTTTAGAATAAGCTACGAGATTGGCTGCCATTATGCCGACGCCGACTGCCTTTTGAGGCTCCCACAACCCACCACTGTATGTGACGTCGATAATTTTGACGATATTCTGGCTTCCACCGACAGTACTGCCTTTCCTGACATCGCCATCTTCCGGGAGGAACAGCGCAATCACCACTGCTTGGATGATCTCTTTAACTAAGTGGCTCAACCTACTCATAGCCATCTTCCGAGATAGCTTGCTTTAAAAAAGAAATCACGTGGCTGATAGTGCCCTTCTTTTAGTGGTTACTAAGATTCTGAGAACGTACGTGCACCATGCTATGCATGATGACGCGTCTGCGGGGCATTTGGGTTTCGCCAAAATGTACCACCGCTTACTGGCTCAATTGTGCTGGCCTACTATGCGACGCAATGCTGATCATTATGTGGCCTGTTGTGAGAAATGCCAGCAATTCCAGCGACGAAGTGCTGATCAGGTTGGTCTCCTGCACCTCGTGAGGTCACCCTCATCACCTTTTCAAATGGTTAGAGTAGATATTCTCGGCCCTGTTTCGCACTCAACAAAAAACAACCGTTTGATTATAGTCTGTGTCGACCACATGGCACGTTATATGCAATCCAAAACACTACTAACAGCCATGGCAATTGATGTATCGAGTTTCCTCCTCTCTTCTGTGATGCTGCGCCATGGACCGCCACGAATCATTCTAAATAATCGTTGTCGTCATTTCGTAGCTGATGTTGTAAAAGAGTTCTTTGTCGTGTGACCCCATATCACCCGTAGACAAACGGGCTCATCGAGCGCACCAACAGAACATGTATCAATATGCTTTCGATACACGACGACTCCAGGCACAAGAACTCTGATGATATTTCGCTCTTTAGCACCTACACTTATAGCATGACAAATAATGAAATCCCCGCCTGCAGTTCCTTCTTTCTCATTTATGTTAGACCGCCCCGCTGCTTTTTTGACACCATTCTGCCGTTTAATGCTCACGCACACTCTTTTATAGCCCAGCTCGCTGCGGCGCAGAGGAAGCACGTCGCCTAGCTCAGCTCCGTGCGTTGGGATCGCTGGACCACTCCAAGTTCGCCTATGATTCACGGCACAAGGTTGCGTCGTACAAAAAATAACACAAAGTATGGTTGTGTACACCCTTTTGCAAGTGCGGCCTGTACCAGAGGTTTCTGGCGCGTTACACCATTCCTCTCGTCATCGTCAATCCCATAATTTGTGTGACATATTCCATCGCTCGTCTCGTTTGCCGCGGATACCATTCTAGGCAGACGCAGCTCATTCATGTGGTCCGCCGAAAGCGCTGTCATCCTCGTGACTTTTAGCGCGCGTGATACTCGCCTAGAGGGCTTTGTCTGAGAAAGAGGGAGTGTTACGCTGAAGCGGCAACGTGTGAACGAAGGAAGAAGAGAACTAAATGGTCTGTCTTGGAAGCATCTCGGTGATGGCGCGGCTACCTTTCACTATTCATTCCTGAATAAACACACTCCATCATTACAATACGCAACGCTTATAAAATCATATTGCGACCACCACGAACAAAATTGACGTTTCATGAACTTTAGGGTTTATTTACAGGTCAACATTTCCGGAGCCCTCCACTACGGCGTCTCTCATAATCATATGGTGGTTTTCAGACGTTAAACCCCACCAGTCAATCAGGATCTATTTGCAAATTAGTTTCAAGACCTGGCGTGGCTCTGTGGTAGAATACTCGATCGTCACGCAGAATACTTGGGTTCTATTCCTGCTGAAACTGTGTAGATAACAAGTTTCAATCGCCTGTAGCAAATACCCGACAACCAGTTGCACAAATCCGCTCTCGGGTATGTGCCAGTGTTTAAAAGTGTTCGACGACGTACGTGACAGAATTGTGATATCATTGCGTCATATTCGTCAAATCATCATGCCATCCGCTACTAATTTTGGTTGGCGTGAAGTTAATGGTGTGGTCACGAGAGCACGCAGTAGTAAGTAACCAGATATATAGATAGATACGTAGTATGTAGCCAGATAGATAGATAGATACGTAAATACATGCGAAAATTAATTACAGCACGAAAAAAATATAAAATGTTTGATCACTGTCAATTTCGTGGTCATTGACGGAGCGTTGATGCATGTTTGAGACACACACCAGCCGGTCATCAGGCTCGACATGCTTCCTCCCACAGATACAAGTTCTTCGATATTATGCACGTGACCTGCGTCGTACCTTTATCGAAGAATTCTCCGCTGAAAGAATGGTCCAACCTGAAAACCAGCCTGCAGTTGCAGACGAATGCACGCAGACGACAACACACTCGCACAAGTAGCCACGCGTGCAGTCTGGGAAGAAACGCTATCACACCAGCGACGCGAAAACGGCTGCGTTGGCACTGAACATCGCCGCGTCAGTGAAGACCCTGAAAAAAAATGGCAGATCCCACGTACAGTGGGAATAGATGATATGCGAAGCACGAATGAGAAATGTCGATATGTCACTTTGAAATCAGCACAACGTTATGAGATGAAGGTGAATTATGCCATACACGACTTCCGTGTAATTAATATCATGTTTGCCTGTCTCATTTACCTTCGTCATCTATTCACTTCACGTGATACCGAATTTCGTATATGTGGAGCTAGCGAAACGGCCGCGAGCACGCAATGAGCGGGGTATCTTCTCATGTTCCAAGATGACACGCGTGTCAGGATTATCATGTTTGGACCAGTCATATATTAAATGCGAACATTTCTTAGCTAACTTCGGCGACTTTGACCGTATCTATCTATCTATCTATCTATCTATCTATCAGCCTACGACTTTTAGGTCTCCCGGCCATTTCAATAATTGTATCGATACCCAACTTGGTATAGCATAACTTGCCTGCATGAAAAACATATCTGACTAGTCATAACATGAAAATTATGACGTATGTTATGAATGTCATGATTTACATTTCATGGTCCTGCAGCTCTCGCGGTGGTTTTGTTCACATGGCATGTTGCAAAACTGATATCGTATTACATGATTGCATGGCGAACACAAGCGACCAACCCCAACATGATAATCATGACATGCTTGTCATGTAACAGCATGACTACATGCCACACTCATAATGCGCTCGCACCCATTCCGCTAGCTTCACATATGCCAAATTTTGTATTACGTGACGTCTTTAAATGACAAAAGTATGTGCGTGGTGCAAACATGATAATTACGAGATGCGTGTCATGTGAGAACATGACTACATACCACGGTAAAGGCGCCAATACATTTCGACGTGCCGTGGTGCGCGTGCTCGATGGCGTTCATTTTGTCGCGTCACGCCTGCGTTGCCATGCCAGGCACCGGCCTTGCCATATACTCGCAGGTGCGCTGCGCGGCCTTGCTTTGACGCATGCGCGTTTAAGTGCGTCTGGCATCCCGCCGTCACGAAAAGAGGGGGACACAGTGTTGTCTGGGTAACGCAATGGCGTGAAATGCAGCATGTCGCGTTTCGCACCGGTTGCCATCGGGCCGCTCCGACGGACGCTGGTCGTGCCGGTCGTGCCGGTCGCGCCTGGCATCATATTATAAATGCTCACTTTTTGCTAACGTAGCCTCGCTGTGCCCAGCGTGCGCACACGTCAACGCTACATTGAAGTATATTGGGCCCTTCATGATGCACTCTCGGCCGTTTTTATTACTCTACATATAACAAATTCGGTGTTGCTTCACGTCAATAAATGACGAAAGTATATGACTGGTGCAAACATAATGCTGACACGCGTGTTATGTAGGAACATGGCAGCATACCACGCTCATAGCGTGCTTTGTGTGCAGCATGCAGCATGCTGCAAATGCGACATGCTGCAAATGCAGCATGTCGCATTTTGCGCCGGTTCCTGTCGGGCCACGCCGACGCACGCTGGTCGTGCCGGTCACACCTAGCGTCAGACTCGTGTTTTGGTAACGTAGCGTTGCTGTGCCCAGTTTGCGCGTGCGTCAACGCTACATTAGAGTATAATGAACCCTTCATGATGCACTCAGATGGATGGATAGATATGGCTGTACCCTTTAGATCGGGCGCTGGCTATCGCCACCAAGCCGTAATACTTATTGAACCAGAAACAAGATTTATATTTTTTTCCTTTAAAAAATGAGGTTGAGGATTCGTACTTCGCAGTGAAAGGTTTAATTTTCACTCGTTATCAGATAACCTCCTTCTAGTTAATTGTACCCGCTTAAAGTCTATTTTGCCCTTCCTGTCCCTACACCCCAGTGCTTTGAAAAACTCTGCGCCTTCATCCTGAACTATAGGGTGAAGCCCTTTACAAAACATTATCAAGTGTTCGGTAGTTTTTTCTTCCTCTCCACATGCACTGCATATTGTGTATACCCCTTCGTATTTGGCCCGATATGTCTTGGTTCGCAATACTCCCGTCCTGGCCTCAAACAGTAGTGAACCACCCCGAGTGCTATCATACATCCTTTCCTTGGCAATTTCCTACTTAAAAGTTCGATAGATCTCTAAAGCGGACTTCTTAATCATGCCGATTCTGCACACATCGGTCTCAGCTTCCTTCACCTTTTTTCTTAACCGATAATTCTTTTTGGTTGGGTACCCTGCTATTTTCTAAATATTCACCTGTCATTTTTCTGGTTCGCTTCCTCCATTTTGTATCGACATTTTTCATATACAAGTAGCTGAATACCTTTCTAGCCCAACGCTCCTCCTCCATTTCTCTCAATCGCTTCTCAAATTTTGTCTTGCTGCTAGCTTCCCTGCTCTCAAATGATGCCCATCCCATATCACCTTGTACTCCCTAATTTGGTGTGTTCCCGTGAGCTCCTAAGGCAAGCCTACCTATTCCGCGTTGCTTAATTTCTAATCTTGCTTGAACTTCTGATCTCATGCACAAGACCGGATTGCCGAACGTCAGACCAGGAACCATGACCCCTTTCCATATTCCTCTCACAACATCATACCTGTTGTAATTCCACAGTGCCCTGTTTTTCATTACCGCTGCATTCCTGTTACCTTTAGTCGTCACGTATGTTTCGTGTTCCCTTAGGTACTCGGCCCCATTGCTTAAACTACGCCCAGATATTTGTATTTATCTGTTATCTCTAGCGTGAACTCCTGTATTCTAAGCTCACTACCTTCATTGTCATTAAAAATCATGACTGCTGATTTTTCTTACTGAATCTGAAATCTAACCTATCTCCCTCATTAGCGCAGGTGTCCATCAATCTCTGCAAATCTTCCTTGTTGTTGGCCATTAGCACTATATCATCAGCGTACATCAATGCTGGTAGTGCCTGTTCAATGAGTTTTCCTTGTTTCACGAAAAAGAGGTTGAAGCCCAGTCTACTTCTTTCTAATTTGGCCTCTAATCCTTGCAGGTAAATCATGAATAATAAGGGTGACAGGGGACACCCCTACCTAAGCCCCCGTTTTACCTCTACAGGCTTGGATACCTGTTTTTCCCACTTTATAGTTACCTTGTTATTTTTATAAATATCCTGTAGAAAACAGATTGAAGATGGAGCTCAGAGGCGAGGAAGAAGAAGTAGCCAGGTGCACGCTCTGCACATTTTTTTTTTGTTCTGTCAACAATAAACCGAAGACGTATCGGTTCTGCGGTCTCTCTGGTCCTTCTGAAACATGGTGCCGTGACCAGGATTGATCTGAAGACAGACGCAGACTTCAGCCCCCTTCGCAACAACGGGTTGAAGAACGAAGCAGCGGCGTCTGGCTCAAGGACGAACCGTCGAGAGAAGGACCACGACCGACGACTGTTAGAGACGCACATAAAAAGGCAAGAACTCTTTCAACACGTTTTAGGCATGAATAAAGAGGTCCTATCGAAGAAGCGGAAGACGCTTCGAGCAAACGTGACGATGTTTAAGAGCGAAGTCGATAAGAAGATAGAAGAAGACGCCGATCGAGCGCAACTTATGCCGCTTCTGAACCAGATGAAGAGCGTGTCACAGACGCTAAGACAAGTTAACGAACAGATAGAACCCTTCATTGAAGAAGACGACGCGGAGGCAGAATTTGAAAGAGTTTTGCATTATGAGATGAAGATCGTCGCTGCAACGACAAAAATTGAGGAGCGATTACGCGAGTTAGAACAAGCGACGCAACTGACTACGAGAATAGTCACAGAACAAGCGAGTTCAGTGCAAGGTACTGACCAAATCTCGGAGACGCAAGAGCTTGTTAAGTTGCCACGTCTTGAGATGATCAAGTTTGATGGGAAAAAAACAGCATGGCCAAGGTTATGGCATCAGTTCGAGACATCGGTGCATAACAGAGTGAACATGCCGAAGAATCAAAAATTTAATTATCTTCTGGCGTCACTGAGCGGGGAGGCTGCGTCCCTTATAGAAGGTTTGCAGTTTTCTGAACAGAATTACGAGCATGCAGTCGCTCTTCTGAAAGAAACCTTCGGACGAGAAGATAATTTGAAAGAAACCTACATAAAAGTGCTTGCAAACTTGGAAGCAGTGAAGAGTCCTAAAGATGTATATGGGTTGAAGAAACTCTTCCAAAAGTTGCAAGTGAACACACGAGCACTGCAGTCGTTAGGAGTGGAAATGGATAGTTACGCCAAAGTGATAGCTCCTGTTGCAAAATCTGCGCTACCGGTGGATATGAGGATTGAGATGAAGATGAAGGAGTTAAAGAAAGGTGACAACAGACCAGTAACTACGGAATTGGACTCAGCGTCAAGAGACAGCACGAGCAGTTTGAAAGAAATTATGGGGTTTTTAAACATATATATACGCAGCAGAGAAGAAACTCGAGAGGAAAAATACGACGTGACCCAGTCACCGCACAGTATGAGGCGGACTAGAACATATACGCTTCAAAGCATATCGATTAAGAAATGCATCTTCTGTGAGATGACCGGACACTACACGGAAGAGTGCAGAAGAAGCATTAGTATGCAACAGAAGAAAGAAGCCTTGCAACGGGAAGGAAGGTGCTTCAGATGCACCAGACCTCACCACAAGGCGAAGATATGCCACGCTAACGTACGCTGCAAAACATGCAAGGGAAGGCACGCGACATCCATGTGTCGACCACGTACACCTGCAGGAAAGTCAGCACATCAGCAAAGCGGTGATGTTGAGCAAGTGCGTAAAAGCGTGCAACCTGACCGGTTAGACACCAGCAAGTCCTGCAACATGCACGCACAGCAGTCTGATGAACACAAGTGCATACTACTGCAGACAGCCTTTTCGTGGACGGAGGGAGAAAACAGCGGGTGCTACGCACGGATTCTGCTGGACAACGGGAGCCAGAGGACATTCATCCTCAAAAGATTGGCAAGAAAACTAGCGTGCAAGGTAAAAAGATGCGAAAGGATTACTGTAGGATCATTTGGAAGAGGAGAGATGGAACTAGACATGAAAGTCATCGAGGTCAGCGTGAGGAAGGATCCCACATCAGAGCCAGTCACGATTGAGGCACTGGAGATAGAAGTTATATCCTGTGACGTGCTACCATCGCCACCATTGACAATACACAAAAGAGCAAGATCGATGGGAATTCGTTTAGCTGATGACAACCAGAAGAATGACAAAGAAAGAGAAAATATGGAAACTTCTATATTAATTGGAGCAGATTATTACTGGACTGTCATCACTGGTCGCATTTGCGAGATTCATCCAAAAGTAATGGCAATAGAAACAATATTGGGATGGACGGTCCAAGGTCCTGTAGGACTTCATTGTGTGCCGATGAAATCATCGACGGTTATGGTACTCAAGGTCAGTGCCAAGTCGGACACGACTGCGGACGAACTGCAGATATTCTGGGACTTGGAAAACATGGGCATCAAGGAGAACCCAGCAACAAAGATGAACGATGAACATGTGCTAGACTACGTCCGACAAACAATGGAGTTCAAGGCAGGAAGATACCAAGTGCGGCTACCCTGGAAGGAAAACGTGACATTGGACGACAACACCACCATTGCAGAGAAGAGGCTTATCCAGGTGACGAAAAAATTATGCAAGGATAAAGATGAACTCCTAGCCTATGACAAAGCTATTCGAGAGTAGTTTGAGCAAGAAATAGCAGAAAACGTCGAAGAAGATGCTGGATCCGATATACAGAACGAATTTGTATACTACATGCCGCATCAAGCAGTAATCAAGAAGGACCGAACGACAAAAATACGGATCGTCTTTGACGCATCGTCAAGCCAGAATCCAGGTGAATCCTTAAATGACAACTTGGAAAAGGGGCCAAACCTAAACCCCGACATCACAAGCTTGCTGATGAACTTTCGACATCACAAGATCGCTATGTCAGCCGACGTGGAAAAAGCATTCTCGCAGATCAAGATACATGAAAATGACCGAGACGCACTGCGATTCATGTGGTGGGAAGAAATACCCAGCGAAGATATGCCAACCCCGAAGATAAAAACGTGGAGGATGACGAGGGTTACTTTCGGAACTACACCAAGTAGCTTCCTTCTAGCGGCCACGATTCATCGACATTTGGATAAATTCGAAGAAAAATATCCTGCACTTGTGGCGCAACTTCGGAAAGGAATCTACGTCGATGACGTTTTACTAGGAGCCGACGAATACTCGACATCGACAAAGATATGCAAAAAAGCACGAGATATTTTTCGCTGTGAGGGAATGAATTTAAGAAAATGGATTTCAAATGACGCCGAGCTAAGAAAACTCTTTGATGAAGAAGGAGAGGATCTGGATCGAGGGATAAGAAAAGAGGGACAAATCAAGATTTTGGGACTGAAATGGAATTTCGTAGACGACGTGTTGAGCTTTCCCGACACTACATGGCGAAATGACAAGGACATGAGACAACTCTCAAAAAGACAGGTTTTGCAGGACACGACAAAGCTATATGACCCTTTAGGTTTTTTGACACCATTTTCAGTCAGAGCAAAAATATTGCTGCAAAAAATTTGGATGGATAAACTGAAATGGGATGACCCGTTACCAAGCCAGCATAGATCAGCTTGGAAGGACTGGTCGGAGGAGCTTCAGCACTTAGATGACTTCACCGTTAACAGATGATATGACAACATGAATCTGTACGGCACGAACAACTTCGAAGATGATCAAGGTGTCCTGAGAGTAAAAGGGAGGCTTCAGTGGAGTGGTTTGAGCTTTGATGAGAAGCATCCTATTATTTTACCAAGAGAAAGTCACTTTTCAGAAGTCCTAGTTCTGAACGCGCATCAAGTAACAATGCACGGTGGCGTTGCGGCAACATTGACACATCTAAGAACGAAGTTTTGGATTCTGCGTGCCCGACAGATGGTGAAATATGTGATAAAGAAATGCATCACATGTAGGAGATTCAATTCTAGACCAATGGCACAAGAAATTCCACCACTACCAGCTGACAGTATAACACAGACGAGGCCAATCGACACAGTTGGTATAGACTTTGCTGGACCGCTAAATGCTCGAGAGGAGAAAGGCGAAAAAGTTACAAAGTTTTACATTATGATATTTACGTGTGCAGTAACAAGAGCCATACAACTGGAGTTGGTCAAGAGGATGTCATCAGAAGCGTTTATACAAGCATTCCGAAGATTCGTAGCTAGAAGAGGATTGTTTACAACTATTTACAGTGATAATGCAAGAGCATTCAAAAAATCTGAGAAAGAGATGAACAAGATATTAAAGATGGAAGATGAAAGGGTTCAACAGTATACCAGTAACCTGAAAATAAAATGGAAGTTTATTGTAGAGTTTGCTCCATGGTGGGGAAGATTTTATGAAAGACTGATCAGAAGCTTTAGAACATCCATGGCAAAAACTATAGGTGCTCCAACTTTTGGATGAATAAGAACTACGGACTGTGGTTGTTGAAGCAGAAGGAGTACTTAACAACCGGCCTCTCACTTATGTGTATGACAATCCTAACGAGCCAGAAGCCATCACACCAGCGGACGTTATAGGAGGCAGGCAAGCAATGAACAAGCAGGAAGAAAACAGACTCGGAGAATACAGTTTGCTGAATTACTGTAGTGCAAGAAAACAGGCTATGATAACATGGTGGACCAGATGGAAAAAGGAGTACCTGAGGGAGCTTATGTGTGCCAGCATAAAAACAGAGCGTCACGCAAATGTACAAGAAGGAGATGTACTTCTGCTTGGATAAGCGCGAAAAAGAACTCGGTGGAAACTCTGCAAGATCGAAAAGATTTTCCCAGGCAAGGATGGACTAGTGAGAACATGCTTGCTTTGTACACCTGAAGGAAAATTAGTCAAGAGGCCGATTCAACTGTTGTATTCGCTCGAAGGATGCTTCGGTTGAATCTGGCCGGCGGGAAGATGTAGAAAACAGATTGAAAATGGAGCTCAGAGGCGAGGAAGAAGAAGTAGCCAGGGGCACGCTCTGCACATTTTTTTTTTGTTCTGTCAACAATAAACCGAAGACGTATCGGTTCTGCGGTCTCTCTGGTCCTTCTGAAACATGTTTGTACGTCTTCTGTTTGTCTTTATCCAGCATAACACAATTTGAGAGTCAGTCCAGAATTTCATATCCTCTAAAAGATTAGTGACTACATCTTCCACGCCTATTGTGTCCAATATTCCCCACGATCCCTCTTGAACCACGCTATCGTACGCTCCCTTGATATCCAAAAATGCTAGCCACAGGGGCCTGTGTTTCTTTTCTGCTATTTCCATGCACTGCGTTAGGGAGAAAAGATTGTCTTGCAACCTCCTGTGTTTCCGAAACCCATTCTGCAGTTCCCCCAGCACCCCCTCATTCTCTATTCATGCCTGCAATTTTTCCTTTATAATCTGCATCACCAGCCTGTAGACCAGCGATGTCACTGTTATAGGACGGTAGTTGTTCATGTCAGCTTTGTCCCCCTTTCCTTTAGAGATCATGCTCATCCTGCTAAGTTTCTATCCATCTGGAACTTTTCCATCGATCATTATTTGGTTCACTACCTCTTTCAAAGCCTGCTTAGACTTTGGACCTAATGTCTTTATCAGCATAATTGGAATGCCATCTGGGCTTGCTGATGCACTACTAGGAACACTTTATCAGCCCTTTCCCACTCTCGTTGCGAAAATGGAGTCATTGCGCCACTTGTATCATCCTTGTCTATTGTGGTGCATAAAGCACTTCTTTGTAGAAATTTTTCTATCACCCTTGTTCCTAAATATTCAATAAGTTCGTCCTCTTCTAGCCTAGCACCTTGAGCTGTAGTTATAAACCTCTGCTCTAGGCTCGTCTCATTGCCTAGGGAGTTTAGATGGTTCCTAAATTTTGCAGCTGCCTTTTTATCTTTTTTTATGTACTTCTGCCAGCCACTGAGCTCCCTTACATCTAATCTTTTCATTGATCAGAAGAGATGCATCCCTTCTACAGCTTAGAAAGATTTCCAATATTCTTTCAACATCATCTGTTGGTTCACCCCGCTGCTTAGCATGTCAGTGTTCCCTAAAGGCTTCCTGACGTTTTGCTATGGCTCTCTTAACTTCCTCATCCCACCAACTTTTGGGTTTGTGTCTTCTTTTCCGGGGTGACTTGTCCCGTGCCTTAGCAAGCTCTAGCTCAAACAGTCTAATTAGAATCGTGTACGTCTACACTGTCTTATTATCCTCCGTGATTACTTTCTCTATTTGTTTAGGGGCTATTTCAATTTGCCTTTCTGGATAAAAATTTTCCTGTAGTTGCTCATCTTGTCTCCTTCCCACTTTCACTGCTCTTCCAAAACTTAGCTTGTTACGTTCGTGATCACTACCCAGGCTTCTGGAGCCACCTTCATCTATGTGCATTCCTCTGAGCTTATCATACATCCTATGTGACATCAGTGCGTAATCTATTGTCGACTGCAGCTTTCTTACCTCCCGTGTTACTTGCCCTTCACACTTCTCAATACTGTTGCAAATGATCAAATCAAACCTTTCACGCATATCCATGATCATTTTGCCTGTTGGGTCGGTATACCCATTATATCTTCCATGTGCGCATTCATGTCTCCTAGTATAATTATCTCGCACTCTCTTCCTAACTCCTGAATGTCCTTTGATATACACTCTAGCATTGCCTGGTTTTCCTCTCTGGCCTTTGCTCCCGTCCACAAGTACACGAAACCAAGGAGTGTCATTTGACCTGCCACTTTCCGTTTTAGCCATAAATGTTCCTTGCACTCCTGCTTGACCCTTTGCCAGTCTGTACTTTTATGAATGAATGCCCCAATACCACCCTCTTTCTGCTGCCTTCTGTTCTATTACATTATTCCCACGCGTAGTCCGGATTGTTCGGAGGTTGTTCCATGTCCCTGAGATGTGTTTCTACAAAATCGTACACCATCGGCCTGTCCTCCCTTAGCTGTTCTTCTATCTCTTGCCACTTCAGCCTGTTCGTACCACCCTGCATGTTAATATACCCTATGTCTGAATTGGCTCGGTGCTCGTGGCTACATCTATTTCTGCCCCGGACTCTTGCTATCTTAGATACTGGTGCCACTTTGGAATCGTATCTGTCCATACCACCAGTCAAAGAGTCTCCCTGGTTGTTTCCCTTGTTACTAGCACTCCTGCACGCCGAAGGGCCCGCTTGCCCCCCAAAAAAGCTACTGCGCGTCCTGCAAGTCGCCAACCCACCTCATTACCTAGCCGCCCATCAAAGTAAATTCTGTCTTGTTGAAAACCACCCCACCTATGCACCTCTCTGTTTATTTCAACCACCTCTTAGCCTTTCTCGCGACTCATCAGCCATATCTCTTGGTTTGCGTTGACAACCGTTCTTTGCAGGTTGCTATCACGCACCGGTACTTCCGGTATCGTGCTTATCACTACCCGTACCTTCGGAAACGTGGCGCGCATGTCATCGACGCCTTTCGCCAATGTGGTTGCTAGTCCTGCTGTATCTTCATTTAAGACATCGTTTAAACCGCCTGAAATTATCACGAGGTTTCGTCTATCAGCTGTAGTTTTGAGTTTTGCGCTCGCTTGCCTCGTGACTGCTTTCAGCTTGTGTCCTGAGAACGCCCCTACTGCAACCCTCTTGTCACCTCTTACCCTCTCTTTTATGGCTTCTGTGCATCGATTTAAATTCGAGTCCCCGGCGATTATCACATGCTGTGACTTTTCAGGTGGAGCGTCCTGCACCTTGTTGTTACTTTCACCTGTGACGCCGGCTGATTTGTCCCCTCCCAGCCCCACCACTACTTCGCTGAAGCTGGGCCTTGCAACTATTGAACCGGCTAAACCTGTTTTTACCGAACTTGCTAGTTCTTTCTTCACCACCGTTCTGGTTGCCGGTTGCCTACTGTTCTCTCCGTAGGCCGCTCCTCTGTTCCCTTTGGCTAGTGCTTCCTCGGCGAACTTCAGCCTTTCTCTCATAGCACTTGTTTTCTCTTGCACTTTCGCCAACGCAATCTCGAGCTCAGTGATTCTCATCAGCAGGTCGCTCTGGGCAACCATCATTTTCTCCTTTTTTTCCTCGACCTCACATTGCCTACACTTCGCGTCAGCCTCTTCTTCTTCCGCTTTTACACTTGGGTCCACTTTCAAAGCCACCCCACATCCTGAACACTTTACAGTCTTTTTAACCATGTCTTTCCGACACCAATTCTCCCTATGACTTGTCTCACTCGATAATAACAAAACTCGAGCCCTGCCCTACGAAAAAGAGTCTAAGCTCTTCTACAAGAAATTGCGTGTTCAATGCACGTGCACCTCTCCCATAGAATGGCAAAAAAAGAAAAAAAGAAAAAATCAAACACACACACACACACACAGGCACACACTAACAAATACCTGGGGACTGACCCCCGAAAAAGCCCTACAATAAAATAGGTGCTACAGGGATTTTAACTGGTGCCTTATAATTATAAAGACAAGCTCGAAACATGCAAAACAAGTTATCTGCGCAGTCAATCGGGAGCGCTCAAAAAACGCGTCCTTCCACCGTGACAGTCCGAACCGAACTCGCGCCCGTTTTGCTAGCTCCACCTATAATAAATTTCGTATTACGTGACGCGAATAGATGATGAAGGTAAAGGACACATCCAAACATAATAATCATGACACGGAAGTCAAGTACGGCATAATTTACCTCTACCTTGTAGCATTGTGCTGATTTTATAGTTAAGTATCAACCTTCCTCATTCGTGCTTCGCATATCATCGATTCCCAGAGTACGTGGGATCTACCACTTTTTGCCACTGCATGCAACTTGCTTATACACACGTCAGATCATCGTATTTAACGTTATTTTTATATTTTTTTTCTTCAAACATTCTTTCAGTGCATAGCCTAGAGCCGCAGCCCCAAATGAGCTCTAATGAAAAGATGAGCACACGCCCATCTTTGCGGCCAGGAGCTATACAGCCTCTCAACTAAGGTCGTTTACTATCTGATATGCTCCCGAGGGGAGAGGAGCCTGCTCATTGACATGAATCGTGCTGCTATAGTTTTTTATATATAGTTTTTTATATAGTTCTTATATAGTTTTATATATATATATATATATATATATATATATATATATATATATATATATATATATATATATATATATATATATATATATATATATAGTTGAAACGTTTATTGGCGGACACTTGTCGATGATGCTTGACAGCGACATTCAATGCGGTTACCGACTCTCTGCACGAGCGCTCTTCTTCTTGCTAAAAGGGCGACCCACTATAGAAGGCGCTGGAGATGACGACCCACTGTTCGAAGGCTTCGCCAAAGCTACCCCGGGTACGAAAAGGGAGCCGCCTGGCGACCTAACAGCTGGTTACTATGAGCGGGTCATGGTAGGCTTTGAGGCGCTCCACGTTGACAATGTCGCGCCTTCGACGGTGCATGTCCGAAGATGGTTCGATGGGTTCGATGAAGTAATTTACAGGGGAAGTGCGTTCAACAACACGGTAGGGGCCTTCGTATTTGGGCAATAGTTTTGAAGATAGGCCAGTTGAAGTGGTAGGGAGAGAGAGCCAGACGAGCGTTCCAGGGAGGAACGTGGGTGCAGTAGTGCTGGTGTCAGTGCGAATGCCTTTTTGCCGCTCTTGATCTTGCGCTGTAAAGGTCCTTGCAAGCCCTCGACACTCTTCAACAAGCTTGGCTGTAGCAGAAATAGGCGCCCACTCGGACGGATCTGGCTTGTACGGAAGTATAGTGTCGATGGTGTGCGATGGGTGCCTTCCATATAATAAAAAGAAAGGTGAAAAGCCAGTAGTGCTTTGAGGGGCGGTGTTGTATGCGTAGGTGACGAAGGGTAGAATGTCATCCCAATTCGCGTGATCGGCGGCAACGTACTTGGAGAGTATGTCGCCGAGCGTACGGTTGAAGCTTTCCGTGAGGTCATTCGTCTGCGGGTGGTAAGCAGCAGTTTTGTGGTGAACAAAGTTGCACTCTTTGAGAATGGCTTCGACGACGTCAGACAGGAAGACGCGGTCTCGATCACTGAGCAGTTCCTGAGGTGGACCATGTCGCAGCATGAATCGTTGGAGCAGGAAGGTGGCCACATCGATCGCTGTAGCCGCGGGGAGAGTGGCAGTTTCGGCGTATCACGTGAGGTGGTCCACAGCAACAATGGCCCAGCGGTTACCAGCCGACGTTAGTGGAAATGTCCTATACAAATCGATGCCAACGCGCCCAAACGGCCTGCCAGGTCAAGGTAGAGGTTGCAGACCTACCGGCGACAGGTGCGATGAAGCTTTGCGGTGCTGACATTCTATGCAGGAGTGAACAAATTTCTGCACGTAGCGGTACATGCCGCGCCAAAAGTACCGTTGGCGAATGTGGTGGTAAGTCTTCGATACCCCAGAGTGCGCACATTGTGGATCAGAATGAAAGAATTCGCATGTGTCAGAGCACAGACTGCGGGGTATGACTAGTAGCCACTAGCGGCCGTCACCATTGTAATTGCGCCGGTGGAGAAGGTTGTCGCGAACGGCGAAATGGTGGGCTTGACGACGCAACGCGCGAGTGGATGGAGTGGATGGATCAGTCAGCAAGTCTATCAAGGATGCAATCCATTGATCTTTGCGCTGTTAAGTAGCAACGGCATGAATGCTAATGGAAGAAACGGCAAGGTGAGACGCTGAGTCGTGGGCATTGTCGTCAGGCAAGGGAGAACGCGACAGGGCATCGCCGTCAGCATGTTGCCTTCCGTTGCGGTACAGCACGCGGATGTCGTAGTCTTGCAGGCGAAGAGCCCACCGGGTGAGACGGCCTGAGGAATCTTTCAATAACGACAACCAGCATAGTGCGTGATGGTCGGTGACTACATCAAATGGGCGACCATACAATTGAGCTCGGAACTTCGTAAGGGCCTAGACGATTGCCAGACATTCTTTCTCAGTGACGGTGTAATTAGTCTCGGCTTTTGGAGGCATACGGCTTGCATACGCCACGACATAATGCGGGAACCCTGGTTTGCGCTGCGCAAGGACAGCGCCGAGACCGACACCACTGGCATCCGTGTGTACCTCTGTAGGGGCCGTAGGGTCGTAGTGGCGGAGTATGGGAGGCGACGTCAACAAACGACAGAGCGTTGTGAATGCGTCGTCACACTGTGATGACCACGAATGGAGAGGCCCGTTACTTCCGAGGAGCTTCGTCAGCGGCGATATGATAGATGCGAAGTTTCGGATGAAGCGTCGAAAGTAGGAACACAGCCCTACGAAACTGCGCAGTTACTTGACGGATGTCGGCGTGGGGAACTCGGTCACGGCCCGAAGCTTTGCTGGATCAGCGAGAATTCCGTCCTTGGACACGACGTAGCCGAGTATTGTGAACTGCCGAGCTGCGAATCGGCACTTCTTTAGGTTCAGTTGCAGACTGGCGTCACTCAGACGCGTTAAAACATGCCGCAGGCGTTGAAGATGCGTGGAGAAGTCCGGAGCGAAAACTACGACGTCATCGAGGTAGCACAGGCACGTGTGCCATTTCAGGTCACGCAGAACGGTATCCATCATGCACTCAAAAGTGGCGGGCGCATTGCACAGCCCAAACTGCATGACGTTGAATCCGTACGAGCTGTCGGGAGTGACAAAAAAAATTGCCCGCAGCTTCCCTCGGGGGAACACTGAGGAGGATGCGGAGCATATAATTGGTTAACGGGGTGTTAAAGTGCGACTTACTTGGGTCGATGGCTAAATTGGTTAACGTGGTTGTGAAATGGGGTGTTAAATTGCAACTTACTTGGGTCGATGGCTAAATTGGTTAACGTGGTTGTAGGAGGGGGTGTTAAATGAGTGAACACGTACACACGTATACGAAAGGGCGGCGCTGGTCGAAGGGACGTCGATCATTGTGTTTGTGGATTCGTTGGCATTCATTTCACGGCGACTTCGGACGTCGACGCGCCGTACAAGCCAACGGACGAGCGGCGACTGAGCGAGCGAGCGCCGACCTTGAGTATATATACAGCGCGACGGCGCATGCGCTGTCAGCTGTCGAATGTTCTCGAAGGAGAAGCGCGCGCGCGGCACAGATGGCGACGGCGCGACGGCGCATGCGCTGTCAGCTGTCGAATGTTCTCGAAGGAGAAGCGCGCGCGGCACAGATGGTGGGCGACGGCGCGACGGCGCATGCGCGCGCGTCAGCTGTCGAATGTTCGAGAAGCGGTGCGGACGGCGCGGACGGCGCACTACAAGGCGCGAGTATAAGATGCTTCCGCATCTAAAACGGTCTTCGGTCGAGTGTCCTCAGCTATAGGTACTTGCCAGTACCCTGGGCGCAAATCGAGAGATGAAAAGAATTCGGCTCCTTGCAGGCTGTCAATCGCGTCATCTACACGCGGTAGTGGGTACACGTCCTTACAAGTGATCTTGTTGAGGCGTCGGTAGTCCACACAGAACCGCGCAGAACCGTCCTTCTTCGCGACGAGAACGACAGGAGACGCCCACGGGCTGTTAGAGGGTCGAATAACATCGCGACGCAGCATGTCGTGTCCCGTTGTTTGTTGATTACACGGCGTTCTGTGGGAGATACTCGAAATGGACGTTGCCGTAGTGGTGGTTGTGCACCTGTGTCGGTGCGATGCGTAACAGTGGATGTGCGGCCGAGAGAAGGTTGAGCGACATCGAAAGAAGAGCGGAATTCTGCCAACAGGGACAGAAGCTGGGAGCGCTGGACCGGCGTAAGGTTGTCGGCAATGGAAGGACCGAATACATCAGCGGATGATGAAACATATGTAGAGACAGCACCAAGCGTATTGTAACTTCAGCAGTGCGTGTCATCAGGTTGATCCATGACTTGTGCGTCTTCGATGGGTTCCACGCTGCCGAGACATTCTCCTCGCACCAACGTAACACTGTACGGGGATGAGTTCAGAACAAAAATAGTGGTGCGGCCGTGAGTGACTTGCACGGTCGCGAAAGGAACCAGCAAGCCTTTTCTGGTGAAAACACGATGAGATGGCGAGAGGAATGCAGCGGTGTCGGAAAGACTTGCGCAGTAGACCGACACTGCCATGGACGAGTTTGCAGGCACTTGCGTGTCGTCCCTGACGAGTAACTTGCTTGCAGCGGATGGACTGTCGGCCAGCGTCAAAGAAGAGATTTGTGTCAGCTCTATTTCTGCTCGTGCGCAATGAATGACGGCGTCATGGCGAGAGAAAAAATCTCACCCAAGAATGACGTCGTTAGAGCATGAAGGAATTATGATGAATTCGACGGCATACATCACGTCCTGAATCATGAGGCGGGCTGTACACATCGCTGTAGGGTGAATGCTTTGGGCGCTGGCTGTGCGGAGGGAGAGCCCAAAAAGTGGCTTGGTCACTTTGCGCAGTAATCGGCTAAGGTTTGCGTCCACGACGGATACGGCAGCTCCAGTATCTACAAGGGCATATTCACGAACACCATCCACAAGCACGTCTATTACGTTCGATGGGCTTTCCTGAGGGATTCCGCAGTTTTACAGCGTCGCAGCCCTTGCGTCGTGGATGGCGACTAGTAGTTTTCCTGGTGACCCTCTAGTGGACATGGCCGCATCGGCGACAGTGAGCGACGTCGCGGAGGATGTGAACGGCGGGTAGATGGAGCGGGGCGGGACGACGGTGACGTAGGCGGCGGTTGATCATAAAAGCGGCTCAATTGATTGCAAAAATTGGAGGCGACCTGCGGTTGCTGCACACGATTGCAATAGCGTGCTACGTCACCGATGCAACCACAAGCAAAGCAGATGGGGCGATTGTCAGCAGTGCGCCATCGGTTCGCGGGTCCCATCCATGTCGCAGAACGCGATGGGCGAGCCGGCTGCAGATATCAGTGCATAGTGGGCGGCACACGGGGCACGTGGATGACGTCAGCATATGTAAGCGGCACAGCTTCTCCGAAAGCCTGGGGTGTGGTGATGGTCTCGGTGTAACCAAGGGGGCCAGTCACAGGAATCGTTGGGGGTGCCCTGGCGACAACTTGGGCGTAACTGAGTGGTGTAGATACTGGAGGCGGCTGGTGGTATTCAGGAACGACCTCCATGATTTTCGGCTGATTGGCACGGCGGAGGGGAGGCAGTGTGCTTGACGACTGTTGAGCACGTTGCGGGGAAGCAAAAGCCAGTAAAGAGACCTGGCGGGCAACTTCCTCACGCACGAATGACTTGATTTCAGCGAGCAAGGTGGTGTGGTCAGGAAGTGTTGACAAGACGAGAGATCAGCGTCACGTGAAGGTGGTCGATGGGTCATCGAGCGCTGCCGCCACAGCTCTTCGTAACTTTGCCATAGTGTAATGATCTCTGCCACAGTGCGAGGGTTCTTGGCCAGGAGCATGGTGAAGGCATCGTCGGCGATGCCTTTTAGAACATGGGTAATTCTGTCAGCCTCTGACATGCTTGCGTCCACTTTCTTGCACAAGTCAAGGATGTCCTCTATGTAACTTGTGAAGGACTCACCGGTCTGCTGTGCTCGTTCACGTAACCGCTGTTCGGCTTGCAGCTTACGAACGGCAGGACGGCCGAACACGTCAACGGCGGCAGTTTTAAAAGCGGACCAAGTGGGGAAATCGGATGCGTGGTTGTTGTACCACATGCCGGCCACACCCGCGAGGTAGAAAACCAGGTTGCCGAGTTTACCTGCCTCGTCCTAATGATTGGGGACGCTGACGCGTTCGTACATAGCGAGCCAGTCCTCGACGTCGGTGCCATCCGCGCCGGTGAAGACAGGAGGGTCACGGATGCGGGGGACACCGGAACATGGCGTCGGCGCAGGAGAAAGCGTTTGCTACGCGGCGTCTTGGCGCATGGTAGAAGGCACGGTACGGCATCGAAGCTCCAAGGGCATCGAATGCTAACCGAAGGCGTTAAAAGGGCACAGCACTCTCCACCAAATTGTTGAGACATTTATTGGCGCACACTTGTCAATGATGCTTGACAGCGACAGTCAATGCGGGTACCGACTCTTTGCACGAGCTGCTCTTCTTGCTAAAAAGGGCGACCCACTGGAAGGCACTGGAGAGGACGACCCTCTGTTCGAAGGCTTCGCCACAATATATATATATATACATAGCCGCCTACGACTTTTAGCTCTCCTGGCCGTTTCGACAATGGTATCAATATCAAACTTGGTATGGCATATCATGACTATGAACTGATATGACTAGTCATAACATGAAAATCATGATCTGCATGTCATTAATGTAATGACTTACACTTCATGGTCCTACAGCTCTTGCGGTGGTTTTGTTCACATGGCATGTTGCAAAACTGGTATGGTATGACATGATTGCATGGCGAACACAAGCGACAGACTTTAACATTAAAATTATGACATTCGTGTCCTGTAGCGACATGACTACATGCCACACTGATGATGCACTTGCGCTCGTTTCGCTAGCTTCACATATGCCAAACTCGGTATAAAGCGACGCGAACAGATATAGGTAAATGACATATCTAAATTTGATAATCACAATCTGCGTGTCATGTAACATGACTACATGCCACACTGATGATGCGCTCGTGGCCATTTTCCTAGCTTCACATCTGTCAAATTCTGTATTACGTGACGTCAATGGATGACGAAGGTATGTTACTGGTGCAAACATGATAATCATGAGATGCGTGTCATGGGAGAACATGACTACATACCACAGTCAAGGCGCCAATACATTTCGACGTGACGAGGTGCGCGTGCTCACCGGCATTCATTCGTCGCGTCACGCCAGCGATGCCACTCCAGGCGCCAGTCTTGCCATATACTCGATGGCGCGCGCCGCACTGCGTTGCTTTGACGCATGCGCGTTTCAGCGCTTCCGGCATCCCTCCATCACGAAAAGAGGGACACGCAGTGCTCTCTGGGTAACAGATCGACACCAAATGCAGCACGTCGGATTTCGCGCCCGTGGCCGTTCGGCCACGCCGACGTACGCTGGTCGCACCTGGCGTCAGACTATAGAGTGCTCGCGTTTTGCTATCGTATACCGTTGCTGTGTCCAGCGTGCGCGCGCGTCAACGCTACATGAGAGTTTATTGGGCCCTTCAAGATGCGCTCGTGGCCGTTTCGCTAACTGCACATATATCAAACTCGGTGTTACGTGACGTGATCGATGACGAAAGTATATGACTGGTGCAAACATGATACTGCTCACGATCGTGTCACTTAAAAAAATGAACAATTCCACGCTCATATAGCGTGCTCGCGGCCGCTACGCTAGCTCTACATATACTAAATTCGGTATTACGTCTCGTGAATAGATGACGAACGTAAACGACACATCCAAACATGATAATATTGACACGTAAGTCATGTACCGCATCCTTTACCTTTACCTCGTAACATTATGCTAAATTTAGAGTGACCTATCAACCTTCCTCATTCGTGCTTCACATATCATCGATTCCCACTGTAGGTAATATCTGGAGGCGGAAATGTTGTAGGCCCGTGTGCTCAGATTTTGGTGCACGTTAAAGAACCCCAGGTGGCCAAAATTTCCGGAGCCCTCCACTACGGCGTCTCTCATAATCATATAGTGGTTTTGGGACGTTAAACCCCACATATCAATCAATCAAGTCATGTACGTGAGATCAGCCACATTTTTGAGTGAGTTTATCGCGTCAGTGGCGACGCCTGTGCTAGCGTCGCCACTCACGCGATATGCCGACGAAAATACACCGGACGATAAGACAGGTTTGCCACCAGTTCAGTCATCGTCAGGTGGCCCTCGCGCAACATTACGCAGTCGCTTATCAGAGAGGAGGCTTGCATTATTTAGACGATTGCGTTTGTTTGCCTAAGAATTGTCTATTCGCCTTTTGCTGATCGAGGCCCGATTCCTTGCTTCTTTCCTTTTCTGACAGACGTGTTGTTCAAGCAGAGCGTCTTGACTCCAGACTACATGACCCTGTTGCAGAGCTTGTGCACGGTCACCAAGCCCAGTGTAAACGATGTCACTACCATCTTCAAAGAATTTCGCCGTTCACTGAATACTAAAAAATCCTTCTCTACGCCAAACGAACTTCACCCAGGAGCATCTAAAACGTATGGTGGCAAGTCCGGTAAGGATCACCTGCTATGACAGTCACTTAAGCCAAGTCATTATCGGGTTGCTACAGAGAAAAGGAAGTGCCAAGGTAGCTAGTAGCGACGCCGCTTCAATAATCATCAGCGTATATATTTTTTTACTTTCACAGTATTGTTATGAAACCAAGAAAAATTAAATAGTAAGTCCATGTGCATTATTTGTAGCCAGTCGTCGATTGTAGTATAGTATTTATGATATCAATGTAACACCACTTGATACCACTTGCTACTGGCTGGGACAAAATCTGTGCTGGCAGACGGCGCTGGCTAACACTCCCAGCGTCACGTGAACATAAATACCACAATGCAGTTCATACTAGGAAGACCGCTTAAATAGCTCTATTGGAAGAGCAACAGATACGCCATCTGGAGGTTGTGGATTTGGTAGTTATGGCATGAAGTTGTTCGTTCGTTCACTTTAGTTTATTCACCTTTATAAGATTATTCCTAGCATGCAGTTTGTGCCCAATAGCTTGCTTGGCATTACTGTCCGCTTGGTTTCATCAGATTATATATAACAAGCGAGACGCGTTGTTTCTGAGACGTTCAGTATCCATGACACATATAGCGTTTACTACCCAGCTAGCACAAAAGTGATACAAAACTGCTTCGAAGCGGATTGGCGAAGCCAAAACGAACGCCTTCTAATGTTCGTTTTCGGGTTCCTAAAATCCGTTCATCCGACTGGAGCGGTCGTATATCTACACTAATACCCGGCCTCGAGTCAATACGAAGAGGTTCCGCAATCCTTCTTTTAGCAAGTCACAAAAATCTCTTTTTCAAAGGAGGTATTTGACGACCACCATAAGCCTTGAAAAGTAGATAAAAACCTTCTACAACACGAAATTTTGGGACCGTTTTCTTTTTCTTTTTATGTCCCTCCCCATCCTTGTTTTTCTTTCCCATGCTTCTATAGTTTTGTCGTTTTCCTCTCCCAAATAGGCGCTCTCTTTCTGGTACACATTCAGGGTAGGAGAACAAGTGACTGCCGGCAAGTTCTTCATACTTAAATGATGCATATTTGCAAGATATAAATGATGCGGGAGGCAAAAGTATAGCGGCAAAGACTTTATTACATCACAAGTGAATTGGCAAGAATGGCCATGAAATACAGGAAAGCGTTGTGAGACCATTTTTCACCGTGGGAAAAAGACGGCAGATCGGCCTGAATTTGTGCATAATGTATTGAACTCATGTCTAGAATCATGTAGAAAAGTGATAAGACTCGAGTAGCAGGAGAGAATGAACTTATAAGCCCACTTGCCATGCATAGAGGTTTATCTCAAGTATTAGTGCACAGGTGTGTTCTTCACACACACTAAATGTGCTAAAGCAACAATCTATGAAAAATCGTGTTGAACAAGTGCTGACCCAATAATCTATGCTAATTTGATAAAATATTATCTCAGAACTTAGTATTGAATCAAAATACAAAAATGCAAGTAGCACTTTTCCGAGAAGACGCTTATCAATAGTGGCAATGAGAACCTAGCTTTGCGCAGAGGCGGTGTCGTACCCAATGAAGTGATAACTGAGGGGCGACTATTGCTAGTTGAAAACTTCCTTCCTTCCTAGCTATGTATAAGCAATGAACAAAAAGCAATACTGGTTCAAATGAAGTGCTAACTCAAGTGAGAAATTCTAAAATGTTTGCCCGAACTACACAAACAGTGGCCGTAAAGCGCATGTCCTAACTTTCGACAGAAGAAATTTAGCACAGCTTGAAATAAGGTAGAAAGTTAGGCGAGCACAAATATGGACAACTGGTTAGCACTCCTTGCGGATGACGTCAAGTGAATACCTCCTAATGAATGACACATACGATCTACAACACATTACAAAAGGCACCAATAAGTGGCCTAAACGGCTCACCTTGCAGTGTGCTTCGCAGGGCGATTTATTAACGTTGCCAACACACACGGACACTCAAGAAATTCCACGACTGCTGGAGACTATCATTACAGACCGCACAACGTTTTAATGTTTGAGGCTCCCTTTTGATTGCTTGAGGCTCCCTAAAAAAATAAAAAAGGCTAGAATGGTTTCGGCCTCTCTCTTTATTCATAGAAAAAACACCAAGTAATTTTCACATTAAAGATGTCATAAGTTGGTTGCCGTGGCGCTTATTTAAAGACATCTATATAACAAAAAACTGCGGAAAATAGAAGATAGCAGAGTTTTTCTATATCCATTATTACCTTATAGAAGACCGCGTGAAGAGTCGAAACTAGATTACACTGTATGACGACAGAAAGTGAGCAAATGATAGCTAACCAGCGGTGAGTAACGTGTAAAAAATATTTCGATTATACATGAAGTGCTGGGTTTAAACAGAAAAGAGGAGGTCAACAAATAAGAGAAAATATATATGCCAGAAGAATAAAAAATTGTCATCACAACTCTGAGAAAAAACACCGAACTACTCCAATCGAAAATCGCCTTTCATTATCATGCCCCGAATTTTTTCGCAATACAAAAGCGCATCCTGGCCCTCGTCATATACATATACCTGCTCGAGGTACGTCGTTAGCAAGGTTATCTTATGCAAAATTTTGTTGCAGGTACACGAAAAGTACGTGAGACATATGTGTATCTTAAAATTTATTACCTGGTACAAACAGCAAAAGCTAATTTGTATATATAAAGAAGCTCTATCAAGCGCCCAATGATGAATATATGCTTTCAGTTTAGTGAACACAGGTCAACTATATAATAAAAATAGTTTCGTTCATGTGCGTTCAAACATGATTAATAACTGTGATTTAAATTATGTTTCAACCGCTAAATAATTTATTCAGCTATAATGAAGCAGTTATACACCACTGAAACATGCCATGCAAGCAATTCGTGATACAACGCAACACATTTATTTGCTTATTTTATCATTTTTAGCGACTCGAACAAGAAGTACAACGCAACGAAAATTTCATACCTTCATATATTATAGTAGCCTGTCGTATACGCCGAAGCCATAAATCCAAAGAAAAGCAATCGCACATCACAATATCATCTATAAATCTCCAGTGTAGAAGAAACGAAGTTCTGAGAGCCCATCCACTCACAAGACGACCCGTGCATCTTTTCGTTGGGAATCTAACGGCACTAGGCCTAACCGTCACTCGGCGTAGCAGTCACTCCACAGAAACTTACTTGCATTCGATCGGGCCCATAAGTTGCACATGGAGTTAAGACTTTCACAGCTGCGTCTATGGTCTTAAGAATCGCGACACAAGCATTAAGTAACGAAAAACAGAATATTACTGACAGACGTGACCACACACTGAATCAACAAGCTTGACTGACAATGACATTGCAGAAGCTGGAGGAGCGTCGATGGATTCAATATCAACGCTAAAGTGTTCGGGAAGAATCAAGTTAGACGGTTATCTATGCCAGTAAATTACGTAAAGTTTTGGCAGCTCTCGAGATTGCTGAAGCAATGTCAACCCCTCACGCATTTATCATTTTGCGCGTTACTTTTTTTATCGCAGTCGGCGATGGCGTGCGCAGGCTCAACTTCAAATGCAGTTCACGGCTGTTCATACATGTCCGAGCAAGTCCGTGCATGCAATGACCAAATGATATCAATCTGCTGCTAGGAGGAAAAAACGGGTCTTTAAAAATAGTATTATAGCTGTATTTGAAGTTATAGTTATGATCTTACTGAAGTCTACTTCTAATATCCGTGTTTCTGACCACTAAGAAGCTATATTCGTAAAAACACAAGCTATAAATAAGACTATGATTGTAAGCGTCTGTAAAAGTCCGCCTCATAGTAGGGTTTTTCGTCTTGATTATATTTTCTGTGAAGTTGACTTCTTCAATCTGGCATCCAGTCAGTTCAGACAATATACACCCTAATAAGACAGATTATATCTCTTTTGTGCTACCTGGGTACATGATGTCTTCCTGATATGACTATGATACTGGTCTATCACATGTTAATTCGAGAACATGACTGTGATAAGGGTCTATGAGATGACATAGCACATGGCGTATCAATGACATTACTATGCTACTGGTATCTATTGTAAAAGCCAAATTAACTTGCAGGAGGCTACGTTGGATCGAAGCATCGGAGCAAGTAATTTGTAGACTAAGACGAGCTTATTAACTTATCAGTCAGTTTTTTTCATGCAATAAAAGAGCACAAAATATGATAGCCTTCAAACATGCTGACATTGAAGGCAAGTGTACTCAAGCGTTACAAAATCTAAAAGAATTTACTAAATTATTGTTCTTTGGTGTAATAAATATAGCAAACAAAATACTTTTTTTGTAAACACAGACGCACCTCCTTGTTTAGCTTCAGGTGCAGGGTAAAAAGCGCAAGTGGAGGCAATTTCCAGGGTCGTTCATCATGACGTCTTTCATAATTATAGCGCGTTTTTGGGACCTCATGCCAAAACAATTCAGATTCGGGTAAGCGGTGCTGAAGCTAGCTGAAGAATGAAGCGAGCGGATATAGCACTGACTCGAGAGTTTTCATTTCGTCGCAGCAAAATACATACTCCTGCAAAAAAATTAACAAAAAGCTATATATGATGGCAACACCTTTACTTGCACCAGCAGTAACAATCAGGGTACGTGATCCATGCGTGCAACAAATCATAGGTTAACATGCCTTCCATGACCCTGTTCATAAAATAGTGACTATATAGACCACTGAATGTTATCTTCGCGCATGTTCTCGTAAAACAACTCTCATCACACATATTTTTTTCTGAGAGAATATATCCCACTGCAGCGAATATGAAAACTCTCTGTTATCTGTAAGCGCTTGGTTTTGTTCCACCAAGTTTTGCCCCGTTCACGCGCTCTTCATACAAAGTTCAGTATGTAACAACAAGCCCGCATTAGCAATCTATAACGCCTACGACTCGGTAGAATATTGGTTACGCCACTTGGCTTCTGACCCGGAAGTCGCCGGTTGGAGCCCGGTGGCGGCGGTATATCGATGAAGGTTAAATAGGTGCGCATGTGCTGTGCCATGTGAGTGCACGATGGTCACCAGATGGTCAAAATTTCCGGAGCACTAAGGCGTCTCTCATAATCACATGGTGGTTTCAAGACGTAAAAGCTCGGATAATAATACAATTATCACGCTATATCAATCGGAAATAATTTTTCGGTTGTTACATCACCATTTCCACGTCACCGCACGAGTGCAGTGAACGATGGTGCTGACGTCGACGGCTGCGGAAATGCTGACAGTCATTTGGGCTTCGAACGCTCCTGCACGTGGGAGCCCGGCAAGAAGCGATGCTGGATTGTCTCCGACTTCGACCTGTGGAACCGTATCCTCGCGAGGAACTGCCTCGAAATTCGCGAGTACAAGTGGGGCGAGAATTCACTCGAGGGCTACCTGTGGCCCGAAAAGGCACCCGAATCGCGGGACTTGCTTCGTGCTTCGCTGCTCGTCCATCTGCTGCTTCGACAACACAGGTATTTGTGAAAAGTGATGATGCGTTATATGCTTGTGCAATATATAACCAAAGCCACCATTCGTATTACTATAGTTGGCACTACGTTTTACAGTGTTTTGTTGTTGCCTACGTAAAAGGGAAAAAAAGACGATAGAGGATGCAACGTGCACTGCTGTAATCCACGTACAACGAAATTTCATTTCAAGGTGATCAGTATATTTCCTGCTCAATCTTTTGCATTTCACGGGTTGTGTAAAGGTCGCATTTTGGTGAGGCATTTTATTGTATGCTAGAACACTAGTCTGAAGGCACGTTTTGTTTGTTTGTTTGTTTGTTTGTTGTTTGTTTGTTTGTTTGTTTGTTTATCTATTTATTTTGTTATTTACACTTACTGTCAGCCCTTACCCGTGGCTATTACAGGAGTGGAAAACAAGAACATAAAACATAATCAATCTAGAATCATTACAAAGTTATCATGTAGTATTGGAACTTACTCAAATACATCAATATGAAGTAGAAATCACATAACGTAACTGGATTAAAATAATGCACCAAAATGTATACAGACAAAACAAAGCTTAGTTAGCTAGAAATCAGAATATGAGTGGTGTTCTTTATGAATAAATCTACGGATTAGCATAGTATGACTTCTTCAATCAAGGAATTTCATTCGTTTATAGCTCTTGGAAAGAAGTTATGCTTATAACAATCAGTCAAAACAGCAAGAGCACCAATCAACAGTGACTGAAGCTGTCTGGAAGTTTCCCCCCGAATAATATTGAAATAGCATACCTTGTGGGGACATGGAGATTGTTATTTAGGTAGAGATACTTAAGTGTTTCGTATTTAGTTCAAGTCATAACCGTGGGCAAGTCTGCTAGGCCACACAGTTGAGATGGTGAATCCGTCCATCTACATTTATTGATTATAAACCATAGTTATAGGCGCTGAAGACATGTTCACACCTAGCGCGGCGCATGCAAGCGGGCAATCAGACTTTAAAGCGCAGAAGCAGCGAGGACGTGTGGCTGCTCCCACCGACCGCGTTTCCTTCTGCCCTCTCCGCCGCGGGCTCGGAACAATCTACCAAGCAAATTTTGACGCGTCGCCATCCTCTAGCTCTACGCTAGAGTGCGTGGATTCGTCTTGGCTCTCATCGGCTACAGTCAAGGTGGCCAACTTTTCTGAGTGCAGGAACTCGGTCTGGGCGCGACCCAGGCAAACGGCCGCGAATTTTCTGCCTTTGCGGATAATCCGCTTCCGCATTCCGTATCTGCGACACTGGGACCGTGCCTTGAAGAATGTTTTTATGACACCTAGGTGAGGCGAAGTTTGCCGCCAGTGAAAAAAAAGCCACCAAGGCGAAAATTTAGGCACGTTGGTATTCAATGATTATGAACGGGATGGGCTCGCTGAAAACGAAGACACAATAAAGCACACACACGCACGCACGGTGATTTATTGATTGATTAAAACTTTATTTTTGTCCTATTACGACGCCGGGGAGACCCCGCACCTCTCGGCCAATCTCACGCAAGGACCTTCAAGCCGAGCTTGGCGGCCCTTTCACGGGCACTCTGGACGGCCAGGGTTTGATCCTTAAGTTCGGGGCTGCGCAAGAACACTGCCTACTTGTCTTCGCTGAAGGCGAAGCCAATGGATTCACGTTCCCACAACACATGATTGAAAGTTGCGAATAGTCTGCAGGCAGGGTAGTCCGCACTTTTACATCTTTCCGGCTACATGGCATGAAGAACCACAGGGTGAGGATACACACTGCCTTGCAATAGTCTAAGGGTAAGTCTAATATTCTAAAGATAACTGCCTGCATTCTGCACAAGGCATGGTGTGGGAGGGGGAATACCTGTCTTGACAGATGGAAGTGTTTTGTTATTTCGTTAAACATGAGTAAGGGGCCCCCGTGACGCAAAGGGACAGCGGAGGTGGCGCGGCCAGTGAGTCCTCACGTGGCCTCGTGTTTGCCCTCGTTAGGGTTAGACGTAGAGCCCTCAATCGACCCCAGGTGAGCGAGAAATTAAGTTAGAGAATGCGGCGTGATAATCTTGATGCTTTGAAGAATGCGGAAGGCATGAGAGGCTACCATCCCGGTTTCGTAGGTCTCGATCCATTACCTTTTTTTATGTCCTATGTATTGACCTTCCCGAAAGCTCTTTACACCTAACGTTCTTTTGAAATGCGTCCAGGCTAGGATGAATGCCAAGCTCTTTCTTCGCGTCTTGTGGTTTTGCGCTGTCTCCGCCCACTTTTGACCAAGCAGCGATGTCATGTAATGAGGTCTTGAGATGGCATAATCGTGCTGCTTAACGTCCTCAAAACGTAGTTGCTGATTGCGGGATTTTTTTTCCATTTTTGGCGCTACGTCACGTAAGATCACTTTAATTTCATTTTATCAGCCTAAAGACCCGTTTAGGAATATAAATAATAGACCAGTGGCATAGTCTAGATTGATATGCGAGTTTTAACGTCCCGAAACCATCATATGATTATGAGAGACACCGTAGTTGAGGGCTCCGGAAATTTCGACCTCCTGGAGTTCTTTAACGTGTACTCAAATCTGAGTACACAGGCCTGCAACATTTTCGCCTCTATCGGAAATGCAGCCGCCGCAGCCGGGATTCGATTCCACGACTTGTGGGTCTGCAGCCAAGTGCCTTGGCCACTACACCACCACGACGGGGCAGTGGCATATTCTTACAATAGAAGCAGGTGTTTATTCGTTTATTCATTTATTCATAATACCTCAAAGGTTCCACATAGGACATTACATGAGGGGTGGATGGACGAAAAAACTGGTGGGTCAAGTTAGGTTTTATGACTTGAAAGATGGTCTTCAATGGCAGCTTTGAATTGAGCAATGTCGGTGATGAGAGCGATATTGGATGGAAGGGCATTCCATTCTCCGGCAGTATGCAGAAAAAATGAACGTTGGTAGGAGGCCGTATGTGCACGTGGTAATACACAGCATTTCGGTGTGAGTGGCGAGAGGAACGATGTGCAGGAATGATGATTTCCCTTCCTGGAGGCAGCAAATGGAAAAACCTAAAAAATAATATTAGACGAACAGTCTTGCGGCGAGAAGAAAGCGAGGGGAGGCAGAGCAGAGATTTTATGGTGGATACACTTGACCTGAAAGAATAATCGAAAAGAATGAACCTGGCAGCGCGGTTATGGACTGATTCGAGGGAATTGTTTATATTGACTTGGTTTTTTTGATAAATAGCAGAGGTATATTCTAGTTTGGATCGAATCAACATTTTATATGCAAGTAGGAGATAACCTAATAGGCGACTGCAGGAATTAGTTAGTCGGTGAATATGATGGGCCCAGGAAAGATCACTAGATGTATGTACCCCTTGGTATTAAAAGTCCTGCATTGGGTTAATGTGTCGCTGTTGAGAGAACAAGAAGGAGCTACATAGTTACAGCGACGATGAAAGGGCACGTGGGAGCACTTACTGATGTTAAGGGACATGTATCATCGGTTGCACCACGCCTGGATTTTAAGGAGCTCATCCTGGAGAGAGGAAGAGTCTGAATTTGTTGTTAGACGATACAGAACACAGTCATCTGCGAATAGGCGTATAATAAATGATACATTAACAGGAAGGTCATTAATATATATGAGCAAGTGTAGCGGTCCAAGTACAGATCCTTGCGGCACACCAGATAAAACAGCGAATAGAGATGAGGAAAATGAGTTGGTGGAAACAAATTGAAGGCGATTGCCAAGAATTCACGTATCCAACTAACTGTGTCGGGGTGTAGGTTTAGGTGCGAAACTTTATGCATGAGAAGAATGTGCGAAACTTTATCGAAGACTTCTTCGAAGGCCAAAAAAGAACGTTGGTGGCGATGTTTAAATTCAGGTTGAAATGTACATCATGCAGGAATAATACGAGTTGAGTATTGCAAGAGTGAGTTCTGTCAAATCCGTGCTGATTACGATGAAAGAAGTTGACAGATGACAGAAAATTGCCAATGTGTGAATGTAGAATGTCCTCCATTAGGTTAGAACAAACGCTGGTAAGAGAAATGGGACGGTAGTTGTTAGAATTTGTACGGTGGCCCCTTTTTAAAAATGTGAATTATCTTACCAAGTTTCCAGTCAGAGGCGATAGATCCAGTGCAGAGGGATTGCTGGAATATTAACCTTAGGAAGAGACTGGTGATGTGCTTGGTGTTTTTAATACCGTAGCGTTTATGCCGTAAATGCCACACGAAGATGAATTTTTTAATAACTCTATAATTGTAACGATGCCGTTCGCGTCGAAAGTGATGTTTTCCATGGGGAGGATAATTAGACGGTGGCAAATTAGGAAGAAATTCGGGGCATGCATTAGTGAACAGAAAACAGAAAGCATTACGTTTAGAGCTTAAGTAGTCTCAGATTCCGGAAGAGGGCAGCCAGCACCGTCACGGAGAAAAACACTGCTAGACACTTGAGTATTAATGCAGTGCCAGAACCGTTTCGGGTTAGTGTGAGGGCGGCTAGGTTGAAAAAAGGCCACGTTTGGCATCCGCGACGTGCTTCTCATACTGCTTGATCGCAGCGTGGTGTTTCTGTGACTGAAAGTCAGATTGAGAGGAGTTAGCACAAAGAAAGAGATGTTTATTTTTATTGTTCAGACGTGTTAGTGTTGTGGTAAACCACGGATATTTGTTCCGTTCACTGATTGTTATGGTGGGAACGTATCTTTTATCTAGGCGCAGAAATGTTGCGGTGTTTGTAACGTGTCCGAAAATTAGAAATGACCTAACACGGTAGCAGCACGGCGTGGCAAGTTATTCTAAGCTTGGGGGCAGCTCGAGGAAAAAAAAAGAGGCTTTAAAGGTTACTGTTCGTGTTCAAGTACGAGTCAGTTGCAGCTGATGGCCAGTGCGCTTGCGACGCGCGTGAAGATGACAGAGCGATGTAAGGCGGGCGTTTCAGCGAGCTGCGAAGTTTGTGAAAAAAACTACAGCGCGCAAACGCGACATACGAAAAGCGAGGAAAGGCAAGCTCTAATCTGCCTTTAAAATGAAAATGCCGACGTGATATGAATACGAAGCATGGATGATTTTTGTGGCATGATTCTGAACTGCTTCAAGCGCATTTGTGATACATGCTTGGTGGGTGTCCCAGATGGCGGTGGTATAATCCACTCTGGTCTGATCTACGACTTGTACGCGAAAAATTTGACTTGCTTCAGCGCATGATGGAGTAACACTTTTAATTCCTAAACTCTTGTTTGATGAAATGAGATTTGTCGCATACACAATTCAACAAAAGTCGTGAGTGACTTAGGCGTTAGAACTGATTCAACGGAAACGTCCACGATTATTTAAGTTGAAAAGAAAGGATGACGTCAGCAAATTCACATTTATTAGGGTTTTGAGTCATTCGCCAGCGACCTCACTAATTGAGCGCGTTATTAAGGTCGTTCTGCGGAAATTACTACTCTGAATTTTCACTTACAGTACGATAATTTACACTGTCATCAGCGAACGCGCTAATAGGACCAAACATGTGCTATGTCATGTGATAAACGGCCAACAGTTCGAAACTTGCAGTACGCTTTTCAAGCAAAGCAGCGCAACCTTATGGCATGCACATGAACGCGAACTAACTGCTACAACCAAACACTTAAGCGCCCGGCTTAAACACAAAAGCAGACACACAAAACGAACGCACAAGTAAGCACAAGATGTACGTTTGCACTTGTAACTTCCTTGAGTGAGCGGCGCGCTCCTATCGCAAAAGTGGCCGTTGCAATAAGTGAGGTGACTGCATACCCAATGTAACTCTACCGCAAACTTCCGCTGAGTGCACAACATGCTCTAACCCCCCCTCCCATTACATAAGCGCACGTGAACGAGCGACCACGCACTGAAAATATCATCGCACATCGTAATGCGCGGCGCTACGACCTTTAAAGCGCCCCATTGGAGCCATTCACGCCGTCTTGCCAGTGGCAAAGACATGACGCTGTGTTGCCACTAAGCTCTGAGTAAGGCCAAAGGTAAATGGTGTATATAAATAGATCATCATTGGTGCGCTAAAGAACATGTCCACTGTGGCCAACTCCGTTCTCTACGCACGCTGTGGAGCGAGGGGTCATATTTTCTGTGACGCGCCTCTTTCCGTCTGTTATTTCATATTTTACGACGACATTTCCAAAAACAAAACTTAAAAATATCAGTGCACAGTTTCTGAAACGCACTTTCCTTCCCTTTTGGCTCTACTACAAAAGTTTGCGCGCTCTGTGAGCGTGCACTTTCACCACAGCGTGGCAGGAAAAACACACACACACACACACACACACACACACACAAACAACTAAATACCTGATGACTGGCCTTCTAAAAGAAAGCCCACAATGTAATAAGAGCTATAAAGGTTTACACTGCTGTCTTATTAATTATAAAAGCAAGTTCAAAATATTCCAAAAACATTTATCTGCTCAATTGATCAGGAACGCTCGAAAAAACACGTTTATCCACTGTGCCAGCTGTTGACTGCAGCGCCATGGCGAGTCGCGGCGCGAACTCTTGGGTAGTGGCGCGCCATCTAATGAGCATTGTTGAAATAAGCGAAGAGGCGACCTTGAATGTGACTGCAAAAGTGTACCGGCAACATTGGTGTACACGTCGCCCACCGACATAGAAGCTTCGAGCAAAAAGAGCAAGCTCCTAAATCTGAAAGACAATGAAAAACATATAGAGGGAACGAAACAGAGAAATATGGGAAGAAAAAGAAAGCGTGATACAGTAAAGGTGGCAATGGGAGGTGTTGCTGTTCAGGGGTGATGTGGGAAATGATGGGACGGCCACCGTCTTTGCTGTTTCCTCAACTTTCTCTATCTCAGAGCGATTGGAGACCGACTAATTCTCACGTCATCGTCAATTACATGCTGTGCCTGACGATCATTTCTATTTTGTACAGGTGCGTGACGAACATTTTCTTCGACGTCGCGACAACTATCGAGATGTTCGTTGTCTGGCACGCCCTGAAGACTGGCGCCGCAGACCCCGAGCGACTGGAATGCAGGATGTGGTTTCTCGATATATCTGACTCGGTGGTGAGTCTGCTGGCCGAATACTCATGTGTACGTACTTCCATTCATGCGCAAGTTCCTGGATTCCATGGTTATCTTTTCTTCGTTGTGTTATTTTTTTACTTTTTAGTCACACACAGTATGCGATGAATTTTCTAGCATCAATTACGCCATTTCTTTCATCTACATTGTGAATCTAAACACTTTCTGGTACTGTTTACGTCAATCTTTTGTGTTTTGTGTGGGCCTCTTTTGCAAGCCAGTTTTATGTATCAAGGCCACTATATTACTTTTTAGATTCGAGCAGCCAAAAAGAAACAAGTAGATGCTGCTGATACGCTGCATAAGTTTTTCTGAGTACATCAAAACATAAAGATTACGAGGAATTCTTGTATTCGGAATAGCCATGCTTAACTTTTTGTTTTAGTGTAGCTTCATTAGGACGCTCATATACTACACACGCGTATGTAAATTATAGTCTCTATTAATAATCACTTTTCTTGTCAGTGCTCCTGCACTTCCGAAAAGCTTGGGCTACCCGAAATCGAGGTAGTGTGTAAAAAGCACATGCCAAAAAAACACATGCTATTGCGAAGTATTTTTTGGTTTTCTCACGGCATTGCTAAAGCAAATCGCCAAACTTACCTATCGCCCTAATAATAAATGCGAAGAATTTCTTTGCGCAATGCGAGCGTTTTTGGCATCTATCTATCTATCTATCTATGTATCTGTATATGTATCTATCTGTATATCTATCTATCTATCTGTCTACGCCTGGGTGCTGTCATGATCACCTCCTTAACTTTGGGTACGCCAAACCTAGTACGGGAGGGTAATGTGGTTTGTCGAATATGACTCGCTGCTCATGGCATCAATAAAGCCATAATCTAGTCGCGTACGTTATGAAACAATTTTCAAAAAACAATGGCAAATACATGGGGCTAGGTATGTGTCACTGGTATGCGGGTATGTGCCACACCACATGCCACAGGCAATGAACTTTATTCGATCCTTAGGAGTTACTTACAGGACCCCCTCACAGGTGCCTGTCATAACCGCTGGCTGCACCGGCGTAGCGGAGAGAACACCATGACTCCCCACCCTTTTCTGGGCCCTATGGACAGCCTGGGTTTATTTTCGGAGCATCGTGCTTCTTATGGTCTCCTTTCACTCGGCTTCAATAGAGAGGAGGTTGTTAGGCAACACAGGAGGTCACCAGAGCATGAGAGTCAAGGAACAAAATCTTTCACGGCAGTCGGGGGAACCAGGGTCAACGTTCATGCATAATTTACTGAGGAACCCCCACAATGGAAAAGACCACGTCTGTAACATTCTCAGAGTAGCTTACTGGTTTCCGCTAAGCTTCAGGTGAAAACGAGGATGGATTTTCCTGCCTAGCTGGTAATGTTTAGTGATTTCATTGAATGATCGAAGCGGATCATTCTGCTGAGTGTCTTCCAGCCCATCTAGAGCATAAAGATCATCGTGGCACGCGAGTTCTCGTGCACGATCCTGGGCAAGCTTGTTGAGGTTTCTTAAGACCTCGGAAACGTTCTTCCCCATCTGTGCAGGGAACCAAGTGATGAAATGAAAGCGGGGACAAACCGTCAGCTCCAGAATGGAGGCGACATCTCAAGGCGAGGTTGCCAGATTCGAAAGCTCCATTTGACTCCCTCGATTCGGTGTAAACGTAGGGTCATTCTGGGTCTGACAAGCCAACGCAACCACAACTTGCTGATCCCGAGTGTGGCTGCCCTTGCCGAGGCGGAGGAGCGCAACGCTCCCCGCCTCAGTGACAGCGTGAACATTATCTCATTTTTATACTGTGCTTTATGAACAAAAACAACAGAATTCAGGCCATCCTGAACTTTTTTTAGGAAAGCTTGTATGGGTTTTACGCCTACCCTCGTTATACTGGACATCTACATTTCGTGGGAAAAGCCCCACGACGTAGGTCGCCCTCGTTTCCCAACTCAGTGTTGTCCGCTGTTCCTCCCTGATCCTAGGAGCCAAGCATATCTCGTCAAGGATTCTCCTGCCAGCATTGCGTGATGACAGCTTAACCACCTGTGCAGTGATCTGCGCCTCTATGATCTTGCCTGTTATTATACATACCGAGCTGATATAGCCTGTCGCAGCTCGTGCAAATCGGCAAGCCTAGCACTTTCTTTATGCTCTTGCGCATAAGCGTATTCAACTTCCTTTTTCTGCTTTCGATCACACGAGTGCTGATGCCACATAGGTAATGTGATTTATGAGAAGCGCGTGGTGCATTCTAAGGATGTTGTCCTCATCTATTCCCTTCTTCCAGCTTGATACCCTAGCTATGAACTTCAGCATATTCTCCATTTTTGCTTTAAGGTTAGGAATTGTTCTGGTATTAGAGCCCCTTGCGTCTATGAGCAGGTCTAACATCTTGACCGAGTAGACTCTAGGCGTTTTCTGCCGACCTGCATATAATGCCATGGTGAAGTGGTCTAGGGCTGTTAGTCCTCGACTCCCTCGCCTTGCTTGTCTGTAAAGCAACAGCTCCGACTTACTCGGAGACAGCTTAAGGCCCGTGTCTGCTAGACAGGCCTCCGTTATATCCATGTGCGCTTGTAGATTTCACTTCATTTCTGCTAGGGAACCCCTGGGCACCAAATCGTAGTCTCATCCGCGTGAACAGCGTGACCTATGTTTCGGATGCTGCTTAGCCTGTCTGCGATACCCTTTATTGCTATATTAAAAAGCAGTGTTTATATGACTGATTTTTGGAACCCCTAGGTACTCCCAGGTACTGCTTGGTACCCCTAAGTCCCAATTTGTTCTCGCTCAGCCGAATCTGCTCCAGCAGAAATGTAGTGGTTCTGCTAGTGATAAACAACCTAATAAGGGCCTGAAATTTCACTCCCAGACCTTGTTCGCCGTGGCCTGCAGTATATCTCGGTTGAGCACTGTGTCAAACGCCTTAGTGATAACGAGAGCTAGAATACCTCTCACGTCCCGAGAGCGCCTATCAAAGATTTGCTTCTTTGGCAGTTGCCTATCCTTCTGTGTCGATAGGGTAGGCCGCAAACCCAACATAGTGTGAAGAAAAAGGCCCCATACACTCAATATACCCAAAAAGCATGTTGAATGTAGCGTGTTCCGCTACCTTGCCTACACACAAGCTTAGCTATATTGTCCTTATGTTGTCATAATTAAAGTTCCCCAGGGTTCGGGATGAGTGTCATCGAGGCTGCTTTCCATACGTCAAACCCTACTCCTACCTCTCACATCCTGTTGACCTAAGTGAAGTACCACTGCCTTTTCGTCCAAGTTTCGTAATAGCCTGTTTGAAAAATGGTCGAGCCCTGGAGTTGATCTGCTGTTTAAATTGTGCAGCACCGCCCTGACCTCCAATTCTATGAAGGCTACGTGCAGCTGGTCCCCCGTCGCATACTCAATCTGTGGATAATACTCATATTGCACCGGCCTGTGAGGAGCCATATATCTGCTACCATATTAACAAAGGATTGTTCAGTACCTCCCACCTGTTTGTGTTTTAGTATAACTTTACTAAGTGTTTGCCTTTGATTCCCCTTAGTATTTGCTTTACCGGATATGCTTTAGGAGGTTTCACTTCCCTCCTGTTCGCATGGATTCGTATACTGCCACGCATACCTCTTTTCATTGTGACCTATTTAGCTCCGTGCAGTAACTTTCTATTTGTCTGTAAGGCTCCGCAACCATTTCTCTGAACCTGTGATTTAGCCGTTGTTCTTTTTTTCGATGTCTTCAAAATCAAGGATATGGCTTCAACAGGTGGGCGAGGTCCGCGTTCACTCTTCTGACTTCGACTTCTGTTTGTACTACCATAGTATCCCTCCTTACAACCTCCTTGAGTGAGATGATCGCCTCACTGAACGAGGAATGTGAGCTCATGCGCTCCTTCCCAATTGTGCTAAACTTATCCAAGTCCTTGACTCGAAATACCTTTTATCTGGTCTGGCGTCGACTTTTAAAGTACCCCTAGCTGCACTTTAAAAGCGACCACTTTTAGCGGGGTTGACTTTTAAAGTTACCACTGCTATGGAGTGGTCACTGCGCATATTATCTTGCTTATTCGCCTATGTGACGTTCCCCATGTTTCTTACACGCAACCGACGGGTGCAACCTAGTCGGTAATCCTGGGTTCGTAATTACCGTAAACGCACGATCATACTAGATCATTACCAGATTCTTTACTTTTGCCGTCTTTCTCGCGTATTCCCAAGCGTTATGAGGGACATTTAAGTCCCGGCAACTATCAGCGGAGAGTCCCTGGTTACCGACGTTACCTTCCTAAGCACACAGTGTTTTTGGTCTGATGGCAGGTTATAGACATAAAGCACAAAGACGCTCTGCTTGAGCCACTCGTGGTCGTGCGGATCCCCATCTTACTCCGTTCAGAATCAATTACGTGTTAAAAAAATTGGCCCCGTATCTGCATGTTAATCTGCAAATGTTGTCGAAAGATGATAGTCTTGCGTGTGGAGAGAGGGAACAAAACATTTATTTCATGTTCTCTGCAAGAAAATCGGTGAATGTTATTCTGGAGGCATTGCGTTAGAGTGTCTCGAGCGTGCAGCGGAGGTGAACGAGCGCATCAAGTCACGCCCCCCTTGATAAATGAGCGTCATATGGCAGTATTCTTGAAAATCAAAGCGCGTGGCTGTGAGACGGGTGTGTGCGCCCGTCTCAGAGGTGATAAGGTGTAGAACGCAAGGCAACTGGTAGGTGCCACCCCCGTCTCGTCTTAGCAAAGCGTTGGAAACACTTGCCTTTTCGTGCAAGCGTTGCATGATCAGCGCAGCGTGATAAGCGCTACGGTCCTTAAGATTACTTCTGTATGCCTTTTCTACTAAAAGACGCACGTGCAGAATATATACGTGTTGTTATTGTGCCCCAGACATGCGCAATATATGTTGTAATTGACAATTGCACAAGTATGAACGCTGAATCTTGAGCAACATTGGTGGGTGCTGCGGATTGGATCGGCCGTTTCAACTACCCGGTGCCGTTATAAGTGGCAAAACATGCAAATGTACAGATAAACAGACAGACCGATGAAATTTTTTACGTCCAGGGTCTCCAAGAAAGACTACTGTCTTTAAAAAATACCATTTTTTTTACTGATCAACATCGCTAATCTTCTTCCTCCCTCGTTCCGGACCGACATGTTTTTTTTTTTTTCAGGGAGGGTAAGGACGTCGCACAGCATGTCTTAAATAACAAACTTCCCGGCTTTTGTACCCGGTTCGTTAAGAACTGTCGTAGCGGAACCTTGCGCCTTTGAACACTGGGGCAGTTCTACTACTCGATTATCATTTTATTGTGATTGCCATACACAACGCTAAATTACCATGTCCTGCTCCGCGTCTGGAGCATCCTATGAGTTATTCGTTGTCTTTATCTGCACTCGGGCCTTCGCTTTGGCCCTTATCAACTTTTCCTCTAGTACCATTACTCTTTGCACTAACAGCTTTACATTCTCCTGGTTTTCCCTGCTTGTCCTGAGTGGCTCCTCTAACATCTTCCTTTGTTGAGCGTGTCCTTTACATGCTTCCGAGTCACTCTCCTCTTCAGGTAAGCGCTTTGAGGTGGCGCACCTCCTCTCTAAGTTCCTTGACTTTCTTAAGAAATGCATCCACGTGTGACCTGCTACCATGCTCTGGCAAAGCGAATTGCGTAACCTCCTTCGATCTTTGCAGCTTATTCTTCGTCTTCCCTTTGGCACGATCTGCCTAGGTAGGCTCTTCCTACCTGCGCCTACCCTACACCGAGCGCCTTCTGGATTGAGAGTGGTTTTTCATTACGTCACGCTTTCGTGCAGCAGGGGGGCGTGAGTGATCTCTATTGGTGCTGCTCTCTGGCCGAGCACCATGGTGTACTCGAGTGGATCCTACCACTAGCTGTGCTGAAGTTGGTCGAGTCGCATAACTGTTGAACCACTTGCAGCTGCTCGGCACGTCACCGTCGCTGCTTTCGTCATCTGTTTATGATACAGGGTACTTAAATTTGTCCCGGTGGTCCTTGGCGGCAGCAGGGTGCGGCCCACTGCACAACGCGCAGGTCGGATCACACCAGTGATCTTCCGTCGGCGATCATTTGCCGCAAGTGTGGCAGCACTTGCTTCCAGGGTTAGAACATACGTCATCGCGGTGCCCCAAATCTCCACATTGGTAGAAGACTTCCGTGTAACGTCGGCAGTGCGTGCAGTGAAATATACTTGCTCTGCATGCCACGTAGTTGGTCAACCTCATGCCCTCAAAAAGCGCCACCACAGCCGTGGTATTCTTGATCCACCTTGCTTCCAAAGCGCTTGGTTTGCGATTCGTAACAATTCTCGCTCGCTCTGACTTCCACGTCGACTCCTCTTATGAGTCCTTTGCATGTGTTCTCAGGTAGGGTCAGGTACGCCACCACTCCGGACGTGTCTTCCACCGAGCATCACTTGCTGCACTTTGGTGCGCACGTCCGCGTTTTTTTTTTTTTTTTGCCGTGACAAGTCTGGACCCATCGACAAGCTGCGTGCTACCTCAAGTCGCCGATCAGCGACTTAGTCACTGAACGAAAAGCAATAGTTACCTTTTGCGCTGGCCACACATTCAAGGAACATACAGCATCAAGGGATAGAATACCGCCCATTCACCAGGAGAACACGCGCCCAACACATGCAAGCGACAACAGCTAAGTAAATCTATTTAGAAAAAATTTATTTGGACTATGTACAAAAAACCAAAGTTCCATACCATTCGAGTATTGGAGTATACACTTCGGCAGATCTATGTACCACGACCAACATCACTACGTTGAAAGACATCATTGCTCTAATATACATGACGATGTTGATATACGTGTACACAAGAACTCGTGCGATATCATACCAAACATATAGACCACTCGCACTTCACAATTGTGAAGTGCTTCTCTCCGCCCTTCATCCACCACCCGGTTTATATGGTCACGTCATCTTCACCAGCCATTAAGTGCTGGTAGGAAAATTGCTATGCTTCGAAATTTCACATTTACACGTACACAGAATACGTGCAAATTTATGGTGGTCATGAGTTAGCCATAAAGTACACGCATATCTTATTGTACATTTCTCAAATGTGCAACGCTATTTTAAGTAGACATTTAATTACCAGCTGAGATAAAGTTGCACGGGGCTGCAGAAAAGCTGCAGCATTGTTGCAGACAATCTGTAGACTAGCGTAACTGGTGGGGGACAGATTGGTGATTGTCAAGTGATATCCATTTAGTTTTTGTTATTGAATATGTCATGAACTAGAATGTATAGATATATCCTGATCTAATATATAAATCCACTCACTCACTCACTCACTCACAGGGACCATTATAAAATAGAAATCTGCTTATCATCTACAGAAAATCTTCAGACTAGGTCTGTACGTGGGTGACTGAAAAGAGAAGCCCATTTAGTTCTTATGTAATGTGTCATGATCCAGAATGCACAGATATATACGCATATAATGTTCACACGCACTCCCAGGATCTCACATTAGAAGACAAGTCTGCTTGTCGTCTGCAGGAAATCCGTATACTAGGTCAGAACAGGTGTAACTGATGGGTGACTGAAAAGTGACGCCCATTTAGCATGGCCCAGAATGTGTAGATATATGCGTATATAACGCATTAATCCACAGACGCACTAACAAGGCCCACATTATCACACAAGTCTGCTTACCGTCTGCTAGGCGTCTGCGAAAAATCTGCAGCTAGGTGTGTATTGGGTGACTGGTAGGTGACTAAAAGGTGAAGCCCGTTTAATGATTGTTATCAAATGTGTCATGGTTCAGAATACATAGACACATACGTATATGTTGTGTACATGCACGTGAACGCACTCTGGGAGCACATAATCAGAAAAGTCTGCAGAAAGTCTGCAGACGGGGTCTACAGAAGAGAAGTCAAGTCTACAGAAAGGTGACTGAGTTGACTGATAGGTGACTCATGGATGACGTAAAGGTCAAACCCTTTTTCGTAAGGGTCGACGAAGAGCTGGATGACGCTCAGATGTATGCGCCAACGGTCCATGTAGGAACTGAAGACCGAGGTCGACGAAGTGACGGAGTTTTTCCCAAGGGCGCGTCAATGTAGGCCGCATCCAAACACTCGTGTCTACGTTTGACAGTGACACTGGTGACTGCGGTAGCTTTCCGCTACTTCCTTGGGCCGTCATAGCTTGAGGCCATGCGCAGCAGGCCGTTCTGGCTCTTAACTTCTGTCATGCAGTCGGGAGGAACCCCGACCAAGATGCTGACGAACACCTTCACCTTGCTTCCGCCTCAATGACAAGCCACCTTCCCAACCGCGTGGCACAACGCGCACTCTTCTCTCCCTCGTGGCCCCGTGTCGAAGCCGATTGTCATCATAATTCCTCTTAGCTCAAGCCTTGCCATTGTGCATCTGCTTGATAACTTCGTCCGCTATGTTTATATCAACGCTCGCGCACCTCTTCCATCCCGGAGATGCACACGATATTTGTGTTAATAAACGAAGTGAAACAGCACACTTCGTGACTTCTACACACGCGGAAAAGTATCACCCTCGAGTAGACAAAATACGATTGAAGAAGTACTTGCGAATCCACAACAATCGAATGTGTAAAGTTTTTAGTATGTATTGTATTTTTAAGTGGCATCTATGACACTCGTAATAATGTATTAATGAAGCCCTTGTTTTGTTTTGCTTTTTACTTGTAATTCGCGACTTGTTGACGCGCAAACAATGTCAAGAGGAATCTATTCAAGCTATGAACCAACTTGCCATCACGCTTATTGATCTTTTGTTGTTGTTCTTGTAGTCACTTGTGCTTTTTATCTCTTCAGGTGATACAAACCGAGAGAGTCGCCTTTTGCGAGGCTATCGCTGCCACGAAGAATATAACTTTGCTGAATATTTCCAACATCCTTTTCAACGAAGAAGTGGCAAGCAAGATCGGCGGCTACGTGGAGCAAGCCACTGCTTTAACTGATCTGCACATTATTAACGCCGTGGTGAGTGTTTCGCAAATCAAGAAACGTGTTTTTAATTCCTGGCTCACTTACGTTCGAGGCCAGTTCTCATATGTAAACTAACACATCTTTAGAATAAGAAAGCCGCTTCCGCAACGGTGCGCCATTGCAGAACATCCCAGGAGACCTTTTTAACAAGAAAGCTTTTTACGGCGAGGTCCACCACGGCTCCGTGACGTATTTTAGTCACGGGTATGACGGTATCCAATGTTTGCTAACACAATTACCGAGAAACAAAAACGAGTACGAAAACTTCCGCAGTGGGTCATCGAACCAGTGACCTCGCATTCATCGGCTATCGACGCTAACCAATACACCACAAAGCGAACCTTTTCCAACATGTCAAAGTCAAGTCATTTATATACACCATATACCACTTGTGGTCCTCAGAGCTTGGAAACTTCAGCGCATTTTAGTGATCAGTTCCGAGTTGGCACGACGGGCGCGCGTTGGGCGCGCGCTCTGAAGGTCGTCGTGCCGCGCCACCCGCCAATCTGTGCGCGCGCCTCCACATGGCGTGGTGGAGGCGCACGCACCTATCTCGGAATTCGTATGCTTTGGACCTCTTTTGCTACCACCAGAAGTTTCCTTTAATGTTACAGAAGGTAAATAGGGCACGAACGTGAATTTGCTAGCTAACGCGGCCGCGTGTACGAAAGGGGCGTACTGCTCACACACGAAGAAAAAAGTGCGAAATTTGCTCGTACCCACTCGTCTTGCGTGAGCTAATTTCCAGCATGCTTTCTGCTTGAGGTGCGCGCTGCATTTTTTTAGCGGCTTGTCGTTCTTCTCGTTATAATGCAATTTGTTACTGCAGCATTCATTCATTCACCTCGTGCCGAAACAATGCGCAATGAATACTTAACCCCATCTGAGAGGATACGTTTCACTTTCGTGACATACTGTGTTAGAAAGAGGGATCGACCACATTTTTATCTCCTTCGAGCTTGCAATTATTGCACCATTTGACCAGGACACTCTCTTAGGTGCCCTCGTGAGGTGGTACAATTGCTACTGATGTGTTGCGAGTCTAATATCTGCTTTCAAACATAAGCTGCCAAGGTTTCCAGATTATAACTCGGTAAAGTGAAGTCGGTGCTCGCAAGGCTCGCAGCGTTGCTTCATGAGCCCTCTCTTGCGCTGACTGCCAATAATGAACCAGTTCTTACCCCTTTATTCTAGCACTGAATGTATTAGCTGCATGTGTTATATTCATAAAAAGAGCCGCACTTCCAACAACATCAAGACGCCTATTTAGTACATAGCAAAGGGTCTTTGTACGCTGTTTGTTCCCATAGCTGAAGCACATGTCGTTTGTGTGGTGACATTTCTCAGTATCTGTAAGTTTTATGGCCCACTAAGTTCATTGAAAACGGTCCTAGTGGCTCCAATGGCCCCGTATAACGGTTTTCGTTCCACTACTTGAGCTTACAAGTTGGGCACTGGCAATGTTGAGTTGTACGACAGCTTCAGTTTCCTATCAGCTCATGCCCGATTTCTTACACTTTCTATATGCGAAGCATTTCTTGGCGAACTTTGGCGACTTTAAGCGTATCTATCTCTCTATCTATCTATCTATCTATCTATCTATCTATCTATCTATCTATCTATCTAGCCGCCTATGACTTTTAGGTCTTCTGGTCGTTTTGATAATGGTATCGGTACCAAACTTGGTATGGCATAACATGACTGAAGGACATATTTGACTAGTCATAGCATGAAAATCATGATGCGTATGTTATGAATGTGATGATTTACATATCATGGTCCTTCAGCTCTTGCGGTGGTTTCGTTCACATGTCATGTTTGAAAACTGGTATGGTATGACATGATTGTATGGCGAACACAAGCGACAGACCCTAACATAAAAATTATGACATTCGTGTCATGCAGCGACATGACTACATGCTACACTGATGATGCACCTGCGCCCGTTTCGCTAGCTTCACATATGCCAAATTTGGTATTACATGACGTCAATGAATGCAGGTATGTCACTGGTGCGAACATGATAATCATGAGATGCGTGTCATGGGAGAACATGACTACATGCCACAGTCAAGGCACCAATACATTTCGACGTGACGTGGTGCGCGTGCTCTCCGGCGTTCATTTTGTTGTGTGACACCGGCTTTGCCACGCCAAGCACTGGTCCTGTCATATATTCGCAGGCGCGCACCGCACTGCGTTGCTTTGACGCATGCGTGCTTCAGCGCGCCCGGTGTCCCTCCGTCACCGAAATAGAAATACGCAGTGTTTTCTGAGTAACGCATCGGCGCGAAATGCAGCATGTCGCATTTCACGCCGGTTGCCATAGGGCCGCGCCGACGGACGCGCGCCTGGTTACACTATACAGTGCTCGCGTTTTGCTACGTAGCGTCGCTGTGCCCAGCGTGCACGCGTGTTAACGCTGCATTGGAGTGTATCGGGCCCTTCATAATGTGCTCGCGGCCGTTTTGCTCGATCCACATTTACGAAATTTGGTGTTACTTTACGTCAATGAACGAAAAAATATATGACTGGTGCAAAAATTATAATCCTGACACTCGTGTCATGTATAAACATGACAGACCACACTCATAGCGTGCTCGCGACCACTTCGCCAGCTCCACACATACTAAATTTGGTCACATGTGACACGAATACATGACGAAGGTAAACGACACATACAAACATAATAATCGTGATACGGAAGTCATGCACGGCGTCATTTACCTCCCCCTCACAACGTTGGGCTAATTTTGAAGTATCAACCTTTCTCATTCATACTTCACATATCATCGATTCCCACTGAACGTAGGATTTGTCAATTTTTAATTATTATAGGCTTCAAAGTGGACCATGCTGTAGCAGTGCACTAGTAGGCATTGTATAGTTGGTCTTCCGATCTACCAGGGCCAAGCAGGCAGGTTAAGGCGGTTTTTCGAGGTCTGTAGATCTTGACGACATTCGCTGGGAACGTTTCTTTGATCATTTCCGTCATTTATGCCAAACTACAGGCTTCAGACATGCGCTGATTCTTCGCAAACGAATCTTTAAGATCGCTTCGAAATTCTCTCCTGGTTTGCCAGGAATATAGGCAGCACTGTCTGGGTGACGTCATGTTTAGTAAGTCAACTGAAGTGACGCAGCCAATGACATCGCTAATATTGGCCGCTACATGGTTTAGTCTGCTGGATACAAGGCAATAACGGTGGTGTGTGCCATTGAAAAGCTTCTTTCTTTTCCCCGTGGTGTATGGCGCGAGATCTTCAGTTCCTGTTTGATCATCAATATGTATGGTTTAACGTCCTAAAACTACCATATGATTATGAGAGACGCCGAAGTGGAGGGCTCCGGAAATTTCGTCCACCTGGGGTTCTTTAACGTGCACCCAAATCTGAGCACACAGGCCTCAGCATTTTCACCTCCATCAAAAATGCAGCCGCCGCCACCGGCACTCAATCCCGCGAACTGCGGGTCAGCAGCCGAGTACCTTAGCCACTAGGTTACTGCAGCGGGGCATTTTGAGGTCTTAGTGAATTGGTGTGCGACGGGGGGTAGTTGATGTTGCGCTATGGGCTGCACAAACCACTCACGCAAAACGCAGAAAATTTGCTATCATGGCTTTCCAAGTGACAATGCCCTCCATGAGAAGTGGATCAGTGCCATCAGGCAGGACAACTGGTTACCGAGCGAAATAGCTCGCGTATGTCCCGATTATTTTTCGATGCGAAGCCACTCTTCGACTGGCCTGTGTAACTCTGTCCCTCCGTGCGCCCATACAAACGCACTGCAGTGCGCTCTCCTCTCCGCAGATGTTGGAGCAGTGCCAAGTAGGCCACGCCACAGCCGCGCATTGACGTAACGCTTTCCTCGCAGTGCACGCTGACGTCACTCTTCCCCTCACCTGCCACACACACGTCGCAGCTCCGCAGCTGCCGTATCGTCTATTCGCCCACAACACCAGCCTCTACCGCCGCTCCCTCCGCTACCGCAACCGACGCTCGCTACACCACCGACTAGTCAGTCCACGCGCAGAAAACCTAACGCGCCAGCCATTGCAAGACCTACGGCAGCCATCACTTCAAACGAATCGTCTAGCGCTCACTGGAGCAACCGCGTTTGCACCGTTCAACCCGTGACGCCACCCATGCACAATACTGCTGCTTGGCATCCCATCAAAGTGGTTGTGTGGTCGGACGGGCGTTTTGTGTCTGGTAACTATGATTTCACTAACCGCTCTTCGTGCATTCGTAAACATTTGGGTTGGCCTCTCCTGCAGGACAGGCGCAAATTCTTAAGATTAAATCTATTTCATAATATTTACATTGGTAGCACTGGTTTAAATAAAGACGTGTACATTAAAGATCCCACTTATGTATCCTCTCGCCTAGATCACTCCCGCAAAGTTCGCGAATACCGATGTCGCATAAATACTTACAAAAACTCCTTCTTCCCTAAAACCACACACGAATGGAACAACCTACTAGAATATATTGTATCCATCCCGCCACCCTCATTTCAAAATGCTCTGTCACAATTTTTGTTGAAATGATAGTTGCCAATTTCTGTCTGCATTTCTGTTTGTGTTTTACTTTTCCTTGATTGCCTCGTGTTCCTGAGAATGTGTACACACTGTATAAGCTGAGCATGCTTACTTGTTTTGTTATCGGTATTCATACCCTGTATTTATTTCAAGTTTTCTGTCTCCTCCCCCCTACTGTAATGCCCAAATTGGGCGCTGTAGGTACTCGAATAATTAAATAAATAAATGGACGGATGAGTGGGTGGGTGGTAGGATAGACGGATGGGCGGACGGCTAAAGTGCTGTCAGTACGCCATGAAAGGCCTCGTATTTAAGAAAAAAATGGTTTCCAAAAATCAATAGACACCATACATACACCATCGTATATATTAACACATATAAACTTAAAAACAAACATACATACATTCAGGCGAGCACACATACATTCACATCCCCAATACAACACACGATCAAGATACAACATGAGCCCCGCCGTGGTGGTCTAGTGACTAAAGCACTCGGATGCTGACCCGTAGGTCGCGGGATCAAATCCCGTCGGTGTCGGCTGCATTACGGATGGAGGCGAAAATGCTGTAGGCCCACGTGCTCGGATATGTGTGCACGTTAAAGAACCACACGTGGTCGAAATTTCCGAAGCCCTCCACTATGGCGTCACTCATATACATACGGTGCTTTTGGGACGATAAACCTGATATATTCTAAGTTGTAACATGATACTATGCTATCTCTCATGTCATGTAGAGGGTCGGACGCTTTTCGTTTGGGAGCTTATGGTACGAGGCAACTAGTAGCACCATGTCACTTAACATCTTCTTTGACCTTTCACTCCAGCTATTTCCTGACTAACATATTCTGTCAACCGGTGCAACTGCAGGCTGATGACACGAACGCAGCAGTGTTTCTGGACCACTTGTCTCGCAACCGAAGCTTGAAACAACTGACTCTACCCGAGCAACTAGTCGTCGCCCGGCAGGGCGAGGCTCTGGCAGATGCCGTCCGAAACCACGTTGGACTGATAAAACTTGAAGTAAGACGTGTCGTTTGGTTGTCACTAATCTCGAGAGCTATACTAATCCTACAGTTTTTTTTTTTTGGACAATTCCAGAAGAAAATTTGGCGTTACTGAAAGGTAGTATGGTAGATTAAGCGAGTAGGCGCATGACGAAATCGCAAGGTTATAGCCCAGCTCTGCTTCAGCGTCAAGAAGCCAGTGAAGAAGAGTACAGACGACCGGATGAGCACTCATTCTGTAGTCTGCATTCCTCTTCTTCACTGGCTTCTCTCCTTCGGAGCGCGTGGCGGGAACCTAGAAGAGGAATTGTAGGCCACACATATATTTTTCTGAGCGCACTTGTTCTGTCGCCATACTGCTTAATTAGCATTAAAAGCTAGTAGTTTACCACAGCATGTCGCGGGATAAACGGGAAAATCAGGAATTATTTCGGGCGTACGCAGCTACTGTCGTTCATCAATCCTATCACAATACACATTTTGACAGAAATTTGTGGAGATGTCGCAACGCTATTCCCGGTCTACTAGGTCACGTCGCCGGGCTGGTTGGTTTGGATGTATCATTCATATGGCATAGCACATCAGCACAGTAACAGAATAGGTGAATCAAAGACACCTGTACGATATATAAAAGGCTATATCTGGTCGTATCAGCACGCACTGACACACGTGCGCTTCCCTTCAAAATTTGAAGAAAACACCCGTAATCTCAATAGCGCCTGCAACAGAAATATGCGCAAAATATTGAACCCTAATAAATAAATAGAAATATAAAATGTTTCAGTGTTCCTTCTTTATCCTCGTCGGCTAAGCCAAGAGAGTGTCTGGAGTCATTGCTTTGACGCAGGGCAGATTTTTGTGATAAGTGTTAACGTGTGCCTGCTCTCTGCTGTATCTTTACAGGATACCTTAGTTTAATAAATATACTGCATTGTATAAAAAGCACAGAAACAATGAGGTGCAACTGGGCACTGTGCTTGTGCCCTTTTCTGTCTCTGTCGGGATGCGCTACGCCATATTATGATTCCGTCGACTACTTGTACCTCGTGTTATCCGCAGAAGCAAAGCCAGCAGAGCCACAAGAAATCTCGTCTAAAATTACGTCAGAAGGACAGTGCGGATATAGTTGAGATCAGAAAGTTATACCTATAGCACATGTCCTCATGAATACGAAATAATTATTAGAAGGCAGAGTGCTAAGCCCTAATGATTAAGATTCTTGCACTCCGAACTCGCCTCCTTACTCCAGCTGCTCAAAGTTAACTTCCAATATTGAATGCACCGATCCCGCTGCCGAAAGGTTTGAAGAAGCACCATAGCTCCTCCTTCCACACCTTTGGTAAGAGATTCAAAGAAGCATCAACTTTGACGAAAAAATTCTGCTTCCCTCAAACCCTGTGGGAGGAACGTATGACTAGCTACAGTGAGATTACGCAGCACAACAAGCTCAGTAGGCGTAAATACCCACCACCACATAGCAAATTAACTAAGAAGCAGTCAGTTGCATGAAGACAACTTCAAACAGACACTTTTCCAAATCCAGGGATCTTTCGCCTCTGTTACCCTGACCTGTATTCGACAGATAAATGCAAAGCATGCGATTCCCGGGCAACCCGGGGGCATATGTTATGGGAGTGCTCGAGTCTCAATGACGCAGTCAGCAGTGCAAACGAGGAGGCAGTCTAGAACCGCAGGGCACACTGGGTGGCGGCTCTGCTCCACATTAGAACAACTATGGGCCGTCCAGCGAGCCGAAGAAGCCGCCCGATATCAAGGGCTTGCGGTCGATGCCTAGGCCAGGGTTCAAGCCCGCCCCGATTTATCATCGCCGGACTCTTGATAAGTGTCGTTTCTCTCTCTCGCTCTCTCTCAAACCCTGCATTTTGTATATTCAAGAAGTTTTGTTCGTGAAGAAATTTTCCGCTATCGTTACTTAGAAAATACTTCTTAATAAGGAAATACTGTTATCTAGGTATAAAGTATTTATCTCCTGCCTCAAGATAGCAGAACAACGAGTAACATCATCATTTATATCACCGTGGTTTGCCTAAACCGAGCACTCATTAACAGCTCATTATATCAGCCAGTAAGTCTTCGAGCCTTAAAAACGCAGAGAATTCATCGTCACGCAAGTAGGGGCACATTATTCACCGTCAATCAGTTTGGCTCTGCACTTCCAAGTGCACATTTAGCAATGACACAGTGATGCGAACGTACAATCCCTACTAAAGAGAAACCTGAAGATTGATCGTCGCTAAAGAAAAGTTCCCTAATTTGCGTCGGATCAGGAGCTGCGCTATTGCAGATGAAGGCAGTTCCACGTTTCTACGGGAATCGACGTACAAGAGCAGCCTCAACGTAACGTTTGTCAGGAAGCCCAAGTGACAAGAAGCAGTGGTTTACAATTATGAAACCGTAGTGGTTCCCACATTTCGATGTATTTACAACTAATGGTCTAAAGAGGCCACGATTTCACCGCTTTCTCGTGCACTGACTGGCTAAATTTCAGTCACTAACAGAAGAGTAGCGTCAGGAAAATGAAACGCGCCTTCTTGTCAATCTCCAGAGCACAATCATGGACGCTGCTCCAGAAGCTACTTATTATTGGGAATCCACAGCAAAACTTTTTGAATAGGAAGCAGATTCAAAGATGCCATAGAATCAGGCCTTCATCATGCGGACTACGCTGTAGGGGCTCTAAATCCATTTACAATTTCAGGGGAGCAAGACATCTGCAGTCCAGTAAACGCGTTGCAGTCTTTCACTCGGAAATCTTTACGCAATTCGCTGGATCCACACTGCCTTCTATCGCAAATGTGGAGGATTGTTTGTAGGATATGAACATCGTCGCACCTGCATCGCCATTTCGAATGCCTTGCTCTAAATGAAGGACAAGGGAAATTGAAGAAGCAGAAGATTATGAAGGTTCCCGGTCAAGGACCCACGTCCACCACACAATAGATTACTTAGTTAACGCGCCAATCTTCATAACCCGGCCGAGTAATCTTCATCAGTGAAAACCGGAGCTTTAGGCAAAATGCCTAATTTTTTCTGGAGTCCTTTTCGAGTCTATTTCACATATAAACACGAACTAAGGTATGGTAAAAAATGTCATCACATAGGTATTGGGTCTATGAATTCTTTTTTTTAGGTTCGTGCCTATATTTGCTTTAAGTGCCTAAAAATGAAATGCTTTTCCACGTTTGTCGAGTAAACTTTTTGCTTAAATGAGCTCTTCACGTGGAGGAAAACAAGCATTTGGTGTGGCCATATTAACGACAACACGTGCATAGCGCGCTAGTTTTTTTTTTTGTTCATGTTTTTAATTACTAGTAAGGTGCGATTATGGTTCGACGTAGGGTCGACGCGCGTATGCACTGTGTTATATAGGCGAAAACAGTTCTTAAGTCAATGCACTGCCACAGCCAACGTAAATATAGACTCGGCCAATGCGCTCCGAAGCATGTGACGTTTGCTAACGCTCCGATAACATTGCACTTTAAATGTGCTTTTACGTGAGTGGGGCTTGTACCCCAGCTATGAAAAGCGAGGTTGGCGCCTATGGCACTAGCAGGCCCCTCTAGAGGATTTCCGTCGCTTAGTTCGAGAGTAGTGCAGCATGGTTGCGCGAGCGTGGCTAGAGTGTACTGTGGCGAAGCGTAGAAAGGCTAACGCTATTCGCACCCGCTGCCCCTTGAAGATCCCCGTCGCTAGGTTTGAGAGTAGGGCTGCTCGGCGATTGTGTTGGGATGCTAGAGTACAGTGTATCTAGAACGTACGCTAATCAGCCAAAACTAAACTAGCCTAGCGCTGCCGACTACAGCCTACACATAGGTTTTGTTGGCATTTATGTTTTTTATAACGGCAGCTGTCGGATGTCTGCCGAGCAATGAGGAATAAACAGAAGCCGTAAACCGACCTTCTCAGGCAATGAACCAGTGGAACACAGTGCTACTCCATCGATCGAGAAAAGGTCCATGTGAGAAGCCGGGGAGAAAAAATTGGAAAGGTCAAGAATATTCTAAGTTTGATGTATACTTTAAAGCATGCATAAGCATAAAGCTTCCAAAATTGGTTACGCCACTGCCAATTCATTAAGTCTGTGCGAATAACGTGTATTTTGTGGTTATTCCACGGGTGCAGATTCATTTTGTTATTTTTATATTGACATCTATGAACTCGCATGCAGAGAACTCGCATGCACCTATTACACAGAATGCAGCCATATGTGAAAGCTTCACTGACACAAGCCACTTTCAACTTCATCGATTATACTGTATAGTAACCCACAATTTAAACTTGTGGAGTAACATCATGCAATAAAGGTATTCACGAAGTGGTGGCAGTATGCATCAGGGACAGGATCTCAATCGCGTCCAACGCTTAAAGGGAAAGGTTAAGGATACCTTTTTTTTCAGACGCGCAGGAAAGGTTTTTACCTCGTCCCCGATAGACCTGTTACCGACATGGTTGCCTCAAAGCTTGAATCTGTCTTGGAAAGAATCCTAGATTGTATGTGCTAAATCGAGTGTCTAAAGTTTCGAGTGGCTCTAAATAAAATATTATGGATACAATTTAACATTGAAAGTCGCTTGGCCACAAGTACGCTTCACTAACTTAAGTAGACGTCAAGCGTTTTTTTTTCGCATAAAAAGCAAATACTGACAGAAAGCAAGCGCAATTCAAGGCCGAAAACATTGAGATGATGCTGGTTTGTCACTGTTTTCATAGTCTTTCCCACAATGTCAAATTACCTCAGCTTTCACCTAAATCTGTTCAAAAGACTCTGCTTCTTGCTATCATTTTCATGGAAAATATAAATTTAGCTCTCCTAGAGCACAGAATTTGCCTGCTTCGTTAGAATTTGAATATTTGTTCTGTGCACGCTGCTGATGTAATTACGAATGGTGCCTATATATGCCTAAACGATAGTGTTTAATGCATGTTTATACTTAAATGGCAGTATTGAAGGCCTAATATACGCACCTAAAACATTCTTTTTTTCGTGTCTAAAGTTCTAGTCTTTGATTAGGTCCCCTGCATGGCAACGCACCATCCTGTCGTGTTGTGCCTCAAGGAGAAGTTCTCAGTCCCACACTATTTAGTTTAATGCTCCTCGGCCTGGTTGACACACTTAAACAGTCTCTTCATTTGTGTCTGAGCTTCAGGGGCGTCGCGACTCTCCATACGTGCCAAGCTTCAAGGCACGGCTTTATGGACGTAAACCACCTTTAAGGAATGCCTTCGCGCACCACATGATAGGCCTGTGTTTGATTAAATTAGGTCGTAACGCTATCACGTTAATATATCTACCATTTTCTGGTGGTCCTAATCGATCGCCACTGGTCCTCATCCCCCACGTCCAATGTTTCTCGCTGGAAATTGTATTTTTAAACTGCCACTACCGATCCTACACTTGGAAAGTTGTTGCGCACATCTGTACAAGTGGAGCTTTAATTTTGCACCATTCTGTTCCTCGGTTCAACATGTTACAATTGTTTTCCGAAACCCGAAAGAACAAGTGTGCCTGTCATCCTGTTATTTCGCACTCAGGCACCGTTATCATGCCTTGGCTTTCCAATATGCGCTTCTAAAACAGCGCGTGTCATCGCCTGTGACCATTCAATCACTACTTGCGTCGGCATCGGTGCTCTGAGAATTCCAATCACGCATTTCGCTCGGATTCCTTTGCACCATCTCACCTCCATGCCTACTTCAAATGAAATTAAATAAAAATATTTTTAATGCGTTGCATATCCTGTGGAGACAGTGACTAATAAGTCCTTTCAGTCACGGTGTGTAGAAATAGAGACGCCACCTTCAATGACACGTCACGTGCCGCGTGTTTCATCAAATCACTTGAAACCAAGCGTGCACATTCGTGCAGACCTCCTGAGTGGACAATTGACAATTTACCTTCATTATGCTGCCTATTGCTGCAGAGGATCACTTTGCTGGATGCACAATCATGTGCGACAATCGTTAAATGTGATGCAATCCAAGGCCAACGTGAAAAGCATTTTTTTTTGCCCTAAACAAATGTAACAAAAACTGCCTGCATTTCAGGCCTAATAGTAGATTATTATTTTGCAAGTACTGTAGCTGACTGGTGCAGAATATTATACAATCAGTAACACACTCATTGACTTTATTTACCATAGGTCACACGTACGGAAGAATGTTTTCTCGGTTTTCTTGGAATGTAATACTGAGTGCCTTGGAATTATGCCACGCGAATTTGACGCGTTTCCGACAGCGCTTCATATTTAGTGACTGAAGGGGCTAAATGTTTAAAAAGTCTGACGAGGTCTGTGTCTCCGTTCAAATCATACAGCGTTTACAGAAAAAACTTGTCATATCAAAATTCAGATTGCGTTCAACATACGGCTCAGATAAAAAGTTACATCGGTTTCCTCTCATTAAAATATGAGATACATCGCATTTGTACATATTTACTCACAATACACATTATACAAGCTGAAACTGGACGTCCAGGCTCAAAGGGGATCGTATTTCAGCCATCGGGAACACACAGCAACGCCTGCAGGAGTATTATTCACGTGGGGGAGCGTTGGTGAGCGGTGCAGATTTTGTCTGTGGTGCTTCTGCTTATATGGGCCACTTCTTGAGATGCTGCAGATTATGCAGTTTTTTCGTAGGCTCTGCGCTGGTCAGCCGTCGATGCCAAACTCTAGAGCCCATTGTGAGTTCAGCAGTACTGTGGCGTCGCATTGCGCAGTGCTTCCCCCGAACTTCACGCATACAGCAAGAGAGCAGTTGCCATTGTGCTCTCTGCACTTACTTGGAGCCCTCAATGCAGCGATCAAGTACCTTGGTATCGTAAAGCTACAAGCTTGCAGGAGCCATAGGTTTAACCCACGTAGCTATGTGCCGCTAAATGACCTGAAGACTGGAGTTTCAATCGCGTATCTCAATTCTCTTACCTTAATCTTTATACATCACTCTGTCTGCCCTATGCCTGATTTCGCGCACGACACGGGGATTTTCTAAACCCGTTCTCTACACAATCCAAATGTGGTTCTTGTCATGATGCTTTGTTGTCCGCTGTTGCTGCAAGTTTTTTTTTGATTATCGGAGTTAATCTCACTTGCGAAGCACTGACACTTTCAAATAAATAACAATACAACTTTCGCGCCGCCCTTTTTAGAAATTTTTGTTCGGCCGTGCGAAACTTTACGTATGTAAGGTAAAACACTCCACCTCTATCGATGTTCAACAGTGTTACAAGCTGCATTCTTTTCTTTGCTCTAACCTCAAAATTTTCGCAACGATAAAAGCCATCGTAGATTAGCGGAACCACTGGCTGAGCTTACGATCTGACAAGTTTTTCGGGTCAACATATTCGGTCGGTTGAATTTAATCAAGCGGCGGTAGCCAAAGCAAGTCTATATGTGCATTTATTATGACAGTATTAAGCAGAAAGAAGGTGAATAGATTGAGTGAGTTTGATGACATTCCTTCTCAGACTTGTTCAGAATTACCTTGATATCACATCTTTTAAAGGGCACTACGCTTTCAAAGGGTATTCTTGTGGCTGAGTCACAGTTAGGTACGCCTTCTGCACGTTTGTTTCTTGATTTGACGCGCAGGATACATAGTCGCTCTGCCTCGTCTTTCTGTCCATGTTTCTTTTTTTTGTCATGCACGTACTCAACAGCCCTCACTCGCTACCTCATGAAAACGCAATTTGCACATACTAGTGAAGTCGAAGTGCTCCACTGACGCTGTGCTTCAGGAACTAATGTAGCAATTGACTGACGAATTACTTAACTCATTTATCGCAAATTGAACAACTGGTTTTCTTATCATGAAGTTTGATGAGCATGCTAAACCAGGACATCTGAAAACATATTCGGACAAGGATATCGCCGACTGTCAGCTATCGGTGACGCATGCGTCGAAGGACCGTGCCTGGATGTACTGCCCCCTTTCCCTTACTTTTGAATCCGTTAGACTGGGTATTTGTGTTGATGATCTGCAATCATGTTTAGGTGCCACACTACCCAAAAGTTTACCCTCTATAGATGAGCAATCTGTACACATGAATGATGAAGTTCTTAACAGGTGTTATTATTATTTCCGCGTTATCTGCATTCTGTGCCCATTTTCGCACACCCAGCCTCTTTTATAGTCATTTTGATCCGCAGTCATATTCGCATGAGTTTTTTTCTTGTTGTTCTATTTCTACAAGATCACATTCAAGAAACAAAACTGGGCTATATTCACGGCAGCATAAAGGGTGCCTAAGTATCTTTAATTTGAGTGGCACCACTCTCCATTCCCAGCAGTTGAAGACTCATTGCATGCTCTCACATGCTTTGCTGCAGGTCTTCGGGAACTTGCAATTCAGCCCATCTGCACTACTTGCAGCGGCGGTGCAAGAGCCGTTCGTTGCAGTCACTGATTGTACACAACTGCCATCTTCAAGCAAAAGACATAGAACATATGGCCTCCGCCCTTACGCGAGATGCGCCAGCCCCCGGGTTCGAGCCTCCTCCACCAACGATCCACAGAGAAGGGCTCATGCCGAAGGCATCGAAGCTATGGTCCCTACAAGCACGATGACAGAGCCTTCCGAACTTCTCCCAAACCCTCCATCGAGTCCGAACAACAGTGATCGCACCGAGGACACCAAAGCAATGCTTCCGCTCTTACGCAGGTGGAGCTACATCGCGGATTTGAGCATTCCCCTCCAACGAGCCCGGATTGCAGTGCTAACGCTGAAGACGTCGAAGCTGCGGCCTCCACACCCGCGCGGGTGGAGCCGTCTTCCCGATTTGAGCATCAACATCCAACGAGCCCGCATTGCCATGACGACGCCAAAAACGGGGGCGCTAGGGTCACCAAAATGACACGGGCCGGGTCTCCTGCCGTATTTGAACATACTCCGCCAACGAGCCCGCATGGCCAAGATCACGCCGAAGAAGCTATGGACTCGGAAATTACGCCGCACGACCCGCCTCCGGTATCTGCACCTCTTCCGCCCACGAGCCTACATTGCCGTGATCACGCCAAAGACATTGAAGCTGCACACTCCGTACTCATGCTTACCAAGGCGTTTCCCGTATTTAAGCCCCCTCCTCCAACGAGCTTGCATGACAGTCACTGCACCGAAGACAAAGCTGTCGACCCACTTAGAATGTTTTTGTGGAATATTTGGGTTGAACGACAAGACACAGGGCACTGTATACCGGGTGAAACGGCGAAAACGAAAAACAAAAAAACAAAAGGCCAACACAAGCGCCACGGACGCCGACCTCATGCGGTCCGATCCGCCTACACAGTCTTCGCCTCCACCGTCAACAATCCCACGTTCCTGTGATCTTGCCGAAGACAAGTCTATAGACTCCACACTTACCCGAGCTGAGCCGCCTACCGGATTTAAGGATCCTCAGCCAAGGATCCAACTTCATTACGTCACGTTTATGAATTGCAAACCAGGCGATGTACCACTCCAGGAGGCGTACGCGAAACTTATTGGAGGTAAGTAGACGCTTGTGCTCTCACAGTATCACAATTTTAGGTGAACATTTCTGGCTCTCACATCGCGAAGTTATGAAGTAGATAGTCCCACGTGTTTCACGTAAAGCGCGACGTTGCGAAAACCGTAAGTGCATTGGCATAGCCGGCTCAATCTTCTTTTTGTTTGGTTTTATTGTGATAGCAAATATATTGTCGCAGTGCAACGCGAACAAAAGATGACAGCAGCTTACGGCAGCGAAAAGAGCGTATTCAGGATCAGCTGTACAGCAAGATGCCTACTTCGTTGTCGTCCCGAAAAACCACCTGACCCACTAGCTGGAAAATACAAAACATTCCTATCATCGTTCTTTTTCATATGAACACGTGTCACTTGCCCCTCCTTATAAGAGCATCGCCCCGATGCTGATGCAGACGCACAGTATTTTTTTTTAACGTGCAGTCAGTCACTCACGTACGGCTTCATACGCACTACATGAACAAGTTCAGGCTGGTGCTGGCGACGCCTCGGGCATTGGGGACTGTCGGAGACAACCTCGTAGGTGACGTCACTTAGCTGGCGCGATACTCGGTATGGGCCGAAATATCGCCTTAGCAGCTTCTCAGACAGTCCACGTTTTCGTACTGGTGTCCAGACCCACACTCTGTCACCGATTTTGTACGTTACAGTTCTATGGCGAGCATTGTAGCGGCCTGCATCGTAGTCTTGTCGCTGGTGGATCCGTAAGCGGGCGAGCTGTCTAGCTTCTTCCGCGCGTTCAGTGAACACGTCAGCGCCTGTGTCGGTAGCGTCCCATTCATGTGGCAACATCGCATCCAGCATAGTCCGCACCTCCCGTCCGTGAACCAAGCTGAAAGGAGTCATGCGAGTCGTCTCTTGTTTAGCCGTATTGTATGCGAACGTGATATAGGGTAAAATCTCGTCCCAATTCTTATGTTGGACGTCCACGTACATCGACAGCATGTCTTCAATCGTCTTGTTGAGGCGCTCCGTTAGTCCATTTGTTTGCGGGTGGTACGCAGTGGTCTTACGGTGAGTCGTTCCACTAAGCATCAGGACGTGGTCTAAAATAGCTGCCGTAAATGCTGTTCCGCGGTCCGTGATCACGATAGTCGGAGCACCGTGGCGTAGCACAATATTTTCTATGAAAAATCTCGCCACTTCCACTGCGGTGCTCTTTTGAATAGCTTTTGTTTCGGCATACCTGGTTAGGTAGTCTGTTGCGACTATAACCCAGCGATTCCCTGCAGTAGAAGTAGGAAGGGGTCCCAAAATATCCATTCCTATCTGTTCAAACGGTGTACGTGGAACCTGTACTGGTTGCAGCTGACCGGCGGGTCTCTTTGGAGGTGACTTGCGGCGCTGGCAATCGATGCAAGTGTGAACGTGGTGCTTGACGGCTGTTGTGAGTCGTGGCCAGTAGTATCCCTGCTGTACTCTTGCCAATGTGCGAGTGTAGCCTAAATTGCCAGACGTCGGCTCATTGTGACATGCTTGGAGCACTTCAGTTCGAAGAGGTGCAGGAATAACAAGCAAATAGGGAGCTCCGATGGACGAAAAGTTTCTCTTGTAGAGGACGCCATTGCGTAAGCAAAACGACGATAATGTCCTTGCAAAGACTCTAGGTGCCCTCGAAGAACGTCCGTCCACGTAATTAATCAAATCAAGCAATTCAGGGTCACTTCGTTGTTGTTGGGCAATCGTGGACGCGTCGAGAACACCAAGGAAGGCCATATCGTCGTCGTCAGAAAGAGAAGCTGACTGTACTGGTGATCGAGACAGGCAGTCGGCGGCGTCCTATGGCGCTTCCCAGACTTGTGTATGACCGTCATATCAAACTCTTGTAACTTCAGACTCCAGCGTGCTAATCGGCCGGTTGGATCTCTTAAATTAGTCAACCAACAAAGGGAATGATGGTCGCTTATAACTTTGAAAGGGCGGCCATACAAGTACGGGCGAAATTTCATAACTGCCCAGACCACGGCGAGGCATTCTTTCTCAGTTGTTGAATAATTGGCCTTAGCGCGTGTGAGCGTCCTGCTTGCGTAGGCGATCACTCGTTCCGTGTCTTCTTGCCACTGCACAAGCACAGCTCCGAGGCCTACATTGCTTGCGTCAGTGTGAAGCATTGTTGGCGCTTGTTCGTCGAAGTGAGCAAGCACTGGGGTGTGTTGAAGG